>CM040746.1:31230-631230 GCA_022829145.1 Albula goreensis
GCACAACCTAAACTTCCTACGACTGCAAGCAGCTGAAATACACTCGGCTTGTTTACATACAATTGAAGAATACGATTATGAACTTGACTACGGCCGCTGGTAACAAACACCGGAGCTTCCTGAAGTACCGTAGCCAGCTTGCTCTCATCGCGTCAAAATATAGCAACCTCCACACCTATTACCTGGCAAACCTCTCTCGTTAATTAAAACAAACCCATTGTCACTCCTCATTCAGCATCATATCCTCAGCAACTCGAATTCCAATTGTAAGACTGCCAGGCAAAACTTTTGGACACAGACGCTGTTGTTCCCCAGTGCCGCCGATAGTTGCAGCAGCGTTTGCTGTAGCTTTATATGTTTTTGACCACTTCACAGAGACTACACGGCAAAAGGCAAAATCCCATTCATGTCAATGACGGTAGTTAGTGCTCGACTCCCCGCCTCGTACCAGACACCGATGTGTACAATCTGCCTCCCTAGTCGGATCCTCACGACTCACAACGCACTCCTAAACTTCCTACGACTGCAAGCAGCTGAAATACACTCAAGTTTGCTTACATACAATTGAAGAATACGATTATTAACTTGACTACGGCCGCTGGTAACAAACACCGGAGCTTCCCAAGTACCGTAGCCAGCTTGCTCTCATCGTCAAAATATAGCAACCTCCACACCTATTACCTGGCAAAACCTCTCTCAAGCAATAAAACAAACCCATTGTCACTCCTCATTCAGCATCATATCCTCAGCAACTCGAATTCCAATTGTAAGACTGCCAGGCAAAACTTGGACACAGACGCTGTTGTTCCCCAGTGTGACGCCGATAGTTGCAGCAGCGCTTGCTGTAGCTTTATATGTTTTGACCACGTCACAGAGACTACACGGCAAAAGGCAAAATCCCATTCATGTCAATGACGGTAGTTAGTGCTCGACTCCCGCCTCGTACAGACACCGATGTGTACAATCTGCCTCCCTAGTCGGATCCTCACGACTCACAACGCACCTCCTAAACTTCCACGACTGCAAGCAGCTGAAATACACTCGGCTTGCTTACATACAATTGAAGAATACGATTATTAACTTGACTACGGCCGCTGGTAACAAACACCGGAGCTTCCTAAGTACTGTAGCCAGCTCGCCATCTCATCGCCAAAATATCTTCACACCTATTACCTGGCAAAACCTCTCGTTAATTAAAACAAACCCATTGTCACTCCTCATTCAGCATCATATCCTCAGCAACTCGAATTCCAATTGTAAGACTGCCAGGCAAAACTTTTGGACACAGACGCTGTTGTTCCCCAGTGTGACGCCGATAGTTGCAGCAGCGTTTGCTGTAGCTTTAAATGTTTTTGACCACGTCACAGAGACTACACGGCAAAAGGCAAAATCCCATTCATGTCAATGACGGAAGTTAGTGCTCGACCCCGCCTCGTACTAGACACCGATGTGTACAATCTGCCTCCCTAGCCGGATCCTCACGACTCACAACGCACCTCCTAAACTTCCTACGACTGCAAGCAGCTGAAATACACTCGGCTTGTTTACATACAATTGAAGAGTACGATTATTAACTTGACTACGGCCGCTGGTAACAAACACCGGAGCTTCCTAAGTACCGTGAGCCAGCTCGCTTCTCATCGCGTCAAAATATGACATCCCTTCACACCTATTACCTGGCAAAACCTCTCTCGTTAATTAAAACAAACCCATTGTCACTCCTCATTCAGCATCATATCCTCAGCAACTCGAATTCCAATTGTAAGACTGCCAGGCAAAACTTTTGGACACAGACGCTGTTGTTCCCCAGTGTGACGCCGATAGTTGCAGCAGCGTTTGCTGTAGCTTTATATGTTTTTGACCACGTCACAGAGACTACACGGCAAAAGGCAAAATCCCATTCATGTCAATGACGGTAGTTAGTGCTCGACTCCCGTCTCGTACTAGACACCGATGTGTACAATCTGCCTCCCTAGCCGGATCCTCACGACTCACAACGCACCTCCTAAACTTCCTACGACTGCAAGCAGCTGAAATACACTCGGCTTGTTTACATACAATTGAAGAGTACGATTATTAACTTGACTACGGCCGCTGGTAACAAACACCGGAGCTTCCCAAGTACCATAGCCAGCTTGCTTCATCGCGTCAAAATATGACATCCCTTCACACCTATTACCTGGCAAAACCTCTCTCGTTAATTAAAACAAACCCATTGTCACTCCTCATTCAGCATCATATCCTCAGCAACTCGAATTCCAATTGTAAGACTGCCAGGCAAAACTTTTGGACACAGACGCTGTTGTTCCCCAGTGTGACGCCGATAGTTGCAGCAGCGTTTTGCTGTAGCTTTAAATGTTTTTGACCACGTCACAGAGACTACACGGCAAAAGGCAAAATCCATTCATGTCAATGACGGTAGTTAGTGCTCGACTCCGCCTCGTACCAGACACCGATGTGTACAATCTGCCTCCCTAGCCGGATCCTCAAGACTCACAACGCACCTCCTAAACTTCCTACGACTGCAAGCAGCTGAAATACACTGGTGTGCTTACATACAATTGAAGAATACGATTATTAACATGACTACGGCCAAAATCACCAGGGCATGTAAACTTTTGATCAGGGTCATTTGGATGTTTTTGTTGTCATTATGATTTAAAATAGAAAACACAGTTGTTTATCAACTTTTTTTGTTGCCTTGCCCGTCTCTTGCATGAACACTTATGTCCTTTTAACATTAACGATTCCAGTTTCCTTCTCATTTCATTAACAACACACCTGCCGAATTCTAATTGTAAGACTGCCAGGCAAAACTTCTGGACACAGACGCTGTTGTTCCCCAGTGTGACGCCGATAGTTGCAGCAGCGTTTGCTGCAGCTTTATATGTTTTTGACCACGTCACAGAGACTACACGGCAAAAGGCAAAATCCCATTCATGTCAATGACGGTAGTTGGTGCTCGACTCCGCCTCGTACTGGTAAGGAACTTCACCATCTAACCACATATTAACGACACTGATTTTCACGGCAAGCCTTACTAGTACGAGAATCGAACACACCAAAGTTAACTGTGCTGTACTGAAGAATCTTATCAAGTGTAAAACTAGCTAGACATCGATGTGTACAATCTGCCTCCCTAGCCGGATCCTCAGGACTCACAACGCTCCTCCTAAACCTCCTACGACTGCAAGCAGCTGAAATACACTCGGTTTGCTTACATGCAATTGAAGAAAACGATTATTAACATGACTACGGCCAAAATCACCAGGGCATGTAAACTTTTGATCAGGGTCATGTGGATGTTTTTGTTGTCATTATGATTTAAAATAGAAAACACAGTTGTTTATCAATAGATGGCTTCACCCAACCACTGACCATGAGTGGAAAAAAGTCTTTGTGTTATCATTCATATTCTCTGAAAAAGGCCAAGAAAGCAAAATTCTGCCGGGTATGTAAACTTTTGAGCACAACTGTACGTGATATGTCCCTTATGTAACAAAACTTTGGCAACAGCTCAGCCAGTGTTTAGTCCTCAATGAGACAGTTGCAGATAATAACATGTTCACGTTTTCGTAATGTCATTGTTATTATATAAATAAGATAATATTGTACATAATTGGATAGTTTTTGTATCGCTTCCCGTTCATTAATGTCTTGAATGGCCCAATGAGGTCGACGCCTGAGTTTGTACAGACAGACAGAGGAAAGTCATGAATCAATAGCTCTACATTTGACTGCAATGCAAGCTTTCACACGATGAATGTTCATACCAATAATGTTCCACGGTGCCACTGGTTTGATCCGCTTCACCTCTGGTGCCTCCGTCTTAACCCGATCAAACTTTTGGCACAGGACACAGATGCTGATCTACAAGTAAAGGTGCAGTAAAGCAAAAAAAAAAAAAAGCTGTACTAAACTCCAGAAAGGTTTTGACTGAGGTTATAATTACACTGTACAGTTTCTATAGTACATGCATAAAAATGTTTAAAGATATACTAGATACGATTAGGCTGTACCACAGCTATCATTATAATACATTATACATTTGAGACATTATGTATACAATATCATTGTAACACATTATGAGGCATTTTATGTCACAATAATCAAAACTATACAGAGCATGTTTGAGACAGGAACTAATATGGATCAACTTACCCATTACTCAACATCCTCTCTGATGTTATGCCAGTAGAACCGCTGCCTAATCTTCCCCACCACGCAGTTACGTCCAAAGTGGCCAGCGTGGACCTCCGTGAGGATGGCCACCTTCTCCTCCTCGGAGGGTAAAACTCTCCCCAGGGGCGAGCCATCCGTCCCTTGTAGTACAAGATGTCACCTGCAAGGAAGAAATATAGGATACATCCATTTAGTTGCTACTGCTGCTGATGATGGATCAGCTAGATCATCACAGGATCGAAGGATTCCTTGTGTTTGTTTATGTGAAATCATGATTCCAAACAGCAGAATGACAGTAACTGACATTTCAATGCATAAGAAGAGCTGGTGTGGACGAGAAGCGTGATTGGCTCAGGTATCCTGGGTATCAGTCAAAGTTAAAGACCACATGGATGGCCACTGTCCATTTTGATGGCGGGAGAAGCGAATTAACTGCTCACATTTTCTTAACATCTCCTCCTTCCCTACCCAAGCTCAGCCATTCATTTTTCCCAACAGCAATCAGGCTCCTTTCTTGTGCTCAGAACAGCTGATTCCATCAGGCAAATCACCTGTGAGTCCTGTCCACCTAGGCGTATGTCCCGGGTAAACTGGCCTTCTGGTTACAGAATCCCATTTTATTTGTACTTTTCCTATTTTTCTTATCAAACACCTTCCAAATCCTGTTAATTCGGTCTCACTGGGAATCCATACTTTTGGATTTTTCCTCCCTGCCCAGGAAGTAATATTTTGTCGTATTTCACTCCCCCCGCCTGGCTGAATCTTAAAGGGATAGTGTCACATTCAAAATGTAGTTTTTTTTTTTTTGTTTTGAACTAGTTCATCACTATATATGCTCTAATCGCCATAGATGCATTTTAAAATAAATAAATAAATAAATAAATAAATAAATACATGACAGACAGTGAGCAGGAAAAGAGCACTCACACAAACACATATTTTTCCACACTTTTGAAAGGTGTGACTGGGCTCAGGGATTGGCAGTGGATGGGCAATTAGCCCCACCAAGAGCATAGACTTTGCGGGCCAGGGATATCGGAGTCTTGGCCCACACCAGTCGCAAACTATGCCGTTGTTTCGTTTGGTCCTTGTCCAGGGCACGGCTGTCCAAGGATGGCTCTCCCTTTCGGGGAATAATCAATTTACAGCAGAGGAGAGGTATCTGAATGAAACATCCATTTATTCATTTTACATTAGATGAACGCCACAGACAGGAATTTCTATCCACTAAACATGAATCGGGGAATCAACCCCATCTCCCTGTCTATTGTTTGGCCTGTGATTGGGTTTCGTCCTATGTAAGTCCCAAACACATGATAATCAGCCAGGATGCCTCTCTCTGAGTGCAATGGATAAGAAAACAGCTTGATAAAATACATTATCAGGAAGAGAAAGTGAATGCCCATATTTCCCCCCAGGGTAACCTGTGGTTCATGAGGCATTTTCTGGTCTGTAGGCATCACGGGGTCAGTGTGCTCTTTTCTGAGAAGCACATACACCTGATGAAAGGATTTGAGAGATAGATTCAATTCGATTTCAGATTGCGGAATCCCATTTTATTTGTACTTTTTATTTTTTTCCCATATCAAACACCGTCCAAATCCTGTTATTTTGGTCTTACCGGGAATCTATACTTTGTAGCTCCCATTCATGACCTGTATACCAGTATAAAAGTATACTCCATACACACACACACACACACACACACACACACACACACACACACACACTCTTTTCCTTCCTTTTTTTCTTGTTCCTTCCTGCCCAGGAAGTAATATTTTCTCATATTTTACTCTCAAAGGGGTAGTGTCACATGCAAGTGTTTTTTTTGTGTTTTGAACCAGTCCATCACTTTGTGCGCTCTGTCGACACACACAAACACACACACAAAAAATACAGACAATGGGCAGAAACAGAGCACTCACATATTTTTCACACCTGGGCTCAGGGATCGACAGTGGATGGGCAATTGGCAGCACCAAGAGCATAGGCTTTGCAGGCCAGGGATATTTGACTCCTGGCTAGACCAAGCCGTAAACTATGCCGCTGTTTAGTTTGCTCCTTGTCCAGGGCACGGCTGTCCAAGGATGGCTCTCCCTTTCGGGGAATAATCAATTTACAGCACAAGAGAGGTATCTGAATGAAACATCCATTTATTCATTTTACATTGGATGAACGCCACAGACAGGAATTTCTCTCCACTAAACATGACTTTTTCTGAGTTGTGTTACATCAGATATAACGCAAGATGATCAAACAGGTGCACATAATTAGGGTTACACTTAAAATGACCCCTATGGCCAATGGTTGGGGTTATGTCACAAAGTCCCACACATGAGAAAAGCAGCCAGGACATTGCTCTCTGAGTGCAATGCATGGGAAAGCAAAGCTTGAGCTACTGCTCTTGCAACTGTCATGTATGAGAAAATGTATTCTTCCAATGACTCCTGCTGTTTGGCGAATGGCTAGGGTGGTATTATATGTAAATCACTTACACATGAAAATTAGGCCAGATGTTGCTCTCTGAGTGCAATGGATAGAGAAACAAGACTTGAGATCCTGCTCTTGCCGACGAATGAGAACATCCCAGATTGTGTGTAACTAGGGTTACACTGAAAATGACCCCTGTTGTTTGGCCTGTGATTGCAGCTGCATCATATGCAAGTCCTGAAGACACAAAAATGAGTCAAGATTCTGCTCTGTGAGCAGAAACATCCAACTATCATGTGTGAAATGACCCCCTATTGTTTGGCCTGTGATTGGGTGTCAAGTCCCTATGTAAGTCCCAAACACATGAAAATCAGCCAGGATGCTGCTCTCTGAGTGCAATGGATAAGGAAACAGCTTGATAAAATGCATTATGAGGAATAGAAAGTGAATGCCCATATTTTCCCACAGGGTTGGTAATTGTACTGTGGTTCATGTGGCATGTTCTTTTGTAATGCGTAGGCAGCATGGGGGGAGTGTGCTCTTTTCCAAGAAGCACAGACACCTGAGGAAAGGTTTTGAGAGGAAAATTCATTCCACTTTCAATTCACGTGGTTTTCTTTACACAGACGGCAAGTAGCAGGTCATTAACAAGAAGCGACAGCATCCTTTTGTTATTTCAATACACATTAAAGGAGTTACAGGAATGTTTGTTCAAGACTGTCAAATACTCGCCAGAAAGGTCTCTCAGCTGGCTTCAGACACTAACAGTTACAGGAGTGTTTATTCAAGATTTATACACGTTTTAAACTTCACATCTGACCACATACAAATGTCACTGATTGTCACGGAGAGCATTACTAGTACGACAAATACACACACAAACGTTAACTGTACTGAAGAATCTTATCGAGTGTAAAATAACTAGACACCAATGTGTACAATTGCCTCCCTTGCCAAGTCCTCCCTACTCACAATGAACCCTTAAACTCCCAGGACTGCATGCAGCTGAAATACACTCGGTTTGCTTTCATACAATTTGACAACAATAATTGAAATTACTACGGCGGCCACAGTCAACCAACACCGGAGCTTCCCAAGTTCCGTGGAAAAGTCGCTCTCATCGCGTAAAAATACAGCATCCCTCCACACCTATTACCTGGCAAAACCTCTCTCGTTAATTAAAACAAACCCATTTTCACTCCTCATTCAGCATCATATCCTCAGCAAGTCGAATTCTAATTGTAAGACAGACAGGCAAAACTTTTGGACACAGACGCTGTTGTTCCCCAGTGTGACGCCGACAGTTGCAGCAGCGTTTGCTGTAGCTTTATACATGTTTTTGACCACGTCACAGAGACTACAAGGCAAAGGCCCATTCATGTCAATGACGGTAAAGTGAGTGCATCGACTCCCATCTCTCCTACTGGCAAGAACTTCACCATCTAACCACATATTAATGACACTGATTTTCACGGCGAGCCTTTACCTTATAATTTCAAGTATATTTCTGTCTTTTTTCTTATGATTATGCATGAATATAAAGAATGTAGGTGTATACCACCATCCTTCCACTCCGAGACTGACCATCCCCCTTGAATTTTTTTTTTTTTTTTGTTTTACAAATACACTGGGTATACTAGAAAACATAAACACCTGTGAGGTCTCCACTGACCGTTTTCTCCCTATTGGCTCTGGCCTCTACTCACTTTGTGAAGAAGTCTGTGGCCGTCAAACAGTATCGCTTCCCGTTCATTGATGTCTTGAATGGCCCAATGAGGTCGACGCCTGAGTTTGTACAGACAGACAGAGGAAACTCATGAATCAATAGCTCTAAATTTGACTGCAATGCAAGCTTTCACACGATGAATGGTCATACCAATAATGTTCCACGGTGCCACTGGTTTGATCGGCTTCACCTCTGGTGCCTCCGTCTTAACCCGATCAAACTTTTGGCACAGGACACAGGTGCTGATCTACAAGTAAAGGTGCAGTAAAGCAAAAAAAGCTTTATTAAATTCCAGAAAGGTTTTGACTGAGGTTATAATTTCACTGTACAGTTTCTATTGTAAATGCATGAAAATGTTTAAAGATATACTAGATACGATTAGGCTGTACCACAACTATCATTATAATACATTATACATTTGAGACATTATGTATACAATATCATTGTAACACATTATAAGGCATTTTATGTCACAATAATGAAAACTATACAGTGCACATTTGAGACAGGAACTAATATGGATCAACTTACCCATTACTCCACATCCTCTCTGATGTTATGCCAGTAGAACCGCTGCCTAATCTTCCCCACCACGCAGTTACGTCCAAAGTGGCCAGCGTGGACGTCCGTGAGGATGGCCACCTTCTCCTCCTCGGAGAGTAAAACTCTCCCCAGGGACGAGCCATCCGTCCCCATGTAGTACAAGATTTCACCTGCAAGGAAGAAATATAGGGATACATCTATTTAGTTGCTACTGCTGTGATGGATCAGCTAGATCATCACAGGATCGAAGGATTCCTTTTTTTTCAATACACAACCTACACTCACTCATACAGGTGGTTTCCCATTCCCATTATATTACTCTCTCAAACATGCACAGGTATGTTGCTCACACATACACATGTTCTTAAATTAGCCGCAGTAATACCAAGGTTTATGTGATGAAAGAAAAGGCTAAAATAATGTGTAATGCAATAAGTTAACTAACAACTAGATTCACTTGTCCCCACTCAGTGAATGTCTCACACCAATTTACACACAGACAAATTTACACAAGCAGCCTCCCATTTTACCCATTTGTTAACTCTCTCACACAAACATGCACTAAAACACTAACATAATTTTATATGCTCATTTGGCAGGGTTCATGGATTTTGTGTGGTTCTATACTTAAATTAATTACCTCACTGATGGAGGAAGAGTCAGATCAAAGATGTATTGCTTCAATAGATATATTTTACTTAATAATTAGTAATTACATATCAAATTATTAAAACCACAGAATAAGGATATATTACAATAGAATGAAACACTTTGCTTGCTAGCCAGATATTATATGCATCAATACCAGAGAATTCTTCAGGTCATGAAAAGGTCATGAGGTGAGGTAAAAGAAAACTGAAAAAAGACAAGCTCTACTCCTGAGGTAACTGACCACCTTTCATTTACTTCATCTCAGGTGCAGAGAACGCGTACTCCCTCAAGCACCAACACATACAAAAAACTAGCCATCTCTGAATAATTAAATAAAATAGTTAATTTATTAGATCTTACATGGTGGCTCAGCTGGTAAAGCGCATGCCACGTAAGGCCTCGGCCTTACTGCAGCAGCCCAGGTTTGAATCCGGCCTGGGCCCTTTGCTGCATGTCCTCTCCCCTCTCTCTATCCTGCATTTCCTGTCTGCCTCTCTTCTGTAACTGTCAAAAAAAGTGGAAAAATCCCAAAAAAAATATCTTTAAAAAATATATATATATTATCAGTTAAAAAAAGAGCATACAGTGTAACTCAGGCTTAGGTTGTACAAGCAATTCAAGTCCAACGCAGTATTTCCCTCCAAAAACATAATCTAAATCAATACAATGAAAGATGCCTCAGAATTACGGTAGCCAATCCTTTCAAGTCTGGCAAACACAGCAACACTTCACCCAACGACAGACAGAATCAAATACAAAACAAACATGCATAACTCAGAAAGGTCTGGCATAGTAACACTTTATCCAATAAGAGAGAATTAAATTCAAAACAAATATACCAGCTATAAATACAGTTTTTACCTCATATAACAGTAAGAGATGCACAATGTTTTCCAAACATTCCATTCAGGAGCTGTTCCAGTATCAGGGGAATAGGACCCTATGTTCTAAACTCCCGACACTACGGGTTAAATGTGTTTCAGTAAGGGAGGCAGAGAAGGTCGTATCCTTCAAATTTTTGGCAGATGGAGTTCAAGCTGAGAGGACAAAACTATTGGTGCACCTCAGCTTCTGTGACCACTTGGCAGTGCTCAAGGCAACAGCAAACCGGCCGCTGTATGATGCCCTGTCTCATCCTCCAAAAGAGGGACTTACATATATGATTAGAAACTACAGGCTGGTTTAACCAAAATGGCATTCTAAATGTCAAATATATTTTAAAGCTGACACAAAAGTGTTTTTGTGCAGAAAAATGGACACACCTGAAGAGGTCATGGAGGCAGCAATGCTATTGACCACTCCGAAGAGCACCCCACTCACACTGGGCAAAGAACCTCCAGCCGAATTCCAGCTGGTCACCATCTACTGAAAAGTTAGCAAGGTAAGCAGTTATAGTTATAATTATTACTATTGCTATGTATCAAAAACACTGATCATGCTGATCTGACTGTATAACAGTTACATATAAAAGATCCTCATTAAATGTATAATAAGCTTACTAAATGGATTACAGAGGCTAATATATCACTTTTTTATGGTACTATATCAGTTATATAAGACGCAAAGACACTGGTGTTTAGGTCTACCAACAGCAGCTTCTTTATTAGCCTACAAAAAACCTTACTGCACTTTTGCTTGTCAATGGTTGCTATACGAGGAATGTGTGCCTCATGTGTTGTGTTTCAACTAGAACCATCTAAGAGAGACATCAACATAGCCAGTTATCTCTTACATTTTAGGTCAGTGCTCCTGTGGAGTGGAGGATGCGCAATGGTGGGGAAAGTGTGCCTCTCCGCAACATTGAACTGGAGCAACATGGCCACACGGCCAGAAATTCACTGTGGAGAGAGGTAGCCCTACAGCACATACAGACTGGCCAGAAGCTATCAGTGACACACCTTAAGATGGGGGAAACCTTCTCCGGGGGACTGCAGATGGCCCAGTACCACAGTACCTCGCACACTACAACTGTTGAGGTATGCCACCTGTGATTAATAAAAAAAAAATGTTCAGGAAACTACAGTTCCCACAGGCTACCACTTAAAACCCACCAACTTTGAAAGGGGCTCCTGAACATTATTCCTCTTAAATAGCCTATGATACAACGATAAGATGGTGGTGTTTAAGGCTGCTTGCTAGGTCCCTACAGACAAAATGTACTTAACAAATGAAACTTTAATATCCAAAATAGCCTCTTGTTTGACAAATAGTTAATGTGCTAGATATGAGAATACTAATTTTACAATGTGCAAATACTGTTTCTAATCATTTACGGTGCCCTCCACAAGTATTCAGACTGTGAAGTCAAAATTGTTCATTTTGCTCAATACTTTGTTCCATTTGAATTTGAGAAAACAAGATGAATATGAGACAAATGTACAGAATGTCAGCTTTTATATTCCTTCAATGGCTTATTTCAGAATATTCCCACATCAAGCCAAGTTCCACTGCTATTTCACACTGAAACATGAAAGAACGACTAAGAATGTCTACAATGCACTTTTTCTTTTACTCTTTTATACTGGGGACCTCTTGTGGTTGAAACTGACAGCTACACATTTCTTCACCCAACAGTGGCTATTCACAAACAATTGGAATGTCGCTTTTTGTTTATCATGATTATTCTGCTGTTACCACATGCTAATTTCATTCTGGTATATGGTCATACATTGTGTCAATATTACACTGCAAGGCTTCCCTACATAAGGTAAAATAATATATAGTCAAGTAAGGAGCTAACTAGCTGCATGATGACAAATGCAAAACATTACCATATCCATGGTCATTTCAGAGGAAGTATTTATCTTTACGATATGTAGATAGCTATCGGGAAATTGGCCAGATAAAGGATTCTCTCCCTAGCTAGCTACGGACACAGTGCTAGCTCGTTGAAGTTAGCCGTGTTCCGATCGAATTTACATTAGCTAGCTTGCTAACTTTTTTCCTGGCACCTTCAACAGCTCGCAAGATAACTGGGACATGCTGCTAGCTACCCTGTATGTCAGGTAACTATAGCTAGTTATCAGGACATTGGTCAGACCTCTCCCTATCTAGCAACGAACATAGTGCTAGCTTGACTTAAGCCATTTCGATCGGAAGACTGCTAAAGTTAGCTAGCGAACTTGTTACTTAGCGTTGGCTTTATCTGGCTTATTTCCTGACAGCTAGCAAGCGAGCTGACATCAGCTAGTTGCATGCAGTCTATCTACTTAGCTAGCTATCTAAGTTACTAGCTCCGAAAATGTAATGAATGCGCGCAAATTCAAACTTCACTCTGGGAAGATCGTTTGTATGATTGACAAGTACCAGGACACGCCGCCAGCGTTGCGCTGGGCTTCAACGGAAAGCGCCATGTGAACATACCTTAACTCCTGAACCACAGCTACGAATGGAGCAAGAAATGGAGGAGACGTCTTTAACAGAACACTTTCAACACACTAACAATTAACTAACACATAACCTTCATGAAATGATTAGCCAAGTCCTGATGTAATTTGCCTTACATGGAGGACTCCAGGCTAACCCACAGCTATTGAGAGATTGCATAAGATAAACTTTGCAACAACCTCAATGCAACAAATCAGACACCCAAGGTGTAGGCCCAATGCAGTTACTCCAATATGTCGACGACTAGGCTTATCTGTGCGAATGACCCGTAACATAAATGGAAATGACGTAATGAAATCCAGGGTTGCTATAATAGTGAACATGCGTTGGAAATGCACAGTAGAACATAGCCATCGGCCACACCATTAGCCATATCCTTAAACCAATTTAGCAGGCCAATGGCAGGTACTTTCACTGCTTTTCTAGCAGACCAATTGGCGGTCTGGCCTATAGCCAACGTTCGCAACACATAAGATAGCTCACACCATTGCAACTGTATGCCAGTGCTTATGTCCTGCACAGGTCTTTTTGGATGGAACAAATCCGACTGCACTAAAACGAGCTAAAGATATGATATCTAAGCTGGCCGTTTTACTAAATATCATACTGCTAACTTAATTTTTCAAATAATACAAACGTAGGTTAGCTAGGTAGTATGAAAATTAGCCAGACTTTCAGCAATGCATAGATTACTAATGCAAATAATAATGCAAAAAACAAAAAATAATAATAACCTTTTCTCATCTGCTAATTCCTCTTTTCACTGTCATACGTTTCAGCCATTTTGGTAATCCACCTAGTCCACGTGCACTTTGACAAATGCTGACTTGCAGGCGCAGCACGCCCATGCTGGACCAATCAGGCATGCTTCCGGTGCGATTGCAGGTGGTATGTTTTGAATAAACCGTTACAAGAGGTTGCTATGGATACACTGGCAGGCAGCTATCTCACTCTCATATCGTCACTGTAACTCAGCATAGCAGAACTACGGTTACTAATTGTTCTAATCTAGAGAAAGGAATTATCTTGTTCCTTAAAAATCAATATAACTTAATCTGTATCACTTGTCCAGTTAGCTAGAACAATGCAAGACAAAGCTAACCAGACACAGAAAACAATATAATACATAGTATAAACTATACATAATCTGTGACTACTAACATGCATGCTATCGTGGTCTGAAAACCCACCAACTTCAGACAATATCTGGCCTAAATATCCTATCCTTAATCAGAACTTGTTGTACATCTATTGTGTGTTATGTATAATTATGTGTTTGTATTATTTAACTATTATGCATTATTGTAATGTAAATGTATTAGTATTTAGATTTATATTCGTGTATTACGTTTGTTTGTTAATTGTATAATACTAATTTTATAATTGTATATATTTTACTTGGCTATGTACCATTCACACTAACAGCATCCACTTTTTGATTTGTTGATGACTGTATCCAATCCTTGTACGTCGCTTTGGATAAAAGCATCTGCCAAATGAATGCAAATGTAAAGAGACATGCCTAGCCTGTGCTACGTTAATATTTCCAGACTTCGTACATACTGCATTAATGACCACAAAAATGCTTAGCTAGAAGTAACTTGTTGCCACTAATATAGTCGCCGGATAAAAGCCCTTTTCAACCGCACATTATTTAACGCTACGTATTGGTTTTATGATTCTGCCTTTACGGCTATTGCCATGGTTTCTCCTAAGCACCCAGAGCCGTCAGGTAGTGCGATCTCACTCTGATACGAGAAGTAATGGATCATCTGTTCACTTTAAAATGAGGCTAGATAAGGACTTGCTACGGAAAGTAATGAAATTAAAGTTAATGTCAGGCAACACTATGGCTTCTAACTAAGAGTTCTGCTATGATTTGTTATCTTCAGTAAATGACCATATTACCATAATACTGTATGTCGGTCTAAAGAAATGTATGTTTACTTTATCACTTGGCCACTTTAATGCAAAATAATAGACATAATCCCCACCCAAGAATGAAAAGAGGTTTATTCATGCATTACTGTTTTCTATGATGATGATATTATTTATATTATTGACATGGTTTTTTCCAAATAAATACATATGTAATACATTTTATACTAACATATAATATCTATTAATAGAATGACCATATTACGGTTACATGTATGCTGAACCACAACTAGTGCGTTGGTAGAGATAAAGAAGTTTTACAGAAATTTTACATTTATTTAATTCATTTAGCTTCCCCTTGTGGCCGCGATTTTCAGTTATGAATTCAATCGTTAGCGTTCTCATGTCAGATGTTTTTTCAGTTATACCAGGGGCGGGCAATTCATTTTCCCCAAGGGTCCACATGAGAAACTGTGACAGTTGTAGAGGGCTGGACCAATACACTTACTGTTCTACCAAATATATATCTCTTTATAAAAAACAGTAAATGAAACATCACAATGATACAATGAAAATGTGGAGCACAGAATTATACCACTATTTAATGAACATTCACAGAAACAGTTTTGAAAATGTGCAAAACTACCATCACAACTTTACACAAAAAGCAAGTATTTCAAAGACCAGAACCACATTAACTTTATACCAAAAAATAAATGAACCCAGCTTTGTTTGTTTGTTTGTTTGTTTTACCTCAGTTATTTTTTTCTTGTTCAGTGAGAGAAATCTAGTCTGTGTTGGGCTTGAACAAGTGCACTGAAGTCAGGTTGAACATCTCAGGTGGCTATGCGAAGGATAGCACACAAGTGATCATCACTGAGAGAGGACCTGTATCTGAATTTGTTAAACTTAACTAACTCATCCGTGTTAGTGCCCCTAACATGGATGAGTACCTGCGGAGGTGACCAGCTGATGCTGTGACTTCCTTCAGTGTTGACATGTGGGTAAGAATGTTGCCCTCCAATTGGCTTGAAAGAAACTTCAACTTTCTCATGAAAGCCATCACTAGGCCGTACATTTCATGTGCAAAGAGGGCCTTGCCTTGCAGCTTAAAATTTAGCTCATTCATTAGTGCAGTCACATCATCAGCAAAAGCCAGATCTGCCATCCAGTCTGCATCTGAGAGCTCTGTGATGTCCCTGCCTTTCTTCTCACAAAACTCCTGAGTCTCTGCTCTCAGATCCCATACTGTTTGAAGCACCTTGCCCAGGCTGAGCCACCTGATACCTGTTTGGTAGCCTATGTCACTATGTTCACTCTCATGCTCCTCCAAAAGTGCAACAAACTGTCTGTGATTCAATGCTCTTGTCCTCATGAAGTTAACTATTTTAGTTGCAACATCAATAACATGGTTGATTTTTAGCACTGACTTGCACAACACCTCCTGATGTATAATGCAATGCAAAAATATCTATTTCTGTTCTGGATTTATTTCAGTCACTTTATCTTGCATCCGCTTCAAAAGTCTGACATTTTTCCTTGTCAAATTTGGACAGCCATCGGTTGTAATACCTGCCAATTTCTGCCATTTTAGTTCCAGCTTGTCCATGCATGCATTTTCCTCTGTGAAAAATCACTCCCTGTCGTAATCCCTTTCATTGACCGCATGGCTGCCAGCTCCTCCGTCATCTCAAAGTCTTTCGTTAAGCCACGGACAAAGATGAGTAACTGGGCTGTGTCGCGGACATCACAGCTCTCTCCTAGAGCCAAGGACAAAAAGTCAAAATTGTCCACTTTGTTTTGCAGGTGAAGTTCCAGATTTCCTGCGATGTCCTCGACCCGTCTAGTGACAGTTCGCCTGGAAAGGGGCACATAAACACTTCTTTTTTTGTCAGGGCATATAAGCGCTGCAGAGTCCACCAAACATTCTTTGACAAACTCCCCATCAGTGAATGGCTTACTGTTTTTTTTTTTCGATCTCCTTAGCGGTCTCGCTTCCAACGGCCAACTGAAGAACCCAGCCCGAGCTCCCCAACTGGACCTGCCGCCAATCCACAGCGCGTGGATGGGAAGCAGACACAATGATGGCTGAGACACAACAGACAACTATAATGTACCGATAAAGTGGAGTAACTGTGAATGCACCTCATAAAGACAGATATTCACACTAATGCACAAAGTTAACACCTATGCGCCACACACGCACACCTTACACTTCCACTGGCCTTAATGGAGACCTGAAGTGTTGCAAGTCCCAGAATGAAATATCTTCAATACATGACAATATCTGTGAGCCAAACACAGACCTAAGTTTCCTGAGGTCCTACAAGCTTGGAGACTGTAATCTTGTATCTGTATACACATTTGGAGTAGTTGGCATGCACTGACAGAGAGAATGTATTCCTTCTCTTACTTTAAGGTTTTTGGCTTCATTAACGCATATACAGCACAGGACCGAGTGGAATTGGCGCCCCCATCTGGCCATGAAGCCAGATGGTGTAACGGTTAGAATGCTTTCTGAATCCAGTGATGCAAATTACATTAACATTACATTACATTAGGGGCATTTGTTAGATGTTCTTATCCAGAGTGACTTACAAGGCAAAGTGCATAAGAACAGTACAAAAAGTGCAAAGACAAAGATAAAGAGTTGAAATCTCGGTGGGACCTTTGCTCTTCTAGCCAGGATATTGTTCTCTGAGTGCAATGCATAGGAAAGCAATGCTTGAGCTACTGCTCTTGCAACTGTCATGTATGAGAAAATGGATTCTTTCAATGACTCCTACTGCTTGGCTAATGGCTAGGGTTGTATTATATGTAAATCACTTACACATGAAAATTAGGCCAGATGTTGCTCTCTGAGTGCAATAGAAAGAGAAACAAGACTTGAGATCCTGCTCTTGTCGAAAATGAGAACATCCCACGATTGTGTGTAACTAGGGTTACACTGAAAATGAACCCTATTGTTTGGCCTATGATTGCAGTTGCATCATATGTAAGTCCTAAAGACACAAAAATGAGTCAAGATATTGCTCTGTGAGCAGGGAAATCCAGCCATCATGTGTGAAAAGGGTCACACTTGAAATGACCCATTCGTATGGCCTGTGGTTCCGGCTGCATCATATGCAGGTCCCAAAGACATGCAAATTAGCCAAGATGTTGCTCTCTGAGTGCAATGCACAGATACACAACACTTGAGCTACTGCTCTTGCTTACAAGTGATGAAATTAAAAGGGTTACAATTGAAATGACCTCTATTGTTTGGCCTGTGATTGGTTTTCATCCTATGTAAGTCCCAAACACATGGAAATCAGCCAGGATGCTGCTCTGAGTGCAATGGATGAGAAAGCAGCTCGATGAAATGATGCATTGTGTTTAATAGAAAGTGAATACCCATATTTTCCCACAGGGTTGGTAGTTGTACTGTGGTTCATGTGGCATTTCATTTGTATTGCGTAGGCAGCATGGGGGCAGTGTGCTCTTTTCCCAGAGGCAGAGACACCTGACGAAAGGATCTGAGAGGTAAATTCATTCCACCTTCAATTCTCGTGGGATCACTTTTCACAGACGGCAGGTAACAGGCCATTAACAAGAAGCGACGGTATCCTTTTCTTATTTTAATACACATTAAAGGAGTTACAGGAATGTTTGTTCAAGACTGTCAAATACTCACCAGAAAGGTCTCCCAACTGGCTTCAGACGCTAACAGTTACAGGAGTGTTTATTCAAGATTTATACATGTTTTAAACTTCACATCTAACCAAATACTAATGCCACTGATTGTCACGGAGAGCATTACTAGTACGACAGATACACACACAAACGTTAACTGTGTTGTACTGAAGAATCTTATCAAGTTTAAAATAGCTAGACACCGTTGTGTACAATTTACGTCCCTTGCCAAGTCCTCAGTACTAACAACGCACCTCCTAAACCTCCCAGGACAGCTCTCTTCCACAGATGGAAGGATATAAAATTGCTGCTGACAACAATCTGGTAAGAAGGATGGATTGGCAGTTCAAAGATGTTTTTTAGTTGAGCCAAAATACAGAATAAATATTCCTCTTCCTTTGCCATGAGGAGATTGCTAACAAATCCCGAAAGGCTCTGGAGAAGGAGAAGAAAAAGTCAGCCCGACTGCAGAGGAAGTGAGTTCAGTAACCAATCAATTATTCTTAAAAACCATCAGGCATTATCTGCAATTGGAAAAGACTTGGAACAGTGGTGAACCAGGAAGACACTGGGGGGCCTCTGAATGGCTCATGGGGGTAAGACATTTGCCTTGGAGCCCTGAGATCGGGGGTTCAAAATTCAGTCTCGCCATTACTGGCTATGGCTGGAAGTCCCCCTTGATGAGGCAACAATTGGCCCAGCCTCACCGGGAATGATAGGAGGCAAGCCGGCCAAACCTCGTTGGTCTAATCACTATATAACGCCCGCTCTGGTCATGCTGGGTGCCTATGGCAGCACGAACGGACAGTAAACTGATTGCATCATCCTCCAACATCATAGGCAGTATGCGATTTGTGGCGCAGCTGCTGTGTGAATAGAAGCAAGAGCGTCATCACGTGAATCGGAGGGGTCACATGCTAGGCTTCTCCTCCATCAGGGCAGGTGCTGCGGTGAGGTCAACCAATGCGGTTGAACAAATTGGGGTTGGGAAAAATTGGGGTAAAAAAAAAAACACAGAAAATTTGGGCATCATGGAAGATTGACAAGGCAAAAACCACTGCTCTCCAAGAAAAACATAAAGGCTTGGGGCAGTGGCTGTGTAATGGTGTGGGAATGTCTTGTTGCTGCATGACCTGGATGACTTCTAATCATTGAAGGAAGTACAAATTCTGATGTGTGCCAGAAGATTGTTATGGAGAATGTCTGAAAATCTGTGGATGAGATGCAGCTGAAGCATAATTGAGTGATACAGCAGGAAAATGGCCCTGGGAATACAAGCAAGTCCACATCTTAATGGCTGAAAAGAAGTCATTCAAGGGTTGAGTGGCCTGGTGAGTGAACAAAATCCATTTATTCATGTAGCACCCTTGAACATGTCATTATTATTATTGGTTAGGTTGTACATGATTCCAGTACATTCCTGGGTTTTTTCTATGTACGTATTTGCATTGTTCTGAATAATTGCCATTTCAAGGCTTGTGTGTACAGTTGGCTGCATTTTTTTACTGGTCAGTTTCATGGTTCATGTGACAGAGGCGTGATACACACATGTTACGGGTGAGAATGTTCCTAAAGAGCAAATGTTCATGCCAACAGCCAATGGCTGTGCAGGTTACATTCTTTTAAATTGGCCCAATCGTTGTGTAGACGGAGAGAGAGGGAGAGGAAAAAGTACCGAACCGGTGGTGACAGTTTCTAGCTGATTGTTTTTAAATTAAAATGAAAGTATAGGTTATAGGTGGCAAATTGTACCTGCTGCGGAGAAAAAGAAGTGAACCATATGTGTATGTGAACCTGCATCTTCCTAGATTCTTCTTCCTAGGGTGAGTGGTGCGAAGTAAGAGTGTCCTGTAGCCTCAGCTAAGCCTGTCAGCTAACGTCGTTTTATTGTCTTTGAGTTGTAAGTGTCGTACGTTTCGCGACTGTAGTGGATACGTCCAGTATTCGTTATCCCGTATCGATTCAACCGTGGAGGACGGAATTTGAACGGTTTAAAGTGCTGCTGGCTGCTCGTCGCTAAACGATTCGCTACCGCTGTGAAGACGAGAGGATCTGCATTTCCCCCTTCTGCACTAGGACGGCTCCGACTTGACCCTTCCAGTTGGGACACTCCGGTTCTGTGTTCTGGTTGCCGCCACCACAGAGGTAACGGTTTTATGGTACATATGGTACGAACCCAAACCAGCTCAGTCTTGTATTTCTTTAATTGTATTAGTATTATCATTGGTTAAGATTGTTATCTTGGCAAATTTGCTTTATACGTATAGAGTAGAACTGTTCAAGTTCGCTAGCTAACTAGTTAGTTGTATCTACTGATGTGACTATGATTAGCTAACTTATTATGAGCTGAAGATAAATGCTGAGTGATAACAGACATGAATATTGAGTGATGATGAAATGCTGTTCTTCTTTTTCTCTACTATCGGAAACGAGAAGGGGAGAGATGCAAAGAAATTCACTCTTCAAAGTAACGATATACGACAAAAAATCACACCATCACTACAGCCAGACCTAACCGTTAAAGAGGAGCATAGCTGCGGAAATAACTGTGGTGTAAATGTAAAAGTTTCCCTATATCGACTAATAAAATGCTATCTAAGGAACCAGGTCGTATAACTCTGGAAATTTGCTAACCCTGAAAGGAACGTAAAAAAAAATAAATGAATTTGAATCCCTGATTAGTGCTAAATATAACTGTCCCCTATTTTTAAATACTAACTTATTTTGCAATAAATAACCAATACCAATTAAACTATGAGATGGATCGTATAAATCCCTACGATCACACAAATTAATTAAGCCTACACACATGAAGACCAAGGGTAACTCCTACCTGAGAAGCATATTTTCGCTCCTACAAATGAAAATGGTGAAGAAAAAACCTGATGAAATAGCAAAGGTAAATACTGTGGGTATTTTTAAGAGGAACTTAAATCGAAAAGTGCTGGCCAACAACGATCAAGAGCTGGTGATTGATGATGTACGAAACCACGTGTTTAATTGCACAGGTAACCAGCACAATTTCACTTCGCTTTACAGATGCTCCGATGAAATCGTTGATAACACCAATGCGAACTTATTCGCATTTACCGACAGCGCAAATGTGGATATGTGTCCGTGTATGATACAAAAGAACCTAGCTAGCCTGCAGTTGGGTATGATTAAAAGTGGCTTGCTTGCCAACTGTATACATAGCCTTTACATGTATGATGAAAAGCACCGCTGCAATTATCTTCGGCACTCGGCCTGCAGCCTCGTACTTGCGACTGAATCATAGCCGTACCGATATTCAGTATAACAGCACACCCCCTTGTGTGATATTGCTTAAAAACACTCAAATTGAATTGTACTGTCCTTTGAGACAATCAGTCAGGTCAATCAGTTATGACGTCAAATGATTGTAAAATAAATATTTTTCATCCATGGCAGGTGGTGTTTGAATGGGAAGGAGTGAAAATTCTATAGAAACTGCATGGATATCCACGCATTGCTTCTCTACACTTTGTTACCGTCAAGTAATATTTAACATGACATTAAAGGAATAAATATTAACACTCTTGGTTGTAGTGTTGTGTGCATTACATTTGTACTTAAGCTGTCCTCCTGGAAATTGAATCCTCAACAAAAGGGTTTCATCTTCAACATTGACTATTGTATTGATTGTACTAATACACCTTTTTCTGTATCTTTGGGGACACTTTGCGGTGGCTGTTTAATACATAGTATGTTCCATTTGCTTTGTAACAGTAAATTTTGGTTTGTAGCCACATACTGCAGATAGGACTCAATTTTAATATATATTATGATGTATTGCAAAGTCAGGAGGACAAGTATTTCAAAGTGTTTATGAATGTTTCAGGAATCAATCCTCACATGACTGCCAAGGTTATGCTACTTGCAAGACTGGGTTGTGGTTTGATTGCATGTAAAAGCATATGATTGATGTTTGAACTCAAGCATACCCTGATGCTGTTTCTAAAATCATGTAGTTTAATTGAACATTTTACACTTAAGATGGAAAAGTAGGGAACTTCCGGCGAGTACGCAGACATGATGGCAGGCTAGCCTAACGCTCTCCCCAAACCACAGATTATTTCCCCAGATTCAAGTGTTTTATTGAGGTAATTTTGTTTGTTATACAAAGGAAGGGGACTAAACCAGCAAAGCTAAAAGAAAAATGAACACAAGATCTGGAAAACATGATAAAGTTTTCGCGGAGAGCGAGGACGATGCTAATGCTAGCTCTCCTAGCCCTGCCGGACTTGATCCGCCTGAAGCTAGTCTGCTAGCTGGTATTCATACAGAGATCAAGGCCATGCGCTCCGATGTAAAGAGTGAGCTGCAATCATTCCGGTATACGTTGAGAGAGGACATGAAGAGGGAGCTAACTGAACTCCGAGAGGAGATTAATCAGGCCCTGGGAGATATCAGGGGGGATTTGAAAAGCACAACAATGCGAGTAGAGGAAGCTGAACAGCGTGTGACCGAGCTGGAGGAGCGCAATCTCGATCTCGTGGATTCGCTCCGACAAATGCAGCAGAAACAAGAGATTATGCAAACAAAAATGACAGACTTGGAGGCTCGGTCACGGCGAAACAATATTTGCATTTATGGAATACCTGAAGGTGAGGAAGAAAATAAAATGATGGACATTGTGGTCAAACTATTGAAATCAGAGCTGGCCATCCCCGGCGAGCTCGACCTGAAAATACAGCGTTGCCATAGAGCTCTGGGTCCGCGACCACCACGAGAAGCTCCGCCGGGTTCCATTATAATTAATTTTCATGAGTGCAAAACTAAAGAACTCATTCTGTCGTTTGCTTGGAAGAAGAAAGAGGTCTTTTACAAAGACACACAAGTTTATTTTGACCACGACTATCCGACGGAGATAGTTAAGAAAAGAAGAGAGTACGCAAGAATTAGGAGAATGCTTAAGGAGAAGGGTGTGCGGTTTCAGACCCCCAGCCTGCCAAGCTCAAGGTGTTTTTGGAAGGTGGACCCAGGATCTACAATGACGCAAGAGAAGCCGCTGACGACCTGCGGAAAAGGGGATTTCCCATTGACCATAACGGACCTGGTCCAGCTCCAGTACCGCGCACTTCAGCGTGGGAGAGGGTCGGGGACAAGCATTGTCAAGGAGTATCCCGCCACCAGATACGGGAGAAGCTGCGCGCTTTCCGCCAGGATACCCAGGAGACCTGACCCTAACACCAGGGTCTGATTGTGTCTGATCCTCCTCAGCTCCGTCAGGTGAATTGATAAATACCAACTGACTCGTAACAACTGTTACCCTCTCCTTCCCCCTTTTTTTTTTTCTTTGCCCCCCTCTTGCGTTAACTTTAAGACTGACTTTTAGCTTGAGATAAACAGATTTGTTAATAAGGGGAGAGTGGGTTGGTGGAAAAACTGCCATGGTAGAAACTATGGAAATGAAAGTAATTTTAGTAACTTCAAAGAGGGGCCCTTTTGTTATATCAGGCTTTCCCCTCCGCTTTAAAGAGCATGTAAGTTCTCTTGATGTGGAAGCCAATTTGTTGTATACACACTGTGTTCTGTACTGTTTATATGTTTATAGTTGTATTCACCCAAGTTCAAGGGTAAGGTGTTACAGGTTGCAACAGGTAATTATTGACACAAAGAAACAAAGCAAATGGATTATCAGGAATATAAAATACTAACACTTAATGTGAATGGGTTACATAATCCAGTGAAAAGGATACCTCTCTCTGCATCTAAATAGCAAAAGGAAAAATACTCTATGGAGGCTCAACACTAGCTTGTTGAATGATAGAACTTGTAAGGAATAAATAAAAGAAGAGTTAAAAGAATACTTGCAAAATAATGACAATGGAACAGTTTCATCAAATGTACTGTTGGATGCTTGGAAGGCAGTACTAAGGGGTAAACTCATAGCTTTTGCAGCCCACAGGAAAAAGGACAAACATAAACACTTAGTGGAGTTGCTGTCAAAACTTAAGAACCTAGAAACTCAACATTCGATTCAAAGAGATCCACAAACATGGGCTCAACTAAAATGTATTAAACAAGAAATAAATCAGATTTATGATGAAGAAAATGAGAAAAAAATGAGGTTTACGAAACAGAAATATTATGAATCCGGCCCAAGGGCGATGAAACTTTTGTCTTGGAGACTGCGTAAGCAACAAGCAGAAAGAACTATTTACAAAAAAATAAGAAATCCAAAAAACAACAAACATTGTAACTGACAAATTTTTAAACTCTCTGGATCTTCCCTCAATAGGGGAACATCAGAATAATGTTCTGACAGCTGAGATAACAACCGCTGAACTGGCTGGCGCTGTTTCTCGCCTAAAGACCAACAAAACACCAGGGTCAGATGGATTTGTTAGTGAATGGTACAAAACATTCAAACTTGAGTTGACGCCTCTTCTTCTCAGATGCTTTAATTATACCCTTAAGGAAGACCAGATGCCTCAGTCATGGAGCGAGGCAGTAATATCAATTATTCCTAAGGAAGGCAAGGACAAGGGAGAATGTAGTTCTTATAGGCCAATATCCATCCTGAATACAGACTATAAGCTATTTGCCTCAATTATAGCCAAAAGGATTGAAAACATAGTCTCTGAAATGATAGACCCAGACCAAACAGGGTTTGTCCGAGAAAGACAAACACAGGACAATATTAGACGAACACTCCATGTGGTAGACTATGCGATTAAGGGAAAAAATTTGTGCAACACTGATAAGTGTAGATGCAGAGAAAGCGTTTGACTCGGTTGGTTGGGGCTTCCTTTACCAATTACTGCAACGTTTTGGCTTTAATGAAAAATCTGTTCAGTGTATTAGATCACTTTACTCAAACCCCACCGCCAGAATAAGAATCAATAGCCACCTAACTCAATCCATCAAGTTAGAGAGAGGTTGTCGCCAGGGCTGCCCACTAAGCCCCGCCCTTTTTGCGCTCTTCATAGAGCCCTTAGCACAGGCAATAAGGGAGGACCTGGAGATTAAAGGCATTTCAATTGGAGGCAATGAATACAAGATAAGTCTATTTGCAGATGATATTTTGCTCACTTTGACTGACATAGAGAGAAGTGCACCTAAATTGATGTCCCTTATGAGACTGTTTGGTTCATATTCTGGGTACAAATTGAATACACATAAGACTCAGGTACTCACATATAATTTCACACCAAATACCGACTTGAAAAGCAAATTTGATTTCAATTGGGACGCCTCTGCTATTAAATATCTGGGAGTTTGGATCCGAAAAGACATCTCCAAAATATATAAGGCAAATTATGATCCAGTTATTAAGACAATCAAAGCAGATCTAAATAGATGGACGGTACTGCCCCTAGATATGTCTAATAGAATTGAAACAATAAAAATTATAGTCCTTCCCCGACTTCTGTACTTATTCCAGTCACTTTCTGTAGAGATCCCCCCTAAGGATTTTAGAGAATGGAATAGAATGATATCAAGATTTGTCTGGAACAGTAAGAAGCCCCGAATTAAATATAACATCTTGCAGTTACCCAAAGATGAGGGTGGACTTTCTCTACCATGTGTGGAGGACTATTATATCGCCGCCCAACTAAGACCTCTAGTTTGCTGGTGTAATCCAAACTATTTCGCTAAATGGAAAGATTTAGAATTGATGCACCCTGAAATCCCAGTACAGTCTTTATTAGGTATTTGTCAACACCATGATCCTCATCTGGATAAAACAAATTGCTGGACCAGGGCTGCCCTTAAGGTGTGGTCCAACACCTGTAAAAAACTTCATCTCGAGAAACATGCAAAAATATTGAAATGGGTGGCATACGACTCAGAGTTTATACCATCAGGTCTAGACAAGCGGTTCAGGCAATGGGCACAGAATGGTATTACAGCTTACTGCACGATAGCTGATGAGGACGGCCTACAGTCTTTTACCCACATCTCTAAATCCTTCAGACTAGGAAGGGAGGATATGTTCAGATATTTCCAGGTCAGAGACTATTTCAATAAGGAAATCAAGCAAACAAACAATAGGGAGTCTAATCTGATCACTATTTTTACTGAAGCATATAAGGCAAAAGATAGTAAACATTTAATATCACAAATTTATAAAAGATTACAAAGCTCCAAGAACCTTTCTACTCATCAGGTTAAACAGAAATGGGAGAGGGAGACTGGCCTAGAGATAACTGAGGATGACTGGAAAACTGTTTGGGAGGGTCAAGCTAAAACCACCAACTCTAGAGCCTGGCAAGAATTCTGCTGGAAGAACTTGATAAGATTTTTTGTCACTCCTAAATTGAAATCTAAGCAGGGGGGTTCACGGGGGCAGGACAATTGCTGGAGGCAATGTGGTAAAACTATGGCTGATCACTTTCATATATTCTGGGCCTGCCCCCTCATTCAACCATACTGGCAAGATCTCGCTGGAGAAATCCAGTCAATCTTTGGTTTAAAAGTTGATTTTTCTTTTATTACGCTGTATTTGGGTAAAATCCCAGTTGGACTTATGGCCCAGGACAACTATCTTTTTAAAGTGCTCTTGGCTGCAAGCAAGAAGGCCATTACACGGAAATGGCTGCAGACAAGTGTACCATCAAGGAATGACTGGATCACCATTGTTAACAAAATACAATGTATGGAAAAACTGACCTTCACTCTAAGACTACGGTCAGAGCAGTACACAAAGAACTGGGAACGGTGGACTTCGTACTCTTTAAAGTGTAACTCATTGTTTGTGTGAATAATCAGTCCATTTTGCACTTATGTATGGCCTGTCAACCTGTCTGTTCATAAAATTTTTTTTTGTCTATTTTTGTCTATTTTTGTTCTTGTTCTGTTCCCCTTTTTTTTCCATAATTGTCTTTTATCGTTGAAAAATAATTGAAAATTTAAATAAAAAGAAAGTTAAAAAAAAGATGGAAAAGTAGCATAGCTACTCATGTTAAATATTTGTATGAAGCTATATCTTACTACCAAAGACATGAGTGACATGCTGCTCAAGTAAAATTTTAATTCTTTTTTTTTTTTTACATTCCTATGCAACAATTATCTAACCTTAATCAACATTAGATCTTAATCTCAACAAAGGGAGGGCCAGACACCCAGGGGCATAGCCAGAACTTTCCTACTGGGGTGGCCACGTTAGACCCGGTGATTGTTTTTGATGTGGCGAAAAATAACTAGCCTACTTTATATACAGAAAATTACTTTTTGTAGCCATGCTTATATGTATGTGTGGCTTGAGTGGAATCTCCCCCACACCTCATTTGATCAAATTACATTTACTGGCCAACAGTTGCGAACCGTGAGCACGAGAGCTGGGCCTTCACCTCAGCCATCATCGCCGAGAAAAACATCATCACGGAAAAAAAGCAACAGTACGATGAATTGAAAGGGTTTAACAACTGCATTTAACAACTGTATCTTTGGCTTCATTAATGACAACAGCGAAAGTTGCATCATCATCATCTGTTGGTACGTCAAAATCAGCTTTGTGACCTCTTTCACATACGGTACTTTTATCCAAGTCGGGAATGGTTTCTTCATCACTGCAGTCCTCATCTTCCAAGTCTGACAGCACAAGGTGTATCTTATCCTCCACCTCAAGAAAGTAATCTCTCACCAGTTCTTCCCACTGAGTTCTGTCTCTTGCCCCGGAGAGATTCAGTAAATCAATATGTTTGGGAGCTCCTGCCACTCTTATCGTAGCCCATGATTCTAACAACATGCAAAATAACTTTTCCAAAAAAGTAAACAAACAAGTAGGCATCAAACTGTTGGCAAACGGCATGTTGGTGTGAACCAATGAATGTTCAGCACTACGTTTATTATAACACTAGAAGAAGAAAAGCAAGCGGAACTGCGCACCATAGAAAGAGAAAACGCTGGTTTAAGTCATAAATTAAGCATTATTTCAGTTACTTTTTTAAACAAAATTGTTTAGTATTGCTAATTGACATCAGGGCTAATGTGACTGGGAGATCTTAAGCTGCATGACTGTATTAGAAGATGAACCCATATGATATGTGATTACTTGGTTTGATAGTACAATATAATGCTGAGTTGATGATGTTTTCTTTACATTTTAGTTATTTTAGCTGATACTTTTTTCTAAGGTGACTTATAGTACCAAGGGCCAATCCCCCCAAGGAGCAATGTGGGGTTTGCTCAAGGGCCCAACAGCAATGGTGTTCTTGCTGTGACCAGACTGGGGCTTGAACCACTGACCTTAAGGGTGGTTAAGCTGCCCCTTCTCCCTTGTCTGTTCTTGGAGGACCAACTTTCCTTGATATTTAATTAATTAATATTCATTAATCCACTATTATCCTATTTCTGACAGAAAACTGCCCGCCTGTAAAATTGACGTGGCCGAAATGTGGAGGGTTTGCTTGTGTCGGGTCATGTTGATGAGGGTTTTAAATATGTGCTTAGACCTGTTTTGTTCTATATGTGCTGTCCAAACATTGGCATTTTTCACGTGTTGGTGCATTATATTTTTCCACATAAAGACGGTTATTCTAAAACGTTTTGTCCCCGATGGCTTGCCATACATAGAAATCAGGGGTTTCTCATTAAAATAATCTCTACACTAATTTGTGTTAATATACTCAAATTTCATCTCCTTCTCTACTCCACTACCATCTTTTCTCCTCAGAAAATGCCCCAAAAACTGATCTATGTGTCCTCCCTCCCTCCACTTTCCAAAATCTTAGGAGACTAGATTAGCATCCTTTGCTCGCCTCCTCCAAACCAAGGATACATCAATGTATCCTAAAGCAGAAGTCTTTTCACATTTCTGGGTGACATCATTGTGGTCACACCTACAGAGGACTTAAGCTGTCCCACAGAAGCAGACATGATCCAAACCATGGAATATGGCGATGTGTTGACAAGTAAGTGCCAGTCCAGTACAGTAGAGTATTCTGTGTTGACACATACACCCAGTTAAAAAGCCATCATTAAACTGTGAAATGACAGCCACTTTAAAAAAAATGCCTTGTTGTACCGTGTGTGTGATTGATTATGACAAGGCAATTTCTTTTTAGCTAGCTAGCCACTGGAATATTGTCTGATTCCTGATCCTAGCAGTATCCCAAATTTCTCGGAAAAGCCTAGTGCTTGTTTACAGGTATCAGTGACGCAGTTAGATCTCTCCTCAAGAATTTCCAGATGCTGAGATATAAGGTCAGAAAGTGTGCTGCTGTTTGAATGTTCACAAGTGGTTAAAGAGAGAGAGAGACAGACAGAAGGAAACACTTGAGTAAAGCCTGCCCTGTTCCACAAAGGACTTGGTGCTTCTGTTCCACAGACCCAGAGCTTGAGCTTAGATCTGAAGCCACACAATTTGTCAGAAGAGGCGAGAAGATTTTCTTCTTTGCCTTGCATTTTAGCGTTCAATTCCAATAGCTTATATCTGTTGATTCATCGACTTGTAAGGAAAATTTCATGCTTGATCGGATTTTTTCAAAAACCAAGTCTTCAATATTTGGTGGATCCCTGATAAAGACAAAACCATATGACAAGTATCTGTCATCGTACGGATGCCTTTTTTTCGTCTTGTTGCATGCCTGTACTACACTCGCTGATGGGCTATCACTGGATGATGAAGTTGATCTGCTTCTGGAGGCTTTTCAAAAACGGTTCCATGTTAGTGTGTACGCTTCACTTAACCCTCTCACAACTCAGCATTTATTGCTCGGTAATGATAGAACACTGTAGTAGGCTACACTATTTACATAGTCATATGCTGATGCTGGTGTAGACGTTGTGACATGGGGAAAGTGCAAAAGGTCTTCCTCTATGAAATGTAAAAAAAGGGGATGAGTGTAATGTAATTATTCTATTGTGTTCCGGGTGATGTGCAGTACATATGTTGTATCGTACTGTGAGATGGGTCAAGTGCAATATAGCTGCTGTTACGGGTAATGTGCAATATACATATGGTGTCATACTGTGAGATTGGTAAAGCGCAATGTAACTGCTGTGCTCTGCGGTGTCCCGGGTAATGTGCAATATAACTATTTCATATTGTGGAACTGGCAAAGTGCATATACTTGCTGTGTTTTGCTGTGTCCACATGCATTAAGCCCCACCCAGTAGCAGTAGTACCCACTGGGATCTTGGGTGTACTTCTTTCAAAGGCCCAGACACAATAGGTCTCCATATAAGGGCTGTGGTCAGCTTTCATGTACATAACTATCTGCATAAGCATTTATTAAATTATTTGACAGAGTGGATTTTACATTGCGTAAGGTAATATTAGATGCACTTTGCCCCTCATTCTGTGTGAAGTGACGTATTCACTGTGTGGATTTGTGTTTTTGCTTTGTAGCATGCACAATTTTTATTCTTTGCACTTATCCAGTTATGCAGAGCTGTGTCACCTTTACTTGTATTTCGTTGGTCATGTGGGCAAGTGCAATATATTTACCACTCAAGTGTCATTCCTCAGCATATTGGTATCATACATGCTATATCAGTGTGTCAGATTCTGGCTTTGGAACATTGTTCTGGAGTACGAGCAACCCCCTTGTTCTTATGTCATTGCTTTTAATTGCATTTTGAAAAATAAAACTTTTTGTATGCCTCAGCTTTGTTGTCTTCTTCCACTTTGTAGAAGCAGACTTGCTGCAAAAAGTGAACCCTCAGTTTAAAATTACACCTCAAGGGTTCTCCCACCCTTTACCATTGGGAGTGGCTTAGTCAACTTGTGAAAAAAGTGTATTCCCTATCGTGATAGGTGTAAGAGGCCTGAGCATCCTACATGATTGGCTGACTTAAAAAAACAAGTTGAAGTAGTAGTTTTTAAATCTGAATTCTAACAAAGAAGTTGATACATCTCAATGATGTATTCTTTAAACAAATAACAGTTAATGTTTATGGTTACTTATCACATTCTAAGGTTATGTATATGCTAATGATCTTTCAAGCTTTGTCTTTGCCAAAATTAGTTGATCCAAAATGGTCATGGATAATTAACAGGTGTAAAACAGGTTGCTTACTTGCCACATAATTTGTAGAAAAGTATTTATACAACACACTTGCAAAACTCGAACACAACAAATTAAAGTCTTAATTTGCAATTTTACACTTGAGTGGCTTTGCATCACCTGAAATGGGGTCTCCTCAGCATTCCCTTGCTCTTCATCATTCCAAAGAGAAAATGATCAATTTTAGGTTACTGCCTCCTCTGGGCTTCAGTTTTAACATGTCATCACCCACCTGCTGGTCAGCTGTAATAGCACAGTTATCCCAGGAACATACACAATACTGAAAACGGTCCCATGCTTGGGAGCCATACCCATTATGGAGGCACATAAGTGAACATTCTTACTGTCAGTGCAAACTAGTGTCCTAGATGACTGAAGAAATTAAGGGACAAAGGACAAGAAAAAGAGAGACAGAAGAAGTCTCACCAGGCACACTCACTGGGCAAAATAACCCACATGCCTGGCAAAGTAACCCTCTGGCATCTTTTTAGATGGGTGGCTGTAGAGGGAACGTCTCTTTCTGCCAAACATCTGTACTAACATCTACATGTGCCTAGAGGAGCAAGCTCTGTACTCACATCTACAGGTTCCTAGAGGAGCAAGCTCTGTGCTCACATCTACAAGTGCCTAGAGAAGCAAGCTCTGTACTAACATCTACACGTGCCTAGAGGAGTGAGCTCTGTACTAACATCTACACGTGCCTAGAGGAGTGAGCTCTGTACTAACATCTACACGTGCCTAGAGGAGTGAGCTCTGTACTCACATCTACATGCACCCCCTGACTGAAGTGCTCTCCTAGAGGCAAACACTTAAAATGTAATGTGACATTAACCTGTGCAAGAGGGAGAGGCAAAAGACAGTGATGAGAGGATAAAAATAAAAATGAATGATACTAAAATTGTCTTTGTTATGGTTATTACAGTGTTATTATTTCTGTGGTAATTCAATAGGGGAGGAGAATTAAGAAGGAGGAGGTGAGAGACAAGAGGAGGAAATTAACATATTTAAATAAATCCAAGCCAATAAAGCATTTCAATTGAAATTTTATATTGAGATTATGTGTGTGTATGTGTTGTGCACTGTGCTGGATTGTGTGTGTGCATGCATTGAGCACTGTGCAGAATTGTTTGCAGAATTGTGTATATGTGTGTGTGAGTGTGCACGTGTTGTGTACTGCGCTACATTGTGAGTGTAGGTGTGTTGTGCAGTGTTCTGGATTGTGTGTGTGTGTTGTGCACTGTTCTGGATTGTGTGTGTGTTGGGTACTGTGCTGGAAATATCAAAACACTGTCTCAGATGTCATTTTACTGTTCTTACTGCTCTTGTATACCAGTACAGGATGTATTAAAGTAAAAACATACACACAATATAATACAAGAGAATCAGAATTGTTTGTGCAATACCTGAGATAAGTAACATCTCTCACGGATATTCAGAGCATATGCTGCAGCATGCTGGGTCAGACTGTGACCACTGACACCAAAGGATGCCTCTCCCTAACAACAACATACTGCTATTTCAGTAGTACAATATGTAATTTATATCTTGTGGCTCCTGGTTCGTGTCTGTATAGAGACTCAAAAATGACTCCAGTTATATGATGAATGCCATGTAATTTATCATAGTTGAGGGCCATAGGATGGAGTCAAATCAGTCTCAATATTAAATGAATACAGAATATATATGACACCTTAACATTTTCACTTTTAACTAACCTACTACAATTTTGTGGAACCTGTTGACAAAATACATTTAAAGTCAATGTTTCATTTTTTTGAGTTCACAGTCATTTACAGACAGTCATTTATACATAAATCCCAAAATACATTTGTATTATTATTAGTATATTTAAAAGCCTTTATATAAGTATTTAATAAGCTGCCAAAGATCAACTTATTTAAAGCTTGTTAAAGATCACAGAAATTATAAAACACATATTCATTTGTTCAACAATGTTCAATCATATCATTATTCTTTTCAGGAGTTAATCTTATCACATCAACTGATAATCTGGGCTAATCAAATACCCTTGAAATCAATCATATAAAAATCTCTTTAACATAATAATAATATAAGAACAGCTGCTCTACAAACACATACATTTAGCTTGACTTCTTACAGTACCAGGATGCTTGAGAACTGCAACATTTTATAAGATATAATCTATGTTTTAGAAGACACAACTTGGATATACTAAATTGAGACACTGAAAATTGTCCAGTCTAAGACTATATCAGTCTATTCATAAGCCTAACACTGAAATGATTAAAATGACCTAATATTTTCACAATTCACCTGGATAATGCCTGCCTTTCTGAAGCGCTTCTGTCGGAGAACTTTGCTTCACTCAGGCGCCAGATGTGGGTATTTGTCTGTGTTCCCTCCGCTCCTCTGACCACCTCCTCTGTAACTAGTCATGCTCTTTTATGGCTCATTTTCATGTGTAGCAGGTTTGAGGCGTACGTAAATAAATAACCTACTTAAAAATAAAACTTTTCAAGACTTAGTTAAATTAATAGCATTAGATATCTTTCCTTAAAATGATATGAAATGGCCATCCTCTGCAGCATAAACATCAAAAAAGCTAACGACAAAAAAGAAAAGGAAATTATGGATGAATTAAAAACTTTTCTAAATAAGGAAAATCTATCAGAAGAGGAACAAGTAAGATTATCGCGACTCCAAAATGAAATCGAAAATTTATATACTGAGGCTGCTAAAGGCACGTTTATTCGTTCAAGGGCAAAATGGTTAGAACATGGTGAAAGAAACTCGAGTTACTTTTTCGCTCTTGAAAAACAAAATCAAAAAAGAACTAACATTTTGGCACTAAGAATAAACAATATCAAGGACTCTATCCCAATGATCTCAAAAGAATTTAAACAACATTGTGAAAACCCAATCTCGAATCTGGAACTCATTGAAGCTTTGAAACACATGAAAACCTGGAAATCTCCAGGGATCGACGGTTTATCTGATGAATTTTATTATTTTTTTGGGATATTATTGAAACTCCACTTTTGAATATGTATGAAGATTTCAAACATTACAAACAATGAAATGACATCAACTATGAAACAAGGTTTAATCAGCCTAATTCCAAAACCAAACAAAGACCGTCTATGTATGGATAATTGGAGACCCATCACACTTCTGAGTGGATTATAAATTATTTGCATTCGTGTATTCCATACACTTAAAATCTAATCTTGGAGATATTATACATGAATGCCAAACAGGTTTTATGTCTAAGCAACACATTAGTAATAACATTAGATTAATCTTAGATTTACTTGTCTACTCTGAACATGTGGAGTCACAAGCAGTTATTGTATTTCTTGATTTATACAAAGCTTTCGACATGTTGGAACACCCTTTTAATTTTAATACATTAAAAGTAATGGGATTTGGAGAAAACTGTCTCAGTAGTTAAAATGTAATACAAAGACATCAACAGTATTTTAATGATCTATCCTAACACCTCCAAAAGATTTCCGATCAACCATTCTGTCCGTCAAGGATGCCCAATTTCACCATTTTTATTTTTAATTGCAGCAGAGTTCCTCTCCCTGAAAATTTTAAATAATGACAGTATAAAAGGCTTAACCATATTTCAAAAGGAACTTGAAATTACACAACTAGCTGATGATACAGCTCTACATTTAAAGGACAAACATCAAATTGAGCCGGCTATACAATTAATTAATGATTTCTCTAAAGCTTCAGGTTTACATCTCAATATTAACAAATGTGAAATCTTATGTCTCTATGATACAGATTGTGAAAGCATATGTAACATCCAAGTTAAAAAAAAACAGTGATATACTTAGGCATAGATATCACGAAAGATATGTCCTCGAGACAACAACTTAATTTCCTCCCCAGACTTAAAAAAACACAAAATATCATGAATATGTGGCTTCAATGTGATCTATCTTTTTTTTGGACAATTCTCTCAACTAAAGCAGAAGGCATCTCAAGACTGGTATATCCTGCTCTATCATTATTTGTCGAGGATTCAACATCCAAAGAAATTAATAAAACACTTAGCAATTTTACCTTGAAAAATAAGAAACACCATCTGAAAAATGAAATTCTCTCAGCATCCAGGAAACAAGGAGGCTTTGAACTATTACATTTCAATGATTTAAATAACACTTTCAAAATAAAATGGATTAAGGAATGTCTCAAAACCCCAAACTCAATTTGGTTTTTTATTCCAAACAATATTTTTATGAAATTAGGTGGTCTTAATTTTTTACTTACCTGTAACTTCAATGTTGCCAAATTACCTTAAAAATTATCTAAATTTTACCAACAGGCACTCTTAGCATGGAAATTGTGTTATTCACACACAACTTTTCCCCTCACAAAACCATAATATGGAATAATGAAAATATCACTGTCAGGAAAAAAATACATATTTAAACAAAAATGGATTGATAAGAACATTATTGTTGTATGTGACCTTTTTGATTGTCATGGTATAATGCTTAATTATGAACGTTTTCTTCGTTTTAAATCCTTCCCCATTACAAGTATAGAATTTAATTATGTAACTAAAGCAATTCCTAATGGCCTTTCTCTCCTGTTGAGAAGCCATTATCAGTATCAAGAAACACTAAGAATAAAACCCCTTCTAATGATAAATGGATTTCATGTAATGGATTCAAAGTGCAACAACAAACATATCATAATACTTTTTATGAAAAGAGGAAAATATCTCTACGAGGTAAAGCATTTTGGGATAACATTTTTATGGACACTGACTGGAAGAAGGCCTGGATATTGCCTTATAAGTATTGTATTTCCAATAAAATAAAAGAGGTTCAGATCACAATTTTACACACTATATATCCAACAAATTTATATTTCTCTAAATTTTTAACTATTGAAAACAAATGCAGTTTTTGCAATATGGAACCAGAATCCCAAACCCATTTATTCTACCACTGTACCCAATCAATCAATTTCTGGACTCAACTTGAACAATATATAGTGTGCAAAATCAAGATAAACATCTTAATTGACTGTAAAAGTGTGATAATGTATTTTGTCCATGGAGAAAACGACATCACCTTTATTACAAACCTATTCATTCTGTATGGCAAATTTCACATACACAAATGCAAATACTCAAAAAGTCCACCCAGCTTTAGAAGTTTCTTGCATTACACTGCAGTGGAGCTTCAAGTTATTGATCAATAAATGATGGCAGCTCAGATATGAGTTCATGGAAATTCATTTTTTCATTATTTTGATAGGACAGGATCTCCTTTTTAATTACTGCAAATTAAACATTTTTCAACTTTTTTTGCCTGAATTACAGCAAAATGGTAGTTCCAAGGTATTAGTGGTCACTGGAGGGTTTAAACACCACTACTACCTTTTGTCATGTATACAGGCTTCAGGCAAATTTCCCAAGGTGATATTAAGATTCATGTTGTTTCAGATATATACACACATACACTGCTGTTTACCAAGGCTGCACATCTGATTGTAGCCATCACCTCCAACTGAACTGCAATAATTTCTACAGAAAATCTTCCCCCTTTAAGTAATAGGCTCACAAAGTCACTGCATTTCCACAGATGATGTTCTGTAATGTTACAGAAATATGCATACCATGTTATTGTGCCATTTTTAGTCCTTTAAAATGTGTTCCAATGGTACCAACACAAATTCTTAAGTAGCCAGAAGTACTAATGAAAGGACAAAAAAAATTCACACACAGCCAGGTAGTTCAAATACAGTCACAACCCCAACTGCATCCAAAATCACAACTCTCTTGTTTCATTAATAGTTGAGACCAAACAATGTTATATGCAAGTTTTTTTCAATTGTGATATTATTATTATTGGATATATTTGTGCAGGAGATCTTAACTTCTGAAGTGGCTGTAAAACCTGCAGGGGACCAGACAAACCTACCCCAGAACACCAAAACATGTGACTCCGAAAAAGGATCATGAAGATAAGCAGCCCAGACCATGTTATTTACACGGACACAGAGCTGCAGCAAGTCCGCAAACACTATTTTGAGCTTCAGTGTTGCGGCAGAGCACACAAGTGCACCATGTCCAAAGAGCTCAGGTGCTGCTTGGTCAGAAACACCATGACAAGCATGATTTCGATCCTGAGGGCTAATGAAATGCAGGACAGGGGAGACTCAATGTATCCCTCTCGTGAAGAAGTGTCTGCCATGGCCAAAAGGTTGATTGGGTACTATCCAATGCTGCAAGATAAGGATAGCACTAATGGGTAGGTTCTTCATCTTCAGTGTCAAAAGTCATTGTCATCTCTAGATATTTAATTTTCATAAGCATAACAATATTGTATGTAACTGATGTTTGTCTGTTTTGCACAGTTAATTGAAGTTTTTTTTTATTGTTAATATACACATCTTTGATATCTCGTGTTCAGGGACCAAAATGAACATTTTTTTCAGATATGCCAAAGGTGGGTAAAGCAAAATAATTTAACGACCAAAAATATTTTTTACTTGTGTCAAAACTGTAAATTGCCTTACATTTTAGTATCAAAGCCTTAGCTAAAAAAAAAAGTGTTGTATCATAATCTCTTTCTTTTCATACCTCTTAATGAGTCGCCTTGTCCATTTTACACACAGGAAACATGAATGTGTGAAAATAAATGCATTTTTATATTTGGTAAATTTTACCCTGTGGTGGTTAAAGGTGTAAATGCCAATGTTTTTAATCTGGATTTATCTTGACTATATGTAACAACAGGGAGTGCAACACAACACAATTTTAGGTCAAGTCAAAGGCTGGGGGACTTCAATATTTCATGAAAACATAGTTATGTACAATTGAAAAACCACCACAGGGTAAATTTTACTAAAATTTTACTGTTAAATTTAAATAGAATATTGCAGATTCTAGTGTTAATGAGTTGTGGAAGAAACCTACATCAAACCAACATGACATGGCTCATCTCTTGGATCTTGAGCTTGTAAGTCACTCACATGCTTTAAGGATGAACTGTCTAGTTTTTTGCCACTATTAACAATATGTACAATATGTAGGAATTTATTTGCTCACATGTGCAAAATTACACTGCAGTAGGGCTTCAAGTTATTGATCAATAAATGATGGCAGCTCAGATATGAGTTCATGGAAATTCATTTTTTCATTATTTTGATAGGACAGGATCTCCTTTTTAATTACTGCAAATTAAACATTTTTCAACTTTTTTTGCCTGAATTACAGCAAAATGGTAGTTCCAAGGTATTAGTGGTCACTGGAGGGTTTAAACACCACTACTACCTTTTGTCATGTATACAGGCTTCAGGCAAATTTCCCAAGGTGATATTAAGATTCATGTTGTTTCAGATATATACACACATACACTGCTGTTTACCAACAGCATAGTTTTTCCATCATTACACTACCTTGGGCAGTGCACAAAAGTATTTTTTGCTTTTGTACTTACTTTTCAATTACACAACACTTAACATCACAGTCAAATTGCCTAACAAAAACAAGGACAATGCATTTGATGTACCCATATTGTTTTTCAGCTGGACAAGCCATTGCTTTGTTGAAGGCACTTCCTTAAATGTTTCCTTCCCCAACTGCCCCCTCAAAAAGCTTGGATCAGCAAGTGAGGGACTGATACATGTTCTTGAGGTGAGTTTGAGTCAGTATTACATTACATTACATTAGGGGCATATTACTTAAACTGAAATTAAACTTCATTAAATTAAATGCCTGAGGTTTCATTTTGTTCTACTTTTTGTCTCAGCTAACCTCCTCCTGGCACAATGCCGCTGATTACCTTACCTAAGGAAATGATCCAACAGGCTCCTCTCATCCTGATGGGGTGTTATTCCACCTTCCACCTCACCTACTCCAAATGTGTTGCTACATTGTTATCCATCATCCAGACTGAGGTACTGAAGGACTGTATTAATGAGTGTGACCTTACTCATTCTTACAAGAAAGTGATAGCTGAATGGGGAGAATTCACAAAAGAATAGAGCCAGAAATGCACAAGTTCGTCAGTTGATAATTATAGTCTCATTTCTATTTATTTTTCTGGTTTGTTGACAAAAACTGTTTATTTTTTCTAAAATGATCCTGTTTGTTTAGGACTGTTTGATGACTTGAAAGTGAAAATAGTGCTGGAAAATAGTCCCTGGGGAAACATTTGGTTTATACAGGAAATTGTCAGTTATTTGGTTTATGAATGTTGACAACTTGACCAATTGCTGTATCTTTCCCTGCGGGTCCCTGTTAATAAAAGCATGTTTTTTTTTCTGAGAGAATTGTCATGTGTCCTTATTTTAAGATCATGTGGTCTAATTTAGCTCCCTAAAAACAATTTCAGAAATCCCATTTTAACCCACCTTTGGGGTGAATTTTACCCCATTCAATATTTAACGTCTGTAAATAAATGATTGACATCTTTTTTTACTTCATATTTTAATGACTTATCCTCATTTAATGGGGGCAAGTGGGTAAACATAAAATTGACATGATGACACGTTTTCAATTTCCTGTACACATTTTATATGCATCGGTGTTCTTTGGGGTCAATTTGACCACAGGCTGTTATAGCAGTATAAAACATATAAGAAATATCAACATGTTACACACTTGTTTTGGATGATATTGAGGTCACTGTAACATGCAATTTTAACATCTTCAAAAACTTGTCTTTGCTTTAGGGCCCAAACCTGACATACCTGCAGTAGTATGAGAACCACTGATAGTTCACGTGACATGGGGGAGGGGAAAACATAATTCCCACAAGAGCTTTGATATTTCCTGCGCTGTTGGGGTGGGTTGCCATGGTTGACGTGAGGACATGGATAGTTCACACAAAATAGGGGAGGAGCAAACACAAAAGCTTGCACAGCAGCCTTTTAAACAATATCTGTTGGTGCTCTGTGTGCTCTCACTTTATGCTCTCTCTCTCTCTCGATTGAAAATGACATCTAAGCAAAGGTTTTCTGCCAATGCGGTTTTGTCACAGCTCTTTGATAGTGAAAGTGACAAAGAGGAGAATATGTCTGAGACGGAGGATAATGTTGAGGAGGACCCTGATTATGAGACATCCTCCTCTGATGAGAATGAGAGCCTTAGTGTTGACCCTCCTGTTGTCTCTCAACCACCAGCAGACATGTTACCTTCCAAAAATGGAAAGTTATTATGGTCCCTCTCCCCACTTGAACAACAGGGTAGACTTAGTGCAGCTAATATCATTAAAATGTTTCCAAGCCCCACCAGGTATGCTGTCAGCCATGTCCAAGGCATAAAATCAGCATTTGAAAAGGTTGTACTTGAGATGACAAACTCAAGGGGAGGCACGTGTATGGGGACAGTTGGAAAAACTTGGATCCACTTACAAGCCTACATTGAGTTTCTCATTTTGGCTGGAGTGTACAAGTCAAAAGGTGAAGCAACAGCAAGCGTTTGGAATGCTGACACTGGAGGGGCAATATTTCCAGCCACCATCTCTAAAAACATTCCATGTTTTCTCAACATTCCATGTCATACGCTCTTTGATGAGAGAGAAACAAGACAGGGCTGACGAGAGTGTGACAGACTTGCAGCAAAATAGTATGTATGGGACAAGTGGGTTCAGCGATTACCCTTTCTTTACAATCCAGGCCCCCACGTGACTGTGGACGAATGTCTGGTTGCATTTCGTGGATGCTGTCCCTTCAGACAATACATGCCAAGCAAACCAGCCAAATACGGCATCAAAATATGGGCGGCATGTGATGCAAAGTCAAGCTATGCCTGGAATATGCAGGTGTATACTGGTAAATCCCCTGGTGAAGCACCTGAAAAAAATCAAGGCATGAGGGTGGTACTAGACATGGCTGAAGGACTGAATGGTCATAAATTACATGTGATAATTTTTTCACATCATACACCCTGTATGAGGAACTGCTGAAAAGAAAGGTTAAAACGTTCGGGACAGTGACAAAAAAAGCGGGAAGAACAGGAAGTAGCATCTTCAAAGTTTGCCTTCACTGACAGAGCCACTGTCGTCTCCTATTGCCCCAAGAAAGGGAAAAATGTCCTTCTGAGGAGCACAATGCATGCTGTCCTGAGCACCAGAGAAGACAGAAAGCCACAAAAGGTCTTGGACTACAAGGAGACAAGGTGAGGGGTTGATAACCTGGACACAGGTCACAGCCACATACAGCTGCAGACGCATGACTGCCCATTGGCCCCTTGTCATTTTCTTCAACATCATTGCGCAAAAAACTATGACTGGCCAAGATACTTTTATTTTTAAAACTGTTGTTGTGATGGCCTGCCACAGACTGAATCATACATTGACCACACATATGATCTTGTGATGACCTATATCTTAAATGAAAGCCCCCTTTCTAGCAGAAATGTTTTCCTGTCATTTTTTTTTGCAGTAATTGCAGTTTGAAGGCTGAAAAAGGATTTCTAATAGGCAAATTTCTAATAGACTTGTGCAATAATTGAAGGTTTTTACACAGCCAAGCCAATTTGTTAAAACTGTTGTATGTAATGGTGTCAGAATAACCTGTCTGCTTTCTGCTGTGTAAGAGTTTGAAATGGTAGGTATTCAGAAACTGTGACATCACAGTTTCCGGGGCAACGTGGAAAACTAAGGTGAGTAAAAGGTAACTTCGGCTGCAAGAGGGTAAGGCAAGTTTTTCTTTATCATTAATTGGGGAAATTAGAAATTAGACTCCAGGCATGCTTTAAGCTGGAGCAAAAAAGACAACCCACGTAGCTGGGCTTGAAATGAATTCGCTGAATGTGACTGCCAAGATCCGGGGAGTGGGGGGTCGGAAACGGAGGCCTCATGGTACCTTAAGTTCCACCGCAGAGGCCTTTGAGCTAGAAAGATTTTCAGAGCCTCCAGAATTATGCCCGCTTGAAACAGCTGTGGCAGATGACAATGAGGAAGAGGAGGAGTTTGAGCTGGTTGACCATTATGTGTAAATAGTAATATTTGTTAATATTTTAATTTTAATATGGTTATTTCTGGTTCTTTTCCAGGTTTGTCCTCCCTACAGGATGATCAGGCCCATTTGCTCTTAAAGTTTTCACTTTTGTCGCCTTTTCAGGGCAGGGAGGGACTTTTCCACCTTTTCCTCTTTACATCCAGCCAAAGTCTAGCTAATTTGGCAAACTGCTACACTGGCTGATGTAAAGTTTTTGGTGGTTTTTCACCCTCTCAAGAGCAAATATAAAGGCTCAGGACAGCATATAATTGGTAACAAAGATTAAGTTAATATGTTTCAAATAAAAGAAAATAATTGACCAAAAATATTTTATGAAGTGTGCTTTGTTGAAGTGGACTGGATTACTGCAAAAAAAAAAAAAAAAACAGGAACACGTTTCTGCTGGAAAGGGGGCTTTCATTTAAGATATAGGCCATCGTATGATAATGTGTGTGGTCAGTGTATGATCCAGTCTGTGGAAGGCCATCACAACAACAGTTTTAAAAATAAAAGTATCTTGGCCAGTTAGTTATTTGCGCAGTGATGTTGAAGAAAATGACAAGGGGCCAATGGGCAGTCATGCGTCTGCAGCAGCTGTGACCTGTGTCCAGCAGCCCGTCTGATCTACAACTTCCCTAGAGACACTCATGTGACCCCCTTGCTGACTGCCCTCCACTGGCTGCCTGTTATCGCTCGCATCAAATTTAAAACTTTGGTGCTAGCAAAGGGGCCAGGGGGGACAGGTTAAGGGGACAGCTCCAGCTTACCTCCAGAAGATCGTCAGACCCTACACCTCTGCCAGACCCCTCTGTTCTGCCACCTCTGGTCGCCTGAGGCAGCCCCCTCTCCACTCCTGCACTTCCAGGTCACGTCTGCTGTCTGTCCTGGCCCCCCGGTGGTGGAATGATCTTCCCGTGGAGGTCAGAACAGCAGAGACATTGGCCACCTTCAAGTGCAGACTGAAGACTCACCTCTTCAGGCTGCACCTCTCCCCTCCCCTCCCTTGCTCTTTGTAATGTGTCTATTCCTATTTGCTCTTATCTGTGATTGTTTTTTTAAAACTATGCTATTTGCTCTTAATTTGTGATTGTTTTTAACTAGGCTGTTTAGTAAGTCTGTAGTCTCTAGGGGAGTCCTGATCTATTCGATCACCTTGGCACTTGGGACTTTACCCCTCTCTAGGTTTATCTTCGCACTTTTTGTACTGTTCTTATGCACTTTACCTTGTAAATCGCTCTGGATAAGAGCGTCTAACAAATGCCCGTAATGTAATGTAATGTAATGTAATATCAACCCCTCCCTTTGTCTCCTTGTCGTCCAAGACCTTTTGTGGGTTTCTGTCTTCTCTGGTGCTCAGGACAGCATGCATGGTGCTCCTCAGCAGGACATTTTTCCCTTTCTTGGGGCAATAGGAGACGACAGTGGCTCTGTCAGTGAAGGCGAACATTAAAGATGTTACTTCCTGTTCTTCATCGCAAGAAGCTCAGAGGGAAACTCCTGCTTGTTTTTTCTCTGTCCTGAACGTGGCAACCTTTCTTTTCAGCAGTTCCTCACTCAGGGTGTATGATGTGAAAAAATTATCACATGTAATATTATGACCATTCAGTCCTTCAGCCATGTCTAGTACCACCTTCATGCCTTGATTTTTTTCAGGTGCTTCACCAGGGATTACCAGTATACACCTACATATTCCAAGCATAGCCGGACTTTGCATCACATGCTGCCCATATTTTGATTCCGTATTTGGCTGGTTTGCTCGGCATGTATTGTCTGAAGGGACAGCGTCCATGAAATGCAACCAGACATTCGTCCACAGTCACATGGGGGCCTGGATTGTAAAGAAAGGGTAATCGCTGAATTTACTTGTCCCATACCACAAATGATACTACTGTCCCATTGTCAACAAATGATACTAACAGTAACTGTTAGCTGGTTTGCACGGCACACCGAGGATTATATCACAAGAGACGAGGGTTTGCAAAGGCTTCCATCTAGATACAGAGTTTTGTGTGCGATGGAGTCAGTAATGGACTTTCTCAAATCAACTACTACTAAAAGCCTCCAATATGTAAGCTTTTAGTGAGCTCAACAGCAATATTAGCTTGGAAAAACATTTACTATCATATTTTTGCAGCGCTAGTTCCAGCAAGCAAGATATTTTCCCCCACTCTTAATGTGTGAAAGTAACTTTTTAATCCCCATTGCAACAATAACAATACTCTTGAAGAACGCCCACTCTGCTCTTCTGAAATGGGTGACAACAATTATCAAGGCAGTGTAAGAATTAAGTCACTCACATGCATGGCACATGAGATGAGCCATGTCATGTTGGTTCGATCTAGGTTTCTTCCACAACTCATTAACACTAGAACCGGCAATATTCTATTAAAATTTAACAGTAAAATTTTAGTAAAATTTACCCCGTGGCGGTTTTTCAATTGTACATAACTATGTTTTCATGAAATATTGAAGTCCCCCAGCCTTTGACTTGACCTAAAATTGTGTTGTGTTGCACTCCCTGTTGTTACATATAGTCAAAATAAATCCAGATTAAAAACACGGGCATTTACACCTATAACCACCACAGGGTAAAATTTACCCAAATATAAAAATGCATTTATTTTCACGCGTTCATATTTCCTGTGGCGTAAAATAGATAAGGCGACTCATTAAGAGGTATAAAAAGAGAGATATTATGATACAACACTTTTTTAAATTAAGGCTTTGATACTAAAATGTAAGGCAATTTACAGTTTTGACCAAGTAAAAAATATTTTTGGTCGTTAAATTATTTCGCTTTACCCACCTTTGGCATATGGGGAAAAAAATGTTCATTGTGGTCCCTGAACACTAGATATCAAAGATGTGTATATTAACAATAAAAAAACTTCAATTAACTGTGCAAAACAGACAGACATCAGTTACATACAATATTGTTATGCTTACGAAAATTAAATATCTAGAGATGACAATGACTTTTGACACTGAAGATGAAGAACCTACCCATTAGTGCTATCCTTATCTTGCAGCATTGGATAGTTCCCAATCAACCTTCTGGCCATGGCAGACACTTCTTCACGAGAGGGATACATTGAGTCTCCCCTGTCCTGCATTTTTTCAGGTAAATTCCCTTGTTGACCTGTTGAGGTGAATATTAGAGAGGAATGAACATGCAAACAAGAGCTTTCAATCAACACAAGTTTAATACAAATGCGCATTTGGGAATCAGCCTCCTCTGAGATCTGATTCAAAGTACATACAAAAATCACTCATCCTTTATACTTTTTTTATGAATACATAATCTTCATGGTGGATGTGGAGATCCCACCTGTAACATTTCATTGGTTAACAGTTACCTCAGTGTCTTTTAGCTACTTCTTTTTAATGAGTCTTCTGTTCTTACAAAAAGTTATTTTTCCACACCAGACGATGGCAATCCGCCCAATTTCAGTTACTCCCCAATATTATCTTGCCCCGAAGGACACCTTATTCTCATGAGAACACTCAACAACCTAGAGAGTTGTTCCCTCTTATCTTACACACACTCACACTCATGTTTCTCTTTCTTTAGGACTACTGGAAATTTCCACACCATCTGTCTATCATACAGAAATTACATTTCAATTTCACATTCAATGTCTTTATACATTTTATATACATAACCCCTTGCAACTATAATTTCTCTAACAATTTCATTAGCCCTCAGGATCGAAATCATGCTTGTCATGGTGTTTCTGACCAAGCAGCACCTGAGCTCTTTGGACATGGTGCACTTGTGTGCTCTGCCGCAACGCTGAAGCTCAAAATAGTGTTTGCGGACTTGCTGCAGCTCTGTGTCTGTGTAAATAACATGGTCTGGGCTGCTTATCTTCATGATCCTTTTTCACAGTCACATGTATTGGTGTTCTGGGGTAGGTTTTCCTGGTCCCCTGCAGGTTTTACAGCCACTTCAGAAGTACACAAATATATCCAATAATAATAATAATAATATCATTGAAAAAAAAAAAAGAAACAAGAGAGTTGTGATTTTGGATGCAGTTGGGGTTGTGACTGTATTTGAACTACCTGGCTGTGTGTGAATTTTTTTTGTCCTTTCATTAGTACTTCTGGCTACTTAAGAATTTGTGTTGGTACCGTTGGAACAGATTTTAAAGGACTAAAAGGCACAATAACATGGTATGCATATTTCTGTAACATTACAGAACATCATCTGTGGAAATGCAGTGATTTTGCGAGCCTACTACTTCAGGGAGAAGATTTTTCTGTAGAAATTATTGCAGTTCAGTTGGAGGCGATGGCTACAATCAGATGTGCAGCCTTAATCTAAAATAAAATATATATGTACATTTTGAGAAGTGTCATTTATTGGGAAAAGTATACAAAAACATCAAAGTGAGGATATAAAGAAACACTCATACATGCCTCCGCATGATTGATGACCCATTTATGTCACCACAGTGTCAATTTCATCATTTTAGAAATTTTGAAATTAAGAAAAAATGCTTTCGTGTACATTTCTAGCACTCATTGTGAAATCATGCATTTTAGATGAACTTTCCATCCAATTTATATTTTCTCTCTAATACACCTCATTCATTAATTCACAATAAATCCTTATCTCTGAATGCACTGCTTCCCAAATGCACTTCATCTGAGGAAGTTCTCTGGCCCTGGTAGAAGGGCCCTCAGGTCTTCACATGTTAATGAGGGTCACAGCTCATTGGTAATATTTGCAGCTGTTGCCCTTATAAGATAAAGTTATATCAGTGTTACTGATAAAGCAAGACAATTCTGATCATAATTTTACAAATCTTGCTTGGCAATTGCAGCAACAGACCGCAACAGTTTGCAAAGAGGTCATATTAGCGAATTATCAGTCCATATATTTCTATAGATATGCACTAACGTTAGATGTCGAAAAAAAATTACAAGACATTTACCTTGTAAGAGTGACACAGTTGTCTCATCTAAGTAATCTCTCCATCTCACCATGAAAAAGCAATCTGTAACTTAAAGGAAAAGACCGTTACTGTCATTTTAAAATCAACAAAAAAAAAAAAAATCACATTAAAAAGGGACCAGAAACTGCATTGTCAATTGCTGTGATTTATTACCAAGTATCATCAAAACACGTACAATCGGCCACCAAAATACAGCCACATACTACCATCCACCTCAAACACGAACGTATTATTTTTACATTAATTCAGGAAAAGGCAGGGAAACGTATGTTGTCCTGGTTGTTTCTGTATACAGATAGCCGATAGAGACATTTTTTTCCAACAAAACCAGCTATTTTTTGTAAACAATACTTAGCCCGTTATGTAAGATCGCAAACACATATTTTCTGTTTTGTTGCGATAAACGGTCGTTTAGTTAACCTAGCTACCATATCCCACCCACCAACACCCTTCGCGCCATGAGACTAGAAGGACACCTTTGAGCTAGATAGCTTTTAACAGATAAAATTACTGAACACCAAAAGAAAACTTTTGATATTGATCTTGTATAACTTACAGTTTATTTACTTGAGACTAGTTAGCCAGCTTCATTTTTACACACTCCATTGGTGAGGTAGCTGGCTCGCAAAACAGGTTTCGTAGTTAACGAGCGAGCTAGCTTAGCTAAATCAGCAGTTAACGAAGGTATTTACTACCCTTTCTGTCAACTTAACACATCTGAAGAACAGATGTTTTACATACGCCTGTGCACTTTTAATTTAGTTTGGCAGTTATCAGGGTTAGCTGACGTTTAACTACGTTGAGTTACTACCTTAACTGGCCTTCATCGATGCTGGCTCTCTGGTGAACTGACGAGATAAGGTCCAACTAGCTAGCTTCAACTTGGGGCGCTTGTCTTGTGGTGCATTCAAAATCTTTTTTTTGTCAAAATATTGTGGTTTGTGATTTTTCTTCATTGAATTACACATTTAAGATTAATTTGGTAAAACATTTTTTGAGAAATGATGAGTCGGTATGAAACTGCTCTTTCAACTGCTCTGGGGTTACAAAAAATGTCAGGGTCAGACAATCAGAGGCAGAGAAGAAGCGGTTTTTCGTGAATACAGGTGGGAAAAAAACGCAGCAGGTGCCAAATTCGCCATAGCCACGGAGCAATCATTAACATCGTCCATATCTACAAAAGTATATGAACTGGCCAGCCAGCGAAATATTGAGCTAGTGACAAATTTCGTGAGGTTTACGCATGAGTTTGCGTTGTGTTATATGCCAAATAGGGATGGGCGAATCAATACTGAAGCATCGATACTTGCCATCCTGACGTTTCTTTTTGAGAACCAATCCTCACATCAAAATATCGATACCAAGTGTTTACAGTAATTTTAATGTAATGAAATTGAATGTGTATCTGATGCTGAAAAGGTGAAAATGAAATATTGTAGAAAATAAAATTGTGTAGGATAGGAACTACTTCTCCCTCCGCTCCTCATACGCACTCAGTCACGCCAGAAACACGCGCAGTCTGTCACAGAATAAGATAGAATGAATCTTGGCAAAAGTGGTGCTCTGGCTGAATGGCATAAATAAAGCGAAGTATCGTTTGGAGTTGTTTCACTCAGCTATACTGCAATAAAGCTAAACGTGATATGTGTGAAAAGTCTGTACGGCATTGTGGCCGTACACCACAAACCTGCTGAAACACATGAAAATGAGCCATAAAAGAGCACAATTAGTTACAGATGAGCGGGAGGGAACGCAGGCAAATACCCACACCTGAGAGAGGCAAAGCTCTATGACGGAAGCGCTTTAGAAAGGCAGGTATTATCCAGGTATATAGTGAAAATATGAGGTAATTTTAATCATTTCAGTGACAGGCTTATGAATAGACGTATATAGTCTTAGACTGGACAAATTTCCAGTGTCTGAATTCAGTCTATCCATTTTGTGTCTTCTAAAACATAGTTTATATCTTATAAAATGTTACAGTTTTCAAGCATCCTGCCTGCTGCTGTAAGAAGTCAAGCTAAATGTATGTTTGCAGAAGTCAGGGGTGGGTTTCCCGATAACGTTGCATCTTAGGATTAATGAGTGTGTTTAAGTGATTCTTAAGCAACGAACGTTCTCTCGTTACGTGGGTTTCCCAAACACAATCGTGACTGGGCCTTAAGAGGAACTTTGCAAAAAGCTTCTTAGACAAGCGCGTCCTCGCTAAAGCATTTGTAGTTCATAAATAGATTCTGTGGGGTTATACGTCACTCGTTTTAACCAATCAACACTGAAATACAATATTTTGAAGACACAGTGGCTGCGTTCCAATACTCAATTTCGTCTCCTCCTTTCCTCCTTTCCTCCCCTCCTTTCCTCCGTGCCCCGGAAGTTGATTATGTGTCCTCCTTTCCTCCACTGTTCCAAAGTGCAATCTCGCCTCCTCCTTTCCTCCTTTCCTCCTTTTTCGTTTCCTCCAAACGGAGGATACATCGATGTATCCTACCGCGGAAGTCTTTTCACCTTTCTGCGTGACATCATTGTGCTCACGACCAGTCAGATTAAAAGACCATCCCACTGAATATTTTGATTGGCTTTGGTATCGTCAGAGTCAGTCGAAATTATTACTTCATCAATAGCCGACGTCGACTTTGATGATGGGCGAATCGGATTAGCTGTTCCAATATTCGATTCATCTCCTCCTTTCCTCCTTTCCTCCACTCGTTTCCTCCACTCCTTTCCTCCATATATTTCCGGCATACTTCCGGGGTAGGAAAGGAGGGGAGGAAAGGAGGGGAGGAAAGGAGGAGACGAGAAAAAGTATTGGAACGCAGCCAGTGTTATCATCATACTGTAACTCAGGGGTGTCAAACTCCATTCCTGGAGGGCCGCAGTGGTAGCTGGTTTTTGGAGTGTTTTAGCACTTAATTGATTAATTAAAATCACTGGTTGGCTGAAGAGTCCACACACCTGGGCTGCCTTCCAATACTTTTTCTCGTCTCCTCCTTTCCTCCCCTCCTTTCCTACCCGAGAAGTATGCCGGAAATATGTGGAGGAAAGGAGGGGAGAAAGGCAGAGAAAGGAGGAGATGAATCGAATATTGGAACAGCTAATCCGATTCCCCCGTCATCAAAGTCGACGTCGGCTATTGATGAAGTAATAATTTCGAACGACTCCGAGGATACCAAAGCCAATCACGCTTCTCTAACGCCACCAGCCCTGTTCCTGCATTAAAATATGCATGTCAGTTTCTCGCATTCTGCTCACGATGTAACATAAGCATTTCTACAAGGAATAAATAAATTTACCGCAATATGAACTCGCTCAATTTTACATCGGTAAAATGACCATTTGTATCTGAAAAACATGAATATATCGCATCAAAGTGGTTATGTTCGAAAACACAAAAGTTTTCTCTTTAATGTAAATTGCCCGATTACTGTTTACTGTTCTGGCACTAATATTCAGGTGTTGGTCAATCCCTCTTCATGTTTTAGAACCTTTCGATGGTGAAATATTCTGTGGGATGGTCATTTAATCTGACTGGTCGTGAGCACAGTGATGTCACGCAGAAATGTGAAAAGACTTCCGTGGTAGGATACATCGATGTATCCTCCTTTTGGAGGAGACGAAAAAGGAGGAAAGGAGGAGGCGAGATTGCGCTTTGGAACAGTGGAGGAAAGGGGGACACATAATCAGCTTCCGGGGCACGGAGGAAAGGAGGGGAGGAAATCGATGTATCCTACCGCGGAAGTCTTTTCACATTTCTGCGTGACATCACTGTGCTCACGACCAGTCAGATTAAATGACCATCCCACAGAATATTTCACCATCGAAAAGTTCTAAAACATGACAAGGATTTACTAATACTGAAGGATAAATGGGAGAACAGTAAACAATGTAATTTACATTACTGGGAAATATTTTGTTTTGCGTTTTTAAACATAACCACATTGATGCAAATATTCACGTTTTTGAGCTGCGAATGGTAATTTTACCAGTGTAAAATTGAGCGAGTTTATGTTGTGGTAAGTGTATTTATTCCTTGTACAAATGTTTATGTTACATCATGAGCAGAATGCGTGAAACTGACATTTGTATTTTAATAAATCAAAAGGGCTGTAGGCGTGAAAGAAGCGTGATTGGCTTTGGTATTCTCGGAGTCGTTCGAAATTATTACTTCATCAATAGCCGACGTCGACTTTGATGACGGGGGAATCGGATTAGCTGTTCCAATATTCGATTCATTCCTCCTTTCCTCCACTCGTTTCCTCCCCTCCTTTCCTCCACATATTTCCGGCGTATTTCCGGGGTAGGAAAGGAGGGGAGGAAAGGAGGAGAGGAAAGGAGGAGACGAGAAAAAGTATTGGAAAGCAGCCTTGGAGTATTGGAACGCAGCCCTGGTTTCCAAGGCCTAAAATGGCTGCCAATCGAAAGGAAAGAACAAAAACCTGCAGACACTGCGGCCCTCCAGAACTGGAGTTCGACACCCCTGCTCTAACTAAATTGAATCAGAGTGTCTATAACCCTATAGAAATATTACAACGGAAGTTTACATGAATAAAAAATAATTATGAAAAGGCTAAATAATTAAGTAAAACTCCTTTCACCTTGTCTGCTCATTGCATTGTTGTTCAATCCAGAGCCAGATTGCTCCAATAAATTGGCATGTGGCAATGTGGAGCCTGACAGTCGGTCATGGAGGGGAAAAGGACACGGAAGTCAGCATTCACAAAGGAAGAAATCCTCATCATGCTTGATGAAATTGAATGTAAGAAAGATTTACTGTTTTCCAAGTCCCTGTAAGATTACTCAGGTGCAGCCATATTTGTCATTAATAAAAAGTAATTACATGATAATTTTCTTAATATTGTAAGTTAATTGGATTAAAGAGCCCAATAAAATTATTAATGGGTAAATATTGTGGTTAATATAAGATATATATATATATATATATATATAAAGAGACGCTTTAGTTACGAACGTGTTTGGGAAACCCACGTTATTTTAAGAACGATCGTAAGAGTCATTTAAAGAGGAAACCCACCCCAGAGCAGCTCTTCTTATGTTATGATTTTTTTAAAGAGATTTTTATATTATAGATTTCACTTAAGGGTATTTGATTAGCAGTTATCAGTTGACGTGATGAAGATTAATTAAGATTAATTGCTGTGATTAAACAGGAAACAAAGAGTCTGATCTTTGGCAGCTTTTGCAATACGAATACATAGGCTTTCAAAAATATTAATAATAATACAAATGTATTTTGGGATTTATATATAAATGACTCCACATAAATATTTTTCAATGCACATAAAAATATGAAACATTGACTTAAATGTATTTTGTCAACAGGTTCCTTGAAATTGTAAAATTGTAGTAAGTTACTTATTTTCAACAAGTAAAAATGTTATGTATAAAAAAGTAAAAGGTGTTACATATATATACATACACACACTGCATTCATTAATATTGCAACTGATTTGACTCCATCCCATTGCCCTCAACTATGATAAATTACATGGCATTCATCATATAACTTCATCATATAATGGCATTCATCATATAACATCATATAACAGTCATTTTTGTGCCTCTATACAGATGCGAACCGGGAGCCACTAGATATAAATTACATGTTTTACTATTGAAATAGCAGTATTGACTTAAGCTGCACCAAATCATGTTGTTGTTATTGAGAGGCATCCCTTGGTGTGAGTGGCCATGTGTATGTATGCTTTTACTTTAATACATCTTGTACTTGCAGTTACAGAGAAAATGTTCTCGATACAATGACACACACACACACATCTGCCAAGTTAATGTGCTTCTTATGTGTTTCCATAGTAGCATCTCTTAGACTGTCACATCAGGCTTTCTGACTCACATTCTACACACAAATTTAAATAAATCATCGGTGTGTTCCTCTCTGTTCCTCCCTATCAATTTACAATTTCAATTTAAATGCTTTATTGTCTTGGAATTATTTAACTATGTTTATTTCCTCCTCTTGTCTCTCACCTCCTCCTTCTTAATTCTCCTCCCCTTCTAAATTCAGTTAAATTATGCTTGTACTATTGACAGGAACACCACAGTAAATGCAGGGCATGTAAAGAGCAGCAGTAAATAAATAAAATGAATCTTGAAATACCACAGAAATAATAACACTGTATTAACCATAACAAAGAAAACTGTAGTATCATTAATTTTTAATTTTTATTGAACAGGTTAATGTCACATTACACACCTATTTTGTCTTTAAGTGTTTGCCTCTAGGAGAGCATTTCAGTCAGGGGGTGCATGTAGATGTGAGTATCGAGATCGCTCTTCTTGGCACATGTGGATGTAAGTATTGAGCTCACTCCTCAAGGCACATGTATCAAGAGAAATCTATCTCTAGTTGTCTTCAGCTTCCATACCAGCACCCCACCTGTTGCTCTCACCTGCCTGGGACAACTCCAGCTTGGCTTTGATGTGCTCCAGCAATAGGATGACAGGACAGTTGGTGCTGACCAGGAACTGCTCATTATCTGCAGAGGAAAGGGGTGGCAGTGTAGTAGAACACTTGGAGAGCTGCATTTTTAACTCAGAGGTTGCACATTCAGTTTCCAGATAGGGCACTGCTGTCAAACTCTTGAGCAAAGCACTTCCCCTAAATTGTTTTATTAAAATTTCCATCTGTATAAATACATTGGATGTGTCAAAAACATGACCTGTATAAGTTCCTCCAGATAAGCATGTGCTAATACTCCAATTGTAATACAGTGTATCTAAAGAGGTTTCAGGTTCAATTCCAAAGGTAGTGGCACAGTTATTGGGCCCTTGAGCGGAGTACTTAACCTGATATTGCATGTTAAAAATGTGTAAGTTACTCTGGATATGAGTTGTCTGCTAAAGGCCTGCATGCAAAGTAAATGAGAGGAGCCAGACAGTGGAAACCTGGACTCCTCTGGCCCCAGACACACTGACACTTTTAACTGGTACACACAGCTACTGCCAACTACGCCCGTGTGGGTATGCAGGATTTTGTTTCATTTACATGTCATTTCATTTCATAAAGATGCTATTAATGCTCAAAGCATTTATGTCATGATATCAGTGCGCTGTCACAAAGTTGATTACCATGCAGGATTTAAGGCTTTCAGTGGTAAGGATGTATATCAGTATAATTAGAATTTCGACAGCTACAAAATGCTACTGATAACATTGTAAAGTTGATGGAACAATTGGCACTGGTAAATGAATTCAACAGAGTTCTAGAGTTGTGACAGAATTCCATCACTGAAGATTCTAAAATGTCACCTTTTACAAGGTTACGTGTTCTGTATAAGTACGCCTCAAGACGCAACTTAAACTAAAGAAGACAAGGCTGTGTTAATGCTGCAGGGCAGAGCTGAGAGGATATAGGCACAGCTTGAATGAGAGGGGAAGGTAACTCGTAGACAGATGAAAGGGGTTGAGTGTACGCATCTTACCACCGTGTTTGAGGTAGACGAACATGGCGATGCAGGGGTCAGGGGAACCGGACTCCTCACTGAGAGAGGTCAATCTGTGATGCCCCAGTCCGCAGAGTTAGTTAGCCTGAGTGCTGCGCTGTGGGCGTGATCAAATGGTCACCTCTGCGCTGCCTTATGGCCTCGTGTCATGTGACAGTGTATCCCTGCAGGTGCAACTTATCCCAGATTTTCCCTCTCGGCTCCTGTCCAGCTGTAACTGGCTTTTAATCTCAGGAAAAAGCCTGTCATCCTTTCCAAACACCAGTACACTAAAGGGACAGATGCCTGGCTGTAGGTTTAAGAGGATATATCATATATAAGTCATAGAAAAAAGGAACAAACTACTAGATACCATGTTTGTGACATCAATACAGCAGTGCTGATTCTGACAGACATATGAATTCAAAATACATTGTTTCAGTATACAGTAGGTCCATTTGAAGACAGATTGTTGGTACTGGAACCTGCTTGGATGTTACTTGCTATGATAATCTCTCAGTTGGATTTGTGTTGTTTCATTTCTTGTTTCATTTTGATATTACATTACAGTATGTGGTCTATGGTTATTGTAATAATGTAACATATGCACAGGAGTCTGGAAACGAAATGAAACCTGACATGGGTGGAACGGATCTAAGTGATCCGAGAAATCAACTTCTAAGAGGATGCTTGACAAGTTTTGATCCTTTCAAAACACTACCTTTAATCTCATGATATATGCTACATGGATGTTTCACTTTAACACCAGTCAACAAAACTGTTGTATTTCTTTACCTATTTACGGATGACAAAAGGATTTTCAGATGGGTTTTTTGTTCTAAACACAGTTGTTATGAAAAGATATATTCTGGTACACAACAGAGTAGAAAAGCAGTTATCTGATAGGTGATGGCAAATTACACCAATGTGTTGAGATTAAGCCAGCAGAAAACATTCTTCCAATTTGGAAAAGAAAATATTTTCCTCATTCCTAATTTGTTTCTTGTTTGAAAATATTTACAAGGGGGCCCCCTAGTGGTTGAGATTGGTTATACACTTACCCTTTGTTCAGTTCGAGCCCAACCGCCAAAATGTTTATGGCTTAAATCTATGCTGTGCCATGACCTGAAAATGATGAAGTCCCAGCTTTCTCCTGATGACCTTGATGTGCTTTGTGTCTTTGGCCCTGAACCCCTTTCTATGGTAGCTGTCCATCCATCGATCAACACCAATCAAAAGAGGAAAATAAAAATGAGGCTACATGCAGCAAAACTGGCCAGAACTATCCAGGACTTATTTTAAAAGTTAACTGTTTTTAACAACTCATTGACTGACTGCTCATTATAGCCCCAGCCACTGCAGAATGAATGAAAGCTCACATTCCATCACTCTCACAGACCCCACGGTCCCAAGTTCCAAAAGCAGTGCTTTGTAAACTCCATCATGAGGGGATCCCTGTGTATTCTGGATTTTCCTTCATTCCAATGATTTTGTTCACTTCAAGAGAAACAGAATCTACTGAAAAGACTGCTGGTTGGAGACATAATTGCGGTAAATAATTGTATTTTCTCATTTCTTGTATTAAATTATGCCATCCCATAACAAGTCAAACAAATCATTGCTAATATTGCAGTTAAAACGGCTCACAAATACGGACTCATATGCTTTGGGCATCTACGAAAATACAACATTACATCAGGTAGCTAACTGGTCGGTTGTTCGTGACAGTTGCATAAAATGAGGGTGTTGATTTACAGGTTGTTAAAAACGACTGAACAAGTTAGCTTTACCAATCAGCAAGTGCATAAATACTGCATGACTGACTACCGTGAGGACGGAGGTAGAGAGAAACAGCTGTGGTTGCCGCTACCAATGCAGCTACAAGGTCATGGAAATATTTTAAATACGTATTCCTACGATAGTCATTGGTCGATTAAATTTAAATGGTCGCCTCATTGTTATTTTGTATTTTTTTTTGCCTGAAAGCAATGTCAGATTGTTCATGAACTGCCTTCAAAAAAGAGGCAAACCTGTTCATTAGCTGGTTTGCAATGTTAGGTAGCTGGCTAGCTACGAAATGCGAGTAGAACATTCGTTGGTGACGGTACACTTATTAAGAGGGATCTTTACGAGAGGGCAAACGAAGGCTCAACGAAACAACAGACTTGTGTTATTATTGAAAGTTTTGACACAGCCAAGCCATTCTGCCAAGACTGTCGTATGTAGCGTTAACGGTGTCAGAATGAGCTGTCTGCTTTCCTGCTGCGTAAAAGTTTGAAATGGTGGGTTAGTACAAACTGTGACATCACAGAGGTGGTGAAAATTTTACACAGAAAATATGTATAAAACGGAGAAAACGCTGCAATAACTAACGAGGGAAACACAGGTAAGCAGGACAGAAAGGAGAACTTCGGCTGGAGAAGGTAAGGGAAGTTTGGTTCTATCATTCATTTGGGAAGAAACTAGGCTCGTGGCATAGTTAAAGTCGGGTCAAAAAAAAAACACAGATACCCCTTTAAGATGCATTTGTACGTCAACAGGTTTGCTCTTGAAATTGATTTTCTCTTTGATGTTATTTTGTTGCGTTCTAAGCTGTGGAAAGGGCAAGGCAGGTTTGGCTGTACCATTACCACCGGGTAGAAACTGAAGTGGCAGCAATCTCTTCAAGTCTGAAGGCTGAAAAAGGATTTCTAATAGGCAAATTTTTAATAGACTTGTGTAATAATTGAAGGTTTTTACACAGCAAAGCCAACTTGTTAAAACTGTTGTATGTAATGGTGTCAGAATAACCTCTCTGCTTTCTGCTGTGTAAGAGTTTGAAATGGTAGGTGTTCAGAAACTGTGACATCACAGTTTCCGGGGAAATGTGGAAAACTCAGGTGAGTAAAGGGTAACTTCGGCTGCAAGAGGGTAAGGCAAGTTTTTCTTGATCATTAATTGGGGAAGAAATTTGACTCCATGCTTTAAGCCGGAGCAAAAAAGACAACCAACGTAGTTGGGCTTGAAATGAAGTCGCTGAATGTGACTGCCAAGATTCGGGGGGGGGGGGTCAGGGACGGAGGCCTCATGGTACCTTAAATTCCATTGCAGAGGCCATTGAGCTAGAAAAATGTACAGAGCCTCCAGAATTATGCCTGCTGGAAACAGCTGTGGCAGATGACAATGAGGAAGAGGAGGAGTTTGAGCTGGTTGAGCATTATGTGTAAATAGTAATATTTGTTAATATTTTAATTTTAATATGGTTATTTCTGGTTCTTTTCCAGGTTTGTCCTCCCTACAGGATGATCAGGCCCATCATCGCCTTTTCAGGGGCAGGGAGGGACTTTTCCACCTTTTCTTCTTTACATCCAGCCAAAGTCTATCTAATTTGGCAAACTGCTACACTGGCTGATGTAAAGTTTTTGGTGGTTTTTCGCCCTCTCAGGAGCAAATATAAAGGGCTCAGGACAGCATATAATTGGCAACAAAGATGAAGTTAAGATATTTCAAATAAAAGAAAATAATTGACCAAAAATATTTTGTGACGTGTGCTTTGTTGAAGTGGACTGGATTACTGCAAAAAAAAAAAAAGCAAAAAATGACAGGAACACATTTCTGCTAGAAAGGGGGCTTTCATTTAAGATATAGGCCATCATATGATAATGTGTGTGGTCAATGTATGATCCAGTCTGTGGCAGGCCATCACAACAACAGTTTTAAAAATAAAAGTATCTTGGCCAGTCATAGTTTTTTGCGCAATGATGTTGAAGAAAATGACAAGGGACCAATGGGCAGTCATGTGTCTGCAGCAGTATGTGGCTGTGACCTGTGTCCAGGTTATCAACCCCTCCCTTTGTCTCCTTGTAGTCCTAGATCTTTTGTGGCTTTCTGTCTTCTCTGGTGGTCAGGACATCATGCATTGTGCTCCTCAGCAGGACATTTTTCCCTTTCTTGGGGTAATAGGAGACGGCAGTGGCTCTGTCAGTGAAGGCAAACATTGAAGATGTTACTTCCTGTTCTTCATTGCAAGAAGCTCAGAGGGAAACTCCTCCTTATTTTTTTCTCACTGTCCTGAAAGTGGTAACCTTTCTTTTCAGCAGTTCCTCACACAGGGTGTATGATCTGAAAAAAATATCACATGTAATATTATGACCATTCAGTCCTTCAGCCATGTCTAGTACCACCCTCATGCCTTGATTTTTTTCAGGTGCTTCACTAGGGGATTTACCAGTATACACCTACATATTCCAGGCATAGCTGGACCTTGCATCACATGCTGCCTATATTTTGATGCTGTATTTGGCTGGTTTGCTTGGCATGAACCCACTTGTCTCATACATTGCTGCAAGTCTGTCACACTCTCGTCAGCCCTGTCTTGTTTCTCATCAAAGCATATGACATGGAAATTTGCGAAAACATGGTTTGTTTTTAGAGATGGTGGCTGGAAATATTGCCCCTCCAGTGTCAGCATTCCAAACGCTTGCTGTTGCTTCACCTTTTGACTTTTACACTCCAGCCAAAATGAGCAACCCAATGTAGGCTTGTAAGTGGATCCAAGTCTTTCCAACTGTCCCCATACATGTGGTTGAGAGACAACGGGAGGGTCAACACTAAGGCTCTCATTCTCATCAGAGGAGGATGCCTCATCATCAGGGTCCTCCTTAACATTATCCTAATTAATCCTCTGTCCCAGACATATTCTCCTCATTGTCACTTTCACTGTCAAAGAGCTGTGACAAAACTGCATTGGCAGAAAACCTTTGCTTAGATGTCATTTTCAATCGAGAGAGAGAGAGAGCATAAAGTAAGAGCACACAGAGCACCAACAGAAATTGTTTAAAAGGCTGCGGTACAAGCTTTTGTGTTTGCTCCTCCCCTATTTTGTGTGAACTATCCATGTCCTCACGTCAACCATGGCAACCCACCCCAACAGCGCAGGAAATACCAAAGCTCTTGTGGAAATTATGTTTTCGACCTCCCCCATGTCACGTGAACTATTAGTGTTTCTCATACTACTGCAGGTATGTCAGGTTTGGGCCCTAAAGCAGAGAGAAGTTTTTGAAGATTTTAAAATTGCATGTTACAGTGACCTCAATATCATCCAAAACAAGTGTGTAACATGTTGATATTTCTTATATGTTTTATACTGCTATAACAGCCTGGGGTCAAATTGACCCCAAAGAACACCGATGCGTATAAAATGTGTACAGGACATTGAAAACATATCATCATGTTAATTTTATGTTTACCCAGTTGAACAAATTAAATAAGGATAAGTAATAAAATATGAAGCAAAAAAAAGATATCAATCATTTATTTACAGACGTTAAATATTGAATGGGGTAAAATTGACCCCAAAGATAATAGGAGGGTTAAAATGGGATTTCTGAAATTATTGTTTTTAGGGAGCTAAATTAGACCACATGATCTTAAAATAAGGACACATGACAATTCTCTCATTCTCTGTCATTATTAACAGGGATCCGCAGGGAAATATACAGCACTTGGTCAAGTTGTCAACATTCATAAACCAAATAACTGACAATTTGCTGCATAAACCAAATGTTTCCCCAGGGACTATTTTCCAGCACTATTTTTGCTTTCAAGTCATCAAACAGTCCTAAACAAATAGGGTCATTTTAGAAAAAATAAAAATATATTTTTTTGTCAAAATTTTGTCAACAAACCAGAAAAATAAATAGAAATGAGACTATAATTATCAACTGACGAACTTGTGCATTTCTGGCTCTATTTTTTTGTGAATTCTTCCCATTCAGCTATCCCTTTCTTGTAAGAATGAGTAAGGTCAAACTCATTAATCCTGCCAACAGCCAGGAGGAGGTTAGCTGATTCTACCAGGAGGATCGGACTGGTGATGGGCCGTCTCTGGAGAAGCATATCGGGGTCCTCAGATGACTGAGAGCAACAAAGTAGAGATAAAAAGTAGAACAAAATGAAACCTCAGGCATTTAATTTAATGAAGTTTAATTTCAGTTTAACTAATACTGAATCAAGCTCACCTCAAGAACATGGATCAGTCCTTAAATGTTTCCTTCCCCAACTGCCCCACCCAAGCTTTTTGGGGAAGGAAACATTTAAGGAAGTACCTTCAACAAAACAATGGCTTGTCCAGCTGAAAAACAATATGGGTACATCAAATGCATTGCCCTTGTTTTTTAGGCAATTTGACTGTGACATTAAGAATTGTGTAATTGAAAAGTAAGTACAAAAGCAGAAAATACTTTCGTCCACTGCCCAAGGTAGTGTAATCATGAAAAAGCATACGCTGAAAGTAAACAGCAGTGTATGTGTGTATATGTGTGTAGAGTGTATATACCTGAAACAACATGAATCTTAATGTCAGCTTGGGGAAATTGCCTGAAGCCTGAAAGTTTGGCTTGATAGTGTGGCAAAAGTAGTCGGGGTGAATCTATAATATCCTTGACACTGTCGCTACAGGGATATAAAAAGTACTTGTCAGTTGCACAAGGGAAAAACAAGACAATAAGGGTCATCTGTATACATTTCAAAAGGTAGTCATGGTGTTTAAACCCTCCAGTGACCACTAATACCTTGGAACTACCATTTTGCTGTAATTCAGGCGAAAAAAGATGTTCAATTTGCAGAAATGAAAAAGGAGATCCTGTCCTATAAAAATAATGAAAAAAGCTAATACAATCACATCATGCAGCCACTACATGGTCACACCCAACCTATAAAACATCACTGTTATCTATATTTGCATTATGCTTACATTTATCCAGACCCTTTGGTGGCTTCAATGACTTGTTTCACACTCCAAACAGCAGTGCATTTTGGCAAAAGCTTTCCCATCAGGCTTTGATCTGATCAGTGAAATTCTTGTCTGCCTTTAGAATTCGGCCCAGTTCGTCCATGATCTGAGTGTGTAAATCAATAGAACTTTTGATACAGAGAAAGCAGCAAACAATTTCAGACTCCCATTTTGCTTAACATTTGGACCAGCAGGCAGAAAATGCAATGTGCATCAGAAACAGGTGAGCATAATAATAAAATCAGCTAAATTTAGTTAGTTAGTGTAATATGGTCAGTCTTTTCATAATCTGTTAAGATTTTAAAAGTTGTGAAGTGTATCCAAGGCTTTAGGACAAATAATTGAGCATAAGCATGACTATCATTATGCATAGATATAATGTACTATGCCTCTGTACTATTGGAATTGTCATAAAAGGTCAAAATATGAGCAGCCATCATTTATTGATCAATAACTTGAAGCCCTACTGCAGTGTAATTTTGCACAAGTGAACAAATAAATTCCTATGTATTGTACCCTTAAGAGGTTAATAGTGGCCAAAACTAGACAGTTCATCCTTAAAGGGATGGTAAACTAAAATATGCAATTTTTCACTAAAATGTTTTTTATTGTTGTCATTGGGTATAAAACTCATCGTGAAACTGTGAGAAGGACATAATCCTTTATATGCAGAGAGAGGCCTGTTGGTTGATTTCTCCTGAGTCAAACCAGCGGTTTTGCTGGGGATTAAAAAGTTACTTTTATACATAAGAGTAGTGCAGTCCAATCAGACCACCACCTCAGTTTTTTTCTACTCCTGCCCCCGTTTAATTGACTCTTCAACTGCACCTGATATCCTGTGCTAGCATGCGCTAGCTTCAACAAATGATACTAACAGTAACTGTTCGCTGGTTAGCACGGCACACCAAGGATTATGCAAAGATTTCCATCTAAATATGGATCTTCAGTGAGTAATGGCGTCAGTAATGGACCTTCTCAAATCAACTGTACAACTAAAAGCCTCCAAAATGTAAGTTTTCAGTGAGCTCTACAGCAATGTTAGCTAACCATTTGCTATCATATTGTTGCAGTGCTAGTTTCAGCAAGCAAGATATTTTCCCCCACTCTAATGTGTGAAAGCTACTTTTTAATCCCCATCGCAACAATAACAATACTCTTGAAGAACGCCCACTCTGCCCTTCTGAAATGGACTACTGTAGAAAATGCAGCCTTAAAAACAGTTTTATTTCAGTTAATGACTTTTAGGAACTCCCAAATGTTGGTGGATGAAGAAGATAGTACTCAATAATAATACAAAATAAAACCCCGTTTTTAAATGGGTTTACCATCCCTTTAAAGTTCCTGTTCAATGAAACTGACAGGCTGAGTGACAACAATTATCAAGGCATTGTAAGAATTAAGTTACGTACATGCTTGTGAGTAGGGCTGGGTATTGGCAAGGACTTCACTATACGATACGTATGACGATACATGGGTACATACAATATATTGCGATACGATGTATATTGCGATATACACCGCGTTTCAAATTATTATGCAAATTGTATTTAAGTGTCATAAAGGTTAAATTTTTGTTTTTGAATTAAACTCATGGATGGTATTGTGTCTCAGGGCTCTTTGGATCACTGAAATCAATTTCAGACACCTGTGATAATTAGTTTGCCAGGTGAGCCCAGTTAAGGGAAAAACTACTTAAGAAGGATGTTCCACATTATTATGCAGACCACCATTTTCAAGCAATATGGGAAAGAAAAAGGATCTCTCTGCTTCTGAAAAGAATGAAATAGTTAAATGCCTTGGACAAGGTATGAAAACCTTAGATATTTCACGAAAACTTAAGCGTGATCATCGTACTATTAGGAGATTTGTGGCTGATTCAGAGCACACACGGGTTTGTGCAGATAAAGGCACAATGAGGAAGGTTTCTGCCAGACAAATACGTCGGATTAAGAGAACAGCTGCTAAAATGCCATTACAAAGCAGCAAACAGATATTTGAAGCTGCTGGTGCCTCTGAAGTCCCAAGAACATCAAGGTGTAGGATCCTCCAGAGGCTAGCAGTTGTGCATAAACCTTCTATTTGGCCACCCCTAAACAATGGTCACAAACAGAAACAGCTGCAGTGGGCCCAGAAATACATGAAGACTAATTTTCAAACAGTCTTGTTCACTGATGAGTGCTGTGCAACCCTGGATGGTCCAGATGGATGGAGTAGTGGATGGTTGGTGGATGGCCACCATGTCCCAACAAGGCTGCGACGTCAGCAAGGAGGTGGCGGGGTCATGTTTTGGGCCGGAATCATGGGGATAGAGCTGGTCGGCCCCTTTAGGGTCCCTGAAGGTGTGAAAATGACCTCTGAAAAGTATGTGGAGTTTCTGACTGACCACTTTCTTCCATGGTACAAAAAGAAGAACCTTGCTTTCCGTAACAAAATCATCTTCAAGCATGACAATGCACCATCTCATGCTGCAAGGAATACCTCTGCATCATTGGCTGCTATGGGCATAAAAGGAGAGAAACTCATGATGTGGCCCCCATCCTCCCCTGACCTCAACCCTATTGAAAACCTTTGGCGCATCCTCAAGCAAAAGATCTATGAGGGTGGGAGGCAGTTCACATCCAAACAGCAGCTCTGGGAGGCTATTCTGACATCCTGCAAAGAAATCCAAGCAGAAACTCTCCAAAAACTCACAAGTTCAATGGATGCAAGAATTTTGAAGCTGCTATCGAATAAGGGGTCCTATGTTAAAATGTAACTTGACATGTTAAGATGTTTTTGATTGAAATAGCTTTTGATTTCAATAAATCATCTCCTAATGCTGCAAATTCAACAAATGACCATTTTTAGTTCTTTACAACCTATAAAATATTTTGTAACTCTGTTGTGCGTAATAATTTGGAACAGTACATTTTAAGTTTTTTATTTTTGAAAAAAATACTGTTGTCATTGGGAGGTTTGTTCAATAACATTCAAATTATACTCTAAAGGTTAATGACTTGAAAATTGTGTTGACTGTCATTTGCATTGACTATTTAGAAAATCGGAGAAAAATATCATTTGCATAATAATTTGGAACGTGGTGTATTGCGATATTCCACATAGTTACTATAATTATTTGTGTAGCACCTTTTGAGCAGGGTGCACACCAAAGTGATTCACATAGACAACTAAAGATAAGACAAGTAACGATAACATATAAAAACAGATCAATTTACCAAGTAATGATAAGTGTGAAGTGTAACAGCACATAGGTACAGAGATGAAGCAAAAAATAAAAATCAATATCGATATCAGAAGATTTAACCCGAAATTATGCTGCGATACATATAGGCAATTATGCCGGTATGTTTAAATGGTGATTTAAAAAAATACGTGCTCAACAGAAAATTCTATTTCATGCTGTGTGGATGATTGAAGCTTAGGGTAGCATAATGGTCACAGTTTAAGATTCAGGAAATGTAGGTTATTCTTAACAAAATGCATGGCTATGGCTGCTATGTTTCCACCAGTTTATGAGAGCTTATGGTTAAAACTTCATGGCTTAACGACCACCACCAACAACATAGTGTTTTAGCGAATGGATTGTATAATCAATCGGCAACGGAGGTCTTTGAACTTGGTAAAGTTTGTTTTTACATTTGCTACTTCTTTGGTAGCAAGAGCATAATATTCAAATAAAGTTTAACATGTGGGCAAGCGAGCAAGCATCGCCGTGCATTCTGGGCAATATCAACGCTTGGAGGGATGATTTTTGTTGGCTCCGTTGGAGGGAGTAAAACCGAGGGCTTGAGGAAATGAAAATTCGCCCTTCCCTCAACAAATCTCCCTCAGGGTGGCAGCCATCTTACATATGGGGCTTTTTGGGGATTCCCTCCTCAATTGAAGGGCGAGTGAGCATGAAGAAGCAAGGATTTTTTCGGATTGGAACGGCAGGCAGCGTCCCATTATCTGTTTTGTCAGGAGTACAGAGAGTTTGCACACTGCATTTCATAGACACACTGCTGTAAGTACAGAGTTTGCACACTGCACCTCATAGACACACTAAGGTAAGTACAGAGTGTTTCCACACTGCACCTCATAGACACACTGCTGTAAGTACAGAGAGTTTCCACACTGTACCTCATAGACACACTGATGTAAGTACAGAGAGTTTGCACACTGCACCTAATACACACACTGCTGAAGTACAGAGAGTTTCCACACTGCACCTCATAGACACACTGCTGTAAGTACAGAGAGTTTCCACACTGTGTCACTCAGTCACTGTCTGTTCTGCTGTTCCTACAGTGTGGACCATGGAGGAGAGAGCAGGAACAAACCAGGACCCAGGAAATGTGAGTCTGTCAGCACTGAACACTCACTCTCTCCATTTCCTCTCCTCCCTCTCTCCCTTTTTCTTTCACATCTATTTTCAACTCTTTTTTTCAGTCCCTCTCTTCACCATTCTTTTTCACACTCAGACAGAAGTCTGTCCATACATACAGAACTGTGTGTGTGTGCATGTGTGTGTGTGTTTCTCATGGTCATTGAGTTTGGACATTTTGTGTTTGTTTGCAGACCATGTTTACAAACATTCACCCATATTTAGACACCTATACTCCAAACACACACATGAACACACTCACACAGAGGTGCACACACATACAAACACAACCCTGTTTCCCTCTTTCTCTCACACACACTCAGTCACACATAATGAGATGAATATTAATAATGATAATTAATCTCATTAATGTCTCTGGTCTGCAGATGGCTGTCAGCTCACACTGGATCCAAACAGTGAATCAATTAAACATGTTATTTAATCTGACAAACATATGTCAGTAGTGTTGTGTAATGGTTATGTTGCAGCAGGACAAACTTAGTGATACAGGGTTTGATTCTCAGGTAGGCATTGTTGTTGTACCCTTAAGCAAAGCATGTGATCCAGATTGCTCCAATAAAACATCCAGCTTTATAAACAGTATATATATATGTATATATATATATATTTTTTAAATGTAATGTTGGAGGAGTATCATTCATAAAAAACTCACTTTTAAATAAATAAAAACCCCTTGGGTACAATAATCCTTTATTTCAACTCTGAAAAATCAAAATGCCTCAAAAGTGACCCCTGAGTACTTCAGGTGAGGAACAACACTTCTTGTCTTTCATAGTGTAGGGATTATTTAGACCTCACGTGTGGCACCAGTTATGTAGGAACTTATTCTATTCCTCAAACTTGGTAGCAAATATATATAGAACAATTAATATTATCTATATCCTCAAAAGGGGCGCCAGACGATATGAGGATAATGCGCCGGATGCTAACACGGCGACACAACATAATATTAATATTCTAAATAAACATACGTGTACCAAGGTTTTACCCTTAGTAGACTCACGTGGAAATCAGTCTCATTTTAATAGTTAATCAGTCTCATTTTAGATAATTATGAACCATAATTATTGACACTCTAATCTGTAATTAAAGATACAACAACTATTAATTCATAACGGTTGAAGGCATTACGTTCAGATTGATTTGGCCTCGGCTCGTGTTCTCACAATATCAATACAGACACAAGGTTTAATAAAATATATTTATTAAACAACAGTGAAAATCCTAACTAAACAGTTTCTATCATCTAAGGAAATTGTGTATGCGCGTGTGTGTGTGTATGTGTGTGCGTGCATGCATGAGTTGGGAACAATAGGCGCGTTCCCGTCTGTATGTGCACGTGTCGGTAACGTGCACGGCGTTTAGTAATGATCCAAATTCCACGGCTAGGTGTGGCAATTTGGAGGAAAATATATAGTTCGTGTTAGTCGTTCCAGAGATCGCATGCAGAGATCTCGGTTAAGAGATTATAAATTCCTGTTTGTGGAAGATATAATTGATAGCTAGTATAAAGCTAATTAGCGGTAGCTAACTAGCCAATACTGTTCCTAACACAGACTATATAGTTATACACCACTATACAGATATTGCAAATGCATTACATTGTAATTAAACAGAACATGAAACTTCCAATGCGAGTGCCTGATGTGTCCGTCTTACGTGTAGTTGCTATCTGGGGATAACAAATACCGCAGTTCGTTCGTCCAAGGGGTTTGTCCTTTTGTCCGTCCGTTGTTGGAGAAGGAATCCCGCTGCTGAACTTTCTGAAATGGCACGTCGTCCGAGTTTGCACGTCTGGTTTGGATGATATTTGTTCGCTGTTGTTGGATGTTCCAGATGCTGTGAAGCAAGCTAAAACAGTGGTTCGGTGTTACCACGCAGGATGGCTGTGGATCCGTCGCGTGAAGTCGGCCAGTGATGCACTGTTCTGTGCAGGATGGTTGCTGAAGCGCTTGCCTCCGAGACGAAACGCAGGCCTGGAGCAAAAGTTTGTTGCTTGCGTTCCGCACGCCAGAGGTGGACGAGCGAGAACGAACATGCAACAGGAGCAAGAGAGAGAGCAGAGCTCAAAGAGCTCAAAGAGAGCGAGCAACAAGAAGGAGGGACAGGAAGTTTGTCTGTCCTTTTATTTCTTAAGTTTTATTGCCCTTTGCGTGTTTCCGGCGCTACAGTATTGGTGTACTGTAGCGGGTATGGGCTGTCTTAAGCATTGAGACTGTTTAAAACACGCGCTCACTGGTGATGTCAGGGTGAGCGTGTGCACATTGGTAGAGCCGTTGTCTAGGGACCCTACATCCCCCCTGCTTCTAAGAGGAGTAACTTGGTTAAGTCCTCCTTGGAAGCACAAGGGTACCAAGCAGTCTGTGTGGGTTCAGTTCCTGTAAAAATGGTTAATCCAAAAGACAGTTCGTTGAGAGCTGGCGAGGTTCCGTCCATAATGCTGAAAATGTTCGGGCATTACATAATTGACAGACAAATACTCAGGCAATCATCAATTAACCAATAAGCCTTTGACAAATTACATTGTACAAAGTCTAACAGTGTAAACATGACTAACATACATGTGAAACCATTTGAAAAAGGGTTAGTTGTTTTGTTAGTTCGATGCTAGTTTGGTCGTGTCCAGAAGGTGGAGCACTGACAGTCTTAGCTCAAGTTTGTGTAGCTGAGTCATGGGAAGAAAAAGGTATAAGAAAAACATTTAATTTATAAATGTGTGTTCCTATACGGTCCTAGAGGTAAAATTAACCCTGATTCAGTCGTAGAGAAACCTCAGGACAGAAGATACAAAGATTAGTAGAGTTGTATATTACAGCGTCCGCTTACGATCTGTGTTTGCTGCCGCTACATGCAAATCTAAGAAACTACTGTAAACTACTTAAAAATCTGCTCCCCCCCACCCTCAGTGGGGAAAAGGTGTACACCTGCCAAGGTTCCCTGTTAATAGTGGGTACCAATGAGGGGACCATGAACTATCTATCTTGTTTCTACTCTATGTTTTCCGAGGGACACGGAGCAAGATCAGATAGCTTCTTGGTGAGGTCACTTATGGCATGCACTATTGACTCAAGGTCATTTTCCTCAGATGACAGTTCTTCCCTATCCGAGTCATGTTTGAATTGACTATCAAGTCTAGGTCTACCTGGCCTGTCTTCTCTCCAATTGCGACTGGCATCGGAGCGTGAGAAGCAAACAGGGCGGCTTCTAGACGAAGTAAATTTCTTTCCCCTTTGTTTCGAGTTCTTAGACTCTGAAACTTGAATGGGGTTACGAGATTTTGAGGTGACAAGTTCTTTGGGGATTTCGGTCTTTGGGACGAGTCTGAAAGTGTCCCAGACCATTTGGGCCTCATTCCGAATTTCAAGAGCTGTGTGATTGTCTCTTGAAAATAAGGCAACATAGGTTCGAATGCAGGGGTGCAGGTTATGCACAAAAAGAGATTTAAAAGCTTGGTCTTCTTCTAAGCCTGGTTCATCTCTACCCTGGAAGAACACACTCTTCAAGCGTTTGTAGTAATCGCGAGGGCGTTCTGTGCGACTATGTTTTACCTCTACAGCTTGAATCATGGCTGTCGCCTGATCAAACTGGGGCAGGTATTCGGAGACCAATGCTTCACAAAGCTTGGTGTAGCTATTGCGAGCTGTTGGTGAGAGCTGTTCAATGAACCCATGGATCTCCCTAGCGGAGGTTTTCCAGATTAATTTAATTTTCTCTCGATCAGTTGCGTTGGGCAAGTCTGAGAGGCAGTCATTCACTTGTCTTAAGTAGCTCTGAATGTTGAGTTCAGTGCTTTGAGGGTCAAAGTGTTGAACATCTTTAGCTATTCGCTCAAGTTGTTTCAGGCGCAAGTTGGCTGTGGGTTCAGGTGTTTGCCCATGTGGTGGAGGGGCGGACCTGAAACCTTACTTTTGGACGAACGTGGTTCACGTTCAGTCACATGCTCCCTGCCTGACTGGGAAGCCATAACTGGTAACCAGGTGTCCTGCTTCCAAATATTGAGGGAAGGAGCTGAAAACTCGCTATCTGAATAGCTAAGGGACTGAAAATCTCCATGATTTCTCTCTGGCTGAGAGGAAACTTTATGAAAGTGTGGCTCATGTTCCCTATGTGGAAGGGAATGGACCACATGATTTTTAGAACATTCATTTTGAGATGTTCTAGAACCCCCTTTGGGAGGGTGCACAGAGAGACTGGTCTTGTATTCCTGAAAACAGGAAGAACCAGAAGGTAGATACACTCTCTGGTGAGAATGTTCCACCACTCTGTCAGGGGCAAAGTGGCCTGGACGACAGTGGTCAGGGGACCGATCTCTCATCTGTTGCCACAAGGCATAATTGCTATTCAGCCCATTGGTGTCTACCTTAAGGCTAGAGTCTGTTACAGAACTCACCTCTTCCCGGTGCTGATGAGGTGCAGTCAGTAAACTTCTATCAACCTTTTCGGAGGACTCGTGACCTGAGTGGACTGAGAAGTTTAGGTTAGAGGAGGTAGAAGAATTATGCTCAGAGTAGCCTGAGTCATGAAGGGACCCCCCTTTCCCCTCTTCACGATGTGGGAGGTGAGGTGCTGGCAGCTTGCGTAATGGGGTTTCCATTGAAGCGCTGCTTAGGGAGTCAGAGTGGGACCTGAGGTCGGCTAGGCCGGACACTGGACCCAGATCAGGGTGCAGAGTGTTTGTAGGCACCTGATGATACATGGCTCTTAGCGGGATTGAGGTGAGTGGGGAGGAGATGTTACTTGAGGAAAGCAAACGAGGGGTGACATGCGGCTGCAGTAGTGCAGAGTGTCCACTATTAAGCCGGAAAACTTCATCCCTGTAAGAGCAGAGATCTGATTCGGCAGAATGCAAATTCTCTAGATACTGCATAGCTTTCTTGCTAACAGTTTGCAACTCTTGAAAAATGTTTGCATTTTTCACCTTCAAGTTCATAATCTCATTCCCTAGTTCCTCATTGCAAAGAAGGGCAAGGCTGACTTGCCTAGAGAGAGCCAATATCAAACAGGACAACAGTGGGTCTGAGGACCCAATAAGGGAGTCACACTTCTCATTAATCAACGCAAATATTTCCTTGCTGCACTCGTCAAAACTTAGCTTATTTAGAAACTCTAAATAACTGGGAGCTAAGCTCTGGGACAAGTGAGAAAATATTGCTCAGTGGAAACAGGTTCCATATTTACAAAGGTAAATATACTTGCTCTAACTCAAGAGTGATATCTAGAAGTTAGCTATATCAGAAGGGCAGTGAGCGCCTTACAGTGCAACAAAAAGGTTACACAATGCTGTAAATCAAAATCCAACATACACGTAGTGTGATGAAGGGCAAGAAATGCTCCAAAATGTTGTCTAGCTATAGTACGAGGTAGCTACAGCACCACAAAGTTACTTAAATCACACTGGCAGTAATTCCATGTAACAACAGCAAAATCACAAAATGTAAGTATGCATTAAATTCTGTTAACCACAAAAATATTGAAAACCAGGGATATGTGGACAATTATTAAATTCAGATTTAATAATAGCAATACATTTACTTCAAGGAAAATGTATAATTATCAACCTGTAGTGTTTGGTAATACCAATGAGGCTATAAGGTGTTTCACCAAAACGGTAAAATAGTGTTCAAACTATTATTGGTTATCAATGCAAATAACGGACCACCGTCTAAGTTCTGCGCATGCAATAAAACAATGCAACACTAGGGGCAGAGTTGCACGAAAATGTTGAAGTTAGACTTTCAACTAGGAAGCAAGAGCGACATCTGGTGGTCATTCAGGAAATGTGCACTCTAAAGCTATCTAGCAGAATTATAGCTGAGTGTTCTGACCTAACTCGCGAGAGTTTTGATTTCGTAAAAACATGAAACCGAGCCAAATACCAATCTCCTCACACGGGGCACCAATTATGTAGGGATTATTTAGACCTCACGTGTGGCACCAGTTATGTAGGAACTTATTCTATTCCTCAAACTTGGTAGCAAATATATATAGAACAATTAATATTATCTATATCCTCAAAAGGGGCGCCAGACGATATGAGGATAATGCGCCGGATGCTAACACGGCGACACAACATAATATTAATATTCTAAATAAACATACGTGTACCAAGGTTTTACCCTTAGTAGACTCACGTGGAAATCAGTCTCATTTTAATAGTTAATCAGTCTCATTTTAGATAATTATGAACCATAATTATTGACACTCTAATCTGTAATTAAAGATACAACAACTATTAATTCATAACGGTTGAAGGCATTACGTTCAGATTGATTTGGCCTCGGCTCGTGTTCTCACAATATCAATACAGACACAAGGTTTAATAAAATATATTTATTAAACAACAGTGAAAATCCTAACTAAACAGTTTCTATCATCTAAGGAAATTGTGTATGCGTGTGTGTGTGTATGTGTGTGCGTGCATGCATGAGTTGGGAACAATAGGCGCGTTCCCGTCTGTATGTGCACGTGTCGGTAACGTGCACGGCGTTTAGTAATGATCCAAATTCCACGGCTAGGTGTGGCAATTTGGAGGAAAATATATAGTTCGTGTTAGTCGTTCCAGAGATCGCATGCAGAGATCTCGGTTAAGAGATTATAAATTCCTGTTTGTGGAAGATATAATTGATAGCTAGTATAAAGCTAATTAGCGGTAGCTAACTAGCCAATACTGTTCCTAACACAGACTATATAGTTATACACCACTATACAGATATTGCAAATGCATTACATTGTAATTAAACAGAACATGAAACTTCCAATGCGAGTGCCTGATGTGTCCGTCTTACGTGTAGTTGCTATCTGGGGATAACAAATACCGCAGTTCGTTCGTCAAGGGGTTTGTCCTTTTGTCCGTCCGTTGTTGGAGAAGGAATCCCGCTGCTGAACTTTCTGAAATGGCACGTCGTCCGAGTTTGCACGTCTGGTTTGGATGATATTTGTTCGCTGTTGTTGGATGTTCCAGATGCTGTGAAGCAAGCTAAAACAGTGGTTCGGTGTTACCACGCAGGATGGCTGTGGATCCGTCGCGTGAAGTCGGCCAGTGATGCACTGTTCTGTGCAGGATGGTTGCTGAAGCGCTTGCCTCCGAGACGAAACGCAGGCCTGGAGCAAAAGTTTGTTGCTTGCGTTCCGCACGCCAGAGGTGGACGAGCGAGAACGAACATGCAACAGGAGCAAGAGAGAGAGCAGAGCTCAAAGAGCTCAAAGAGAGCGAGCAACAAGAAGGAGGGACAGGAAGTTTGTCTGTCCTTTTATTTCTTAAGTTTTATTGCCCTTTGCGTGTTTCCGGCGCTACAGTATTGGTGTACTGTAGCGGGTATGGGCTGTCTTAAGCATTGAGACTGTTTAAAACACGCGCTCACTGGTGATGTCAGGGTGAGCGTGTGCACATTGGTAGAGCCGTTGTCTAGGGACCCTACAATAGGAACAGGGGCAGTCAGAATAACTCAATGCATTCCATTTTTTCTTGCTCAGCCTGTGACTGGCCAGTAAATGTAATTTGGCCCTTCAAGGGAGGTGATCAGTCTTTTACCATTTTCATTGTGTTTATCCATTCATGGGCAAAACATTTCTGAGAAGACTCTGACTCTGTTTCAAATCACCTGCCTACCTTTAATCAGAGGGAATCAAAAGACGAAACTGATCGTAGTTCAGTGGTTTTACTTAGAGATGCTTCAAGAAGCTGTGAAAAAACACTTGTCATTTTGTCCAGTGCTCATAGGAAAAAAGAGAGATTCACATAGAAAACTGAAAATGGTGTTAATTAAAACTTTGCATTGTTTGAGGTAGTTTTCCATTGTTCTCCCAATTTTCTCAGATTGTCTTTAACTTAACCATTCTATATCACGCAGACAGCAGAGTCGCATAAATTGAAAACGCATTCCGGCGACATAAAAAGTGAATTATGTCCATTATCAGTATTTCATGTTTATTTTTCTAGATCCATGGTTTCTTCTAGATGCATCCAGATATCTATAAGTAGTTTGAATATTTGTATTTTTACAACATTAATAACTTACATTGATAAGGCAGAATGGAAAATGACAAATTTATGCTCCACAAGCATTTACTTACAGGAATCGGAAAGGTATAACAGAATGACTATTTGGAGAGCTGAGGATAAAAAGACTAAACAAGCATTTGATAGCAGCTATAACTCTACTGAGGGTGAATAATTGGATGTGTTATTTAAGTTTTTTATTTAATTTGGGCTATTTAGAAAAAATATAATGCACATAATACACATGAATAAAAATGTAAAAGTTTCTAGGTAACTAATATAGCAGGTAGTAACATAATGATAAACGTTACTTATTTACAAAAATTATATCAATTTACGATGAAATACTACTTAAATCGCGTAACTTATATTTTTACAAAACCAATAAAAATTCATTAAGGGAAATCACATTTTAATCGTACTTATAATTTTTTTTTTTCTGTGCAGGTCCCATAGATGATAACCTCATACATTTGAAGATGTAATACTAATGCAAAAATGCATGAATGACCATATTCTTGAATCAAACATACAGGCTAATAATTCTTGGGAAACCATCCAATGTACTTCAAAAACCCATGAAACAAATATTTTTTCCCTTTTATTCAAATATTTCTGTTTTGTAAACCTTCTTTGTCTTTGACGCTCTGCTGCTTTGCCCTCCTTCTCTCACCTGTCCTCCCCAATTTTTTAAGTCTCCAACCACCACTGGTTTATATGTAGTATATTTGTCTATGAAACCGCTTGGTCTATAGCGGTTCCATTCAAACTGTCACACAAGCTGTCTTTACATTCAGTGACCACAGGAGGGAGACAGAGCACCACTACTGCACCTGATGTAATAAAGTATTGATAGGGAAAGAATAAACAACTGGTCCCATACCATGAGTCAAAACACAAGGTTTCTAGGTGTAAAAACTTTTTGCATAATTTAACCTGCTCAAAGGCCAATGCTGCATCTATAGAGATAAGTTAGAGGAGGGGTGTATGTGCTGTTTAACAGAGGTACATGTGAGAAAAAGAATACGATAGAACACACTGAGCTTCAGTGGCTCAGTTATGACTCACACTCTCACACTCTGTATACTGACTCAGTTGTAGCTGCAACTTAAACACAGCTCCATTGGTTCACTGAACTCCAAAACTAACACTCATAAACTGACATAGAATCCAGTTGTCAGAATATCCAGACCAATTAATGACAGCATATCACACAAGCTGCCATTACACACACTGACCACAGGAGGGAGACAGAGCCCATATGTTGCTCATGATACAAGTACATCATAACAGAGGAGACCCGAAACTGCTGAGACACACTATCTGAAATATTCTGTGATACCATGTGGTACAAATACTGTGTGATACATGGAACAAAATAGTATAAGGCTGAGATGCATCAAGTACCAGAGAAAAAAAGGACTGAGATTCAAACACAAACAGGTATCAAAAAGATCACATGAATTACACATAAAGTACACTGCTGTGGGTACACCCCTCCTCTTATTTACCTTCCTCTTCTTCTTCCATTTCTTTAGTCATCTGATTATGATACTCCACCTCGTCAGCACCTCACGAACGTAGGTCCCCCCTGGGAAGAGGCGGATGGTCGAGCTGATGAGGGAGACAATTACGGTGAACACCAGTATCCAAAGCTCCATGGCCATTCTGCTAGGAACGAGGGACATTCTGCAGAGACAGGCATCTTGTGAGAGCACCGTTCACAACCAGCCACAACTTATTATTTTAAGTTTGTTTGATTTAAGTTTGCTTCAAGACAGGAGAAAGTTCAAATTCACCTGGCCCATCTCAAACGACTGTACTGTCCTCCCTTTGTACCAGACACCATTCTCTGCAACATCACCATGTAAATAATAGTCACATAAATTACTTGTTTGCAGTTAAACAAACCATTATTTACTTACCTAACAACAAGGCAAAACAAGCACCTTTGGTTTTTATGGAAAGGTATCATTTCATGTAAAGGTACCCCTTAGATCTGCCACAACAATGCCCAGGATAATGCAGTGTTTTAGCTGAGCTATGAGCAAAATGTATTTAGTGCAGAACTGGCTATATTGAAGGAATAAATTCCATTATTTAATTTGCCAACTTCCAACCTTTGAGGACTTCTCTGTAGAGAATATCCTTCTTGTTTGGAATACAGTCCTAATCTCATTCATCTGCTTTTAATATGCACTGATTTTCTGACTTCAGAATTATAGGCCAGAGATGTCAAGCTTTAAGATATGATTCACATTTACATATATTCATTTTGCAGATGCTTTCATCCAAGGCGACATACAAGGAGTGCATACAGTCAACATAAATACAGGACAAATCTTTGGAAATAAGTATCATTTAAACAGCAGTTTAAAGTATAGCTAAAGTAAGGTCCATGTAATAGTCATAGTAACAAACATAGCATAGCCAACAAACATATTACATAGCAAGTAATACATTTATAAACAATAATTTATAACATAATAAAGTAATAAACTGAAAGGAACTTAAACGACTGTACCTCGGCATAGGCTGTGATGAAGTCAGCTCGGCCAGATTGCGTCTGCAGTGGTTGGGTCTCCTGAAATGAGTAGAAGAGCACAAAGCAAAAGGGGAAGCAAGCAAACACATGACGAGCTGAGGGTTGTCTGGAGAGAAGAGAATAAAGAATAAAGAAACTGTAGGTAGAGGCCAGAAAAGGCACACACAAAGTGATACAAGGAGGTGATGAACTGATAATGAGGCTGCTGCACCGCTAATTCTGGCAATTGACAACATATTAAGAACTGCTGCTACCGCTTCAAACTCGCAACAAAAATCAAACTACTTGTTAGTTAATTGACTTAACTGTAGTGGCTAAAATCATCCTTCCTATTTTCCAATGTTCCTTTCTGACATGTGTGTCTAAATGAAATTTCCAAATACGTTGATCAAGGAAAAAATGATTTATTTTGGAGAACGTAAAAATAACTAAATGCTTTACTGAAAACACTGACAAACAAAAGATTATTAAATTCTAAATTTACAGGGTTTCCTGTCCTTTCAGCAGGCTCCTATACAGTTATGCACGCACAAACACATGCACACAAGTTCCCACGGTACACATGGCCAAACTTTTGTGTGCTCAAACCAGCAGTCATCTGAGGTCTCGGCAGCACACAACTTAATACCCTCTCTTCACCTGTAGGGGGCTTCTTACATAAACATAACCAGATTTACACTATAAAATAAACAGAAATGTAATAATATATAATATGGCTCCAACACACTGGCCCCTAATTTTTACAAGGAGCCTATGACAATATTCAATGTACAAAAATGCATAGCAAGAACAGATTGACAAACACTAGTAAACATTTCAAACTCTTCTGGGGCCAGAGGTTACCAGCACTTAGCCCCTGTTGGGACCTGGGGCCTCATTTATAAACCGTGCGTACGCACAAAAAACGCTCCAAAACATGCGTACGCCGATTTTCACACACAATTTGGGATTTATAAAACTTCTACTTGACGAGAGAATGTGCGTACCAGTATGATATGTTTGACCGAGGCGTACGCACATTTAGGGCACATATTTGCTCTAAATAGCACACACTAGAGACCAAAAGAAATTGAACTATTGTTTCCTTTTTCTTGATGATTAATTAGGATCACATTATTATTCGTAACCAATGTTGTTCTGGCCATGAATGATAAATTAACAGATTAACAGATATGAACAATCAGCAATCACTAATAATCATTATTAGTCAATGTATTTTGTTCACATTAATAGACTTAAAGCGTGTGAAGATAGCAAGACAGCATGACCATGGCTGCCTTGGCAATGAGGATATTGTGAACTGAATGGTGCGACAGAACGTGTCTTCAGGGACTGTTCCGACTTTTATTTTGCCCACGATGACGATTGGCTCATAAGTCAGTTTCGCTTAACATGACTGTACTCTTGGAACTCTGAGCTGAATTGAGGCTGGTGCTGGAGCGCCCAACACGTAGCAAACATTCAATACCTGCCCATCTGAAAATCCTGTCAACTCTGGGGTTCTTGGCCACGGGGAGCGTATAGCAGACCGGTCGTGTATATCCCAAACTCTCATTCAGTCATGTCATACCATGGATGGTCCCTGAGTTTGATGTATATCAAATTCCACTACATAGAGGAAACATCAAAAATCAATTTGCAGCGATGACCGGTCTTCCCTTATGTAACCTGTGCAATCGACTGCTCTCACATTGTAATAAGGGCACAGTCAGTGTATGAATAGGTGTACGTAAATCATAAGAATCTCCACGTAATAAACGTGATTTGCGATACACAAATAACACCGACATATGTGGCTGCACGATGGCCAGGGTCTCGTCATGATTCATTCACTCTGATGAACAGTAAAGTTGGAAATCAACTCCGATAATCGTAGCCAGCCACTCACCGACGGAGCTCAGTGGTGGCACCCTCCATACCGCCGCCCGTTGCCCATATACTTGCAGTTGGGCAAGTAGAAGCCTGTTTGCCTCGGACCATGTTTTGTTGATTTTGATCTGTGTGTGGCTCTCTATACCTGAGAAATTGACAGCCACGGTAACCTCCTGCCATGCAAGGTGTTTTTGCATTGTTACCCCTGTGCCATGGCCACCTGAAATTATATTTTTTCTAATCTCTGTTTAGGAGACTAAAGCTTTGATTTAGCAGCTTCTTTCGCAGTTTCTTTTTCCCCCCTGTTCACTGCCATGATTGCATTATAACATATTTCTCTGTTCTGCACATTATTTATAGATCTTACCTAATTGATTTCGACTTCTGGAGCACCATATATGCTTAAATGTGGGTGTTTCAGGGTGTGGTTGTGGCGCGCGTTCACACACGCACAATTGTAGGATTAGTTGTGATTTATAACAGAAGACATGCGTATGTGTTGCGTACGCAAGTTTTATAAATCAGAATTTTTTTTGCGTACGCAAACTCGTGGGTTTTGGCATACGTAACTAAAAAAACTAACTAAAACACGAAAGTAAGCAAAGTTTTATAAATGAGGCCCCTGGTCTTTACCACCAGTCCTAGGAGGTCACTCTTCTGCCTCCAGCAGCAGACAGTACTCTACTACTGAGTTCCAGTACTCTTCCAAGTATCCAAGAGCCACGAGGGGCTGTCGGGTCCACAACCATCACAATGTCTCCAATCTGGAATCCTCTTCTGACTGCAGACCACTTCTGCCTCTCCTGCAGCAGGGGCAAGTACTCTGGGGTCCATCTCTTGCAGGACAGATCCCCCATATACTGGACCTGCTTCCACCGGCATCTGATGTATAAATCTGTTTTATGAAACAGTCCGGGAGGAAGACTGGGATGGGACTTCAAAAGAAGGATGTGGTTTGGGGTCAGCGCTTCCAGATCATTGGGATCCTCTGATACTATGGTAATGGGGCGGTTGTTTAGAATTGCCTCCACTTCACATAGGACATCATGCAGACCTTCATCTGATGGTTCCGGTTTGCTGATGAAGAACAGAACAAAGAACTTGTGTCACCATTCTGATGAGCCTTTCACACACTCCACTGTGATGAGAAGCCGTTGGGGGATTAAAGCTCCATTTAATCCCCTCTTGAAGCAGGACATTTTGGATTTTGTTTTGGTTCCAAGTTAAGAGTGCTTCCTTCGGTTCTCTTTTTGCACCAACTGAGTTTGTTCCATTGCCAGGACGGATGTGTGTTACTTGGCCTCTTCTGCATACAAACCTCCTTAAAGCATTAATGCATGAATCTGTATCGATGAGTGAGCCACCTCCAGATGCACTGCTCTGTTGGACATACATGTGAATATGACTCCATATCTTTTGACAAGGCTTCTTCCTCTTTTTGTCTCAATGGACCCAAAATAATCTACACCCACATTACTGAAGGGTGGGAGATCCAAACAAGTCTCTCCTGTGGTAGGTTTGCCCTTTTCTGTTCTCCTGTCTTACCTCTAACACGTCTACACACCACACACTTAGATATGACCTTTTGAGCTGCAGAGTTGGCATTTGTGATCCAGTATTTCTTGTGAGAGAATATGATTTGTACCACTATGACCTGCTTGTTCATATATACGGCAAAGGATGAGGGTAGAAATGTGAAGATCTTCTGGCAGAATGATGGGACATTTGGCCTCCTCAGGCACAGCTGACCTGTTCAGCTGTCCTCCTACTCTTAAAACTCCATCTTCCATCACTGGATCCAGTTCGTAAATGCTGCTTGCTTTTGCCAGAGTTACAGCCTGCCAACCCGATGTGGCCTTGAAAGCTTGTGTCTTGTCATACATCCCCATGCTCTGGCTCTGTGTGAGTGGATGCGTGTTGAGGGTAGATTGGAGCTCCTTTCTTTTTGTAATGAGTGACTTTAAGACACGTTTGATCTTTATATACCAGGCCACTACCTTCTTCAATTTCATCAAGCTTGAGAAGCAAGATAGCAGCTGGCCTGTAGGATTTCCACCTTCCTTGATAACTGTACTGTATACAGTAGTGTTCCTACCTTTCAAGATCTTCCAACCTTTCAAGATCTGTTATCCATTTTCTCCATTTTTGAGACATGGTTTGAAGAATTCCCTCATCCCACCTGTGACTCCGTCTGCAGAGCTCTTGAAGTAGCAGCTTAGCAGGTAAAGTTAATGGACACAAGAATCCAAGTGGATCATAAATTGAGCTCACTGTTGACAGAATACTTCTCCTGGTGTGTGGTCTCTCTTTGACAGTAATGTTGAATTTGAACATGTTGCTCTCCACACACCACAACAACCCAAGTGCTCTTTCTGTGGGCAGCTTGTCTCTATTTAGATCCAGCTCTTTTACCTCTGTGGCACGGACCTGCTTTGGAATATATGGGACCACAATGCAGCATAGAGAAGCAAGTTCTGTAGCCAGCTGCACGGCTCCCTGTTCTGATGGCATAGCTTTCAAACACTCATCTACATAGAAGTTCCTCCTAATGGTGTCTGTTACCTCTGGTTGGAAACAGCTTTCATTGTTCTTGGCAGTTTTTCTCAGTGCAAAGTTTGCACATCTTGGGGATGATACCTCTCCAGAAAGGTGCACCAACATGCAATGTTCTACAGGCAGTTAATTAAAATTACCTTCAGGCCACCATATAAAACGCAGAAGTCAACACAGTTTGATACTCTGACGTGACGAAACATTGCCTGTATGTCTGCCATTATTGCTATGGGCTCTTGATGGAACCTTGAGATGACTCCGATAAGTGCACTGGTCAAGTCAGGACCCTGCAGGAGCTAAGAGTTCAGTGATGTGCCTTGGAAAGCTGCACCACAGTCAAACACCACTCTGATTATCTTCTTCTTGGTGTGGTGTACACCATGGTGTGGAATATACCATACTTTACCATCTGTTCTTTTCAGTTCTTCTTGTGGCACCACTTCAGCATACCCCCTTTGAATGACCTCTGTGAGGAATCCTGTGTACTCATTCTGAAATTGTTCGTTCCTTTTGAATTTCCTTTTCAGGCTTAAGAGATGCTGTTTTGCAATATGGTCATTATTAGGCAAGAGTGTACCATCCTTCCTGAAGAGTAAGTTTAGCCTATAATGTCCATCTTGCAGTTTGATTGACTCCTCTGCAATCTTTACAAACCTTTTGTCCTCCATTGACATTTCAGGCTTGTCCTCTGATGACTTCTCATTTAAGTCATGATTATAATATTTGATCAACAGCTCTTCCAAGTTTGAAATGGAGATTCTATTGACAGTGATTGTGACAGCTACTCTTGTCTGTGATGTTCTTGCCTCTGAGAGGACCATTAACAACCCATCCCAATAGGGTTCTTACAGCATATGGCCCGTTTCCACGACTGTTGATTATTTCCCAAAGTTCTATGATCTTAGGAGCATTGGTCCCTGTTCACAACTCCACATTAGCTTGTATTTGTGGAATCCGCACTTCACTCAGACAAGGCCACCTGGTCAGGTCCTCCTTTGTGGGGATTTTGTCTGAGGTCACAGGCATGGTCTTCTGTGTGTACACCTCTGGCAGCTCTATGAAATTGCCTCTGTCTAATCCAGAGATCTCCAGTCCTGTTATGACATGCGAATGCACAATTTCTCTTGATTCTTGGTGCGCAGAAGGATGTTAGTTTTTCTCCCTGTGATATTCAGCTGCTTCATCAGACTCTCTGTGCAGAACGTGGTTGAGATGCCTGGGTCCAAGAAGGCGTATGTCTGTATGATTTTGTTACTTTTGCAGCTTTTAATCTTTACTGGCACAACAGACAATACACAATCTGTGTTGCCGGCCCCAATATGCCCACATGCATTGAGAGACACCAGTGCAATGCTCACAGCTAGGTCTACTGGCTGTTCTGCTGTTGTTTCCCTGGTTCTATCTTTGTGTTTAATGTGAAGCACACTAGGGTGGGATAAGTTACACGCATTGCATGCGAGATGCCTTTTGCAATCCTTGCTCATGTGACCTCTTGTCAGACAACCAAAGCAGATTCCTTTCTCCATTAGAAAGGTGATCTTCTCCCTGTGTGCTTTTTTCCTTATTTGTGGACATAACACCAATATATGACCACCTTTGCAGAACAGACATGCTGTTTGTAAACATACACCTTTTGGGGCTTGTGGTGGTGTGGTTTCTGTCATGTTACCTGAGCAACTGACCTCCACTTCTCCCTGAGCTTATATGGGAGTTTCAGAATGATGCTTTTTAAATTGGAGCATAGGAGCAGCACGTCCATGTACTGCATGTCTTCAGTAGAATTGCAGCATCCTCTAAGAAACAGAGCATGAGCCTGTAAACCTTTGGGATCCTCAGACTTGATGTTAGGCCAAGTGGGAGCCTTTTCCATGAAAGAAACAGAGATTTTGTACTCGTAACCGTAATGCTCACATAACAAGTTCTTTGCCTTCTCATAACCTCTGTCTGGAGCCATATGTAGGCAACTTCTGACAAGATCACGAGCCTGACCTCTGGTGTACTGCTCCAGATAATACAGCCTGTCCTTGGCTGCCTCTGTGTTACGCTCAATCAATGTTCAAAAGATTTGAGAAATTACTGGAACTGTAGAATGTCTCCATCAAAGGCAGTCATTTCTCTTGGTGGCAAGGTGGAAAGGGTTTGTTGTCTGACCACCATGGTGCTAATTTCATTTTGTCTCTGTAAAACTGCAATGAGACTGTCCTGTTCTGCTCCACTCTATGCAGGGGGTCCTGCACTCTGGATCTGTGGTGCCCTGGGAGCTCCATTGGAATGGGCCTGCACAGAAGTCTACGGGCAGACGATGTGGACGATCCACTTGAGTGTGTGCTTATCCTGCTTGACCTGCCAGACCTGTGGCTAGAAACTGAAGAATGAATTCGAATCTGAATCAGAAGCATTCATTCCATTCCACAAATGAATTTTATTTATATTTCTTTTCCAGTAAAAACAGTTCAAATCCAATAACGATTCAGTTTCAATTTCAATGCGATTGATACGTTGATGTAATAACTCTGTTTATTCCCGAATCAGTCACTGCCAATTCCTATTTTCAATAGTTTTGACTTCTGTAGTGGCTAAAAAGTTTCCCTCCTGTAGGTACAGTACCTGATGGAAAGAGCAGTGGCAGTGTTCTGAAAAACTGCTCTAGCATGCTAAACTGGTTTGAAGGGAAACCCACAAAACAAAGCAGTGCCATTAATAAACAATCCTTGTGAGATCTCAAAAGGTAAATATAGAACCTACCAATGAATTGTGACCTCACCTCCATTCAAAGTTCTTGGAGGATTCATAGCTTTCTTCATTACTCCATAAAACTGAACCTGCAAGTAGAAGGTCTTCCATCTGTTTTTCATGTCACAGATGTACTGGACGCTGGTTGGCTGAATAATTCTCCGCAGCTCATCCATGGCCTGAAAAATAAATTCAAATCAAAATAAAAATTTAACGTGACAAAATCACCTCAGCAGCTCATCCTGGTCAAAGTTTTTGATGACTGATTTCCCCCCCAAGTGGAGCTCTAATGTTTGATGAATTACATAAATATGAATATGCCAAGATGCCCCCAACATTTCTGCTGGGAGAGCTGATAATGCAAGGACTGCAGACATTGTTTTACATGGGCCAAACTTTTACTTAAAAGTACCCACGTGATCCACTTCTTTGAAGCATGGGTAAGCTTCTAAAATCTTTGTTGGTCGGTCTTGCTCCTTCACAGCATCAGAAGCAATGAAGTGTCTTCTGAACTCAAACTCCAGGTCTAGTAAATGGGTTACTGCAGCTTTGTTAGGCTTCTTAGTTTTGTACATTTCTTGCAGTGTCCGGTAGTGTCTTGCCTGGGTTTTCTGGCTGTCGAACATGTCACCTGAACCATCATCTAAGGCATAATTTAAAAAATCGATTAGGTTACATTCACATTCTGCAACAGTAAGAAAGCAAGACTGCACACCATGAAATTCAACAGAGTTTCTTTATTCATGTCTATAACTCATGTTAAGGTATTGTTAAAATTTTAAAATATGCACTACTTCCCATGGCCAAATTATGATACTATGGCTATGTTGTAGGTCCACTTGTTGGTGGGGTATAATGTTTTACCAAGACTATTACTCTATTACTATTTCTTCACAATAATACTTTCCTAGAAGACCCATTAATGCATACAGACTGTATATAGTATAACGTGCAATACATACATGCTCCATCACTGTTATCCGTGTGTTGTAGATGGGTGCTGGCTCCAGGGACTTTTCCAGAATAACTGTGGATGCGCTGGAGTCTCCATCATAGTCACTTGTTGCTGTACCTTTGGCATCAATTTCCACATCCTGACATGGTTTTTTGGAAGGAGGACCTTTGGCCTTCACTGGACTTTTGATATTTGAGAGTCTCTTCATGAGCTTTTTAGCTACTTTTTCCTGCATAGTGGAAGTGGTTACCATTAAAATAGATAAGGTGACAGACACAAGGTTTCAACATAACCATTAAATATATGGGATAATGACAAAGAGTTTCTCACCCACTCATTATTAGATGACATATTCTTTATCATGGGGTAGTATTCCACAACCGCTTTGCCATGGCATTAATCTCATGTTTTGTGGGGTATCTGCAGTCATCTGAGGCTCTTGCGATGGAAAACATGTTTGTCATGGTGTTTCGAATTAGAAGAGCTCCTTGGATAAGGTGACCTCATGCTCTGTCCCCAGTCTTTGCTCCTCAAAGTATGAGCGTCTCACCTGCTCCAGTTCAATGTCAGTGAACAGGATGTATTCTGAATTTGATCATTTCAGAAACTTTGAAGTGCTGGGTTCACCTTGCGTTGCATTGTCACAGCCTCCAGAGGTTGATGGCCCTTGCATTTCAACAGGTGGCATCTCTCCCTGAAATATTGATGTGCATTCACACTATTAATCTATCATTCTCTTGCATGTTATCTGTGTCTAGCTTAGCTCACTAGTTTACTACATGAGCATGCTTTATCCGTGGGAGAAACCTACAAAAGACATAACTCTAGATCGAAAACAAAATTTAACATCCATTGTTGAATATGTTTCAGACATTGCTATTCGTATTAATAGAGGAATTAACCTTTTCCCCCTTATGGGTCACCAGCCATGTAGTTCTGCGCCGCAGAAAATGCTCGGAACCAGGGAAGAGGTCTCTGATGTCATTTTGTGAGAGAGCAGGCAGCAGGTCTTCACCAATTTTAGCAGCTAAACGATACAATAATGGAGCCACCATTAACTTGGTGGCTAAACGTTAAGTAACTTTTTGGCTCTGCGCTTACATTGCGCACTGTACACATTAAATGTAAATTAATGTTACCTCATTTAAAGCTTGGTATGAAAGCCAGCTAGGTAGCTCGGCAGACATTTACGTTTGCTGGCTAGCTACTCTAGCTAGCTAGCTAACAATAGATAACGTTTAGGTACGCCTTTGCATAACGGCTAGCTATCAAGCTCGCTAAACAACTTCAATTTTTCACTACAAAATGTAGCTCTGGCAAGTTCTCCAGCTAATTTAAGCTAGCTTGCAAGGGACACTTACCTAGTAGGGGGTTTTGGTGGCTTGCCATTGTTATGGTTGTTGCCATCAAGTCAGTGTGTTGATTTTGCAGGACAAAATGAGATAACATTGTCTACTACTTGGCTAGCGGTATATTAGCGGAGAAACTAGCGATAGTTACATACCTGGTTATGGTGCAGACATATAGTTCTTGATATTCAGCTGAGTAACCTACCTGACAAATTCTGCCTCGTTGATCTTTTGCTCATTAAATGTATTAGCTATATCTTAAAATACGTTTTTTTTTTTTTTTACCACATAGTATGTTATCTGGTTGTGTCGTGCAAAATCAACACACTGACTTGATGTCAGTCAAATGCAAGCAATCAAAAACCCCTTGCTGGCCTACAACAGCCACTCGTACTAGCTAACTAAGCTACCCAAGTAGCCTAACCCATGTCCAATGCTATGGCTCAAGTCTGATGTTGGCTGGGTATCAGGGATGTGACTGAAGCCGAATACCTTATTCGGAACGCACAACCCATAAACCGATAATTCCATCTGCATATCATTTCTTTGTATTCTGATTTTTTTTTAAATTCATTACATTACTGTCATTTAGCTGATGCTTTTACAGTTGATTAGACTAATCATATATCTCTGGGAGCAATGTGTGGTTAAGGGCCTTGCTCAGGGGCCCAACAGCAATGGTGTTCTTACTGCGTCTGGACTGGGACTGAACCGTCAACCTCAGGGGTCCCAGTCATGTACCTTAGCCACTAGGTACATGACAGCTAAGGCTGCCCCGGTTCGGTTGGGTACTGATTGCTTGAAGATTAAAGGTAGATTAATGCTTATTTGAACATGCTTATATTGATTAAAACATATAATTATTTTTAAATAAATGTTCAACTTATTGTGATCCTCCTTGCTGATGTGACAGCGATCTGCTCAGCATGCAGCCGCAAAGCAAGAGCAGGAGCTTTCGGTTCAGTCTCATCTCTCCTCCAGTCACAAGGTCCAGCACTAGCACAGATACAGTAATGGCTAGCTAATTTGAGCCGTTGCATTGGACATGGGAAACGTTGGGCTACTTAGGTTAAGCTACTTGGGTAGCTTACTTAGATAGCGAGAGTGGCTGTTGTTGGCCAACTATTGCAGCAACCTGGCTAGTGCTAAGTGAGCTGGCTAACGTTAGTTCGCATGATTAGTTAATTGGATATTAATAAATATAAAACCATCTACATATGGTTGTTGATAAAAAACATATGTTGTTGCGGTATGTTGTTTGTTACCAAACCTTCACGTCTGAAACATTTCCATATTTGGAAAATTTCAATTTAGTCAGGCTGTCTGCTAGTGGCTGCCAGAGAAAATGATTTGGCGGTGTGTGTTATGTTGAAGACACACAGGCAGCGTCGAAGACGCTCGGCGCCGCTGCTGCCTGCCACTGCCCGACGCTTGTGGGCGAGTCCTCTGGTACAGGCATCATTAAAGAGGCGCCAATTTTTTATTCATGAACATCGATATCCAGAAGAAACCCATAGCACTTGTTGCTGCAATGTATGTGTTGAAATCCCGTCGGCGTCATCGCCGTGTTTGGGTTCACCCGATTTTGAGGAAGAGAAAGGAGCATGGTGAGTTCCACAGGTTGGTTCAGGAGCTGCGGCTGAACGGGGTTTAATTCCAGCAGTATTTTCGGCTGGATGTAGCCCAGTTTGATGAGCTGCTGTCTCGAGTTGGGCCAGGATGAACAACAAGAATGAACACGAGCTATCGAGAGGCAATTGGCGCAACCGAACGACTTGCCATTTGTCTGCGGTGAGTAACATATTCATGTATAATTATTTGTATGTATTACTGTGCAATGTTTAATATACCATGTGCACATTGTAGTTCATGGTAACTACAATAACTTCTAATCAAAAGCTAAGCTTAGTTGGTAAATACTCGTCAGTAGAGCCACAACGTTCAGTGTCGGCTAACAGCAACGGTTTGAGAAGAAGAAAAAAAAAGCGAATGTAATGTTCTGAAATTATTAGTTAAATAGAAAAGGGCATTTCGTTAAACATAGCAAAACTAAGAAAAAACAACTATTGAGAATGAAATGTCGAGAGCTAATAAATAAGAAATGCATAAGCATTCATATTCATGAAGTAAATTATTATTGTTAGTTAATAATTATAATAATATTGTTATTCCTCTTGTTATGATTCAATTATATTAATTGTAGTAGTAATACTTTGTAATAATTGTTGTTCTTGGAAATGGTTTAATGATCATTCCAGTTGTCCCTCAGGACAATTGCCTTCAGCTATTCTGCTGGGAAGAGTACTGTTGGTCAGATTGTCCCAGATGTAGTGCCTGTTGGAGGAGGTTATGCCCCAACCAACCATGAAGGACTGGAGGACCATTGTAGAGGGGTTCCAGCAGCGTTGGAATTTTCCAAACTGCCTGGGATCCATCGATGGAAAACATGTGGTCATTCAGGCTCCCCCCAACTCTGGCTCCTGGTTCCACAACTACAAGGGGACATTTTCCATCGTCCTCTTGGCTGTTGTGGACTCTGAGTATCTGTTCAGAGTTGTGGATGTTGGAGGATACGGGAGGAACAGTGATGGTGGCACCCTGGCAAATTCAAACTTGCAAGGGGCAGGTGCCTCCTGGATGGAACACTGGAACTCCCTGCAGACTCCGTCATCCCAGGATCAGAGCACCGTGGCAGCTTCTCCTATGTCCTGGTAGGAGATGGAGCGTTCCCCTCCGCAGGTGTCTGATGTGGCCTTACCCAGGCTCCAACATGCCCAGGGAGAAGAGGATCTTCAATTTTCGCCTCAGCTGTTCCAGGCTCACAGTGGAGTGCAGTTTTAAGACCCTGTCCTCTCAGTGGCGAATGTATTGCTGCCTTATATATGGCAAGAAAATGGAGCTGTGTGTGAAGGCAACCTGCATCCTAAACAATTTCACAAGGGTGACCACCATGAGGGGGCGAAGAAGGGAGAATATGTCACATACACCTGATGCTGCTGCTGCTGCTGCTCTCAGGCCAGTGGAAAGGATGGGCAGCAACAATTCACCTCGGGAGGCCATTCAAGTGAGGGAGGCCTTCTGTGAATACTTCAACCAGGAGGGTCCAGTCCCTTGGCAAAACCTCGTTTAGGCCATAATCCAAAGGCTCTTTTAAGGGCCACTCATATTCTCATGAAAGAGCAAAAACTTTTTTCCTTTTCATGCTTTCCCTACAGAATGTGTGTTTGTGTGTGTATATATATATGTATGACTGCATGCATGTATGTTTGTACATTTAACAAATGTATGACAAACAAAGATGACACCACCTGACCTGTGTACTGGCTCATTATGTTTTCCCCTTCACTGTCAGACACTGTAAAAGAGAGACTACCAGATTAACACTCAAAAATTAAACTTTATTTTTAAAACCTTGGAATTAAAACATTAATTTAATCCATAGCTCCCTTCCCTGCTTCATTAATTAGTTTGTAAATCTCGTACTTTGCGTCTGGCTTCTTGGAGGAGGGAGCTTATTAAAATCAGGCAGTATGCCCTGAAAGAAGAGTCATCCTCATCCAGGGGGGTAGGGGTTGGAGTAGGGGTGGGGGTTACTGGAGTGGGGGAGGAGGCAGTTTTGTTTATGGCTGTTACCAGCATGTGCTCAAATGGGGACACATCTGGTTGTCTGGTCCTCCTCCTCTTTCCAACCGGAGGCCTGTCAGGCAAGCTGACTGTGGCTCTTCCGAGGGGCCTGGCTGAGGGTCCTCAGTCTGTGATGCCTGGCTCTCTGGCTGGTCACCTGCCATTTCCTCCTCCCAGATGAACAGGCTGCTGAGGGGGCTCACTGCCACTGGCCTGCTGCTGCTGCTGTTCCCTTCCTGGCTGGCTGCAGAAGGAGCTGGCTGGCTGTAGAAGGGGTGGGCTGGCTGGCTGGCTAGCTGGCTGAAGAAGGGGTGGGCTGGCTGGTACAGGCTCTGATGTTGGATGAGGTCAGCCTGTATTCAATAAATGGGGCAAGAAAGCCCTTTACAGCCATGTAGCGTCATGGCTGTTTAACTGCCATACCAGCCCCACTCCTTTGCTGGTCCCTCTCCTTATTTTTATTTGTTTTATATGTGTCCCTCAGGCTTTTCCACCTCTTTTTTGCACACTTCATCTGATGAAAGTAACAAATGGAAATATGTACTTAACACATTATATGTGCAGTTATTTGTAATATCATTGGTTTGGTTGGTTAAAACTTTTAACACATTTTTCTTGTGATCTCATTAATATATGTTACAGTCTCCATGCTACAGATGTCGGTGTAACTTGACTGCTTTATCTGTGGATGTATTTTATTTATTCATATTATCATCCACAAATTTAAATGTGTAAAAACCCTTGAGATTTACAGTTCACGACCCGGGATAGCAATAGCTTAGCTACACCAGGTCAGATATTCATATTGTGTGGAAAACCTTGTTACTGTACATTAAGCAACATTACTGTACATTATATTTACACATGTTTACACGCAAGAAACGCCGATGATTTCTGCCACCTTTTTCCAGGTGGCGTTTTTCTTGTCATTGTCCCTGTATTGTGGCAAAGCAGGGTCGTATAATTAGGGGAATGCTGTCACAGCAATGATCAGTTTCTCCTCCATTTTTATTATTTCATTCATTTGACAGTACGCGCGGAATGACAATGTGATGTTGTGACATCTGATTGGTTGCTGCTTAGTGAAATTTTCAAGCGGCCGGGTCAAAGTTCACTGATTTCAACTTTTTCTCGATGCCCTGCAGGTTGGCCGTTTGATGCCTGCAATCCCATCGTGCCCAGTGCGAGCGTCTCGCTGGTCCCCATTCAAATGGATGGTGAATGGAAGCAGCTTCGGTGGCCGGCGTCAACACTGCCTGTGTGTCTTCACCGTAAGAGCTGTAACTGAGAAGGCATCATCTCCCTTTCTCTTCATTTTACATTAAATGAGCAAAACTGAAGTGTTTTTCTTAGTATTTAATGATAAAAAGCATCCATGCACACTAGTCTGTTGGTTAAGATGTCTCTGCCTGTCCCTATATCTGATCCGCCAGCTGTGTGGAAAAACAAAAATACAAAGAGAAACAGTAAAAGTCAGGTTTTACTGTTGTGAAGTGAGTGGAAATATAAGTGTCTGTGAAAAGAAAGGAACTGTGGGGAAGCAGCATTCTGATTGGTTCCTGACAAAATTATTCATACAATTTCATTTCTTTAAATTAAGTAGCTATTGCTAAGGCTTTACTTAATGCTATGCAAACTCTGCAAAAGGGTTTACTGAAAACCTCCACCACAGAAACAGACAAACACATGACACACACATACTGTCAAACCACACGAAGGACACACATATGCTACCTGCATCCGTTTGAGCTCGCTCTTCCTCTGCCACACTGACTCTTGGGAAATTCTTCTGGGGAACAACCAGGAAGTACACCTGTGTTTAGGGGCAGTGGTCTCGATGTGAGGCATTGAATGGTGAAACAGCACAGAGGTTCGTAGGTCCTTGATCTAAAGTGCTCTGAACATGGTTAGTGACTGATTGCCAATATGCTGATGACATTTTATTTTAATTTCACAACATTTCACCAAATATCTCCTTTGGATTTTCCCCTTTTTTGCACCCTGAACACAGCCAAATGGTTTAGGCCTCCGCAGCAACCTGCTTCCACCGGGAAGGAAGGACTAATGTGACAACTGGCCTTTGCTTCTTTTCACACTGCAGACGCACCACCAATCACATACTGTCCATGTCCTTGGGGGATTATATTATCAGCGTTAGTTTGGTTCATGCACCTGCAGATCCCTGACTGATCAGGAGGGGTCACCAGAGAACAATGAACTAACAGACTTTTAACTGGCCCACACCCCTACCATCCACAGCGAGGCTGGACCAATTGCTGCCTTTCACATATGGACCTGGAATTCCATTTCCCAAACGCAGAGATCCCAGGTGAGCACTTTACTCTGTGAGCCAGTCAGAGGACCCTCACAGAGTAAAGTGTCTAATTAGGAGCCCTCAGGTTGGGTGTTGGAATCCCAGGTCCAATTGGTGAGGCAACAATTGGCCCAGCCTAACTGGGATGGTAAGGCTGCAGTCCAGTCAAAGTTTGTTTGCCTCATTGCCCTCTAGTGCCTACTCCTGGTTGGCTGGGTGTCTGCGGGTGGACAAACCGAACATACGCTGACTGTGTAATCCTGTGACATCACAGGCAATGTGTGATTTGTGGTGCAGCTGCAGTGTGGAAAGAAGCTAGGACCAGGTGCCAGGCAACATCCTCCCAAGTCAGCGGGAACAGTTTGACCATGTTCAGGGTGGGGAAAGATGGAGAGAAAATCCAACAAATGAAATGATTAAAATGAAGATGCTATTAAAACCTGGCCGCAGTTATCAGAGACACGATGAGTGATGTATCTTGGTGTCCCCAAACATGAATTACTTCGATATTGTGGGTTACATACCTTGGTGTCCCTGTAGATTACTTACTACCTCATATATCCAGAAGGAGAGAATCTAAAAAAAGAGAAACATGTCCATTATTTCATGCTCAGCTCCTTCCTTTTACATTGCTACAAAGAACTGGTTTAGACATGGCTAGGATTAGGAATTCTCACCTGTTTGCATAGAGTGCGGCACTTGTGAAACATCGGAAAAGTGTGCATGGATCTTCACATCTTACTCCTCCACAGAGACGCAGCAGCAGAAGCCACGCCTCACAGTTTGCTCAAAGCAGGTGCAGAACTTCTGCACGCCTTTCTTCATCTTTTAGATCTCTTCAAAAGACAGCAAATAGATTCCATTAAATACCCATATTTTGGAGATTCTTGTATTGAAGCACACGCATGGGTTACAAATGTTTACAGTCCACTTCCAGCACTGTCCACTAGAGGGCAGTATGAGTGACTCACTCTGGACGAAGATCTTCACCCCCATGACTTTGCATCGCCTGCTGCAGTCTCATTGTCATCCAGGGAAGCCTGCAATCACACATGGCACAAGATTTACACATAAAGGACTGCCTTTCTGGAAAACATCCCTGTGGTTCCCAAACTCCCTCAAAAACAGACATTTCTGCTGTTGCTTTTCATCAATATTAGCTCTGCTCACCAACTACAGAATTCCAAAATCACAGCCATAAGAATCTGTCTGTTTAGTGCGGCTAAAGTGCCACACTAAAGCTAAAGTGCATGGTGTGTAGCACAATACTTACTGTATCCTGCTCTGCAGTGTTCTCCTCATCAAACAGGAAACGAATATCCTCCAGGTAATCATCAGTGTCCATCTAAAATAAAAAGCAAAGGTATTCAACTTTTTGCTGTAATGTATTTTTTACTCTTCCTTTTGCAAAAAGAGGAAAGAAAATTAAATGATTAAAATATGCATATCTCAGCATTAAGTCCTTATACATACCTCTAAAGTCCATGGGACGCCTAAACATTACAGAGCATGTATCATGTTTCGTTGTTTGTATAATTCATTTTATTCAGTTCAGTAATTTTAAGTGACACCCACCTGGCCCCTGGGTGTACTCCATTGTAGCAAGTGTGATTTCAAAATCCCCAAAAAAAATACATGACAATCTGTCAGTCAATGACTGCAACAGCTCAGTAAACTGACAAAAACATTGGCTGAATAAACCTGGGATCTCGTGTTCCATCCCCTCATTCGTTGCCGGTGTGTCAGCTGTTTTGCCCTGACATACCAAAATCGCAACAGATTACGTGTCCACGTCCACATCTGCGGTATTTTATCAAAATGCTGGGGGTAATACCCAATAAAACTAGACCCCGAGCCACACACGGGATTACCGAGAGGAAAGTGAACCCACTGGACAAACCTGAAATGGTAGCGGTGGATGTTATCAGCATCAACGAATCAGGTAGGCATCCAGAAGCTACCGAGCACCTCGTAGTTGGCGAACAAATATTCAAAGTTTTGAACCTAATGTCTGTTGAAAAGACATTTAGCTAAGGTAGCAAGCTGACTGGGTAGTAGTTCATCGCCAGCGAAAAGTGCCGTTATTGTGTTTACGTGTTAACGTGACCAGCCAGCTAACCAACGTTAGCATCCTTCGCGTAGTTTACCTTACATGGCCTCAAATTTCAACACACAGGAACTGGACTTTGGTGGATTACGAGATGTGATAGCCAGCCAGATAGAAATACTAAGGTAACCCCACCATCTCAACTTCACTCTGCCAAGGGAGAACATAGCTAGCCAGTACGTAATATATCAGTTAACGTTACCCGTGAGTAAATTAACACAGACCCGTAGCTGTGGATATTTCACATTACATAAATCTTCCTGTGACCTCACCTTCCATACACGTTTGCCTAGAAATGGCCAGAGTTCTATAATTGAGTCTAAATGATCAACCAAACAGGTGGGAGGTTGTCAAAATTGCCCAGTTGGTCCCGCTCTTTTCCCTGGCATATATTTTTATGTCAGATACATACAGATGGTATCTGAAATTGGCATTCAGACCCTTTCCAGTTCACCCTTGACCTCTGAAAACCTCTGGATGTGCTTGTTCTCATCGTTACTTGGCAGTTAACTTTCCAGTTAAAGCAGGTCTTTTACTCAGGTAGCTCACCTGGTACCTTGATGTTGTACAGGATTTTTTTTTTTTTTTTTTTTTTTTTTGCGTGAGTGTGTCTTTTGGGTAAGGGTTGCATTTTGTGTTCAGGCAGTAATTCTTTTGAACCTAATGGTTTGCTTACTGATGTTTTTTTTGTTGGGTTTTTAGCTGTTTTTTCATTTGTTAATTTAGTTATTTATTAAACAATGTACATTTCAATGGTTATTTTTACTGCTTGCATTTTTGCAATAACGCACGCGCATTCACTTTGAAAGTGGGTCGTAAAATGGGATGTAGGTGAAGAAGAACTGGATGCTTAAAGCTAACTGCTGCGCAGTGACGTGCGGTCAGGGGAGGCAGGTGAGGCAGTGCCTCACCAGCCATCATGGAAAGAAAGAAAATATATAATAATAAAATAATTTAAATTGTTATATTCATCCGGTGGTTTGTACTAAAAAATATTTATTTTTCATTTAGCTTCACCAATTTCGATTATTCTTTCTTCAAAATCGCTGAATTTTCTTAATTTCCCATTCAAATGCTTGGAAGCGATGCCGGTGAGGCAGCAGCGAGCTCAGCCTCACCTTGGATTGCGCAACCCCTGGCTAACTGCGCTGGCTGCTAAGCGGAGAGAGCATGTTGCTGTACGGCGTCAATAAAATGGTTTAAACACATTTAATATGTAAACTGATTTTCAATAATTTAGCTTATGTATATAATGTACAGTGCTTTTTGTCACCAACTGTGTTTGTGTAACGTGTTTCGTGTGCTGAGCGATTATAAACGGCAGAGAACAGGTTGGAGGTGAGGCAGGCAGTTCTCTTGCCTCATGGCAGGGGGCGCTCAAGATCCCAGACATTCGTCTTGTCACTCCACAACTGCAGAGTAAGTGACAGCGAGCTAGGCTAAACGATACAGGAAGCAAGTCAATTGCAGCGATAGATTATTAGAGATAGAGATTATTTTTTTCCTCTCGCCCATCCCGACTTTCAACATGGATGACTACATTTCGACACTAAAACAGTTTTCTCAAGTGGACTTTCAATCGAAGCAGGAGATAATAACTAAAGGAAGACCAACGCCGGAGCTGAAAGGATTGCTTGTATGTGTAAAGGATGCAGAAGTGAAACATAACCTGTAAACTGCTGTCAATCTATGCATCTATTTGCAAATCTGATTCTGATGACGTCAGTGCCTCACCAGCTATGAACCTCACCGCACGTCACTGCTGCTGCGCTAACTTCGACTGCTTGTACAGGTTCCATTGTGAAGCAGTGAAAGCTGAATTTATTCGACCTCTGGAACTTTATCTGTTACAAGCACGACAGCCGCACCAACTGTGAGAGGACACCGCACCTGATAGAGAAATATGTCACTGTGAAGTCTGGGCTGGAGCAGGTGAGAGGAGCGGTGCACCAACAGACCTCCATTAGACCTCTCAGACCTCTTTTAGCAGATTTTGCAAAACACTCATTTCTTTTAACAGTTAACGGTTCCATTTCACATGCTGAAAGACCTTTGAGTGAGTATTGATGTGTGTGTAAAGGAGGGTAATCTCCTCAGTAATGCAGCATGCTGGGTGTTGTATTGTCAGGTGTGTGTCCTCCAGAAGGCCGTCCACGAGAATGTCTGCTGGTGGTTCTCCTATGAGACAGGTCCACCATGGCCTTGTGTGCCAGCAGTGAAGTCGAGACGCTGTGAGTGGATCTCTTTATTCATACCCTATACACTTACACATCCACTTTATTTCTGATTATCATTATTATTAGTAGCAGTAACAGTAATAGTTGTAGTCATAATTTTAGTTGTAGTATTATTACTTATTCATGTTTTGTGTTATGTCTGGAAGCTAGCTCTGATGTAAGCAAAAAGATTTCCATTTAGTATCTCTCTGCTGATGAAAAAGGGTTCCTGTGAGATACAGTAGGTTTGAATCTGTAGTTAAACAGTTAAAGAGTTATTATCAACTGTTATAAAAATAGTAGCAAATAACACACATACGACTAAAGGACACATGTGCAGTACTTACTAAAATGTATAGATTGAGTATATTATTCACCATATTTGCTAACCTAACACTCATGATTAATGATTAATGTAATGGCTCTTTCTACTCAGGTCTACACATATGATCCCTATGATAATAAGCACCAGTTTGTCAAGGTTGTCAGCCATAACACAGTCTACATCAGCCCTGGCTACCCAGGCTGTGGATATGGAGGTAAGGTTTCATCCTTCCCACAGATACCAGCAACCAGTTTCCACTGAATGGTGTGAGGTACTTGCTGGGTGGTGATGGGTAATTATTGGTGGAGGACGTTTTATTTATTGAGGGTGGTGGGTGTGCGTTTATGGAAGGTGCTGTGTGTTTTATCTTATGTGTGTTTATCTTGTGTTTGAAAACCAATGAAAATAGAATTGTTAGTGTCGATATTAAAATATCAAATAACATATTAAATCTGTTGAGATTGTTTCATCAGTAATTTCCCATGAAAGCTAATGCTAAATGACTGGTCTCTTCCTGTGTAAACGCAGGTACCTGTCATGTAGTGATCCTTGAGGACCGTGTGATGGGATTGGAGAGCAGGTGGGATCGGGTCTGTTTGCAGGAATGGCCACCAGGACGGCACTACGGTCATTTTTTTGGTTATTATTGGTTACTTTTGTAATACTAAAAGTATGATTGTCTCAACACAGACTAAAATAAACAAAAAAGCAATGAATGACTTTGGGTAATGAACTGAACTTTGTGTAAATTAAGATGTTTTAATACAACTGCATTATAAATTCAGTTTCCATCCTCTTTATTTCATAAATCAAAGGGTTGCATTTGTGAAAATACACAATGCAAGATGCAGTTATCCAAGAACCAGAATAATGACAGCCTTACTGAAAATTATTTAATTCCATATTTATATGTATAGAATGACAAAGCTGAACGTGCTGTAATGTATGCTGTAAGGAGTGGGTCGATAATTTATCGATAAACATTTTCCCTTAGGGATTTTATTTGCCTGTTTAGCGTGGTATCATGCCTGAGTGAAAGTGCAGTGTAACCTTTCAGCTGGTTTTAAAGTGTTTGACCAGACAAAGTACATAGTGTGTAGTACAGTACTTACTGTATCCAGCTGTGCATGAAAGAGGAATCGAATGTCCTGCAGGTAATCCTCCATGTCGGCCTCTACAGCCTCATCAGCCATCTAAAATAAAAAGCAAAGTTATTCCATTTTTGACTGTGATGTAAGCTGTACTGAGTTTAAACATGGTTTATAATTAATGTGGAAACATACTTTCATAAGAATGAAAGTGCAGTGTAATGTGTAAGCTGGTTTTATTGTGTTTGACGAGGTCAAGCACGTGAGTACTATGCCATTTCTTTAAATCCTCCAAGAGGAAAACGCACCCGTCTGTGCTGGGTTTAGAGTGTGGAGATCTAACACCTCAGTGTCCATGTGCCACCTGGAGTACAGTCACACACACACACACACACACACACACACACACACACACACACACACACTCACTCACTCACTCATACATTCTCCCTGTGACACATATCCACTCCAGCTCACACACTCACCCATAAAAAACTTGCAGTAACCCAAATGTACACATACTCACACTTGCACTGCTACACACACACACACACTCCATACACTGTAAAATACATGCACACACTCTCAGATGTATCAACACACTCAGAACTGCTACAGACAAACACCGATACAACTGCTAACACAAAAAAAATGTAACACTCCCATTCACGTATAAACCTACACACATACACTCTGACAGACACACATGTACACACTCACCTAAACATACATAGACAGACACACCAATGCATGTTCACACTCAAACACAAACGTACACATGCACACAACATGCACACAAAGACAAACACTCAACCTGTTTCACGGCTCACACACAAACCGTATGTTATATATTTTTAGCATGTGCCTGTAGAAACACACACACAGACTTGTACATAGATACTGTAGGTAGGAGTAGAGGTAGGACAGAGACACAGTTTCAGATGTCTCCAGTTTACCTCAGTACAAGTTATATCCTATATATAACAACATGGCTTTTAGCAGGTTCCTTTGATCAACTACTGTGTAGTCATGATTCATGTTTTATTTCAATAAAACTTATAAAAGTTAAAGGTGTGTAATTTTCTTAATGTAAGACATGACTATTGTTTGACTCAAGTCATTAAATGATCTGAAATTGTTTTTATTATTATCATTATTATTGTGGAATGCAAAACAAATGCAAATGTGCAATAGTTTAATGATTGAGTTGGGTTTTGTTATTATTTGCATATGCAGGATATGACTAATGTCTATGTCTAAAAAACGTGTGGAGAATGTTCATAATGTATGTTGAAATAAATATTTTCATAAAGATTAATACCTCTACATTTTAACCTTTACCTTGAGTAGTTGTTTCAGTTTCAGCAGCAGCAGTATGGCAGTGGCAGTAATAGTGGGCTAAGCAAAGGACGTTCATATAGCACATTCTATAGCACATTTCATACACACAGCAGGCATTCAAGTAAAAATAGTGTGATTTGAGTGATGTGGGGCCTGTGCCCCAGTAGAGCTTTATGTCTAGCAACGCCCCTGCTGTTACACATTCACACATTAAGCAAATTAATTTTCTCAAATAGCAAGTTATCAGCTGATTTGGTACTAATATGTGGCGACGTCAGAGTCTATATTAGCCCCCTTTAATAACCCTTTGACGAGGGAGCAGATATGAGTAGGAGAATAAGGCTGCGTTCCAATACTCAATTTCGTCTCCTCCTTTCCTCCTTTCCTCCCCTCCTTTCCTCCGTGCCCCGGAAGCTGATTATGTGTCCTCGTTTCCTCCCCTCCTTTCCTCCACATATTTCCGGCGTATTTCCGGGGTAGGAAAGGAGGGAAGGAAAGGAAGAGACGAGAAAAAGTATTGGAACGCAGCCTAAGCCTTTTCATCGCGTCACTGACGGAATACCTTACACAGTTCTATAGATTGCAGGTAACTCATACCACCACTGGAGGGCAGTGAAGAACCCCAGAGCTTATGAATGAAATGGTCGGTTATTGACAGTCATAGTCAGCAGGTCTTTGAGGCAGATAAAGAGAGCAAACACATGAATGCATGGATAAACTGAACTGTGCTGCTTTTTGCCACCCCCCAGTAGCTCAACAATAGTACTAATAATAATGAGTCTGCATAGCACATTTTACACAATGACCTAAAAGGTTTAAGTGCATCACAGGTACACAATATGCAAGCATTGTAACTAATGATATAGATATGAAGATTAACTATAAATAATGTAAATAAACAGAAATTAAACATGTTAGTTAAGCAGCACCAATAAAATGAGTGCCAACAAACGTGTAAAAAGAGTAAATAAAAACAGAGCAATTCATTAGTGTCAATTAAATTACACAAAAATACAGAACAACATTGACAGAAGTAAAATATAGAACTGAACATTATCAAAGTTAAATAAAAGGCACTGCATTGGCTGGGAATGGGTAGATTGAAATACCTGAGTGGAAGAACATTAAAACTGCCCACCCCAGCATGTGAATCTGATCCCTGCTCATGAATCTGATCTGATCCCTGCTCATGAATCTGATCTGATCCCTGCTCATGAATCTGATCTGATCCCTGCTCATGAATCTGACCTGATCCCTGCTCATGAATCTGACCTGATCCCTGCTCATGAATCTGACCTGATTCCTGCTCATGAATATGATCTTATCCCTGCTCATGAATCTGACCTGATCTCTGCTGATGCATCTGACCTGATCCCTGCTCAGGAATCTGATCTGATCCCTACTCATGAATCTGATCTGATCCCTGCTCATGAATCTGACCTGATCTCTGCTGATGCATCTGATCTGATCCCTGCTCAGGAATCTGATCTGATCCCTGCTCATGAATCTGATCTGATCCCTGCTCATGAATCTGACCTGATCTCTGCTGATGCATCTGATCTGATCCTGATCAGGGTTCAACTGTGCATATCGGGCCTGAATCAGTGCTGCCTGCCCCCACTCCTCCAGGATGTCACTCAAGAGCTTCTTATTGTTTTAAAGATTCTGCCCAGCCTGTGCCCCGTCACATCACGCAGATTGGAATGCAGCTCCATTATATCTCTCTCCATCCTCTTGATCTGCTCCTTAACAACACTTGCATTGCTCCTTCCATACTGCTGGCAGAATGCTTTTATCGGCGCCTTTCCTATGTCCCACCACTGGCTTAGGGGCACTGCTCCTTGGGCACACCTGTCTCAAATGTCCCGGTTCCCCACAGCTAAAACACCTCATTGTCTCTGAGCTTATGTATACTGTGTAATTCTTCCCCTCATGACAAACAGTCACTGAAGCCTCAAGACTCTCATCAGGGTTATTAAGGATCGTGAAAGTTTGCCTAAGGAAAGACATTACATGCCGTATTTCTGGAGTTTTACACCCAAGAGGTATCATCTTAATTTGCCCAATCATTTTACGATTGCGGGTTAAAATCTGCTCCAACACCCCGTTTTCAATGAACGGTGGAACATTTGACAGCAGTATTTTCTTAGATGGAGTTGATAAAGGCATTACAGGCACAAAAGACTCTTTGGCCCACAGACCACTTGCCACCGGTTTACTGACCAACGTAACTTCACTAAGAAATACCACCACTGCTTTGTTCATTCGTGAAGCAGATCTGATAATACTCGCCCCAACCTCCTGTCCAATTGCTACAAGGACCTCCTCGACAGTTCTGCCAACCTTAGGCCTGCACTTCTGCCCCTGCCTGGCTGTCAACGATTTAAAATCTCCATTTGACCCCATCTTGAGGTGTACGCTGATGTGAAATCAGCGTCGAAACGCTGATTCCGTCAATCCAAAACATTCAACAAACAAACCATTAAACAAACAACACAAACAAAATATCAAGAAATAACAAACAAAAAAAAAAACTAATTTCTCTAGAAACACTTGGATGCTGAAGTGCAGCCTGCGTGCTGTTCTGCTCACAGTGCCAGTGTAGTGTGTCTGACTGATATACTGACTGACTGTCTGACTAGATAGTAGAGATGTTTCAGCTCCAAATGACAACCATCAAAAACACACCCATAACAGTCCCAGAGCAGGTCTTGGGTTAGAATGCTTCTAACTGCACTGGGGTGTAGTTTCATTTCTGTCCACTAGAGGACAGCAATATACAGTATGTGGAGAAACATTTTTGGTCTTTTTCATTCAGTTATTCAATGGACTGCTTACATTTATAGCCGTTAAACTGAAACTGTTACTATGCCAGCTGAGTGCTATGATAAGTTTTCTAACCCTGTACATACATGTGTACGACAGACTGACCTAAAGAACAGAGTATGGTGCTGATGAGCCATTCTGCTATAGACCACTGATCTGTGATGAATTACAAACTTCACCTCTTTCCCCTTCCTGAACCACCCTCCCCCTCTGCCTCTATATTTAATAAAATCATTAAAAATGTAACTCCCTTTCTCTCCACAGGCATTGTAAAAATATTGGCTTCTTATTAATGTTTGTTACAGCACCCCACTGCTGTCTCTTGGATTTGATGCCGTTGGGCTTCTGTTGAATAAATGCACTTCCTTTAAATCACTCTGAATTAGAGGCATCTCCTAAATGACCAAATGTCATTATGACATATACTCAAAATGCTATTATTTATTATTATTTTTAATAGTTGAACAATTGAGTTATAATTGATAGTGAAACAATGTTTTTAATCGCTCAGCATAAATGGAATCCTGCATTTGCCTTTTAAAAATCTCATAATCACAGGCTGAGGAAAAAAGGAAACTCTTTCTGTGTTAAAGGTCCTACATAACAACTGCAGTAGCTATATGTGTATCTTGGTGCGTGCCAAAGTTAGTGTACACAGGCCTAAATGAAGGTTTATAGCTCTGATATACACAAAATAAGTAACCTGTTTTTGATTGTATAACTAATGGTTCCACTCAATATAGTTTTCAATTTCTTTTTAGTGCATTTTGACATAACTGTTGTAGTTATAGCCATTCCACAGTTACAAAAGTCCTCAGTTCCCCAGTGCCTGTTTATTTTTTTGGGTTCCACTGAATATCATCTCTGTTACCGATGACAGTACCTTCCCATTCTGATTTCACTGTGAGGGTAGCACAGTGCCCATTTCAGTAGTATGAACTCTCAGACAACGATATAGTATTTAAGAGGAGTTTATTGATAAGGGATAGCATGCCGTACCCTGTAGTTACAGGGTACGGCATGCTATCCTCACAGTGAAATCAGAATGGGAAGGTACTGTCACCGGTTCACAGCTTGTCAGATGGAACAAGTTTGAGTGTTTATGCTGGTCTTATGAAGGTGCTGTTTAGTTCTGATGTAGGATCGGTTACCTCATACAGGTATGCACTCACATGCATATTATTTAAAGAAAAAAAGTCCTTTTTCTCTAGTATCCTATAAAAAGTACTCCACTTGTTACCTCTCACAGAGACCGTTAACTGTAAATACTCATTTATCTGTAATCAGGTCCAATGAGTCCAAAGTCCACAGTGCTGCACATAAACCAGTGGGGTTATCTCTTTGTGGTGTGTGCAAATGTACAAACACTTTGTGTTATTGGGAGGTTTTATTGTTCAATTCCAACTTTCAACTCCAGTGTGTCGGTTTGGATGTGTGTGAGAGCATGTGCAGTGCATGCCTGTGTATGTGTATACGTCTGTCTATGTGTGTGTGTGCATGTGCATGGATATGTGTGTGTGTGTATGTGTGTTAATGTATATGTGTGTGTGCGTGTATGCGTGTGTGTGCATGGATGTGTGTGTGTGTGTGTGTATACGTCTGTCTATGTGTGTGTGTACGTGTGCATATGTGTGTGCGTATGTGTGTGGATGGATATGTGTGTGCACATGTATGTGTGTTAATGTATATGTGTGTGCGTATGTATGCGTGTGTGTGCATAGATATGTGTGTGTATGTGTGCTAACGTATATGTGTGTGCGTATGTATGCGTGTGTGTGCATAGATATGTGTGTGTATATGTGTGTTAATGTATATGTGTGTGTGTGTATGTGTGTGTGTGCATGTATATTTGTTTGTGTGTGTGTATGTATGTATGTGTGCATGTACATGTGAGCGTTTGTGTGTGTGGATGTGTCCATATATATATATATGTGTGAGTGTGTGTATTTTCCATTTTAAGCTCATTTGAAAGGAATAAAACAAAATGCTGATCGTGTGTATTTTAGAGATTCTCTGGATCCCCTCTCTTACTCTGTTCTGATCCTCCCACACTCTCCTGCTCAGCTCTGCGGAGTTTTCCAGGAACAGTGACACCATCATTAGTCCCAGACGTCTGATTGGTCAGTGTGCTGCATTCACATGCGCTTGGGTGTTGTAGCTTCATCTTAACCTACCATAGAGCAGGTTAGGTTTGAAATATGTGTTACCATAGAGATGTACCTGTCAGGAGAAAGTATGAATGCGTGAGAATATAAAGTGGCCTCACTGTCCCCCTAAAGCTCTGTGAATGTGTGAATAATAAGTGGTCACACTGCCCCGCTAAAGCACTGTGAATGTGTGAATAATAAGTGGTCACACTGTCCCCCTAAAGCACTGTGAATGTGTGAATATTAAGTGGTCACACTGTCCCCCTAAAGCACTGTGAATGTGTGAATAATATGTGGTCACACTGTCCCCCTAAAGCACCGTGAATGTGTGAGAATAATAAGTGGTCACACTGTCCCCCTAAAGCACTGTGAATGTGTGAATAATAAGTGGTCACACTGTCCCCCTATAGCACTGTGAATGTGTGAGAATAATAAGTGGTCACACTGTCCCCCTATAGCACTGTGAATGTGTGAGAATAATATGTGGTCACACTGTCCCCCTAAAGCACTGTGAATGTGTGAGAATAATAAGTGGTCACACTGTCCCCCTAAAGCACTGTGAATGTGTGAGAATAATAAGTGGTCACAATGTCCCCCTATAGCACTGTGAATGTGTGAGAATAATATGTGGTCACACTGTCCCCCTAAAGCACTGTGAATGTGTGAGAATAATAAGTGGTCACACTGTCCCCCTAAAGCACTGTGAATGTGTGAGAATAATAAGTGGTCACACTGTCCCCCTAAAGCACTGTGAATGTGTGAGAATAATATGTGGTCACACTGTCCCCCTAAAGCCCCAGCATAATGAACATGGAGCCTTGCCCAGCCCTGCCCTGCCCTGCCCTGCCCACTCCCAGGATGCAGCTGGGCCCTACCACTAACATGTAGGTGAAATTTAGCCTTGGCCATGGTATATGGAGTCAAGACAAAGTGTGCATGACTCATGACCTATTGGCTTATCTCATCCATCATAGTGCGCCAGCAGCGGGGATGAATGCAGCAGCTCTTTCTCTTCTGTAAAACAGGCTCTTGATTTAGCCCCCAGTCCCATTTACCATGTGCCCTTAGCAATGCATGTATGCCAGTACAGAGGACCAGTTCAGCAAGAAAAAACTATGTAAGTTTAATGTACCCAAAAAAGGACCTGCTCATCAACTGGGTGCAGCCCCAACATTGACACAGTGGCCCAGGCATGTCAGCTCAGACGCCTGAAAAGAGCATCTATCTTGTTTAAATCTAACCCCCGCTGCAGCAAACTGCTCTGGCACCTCCTCTAAAGTGGCTAAATGTTATGCCTCAGTTGGCCCTGTAGCCAAAATATCATTCAAACAGACGACCACACTGGGGATCCCTTGCAGGAAGTTTTCTGTAATGTGGTGAAAAATAGCACACGTTTACATAACAAATACACTTTGCAGAGAGAACATACTAACATTGCCAAAGGCATCCAGGATTTCTAAGTGAATGAATGAATTGTTACATCTATTAGGCGAAAAACAGTCCTCAGTGTCAAGCAGGGTTGCGTAGTAACGGATTACATGTAAATGAGATTATGTAATCAGATTACAAAAAATAAGTACCCAGATTACATTTGAAAAAATGTGCAACCTGATTATAATTACATTGATTACGTCGTATTGCAATTTTAAAATTATGAAACTCTTTTTCATGATAACCAATGCTATTAACTCATGAAAAGCGCGTCTGACATACAGGGTTTCTTAGACTAATGCTCCACTTTGTGGTGTGGGAAAAAACAACGGTGCTGAGTCAAGATGGAAGGTTCCAGAAACAGCAGTCCCTCCAAAAAAGCCTTCCATTCCTGGCTATATTGCTATCACTTCAACTTCAAACATGTGAAGTCGAAGTGAGAACGTCTATGTCCAGTGCAATTTGTGCAAGCCAAAAGTAAAGCTGCTGTCAAACACCTCAACTTCAAATCTGAAGAAACACTTACCGGTAAGTTTCCTTCTCAGTTAGCCTAGCATAGGTAACATCAATCAGCTAATGTTAGCCAGCTAACATTGCAGAAAAATGTGGGATGGGTTTAGCTTGGGTGTAGAATTTTGTTTCAACCATTTCACCTCAGTGCTCATCAGCTCATTTACATCTGCCAAAGTAGTAACGTTGATTATGGTACCAATGGCTTAGCTTAACAGTCAAAACCTGGCAAATTATGGATTTTGGATCTCGAAAATATGGATCTTGCCATGCATGTTACCCAATACGATTGTATGGAGTCAGAGCACTCCATTTACTAGCTGTAGTCTGCTGTACTTTGTGCAATTTTCAGTCGTTTTCCTCCAGAAATAGAATATTGAAGTGGAGTTTATGATCACTCATTTACTCTGTAATTAGCTAGCTAAACTGAACATACGACAAGTTAATTTTAGAAAATGATGACACCGGAGTTGACACAACATGCTGTGAAGATCGCCCACACCAATTTAGCAAGTGAACATATGGCAATGTTCTCTGTCAATGCAACGTTCCAGGGGGAAGAAACATGCTCAATATTGAGAGTAGAAACACAATTCTTGTACCTATGTGAATGAGTTTTTGTCAAACCCCTGCGACTAGAAATGAGTAATACTTCACATTTCTCTTTGGATTCAAAGAAAGCTCATTTTCACTTACTTTTGCTCGTCTTATTCACCCCCTTGGGCAGCATGGTACACATTTAGGTAAATCTGGCATTACATATTCAAATATATTCACATTCATATAATTTTTTGAAAGTTAGCTAAATTTGAACACAATTTATACTATTGTTGACAGCCCTATAACATTATCAATATTAATACCATCCGATGGTTTGACTCAGCAAGCTTTGACACAGGGGCCAACACGCAAAATGTACAACAGTGCAATGGCCAAACGCTCAGCCTTATGGAACAAGGCCCACCGATCACCATTGGCTGCTGAAGCTGTGGAAGACCCAGGGAAAATGAAACTCATTGTTCTATATGTTACTCTCTGGAACTCAGAATATAATGCAGTGCAAAAAGCTGTGTCTGTCATTGAGGCACAACTGGGGGAAGTTTGTGACCGCATGGAGATTGCCGAGATGCTTTCCCATGAGATTGCCTTCTTGAAAGAATATGCTGAGGTCTTGAAGCCACTCACCATCGCTCTTGACCTTCTGCAAGGAGAAAAGAAACGCTTCTTTGGACTGCTGATACCCACACTTCTTACTCTGAAGAAGAAGCTATGCGAGAATGAGCTGCAACACAATTCTTCTCTGATGTCATTGGCACCATCCTTGCAGCAATAGACACACACTTTGCACAGTTGTTTGACAGTCAGGATGCAAAAATTGCAACAGCAACTATGCCACAGTTCCGATTGTGGTGGCTGGCAGAAGCTGAAAGAGAGGAAATGTGTGCAATTTTTGTGTCAGAGGCAACCTGCCTGGATCCAGGTGATGATTCTGATTCTGACAACAGCAGTGTGAATTCTACATGGTCAGATGAGGGTTATGTTCAGTTATCTTCAGTTATGGACCTGGAAACTCCAATGTCAAAGGTGATGTTGCTGATGAAGTATCTAGATGGGACAAGTAAGACTCTGGGCTGCCTTAATGACTTTCCAAGAGTGAAGAGGATCTGCCTTAAATCCAACACCATATTACCCTCGAGTGCGCCTGTCGAACGGCTATTCAGCCATGGTGGCAGTATCTTTACCCCCCCAGAGGAACCGCTTGACAGATGAACATTTTGAACAAGTGCTCCTCTTGCGTTACCACAGCAAACTCCTCCATGTGGCCTTTGATTAAAAAACATCAGCAACAAAAACTTAAACAAAAGAAACAATACAGTACACCTGTGAACATTTGTGCCAGCATGTTTTTGCAAGGATAATGATTTTATCAATTCTAAATGGCAAATATGTTCTACTGTATATCAAAGTAAGTTACTCCTCTCAGGTTGCCAGTGTAACCGGCAGAATTATCCTTTGCTTTTCTGCTTTCTTTGCCTTCAAAGCCTCCGTAGGTGTTCCTGTTTTTGGCCACACCTCCTGCATAGCTTCTAGCAGCTAACAGGTAATTAGAGGGTCATTTTAGTTTGTGTATATATACGAGCTCCATCAGCTTTGGTTTTTACTCTGGTTATTGTGGTTGCTTTTCTGTTTTGCAGCGTGTGGAAGTGCTGAAAGGTGTTCTGGCTTGGTCTGTAACGAACCGTCAGGGTGGTATGTGAGCCCATTCGCCACAGCAGGTTTCGCCAGTGAGACAACTGAGAAGGCTAAATACCGCTTGCGGTCACTGAAAGCAACACTAGAGGAACGTTTGTCATCTGCTGCTTTGCCTTGTTTTAAATTAGTATTTTACGGGTAAATATGGTCAGTGCTGTGTTTTTGTTTTGTTTATTTGGATGGGCAATCGAATGAGGTCCTGACTGCTCCCAGTGTTTTCTTTTGGTCCCTATCGTGTGCTCGGTCTCCTTTTTAATACTAATTACGCTGGTCGTGTACCCTTTCCCATCTTTGTCTCCCTTGTCCTATAGAGCAGGGGTGTCAAACTCCAGTCCTGGAGGGCCGCAGTGTCTGCAGGTTTTTGTTCTTTCCTTTCGATTGGCAGCCATTTTAGGCCTTGGAAACCAGGTGTGTGGACTCTTCAGCCAACCAGTGATTTTAATTAATCAATTAAGTGCTAAAACACACCAAAAACCAGCTACCACTGCGGCCCTCCAGGAATGCAGTTTGACACCCCTGATACACAGTACACCTGTAATTTGTGCCAGGACTGTTTTTGTAAGGGTAATTTGGTTTGACCAACTAAATGCTGAATATGCAAAATGCATTTGATTTACATTGAAAATGTTTTGAGGAGGTTTAAAGAGAAAAAAGAATATTTGTGGAACTCGAATTTTTGTGGTGGTGTCCGTTTTTTTCGTATAAGGTGCAATGTTTTCAATGTTTGATTTTAAGTAATCAAAAAGTAATTGAAAAGTATTCAGATTACATAAAATTTTTTTGTAATCCAATTGCCATGCAATTTGTATTCAGTAACTGACTACATTTCAAAGTAATCTGACCCAACCCTGGTGTTGACTAAAAAACTCCTCCAATGATTATGAGGAATGCATAGGGTGAGGAATAAGCTTATGTTTATTCCTACTGTAACCTAATGTACAAGCTTTATTTACAAGCATGAGATTTAATGAACTGTTGCGTGTATTTAAAAGGTTTGTTTTGTTGGGTTTCAGTGCATTGAATTGCTCCTTTGTTTTGTGTATGCAAAGGTAAGTATATTGTATGTAATATTGAACTACTTTATTTGAACTAAAATGTTGAATTTATACATGGCCTATGTTTATCCCTAAATATATATATATTTTTGGTCTCTTATGCTTATTAAAATGATCATATCATTTCCTTTGCAGTTTTGGGACAGCAACCAAAATCTTCTTGACCAATCTGGTCAAGTCAATCCATGAAATTAGTTTGATTTGTTCACCTGTTAGCAACTTCAGATTCTTCATTTAAAAGGTCCTTGAATGCAATACATCACAAAACATCTTAGTAATTTGAAGTTGATGATATTAGTCGTTTCTTTATTCCACCTTAAATTCAACCAAAAGAATCATGGCCAGCTGAACCTTCAGTAAAACATAGAAACTGTTTCTCTCCACCAAAAACCTCCCTTTAAAGACCAGCTCCAAGTTTACTCCCCATTATGTGGGTCCCTTTAAGATCCTGCGACCCATCAATCCTGTGGCTTACCTGTTGGTGCTACCCCATTCCATACGGGTGAGTCCAGTATTTCATGTTTCATTGCTAAAAAGAGTAGTAACCTCTCCTCTGTGTCCTCCTGTCCCTCAGCCTTCCCCATCTCGCTTAATTGCTGTAAAAAGTATTTTTAGGACTGTATTTTTGCCTACGCGTCTCTACTTGAGGTGTTCCTTGTGTTTGTTCATTTGTTGGACTTTTTTTTGTTGCCTGCTCTGCCTGTCTGGTGCCTGCGTGGACTCTAATAAAGCCCTTGGGTTTTCCTTGAACTTTATTTCTGCGTTGTGCTCATTACTAAATCCTGAAATCCTGCTCCGCGAAGTTCAGTGGGTAAGTTCTTCCATAGGAGAGGGGCTCGATATGAAAAAGCCCGGCTGCCTATGGTATTATCACCCACTCATGCATTTGTGTATCTCACAGTGTACTGAGTATACCAGAGTGCAACGTGTGTATCAGAATGCACCATAGTATCTGTTTTGAGATACACGGCCACTGCACTCATACAGTATGTTACCAAAATTGATATCTCAAAACTCAACTGTATCACACGACTATATGGATTAACTTCCTGCATTGTGTGGGTGTGTGACTCTTCCCTTTTCTGCCTCTCTGAATTTCACATCCTCTTTCCCTGTTTCCCCCACAACCCCCCTCTCTTTATCTTAAAGATGTAACACATGCTACTGTGCGTACATAAATATAAAAACTACAGTACAACCTCAAACATAAGAGCATCTGAGATACAGACTAACTGATAAAAGCAAACTCTGCAAGTGTGTGTGTGTGTGTGTATGGCCGTTTACAGCCCCAAAATGTGCGCTGTTTCTTTAAGGACCAGGATATGTCTGTACAAAATTACAACTCCGCCTACAATACTCACAGCCACGCAAAACCTTTAGTAATTACTCCATTTCCTGTACATGTCCATCAGTTACAGTCTAAAAGAAGCTTCATTCCAGAAACATTTTTTATTCTTCAGAAAAAGGGCACAATTTGAAAAATAAATGGAAAATCTGAAGATCCTTTAGAAAACCCTTCAAGGTACAGTGATTGTATAATTTCTGTTGCAGTCCAGTATTTCCACTCTATGCAGTTTAATGTAAATTTAAATTACATTATTTTAAATTGTGTGTCAAAGGATACACAGTTGGAGACAGCTGACATGATTGGGTAACAATGATTATTATGTTAAAAAGGCACATAGAATACGTGAGAGCACATATTTTGTAATGATGAATTAAAAATATGGCCGTTAATAAGTGACTTATTACAATTCAGGAGAATGAACCTTCAGACAACATGAATGCGTTTGGAAGGAGTTTATTATGATGTAGTGAGTTGTATATTGGTACGGACATTGATCTCGGGCTTTGAGTCCAGGGGAGAAGTGTCATGCCACACTATTTTTTAAGATGAAGTGAACCCCCCCTTTCTACTGCTAAAATAGGGGAAAAAACAGAGGAAAGGGAAGTGCACTTGAGGGTGGAGATGGGGAGGGGGAGGGATACAGTAAACAGAGAGCGTGATGGTAGAGAAGGTACGTGGGAAATTAATACCTGCATAGACAACCGGATTGGACGGATACTGGTGTTTGAGTGAAGAGTTGTCCGAAGGTTGCCTCTCCCGAAATTGTTATTAACAAACTCCAAAATAATTATATATTTATCAGTCTGTTTAACAAATATTACTTGTTGTTTATGGAATGTTCTTGAATAACCACAGTTATATTTTCAGGAAACACAGCACATAGGGTATATATTTTCTATCATGTTCAGTGTAGTTTTCCTCATACTTTTAAGCATTTACACATTTGCATTAATATGTTTACATTTTTTAAAAAATCCAGCTTCTTTGCCCAAATCATGAAAGGTTTTTTGAAGGTGAAAATGTCAGCTCGGTGCATTTAATAATACTATGCATTAGACAGTCAGAGATATCACCTTTCAATCTATTATGCACTCTTTTCATGCAAGACATTTGGAACCACTGACAGGTAGAGCTGCTGCCATCCTCTGTTTGAAATGTGAGATTTCAGTCACAGCTAATAGCTTTACCAGCATTTCCACCCCTCTCATTTCTTTTTGCTTCTCTTTTCCACATATACTTACTCCACCGCTGCAGTCTTAAGTTTCCCCATTTGACTGTCACTACAGAAATGTGATGGTATGTGTTAGTACTTACCATCCTAACACAGCCCTGAGATGGGCACAAAGTACAAAGAAAAAAATAACTAAATACCCTGTCTCTACTAACCAATTAGAGCTGAAACCAGCTAACCAGGCGCAGAATAATACCAGCAAAAATTGTTCCAAATGAATGTAAGTTTTGCATTGCATGACTTGAGTGCCTTGGAGGTACTGAACTGTAGTGATCTGTAATGTTTAACTGTTATAAACATTTTCTGTAATTACTAAATATTTAGTAAGAAATGTATTAATAATAAATATAAACAATACATGTTAGGCATTAAGTAACAAAAATGATTTGAGTGTTGTGTTCAGTTTATCTTACTGTCTGCTCTTAGGGGTTTGTGATGGCTGGCCTGATCTTGGAGATTCTAGAGGAGCTGTGGAAAGAAGACTTTGAAAAGTTCACATTTTATTTGAGTGAAAATGTGGTGGAAGGATGTAGTCCCATTTCATGGGAACAGCTGGAGGATAAAGGTGTGGCAGGTGTTGTCTCTTTGATGAGGAAGTACAATGGAAACAAAATAGTGAAACTCACTTTGGAAATCTTAAAGAAAATACGGCGACATGATCTTGTTCAGAGGCTGGAAAATGATCTGGAAACGAGTAAGATAAACTTCTCTGAGTTTTTACACTGAGAATGACAATTATGCAATTATGCCAATTAAAATATTTTGCTGAGTGAAGTATTACATTTTCTTCATTAAATATAAAGCTTGTTAGGACATGTTAGCATGTATCACAATGTGTGAAAGCATCACCGATGTGAATCATCTGTAAGTTTGAAAAAAACATGAGATCTTTTTTTAGGCCATATCGCCCAGTCATAAAATATTAAATTCAAATGTATCAGTTATTTGCACTTATTATAATACTGTCTAATGGGTTAAATTAAAATTATTGCTGATTATGTGATCCTGGTTTTATTTCTCACAGGAACAAGTGAACAGACACGTACTGATATGACATCAGCTTCTATCCATCCTTTAGTCACACCTAAGGCTGCATGCAACAATGTGGACCATAGTAAACAGGCACATACTGATCTGAGATCAGCTTCTCTCAATCCCTCAGTCACAACTGAGGCTGGAGGCAATGCTGTGGACTATTCCGAACAGGCACCGACTGATCTGAGATCAGTTCCTTGCAATTCCTCCATTGCAGCTCAGACTGGAGCCATTGTTACTGCACCACAGGTACATGGATGTAGTGTGGCAGGAAACATGACTGTCAATGTGAACATCCAGCCTGATAACAAAGGTAAGACAGGCTTCATCATTATCATTCTGTAGCTGTTATCAAACCCACAGAAGGGAATCAATGTTTCGTGGAAGTATGTGGTGTACATACGGCACTGCCAAAAGAGACATTTTGCAGTTGTGAGTCTACAAGTGTGTCAGATTGTGATACAAAGTCAAGTTTACTTTTTCGAAATACAATATTGTATATAGAGTGTAAACACAGTATTGCTACATAAATATTTAAAGCACATAAAAGGTCTTTAATGATATTGATAAAAGTCAGAGATAGGGTGGAATAGAAAGGCTTTCTGAAAAGTGTCATTCCAGAGATCCCAATAAATTTTTTATTATGTCACCATTATAGTGTTCCAGTTTTACTGTTTCATGTATGTAGTTTACCTGTACTGTAGCCGCTGGCTCAACTGTAACTATATGTGGTTGAGTGGAAATACTATGTTTATACAAGGGTTCTATTTGGATAGTAATCATTTCAATAAAATTCTCCATCAGTTCTGAAGAGGCAGTCACTACACTTCATATAGATTATTAATCAAATAAACGAGTCATCCTTAAAGAGGCAGCCAGTCTAACCACTCTACTGCCTAACCACTGTGGCAGATATGCACTTATCAGGTTTGCTTAGCGACTGTTGGCAGGGGGATGGACCATGTCATCAGCTGCTTACTAATTCCTATGAGAGACTCAGGGATGTGCTGAAGTAGTTTACTTTTACAGCAAAGCCTGCTCCATTCAGCAGAGTAAAAATTTGGGTTGGTACAACCACCAAATCAAATAGGGATGCATGGTATGAAATTAGCTTCCACATCAATGAGGTATAGCTTTAGATACTTCGGAGTCCCCTTAACTACCCCTAACTTCTCCCTGTTTTAGGAGCTGTTTTTAGTGATAAAAGGCTCTGTGAATTACCTTTAGACCCAAAATTTAGGACTCCTAAAATTAAGACTGACACACCCATTATTTTTGAGAGGTTCTCCTAAATTGGTAAGTTGGGAGCAACTTTTTGTCTTAAAATGTTTTGTGAATATGGCCCCTGGTTTTCAGGTCACTGTCGATTAAGAGGAAACAACAAAAACAGGAGTTTAACACCCCTGCGCCGCTCATGTTATTGAGGAGCGGGCGATTTTTGTACCTTTGTGAGTTCATAATCTGATTCAGTAAAGCATAACACACAATATTGACCCCCATTTACATATTTAAGTAAAAACAAAACAAACAACGTTAAAATGACTCAAAGTTTCCATCTAAATAACCCAAAAGATTCATCTAGATAGTCCATCAATTATTTTCTCCAACAGGACTTTCAGTTCACATCACCAACATTTCTGTATGTGCTAGAGAGCGCTTATCACCATGTGCCCAACAGTGCCAGGATCACCCACTCCCAGTGTGTATTGCCTCCAGGACTGCAGGCCTCTGCCAAAGCTCACCTTCATTTCAGCTTTGACAATCTTTAAATCCCTGTCAAAGTGAGCTCTCTTCACCTGGGCATGCATGGCTGTTTTCACCTTTGAACTGGGAGGCAAGTGGGCGTCCCCTCACCAAGCACTGTTGTTAAGCTCTCTGGCTGCAGGGGTGGGCAGGTGAAGGTCTCCCAGTCAAATAGTGTGAGCTAGTGTGTGTGTAAAGCCAAGGAGTGATTTACACTTTAAATATACACCTTAGACAGACTCAGTGTGGTTACTCAGAATGAACAAGTAGTCGAATATTCTCCCACCCAAGCCATAACATATTTAAAGCTGTTTTTGTTTTTAAACAATATATCTGGAGGATCACCTCAGCTTCCTCCAGTGCACTCCACAAGGCTTTCCCTAGTTTCATTAGTTATTTTATTTAATAAAGTGTCTGAGTAAGTTTTAAAAGTTGTGGCTTTCTCCTTATCTTGTCTTGTGTTCAGCATTCTGTTCTTAGCTATGTACCCTGTTGTATGCATGTCATCAATTCCTGATCCCCAGTAAGGGCGTACTCCAGTGGATGGATCTTTGGAGCACTTTCCCTCTCATCCACACTTGCTTCCTGTGAGAGAGAAAGACTAAGGGCTCTATTTTCAAATTCATACGTCATAAGTCATAAATCAGTCATTGCCCGATTCATGCTACACTCGATGGGAGGGGCAATCCCGCAAACCTATTTAGGTGGACTCACGTCAAAAGCGATACATCAAATTGGGCGGGTCCAGTCCATGGCACTGCCCGCAATAGGAGGTCCTTAACATGGCGCTATCCGTAATGGATGCAGGACTGTGTTAATATCAATTACAGGGCTTGGCATGTTTCAGCCAATCGTAGTGAGCGTTACATGCAAAAAAATCATGTGCACTCAGCGCTCGCAAGAAAAAATAAATGACCTAAGGCAGAGGAATGTGAACTTCACACCAGAGGAGACAGACAAACTGATTTGTGTCCACATGGACAAGATCGCTGGGTTTCGGCGGTTTATACAGCCTGGCAAAAAACTGGCAAATAACAGCTGGTAAAATTGACAGTTACTGGTCTCCAGTCGTGTGACATTCGCCACCGGCAGAATGCGAAGGGGTAGAGCACACATGTCCATTATTAAATATATGTGGTGATCATCATACAGTTTTCATTCCTCTTTATGCTCAGTGATACAATACATTGCTTAATACTGCCAAAACCCGTTTTATATTAAGTAACGTCAAACCACATGACGCAAAAATGAATATAGCCTACAGTAACCACTGTAGCTAGCATGACATATTTCACTCAGCTACATTAAATACAGATGGAGGCGAGAGAGGCTCCACTCAGGAACAGCAGCAGTCCATTCCGGGTCCTTAACTGCGAAATCCCCCCTTTCAAACTACCGCTCCAAGGACATCATCCAATCGGACCTCTGCCTTATAAAAAAAAACAGACTCTTTCATTCTTATGGTCCAAGGATACCCTAAATTGTACAATATCAAAGTCATACAGTAAGGCTGACAGAAAAGAGAATGCACTAATAGTTACATATGTATTTCATTGTTTGAATAGCCTAGTTTTGACATAAAATATAGGATATCCTATCTAGCTAACAAGTGCTATCTTACTTGCTTGTCACAACTTGCCGTTGTGGTCATGGGGGCCTGTCTTAGCTAGCCAGCTAAATATAATGATGATAATTATTTGACAATCAGCTATATTTATTGTCCTTACGTAAAATGTATCACTAGTGAGTTACATGTCTGCTGCAGGTCCCAATCAGCGATCACCGATTTTTGACAGGCGTGATTTTGTTCTATGTTCTGCGCTCTCACTTTTGGAATGCAGAGCCGAAATTCCTCTTGTGAACATAGGGTCAGTCATATTAAGAAAAGAGTGCCACTGTTTGAAAAGTCATTGGCGGTAATGCCTTCTACTCCTTGCAATTATGTATTCCATACTATTGGAATCAACAGCAAAACAGAGATGTTAAATTCAGCCTAGCTTAATCGTCTGCATCCATCATGTTCCAAACATTAAAAGAATCTAAATTTAAAGAGCACAGGTCTCACACTTTCCTAGTAGATCGTGGGGAATTCAATTATTTGTGTCATTATGGAAGTTTGACCATTATTGCCTTTCGGTAATCCTTTCCGAAGTCACCTGCTGGCTAAGTCAATTTATTTTTCTACCTTCGAATTTTGCGCTCCGAATAGACCTGCTTTTGAGACCTCTTAAGCGCAAGAGTTTCTCTTTGGACGAGCACTGCCAATTCGGGCATTGCGCCCCATAATTTGCATGGTACTATCATTTGTTTTCAGAGAACACTCCCAGACATTGCGCGTCTATGCCCCTTTATTACGTCAGAGACGCAAGTGGCTTTGTGCTTGCGGTGCTGGCCTGTATCACAAAATAACTTTGCGGGTGTAGTTGTGGAATTGCCGAGTTTTAAATCGCTCGTACGATGTTGCACCTGCTGCTTAAAATAGAGCCCTAAGTGTTAGTGTCCATTCTTATGCAGTTTTTTTTTCTTTTACGTATTATTGTGAAGATCAGCCTCGTTGTATAATTTACACTGATGATGGTGATTCATTTGATGATCAAAAATAATCCTACTCTAGAGAAGCCATCACGTACATTTAAAATCAACCAGGATTTAAACACAATAAAGCCGATAAGGCTTATTTCCATTGTGGTCCTCACAAGAAATACACAAGTCAAAAAAACCCACATGAGAATTTAAAAAGACAACCAAAGACAAAACACTAAAAACAAAAACAGACAGTAGGCCACGTCTTAACAGGGGTTCTTTCTGATCATGCACGCTTAATATTTTGTACTAACCATGTTTTAAGCATTACTTTAAACATAGTTTCAGTTCTCCAAGAAGGTTATTCCATAGAGTTGTGGCCGAGTATAGAAATGTGTTTTTACCCATTTGTTTTAAAAGAATAAGGAATAAAATTTGTTAAAATTTATGGCCATGATTTGTGGCCATGATTATTTCTAATGAGAGTAAAACAATTCACGAAATATTTGGGTGCAATGTTCTTCAGGATTTTAAACGCCATGGTCATTTTCACATAGATGACTCTTTGTTCAGCTGTAACCCAGTTAAGTTCTCTAAAATGAGCCAATTCAATATGGGTGTGCGGATACAGTTTCAAAATTACTCTAATCAGTTTATTTTGGGCTTTCTGTAGCCTATTCTTGAACTCCACTGAAAAACCAGTATACCATGACATTACGGCATAATCAAAGTAACAGTGAATAAGAGATCCTGCGAATGTAAAATAGAACAAAGGTTGCTTTCCTGGCTGAGTATTTCATCCTCTGATTTATTTTAGCAAGAACCTTAAATACCATACTTTTGCCTGATAAGCATCCATCTTATTCACAAACAAGATAGTTCATGCTAGTCTTGGCAGCAATAACCTCCTCCCCAAATTTTACTTTAAAATTTGGTGTCCTTCTTAGCCTAATTTTAGATCCACACAAGATGGCCTTGGTCTTACCCAAATGTAAAGATAACTTACTGTCAGCTAACCATTTAACATCAACTAGCTTATAAATGAACTTTTTCTCTTTTCTTTGCAGCGACCACAGAGGCTGTGCAGGACCAAAAGAGTACAGCCAGGAAAGGTAAGAACTCGTATTCTTACAAATTGTATGAAAATATCAATGCTGTATTCAGTATGCAAACAGAGCTGGAGATTATGCTACTCAATAATCACTATTCAAACCTACACTAGCAATATTACAGTAATAAATACTATGCTACACAAAGATTTCCCCAAATCAGGAAATGGCAGTTACCATTACATTGTACTTACACTCTTGTAGAAATCTCACACTTAAACCATTAGTTTATCTTAGAAGTCACATTATTTTTATTGTATCTTTAACCTCATGTGTAGAAACTACAGTAATAATTTAAATACTTACTTGATGAATTCTGTTAATTTAAGTCTCAAGTATCAGTGTGTCTTAAGTATCAGTAGATTATTATATTAACAGACACCACACTCGGTTGCTGCCATAACAAAATACTTTATCAGGTATTGACATAGAAGAGCCCATACAGGAGCAATTAGTGGTCATTTTAACGCACAGCACCATCAAGTGGGCAAGATCCATCATTACACATATTCAGCACATAACAGTATGGAATACTGTTGTTGTTACAACCTCATAATATTCATACCCTACCAGCTCTGCCAACTGCCTGCATGGTACATGTCGCCACATCCTCTTCAGAGGTACTCATGTGGGGTAAATCTTTCAAACAAGTGTAGCTCTGTAATGTAAGAGACACAGATACATAGTTCCAGGGATAACGTTCATATGTTAACAGGGAAGTTATTCCAAAGTGTCAGGTGTGGTGAGGTAATGACCAGAACTTCATTTGGAAAATAGGGTGGCACGTCTTGGAAGGGAGAAAGGTGTCGGAAAGTACAGGATATGTTTTAATTAAAGATTTTGTTGGCCACTACCTCTGAATTAAGATTGTTACGTAGTCTGCATTTGAATAAATATTTGAATAGACTGTTTTGTTTACCTATCTCATTGTGTAAGAACAAGTTGTACTTTGATTAAAGTGTTCTCCATTTTCATTTTCATCAAGTGAGGTTTTGGCTTCCTTTGCTAATGACAGCACTTAGCCGTAGTCTTGGTTTTGGTTAGTTCATGGATTGAGTCAACTGGTGCTGCTGCATTCTAGGTCAAATGAAATATAATAAAGTTCATAATTTGCAGCAATTCTCTCAGTCTGAATATGATGTTATAAGGCATCTTGACACTGACCCTACCTAAATGTTAGGGTAGATTGTCAAACACAGCAACAGAAGCTAGGGGTGTAGGCAGGACTTCCTGAAGGTAAATTAAATATGAAACAAGACAGAGTTTATTTGTAAAGTGTAATTTTTCTGACCATAAATAAAACAAATACAGGAGGTCCTCGGGTTACGACGGTCTCGAGTTACGTCGTTTCGTGGTTACAAGGCATTCCCATAAATTACTTAAAACACCTTGTTTCGACCTAAGCGGTTTGGTTCGTAAATACGACCACAGAAATAAAGGTAAGGAATTGTTCTCTCTGTTTTTTATTACTGTTTCATTTAATTACTGTATTTTATATGTCCTTCATGTGTTGTGTGTACAGTGAGTGACTTAAGGTGTTAATTTAGGTATAAATTCCGACTTATGTCGAAAATCGGCTTATGACACGTCGTAGGAACGGAACTCGTTCGTAAATTGAGGACCCCCTGTATCTTCTTTGCATCACTGAATTTACTGATAGAATGCAACTCAATAAGGAAACTATGACTCCCAGACAATAAAATTGTTGTGAAAAGCAATGTGTCATTTAATATTGTTGTTGAGTTTGCTACAACAATAGGCAACAATGACAGCAGTTGAAACGAAAGAACTCATAATGGTTTTTAATTATTATTTGCTGACAGTTCACACAATGTAGCAGAACTAGCGAATACTGAGGGAACTGCACTCTCACTGAATGAACAATACATTGAGCAGCGACTCTGTCTTGCAGGAAATACTTCTGAACAAAAGGAGAGAGCCAAATGAATGAATCTTTTGAATGCATGGATCCTAAAGAACCAGCTCACCAAAACAAACAAAAGTTCCCATCACTACTAAAGGCTAGTCCACTTAGTAGAGTCATTGACCCACTAACATGAGGGGAATAAGAACAGATCTTACAACATAATTATGTTTCTAAGACATCATTTTTTTTATTGTAGCTCTCGATGTCATGTGCTAATTACCTTAACAGATATTTTGCAACTGTCCTGATGAACTATCAATATTAATTGTTGGAATTTGCTGGCTCCGAGTAAAACCCTAACCAGCTTACAGGGAAGCAGCTGTAGTCTGGAGATAACATAACGTAGAAGTCACCGGAACATTAGTGGGAATTTTTACAAGTAGAAATGGCAGGGCTGCACATGAAGTAGAGTATAATTAAGCATAAAACAGTTCCCTTATTCATAACTGGACATAAGAAAAATTATATTTTTTAACTAGGACACCCGCTTGGCAGAAATACATACATTATAAAGTTTGGTGTTGATGAATTTTGTATTTTTTTGAGAAATATGTTTTCCAAGTTCTTCTATGATATTAAATGAAGTGAATTGGAAGTTAGGAAAAGGCCTAAATATTCCAACACAAGATTGGGTTTGCTCAGAGCACAGGGTGAAGGGGAAATAACTCCACCTTGTTCAGGTACACCAGAGGAAACTAAAGAGCTTAAGGTCTTAGCAAAATGAAATGCCCCTTTAAAATTAGAAATGACCCATCCGAATTTGATGAATACACCATATTGACCCTCCTCTGAGAACGCTATTTTAAAAATGATACACCATAAAAGTTGTGTTATGTAACACTGTGAGAATGGTGTGTATCACAATGGAAAGTTGATTGTGTAAGCACTTCTTACTGGCTGTTTTCTGTTTTCTATCAACACTTTCCTCAAGACAACATTTAAACAAATTATTATTTTTAAACTATCTTGTATATTTCCTCTTTTTAGATGAACGCATAATACAAGCCCAGCAGACACTGAAATCTGATCTGAAGAGAAGATATGAATGCATATTTGAAGGTTTGGCACAAGAGGGCCACTGTACCTTCCTCAATGAGATCTATACAGAGCTCTACATCACAGAGGGGAGGTGGGGGGGTCAATAATGAACACGAGGTCAGACAGATTGAGGCAGCATCAAAGAAACAAACCACACAGGAGACTGCAATCCTCTGCAATGACATCTTTAAACCTTTACCTGGACAGAATAAACCCATCAGAACTGTGCTTACAAAGGGCATCGCGGGCATTGGGAAAACTGTCTCCGTGAAGAAGTTCATTCTTGACTGGGCAGAAGGAAAAGCTAATCAGGACATTCATTTCATCTTCACTCTTCCTTTCCGAGACTTGAATTTGAAGAAAGACCGAGAATTCAGTCTGATGCAACTCCTCCAGCACTACTTTCCACAGCTGAAAGAGATTGAAAGGGTTGAACATGATAAAGTCAAAGTTGTGTTCATCTTTGATGGTCTGGATGAGTGTCGACTTCCTCTAGATTTCCAGAACAATGAGATCTGGTGTGATGTAACAGAGTCAGCATCAATGGACATGCTGCTGACCAACCTCATTAAGGGGAATCTGCTTCCCTCTGCTCTCCTCTGGATCACCTCCCGACCAGCAGCAGCCAGTAAGATCCCTCCTGAGTGTGTCCACCAGGTGACAGAGATACGAGGGTTCAATGACCCACAGAAGGAGGAGTACTTCAGGAAGAGAATCAGAGATGAGAGCCAGGCCAGCAAAATTATCTCACACATAAAGTCATCCAGGAGTCTCTACATCATGTGTCACATTCCAGTCTTCTGCTGGATTTCTGCTACAGTTCTGGAGACATTGTTGGGTAAAGCAGACAGTGGAGAACTGCCCAGAACTCTGACTGAAATGTACACACACTTCCTGCTCATTCAGACCGATGTGAAGAATCAGAAGTATCATGGCACCAGTAAGACAAACCCAAAGAGCTCAGCATCAGATGCAGAAATGATCCTGAAACTGGGGACGCTGGCTTTTCTACAGTTGGAAAAGGGCAATCTGATATTCTATGAAGAGGACCTGAAAGAGAGTGGCATTGATGTCAGTGAAGCTTCAGTGTACTCTGGGGTGTGCACAGAAATCTTTAAAAAGGAGTCTGGGTTGCGTCGGGAGAAAGTCTACTGCTTTGTGCATCTGAGCATTCAGGAGTTTCTGGCTGCCTTGTTTGTGTTTCATTCATGTGTAAATGAAAACAGAAATTCCCTCAGACCAGAAGAGTCAAGACCTAAAAGTGACAGAATGCGGCTGTCTGAGTTATACATGAGTGCAGTGGATCAGGCCTTACAGAGTAAGAATGGACACCTGGACCTTTTCCTCCGATTCCTTCTGGGCCTCTCACTGGACTCCACTCAGACTCTCTTAGGAGACGTACTGAAGCAGAGAAGCAGATCAGAGAGCATTGAAGAAACTGTCCAGTACGTTAAGCAGAAGATCAGACAAGAGTCTTCAGCAGAGAGGACCATCAATCTGTTCCACTGTCTAAATGAACTGAATGACAACTCTCTAGTGGAGGAAATCCAGACTTCCCTGAGATCTGGAAGACTTTCTGATAAAGAGCTGGAACCACACCAATGCTCAGCTCTGGCCTTTGTGTTACTGATGTCAGAGGAGGTCCTGGATGACTTTGACTTGAAGAAGTACAACACATCAGCAGCAGGTCAGCAGAGACTGGTACCAGTAGTGAGGAACTGCAGGAAGGCCAAGTGAGTACTGTGACATTCATAATGCAGCTGATTGACACTGATATTTGCATAAACAGAATTTGTGTGAGAATAAATTTCATGAAGCTAGCACACCTATATCATGACCAAAAGCTTGTGTCTACCTTCAGAAAATTCAGAATTCAGAAATATTTCAAAAGATAATATTTTTGTTCTATTTTCATATACCCCTATAGAAAAACCAATGGGAAAATACTGTAATCTGAATGTGATATTATAGTTGAACAACTGGCCATGTAGGATGCAGAAAATGAATCTACAAATTCATTCAACAGCATTTTTATACTTCCAACTTAAGTGTCAAACCTCACTGCAATTTAGGTCTTCCTCATCTCCACAGCATCCTCTCTGAATTTGGAATTTGTGCTGTAGGTATAGAGGTAGGGGTTGGGGGGGGTTGAAAGGGGGTTGCGAGCTCACTGCATTTCCTGCACAGCTTGGGCATGCTGTGATAGCACGCCCCATCTCTGTTGTTCCCCAGTGTGCTGGTGCTGGAGATGTGTCTCACTCTGCCTACTGCAGAGGGATGGGGTTTGACCTGGCCCAGCCATTTCCTGGTCCCTGTACAAACTCTGCCCTCTTCTAGGACCCTCCTGGTGTCAGATTTGAACTAAACACACCATGTTACAGCACTGAGGTCCTGTACGGCTTCCTTATAGTGCTGCACAGTGACCAGTTTGTTCTCCATCTCAGACATGAGCTCAGTGGTGAAATTACTGAGGGACTCTTATCCTTCCCCTCTCGATAGAGGTTCCAGAACCTCTCCAGGGCATTAGCATTTTAAAGCTAACCTCAAAGTGAGGCCTGGAACCTTCACCTCCAAACAGATCATGCTGGGCGTTTTGGTCTCTGTCTGTGGAGGATGGGTGGGGTGTTGTGCCATCCTTATTGTTCTGTCCACTGGCTCTGTCATGCAAAATTTGATCCGCCTGGGAAATTTGATCTGGCCAGACGCGACAATGGGTTCTGAACAGCGGATATAGCATCTCTGCTGGAAAATAGAAAACTAAAAGGCAAACACATATTTTACAAAGGGGCATGCTTTGTAAATGTTAGTGATTAAAGTCTCTGGTGTAATTATAGTGGCAAGGAAACAATGGTGGTGAACCTTAGATTCAACCTGGCGAGCGTACAAATTCATGAGTCAAATTACTGGTTGCTCCTGAGTACTTGGGCAGGGTGCATATTTACTTACACAAACATAAACTTTAAATGAAGCGATTCTTTGGAGTTTCAGAAATGATCGCTCTGGGAAACTAAAAATCCCACAGTTATGGAAATACTCATTTAACAAAATTGTTTTAAAAATTGTTTTGTATTGCTTGTGAATTAGTGAATAGTGTTCAAATCTCTACGTCTCAAATACTAAGACATAATTTAACTTAGATGCTGACCCTGTCAGGGGGATCATGTCATCCACCTACAACCAGCACCCCGCCTACCTTGTCCCTCCCATACCCCCCTACCTGAGTCTGTCGAAACCAATCCAACTCACCCCAACCGTAGAAGGCCCCTCCCATCCTGCCCCTCACATACACAGTGAGGGAAATACTTGGGAAAGAGATAGAGAGGCTGTGGAAACAAAGAGAAAGAGTTAAGAAAGAAAGAGAGAAAGAAATAATGAAACATGATATACAGTACAAGAAGGTGTAGAGGTCATATATTTTTTTTTATTTTGCATTTTACAACCTTCATGTTTTGGATATCATAAATATTTAATTATATTGTCTTACAGAATAAAAGAAAATTGCATTATGTGCATGATATTTGCCCAGCAGTAGAAATAAATTCAGAATAAAGTTCTGTGATAGGTCTTGATCATAGTGGCAAAACATCACAGTTTAAAACATTTTTTCAGAGTTTACAGTTTCATTATTTGATTACTTGTGGACATTTTTTACAATTTAAAACAATAAGTAGAGCACAGAGTGCAGATCTACTTAAGCAAACAGAGACAATGCACATTTTCTTTATTCAAATATTTTCGTATCTTTAAGTGAATAATACATTTGTATAAATGTTTATTGGGACCAAAAACAAAGAGATGCTGCTGAGTGCTACTGTTTATTTATTTATTTATTTATTTATTTATTTATTTATTTATTTATTTTTAATGTAAATTTACACATTTTTGTTCACTCTAAGAAACAAGGAGATACTGCTAACTTCTGATAATTGTGGTTAAGTGCATTAAATTAACTTTATTTTTCAATCATTGGGCTTTTTTTTTTACTTAGCTTAGTTTTTGATTACCTGTGGACATTTATTCAGGTGATCATTTTTTTTTAACTTAAAATAAGTGCACTGCAGGCAGAGTGTAGATCTACTTTAGTATACAGAGATAGTGCAGACAATAACATTAGTGTTAAATAAATGTCCATTTAAGTTAAGCAATTTTGTGTCTCATTTGTTTTTATTATATATTATTAGTATATATTATATAAATAGTTCTATTTTATCAGATGCAACAACATGATATCAGCATTATATATATTACGGTAAATGTGTAAAAACGGGAAATCTATACATTTCCCCGGAAATCTATACATTTACCGGCGCACAGGGAAATTTGTACATTTCCCTGGAAATCCATGCATTTCCCGGCAGACTGGTAAATGTGGATAAAAAATAGCCTAAGTAACATGTACGCTCACCTATACTTGGAGCGGTCTGTCAGATGTGCTCCATTCTAGGATCCAATGCAGCCTTGGGGTGTGCTGCACGCCTCCCCCCTTTCACTGCATATCTTGCCTTGGGGGCAACCAAGTCTTGACATTTTTCTTGCTATGAACCGCCACAGAGAACTGATTCTTGTTGTTTCTAGCTTCATTTGTCCGCGATGCGTTTCTCTTGAATTGCATTTTCGTTTTACTGTTATTTTTCGTGTTACAGTTATATTCCCTGTTGCTGTTTTACATTGGAACATGGACCCGTGTCAACTCGCAGTCTCCCACGGCAGCGAACGGAAAAGGTGGCTTTAAAACAGTCTTCCATAGCCGCACGAGCGATCACTGTAGTCTACATAAGTAAATGCTGAAGCCTTATGATCTGACACCTGAGAAATTAAAACTTATGTTTTGCAGCAGTGTCTTTATCTAGCTACCCCCGTTCAGTAAACTCAAGTGATTACAATTGTTTTTGTACAACACGATCACTTTCCTCGATCAATGTAACCAGGATAACTAGGTTACTAACAGTTCGTTGGCTATCCATGTTAACTAACTTTAGCTCTCCGGTCCAGGCCAGCTAGACTGGACTATGGACAAGGAGATCAGATAACTAGCTAGCTGTGTTTTGGAAAGATCTCCCGCTCGCAAACAGTGTCAGCTCTGTTATGCGTTTCACAGTTAAAACGTATAATTTTTTAAAATTAATGTTAGCAATAGTAACATGTTGATCTTTATTTGGTGCACTAATTGGTGCCTAATGACAACCCAGTGTTACGGTCTTTACAAACGTTAAAAGACTTGAATCCTCCATATGTGCTGGACATAAATGTCTGGAAATATTCAATGCAGAACAACCTATAAAAAATAGGGCGCTAAATTACTTCCTACGCCACTCAGGCCCCAACGACGCCTTGTGAAGCTTTTGCCATAGCCACGCGACCTATGAAAAAAACTGCCTTTGTTACTGGGCACGTGACCACAAGGTCACAATACTGATTTTCTACTGTAAGCAAGTTATACGTTTGACAGCTCTGAGGCGCGGTACTTGAATCCACTGTAGCTTTCATTCATTTGGCGGTACGAGTAATCTACTTTGCAATTTATGCTTTCTAGCTTCCAAAATATTTGGAAAAAATAGTTTTGCCGTGAATGACACAGCCTGTTCTCTGTGGAGGGATGACAGCGCTCTCTGGTGGACTCATTTAGTAACTGCAGCCGAACAGAGAGGAGCCAAAGCATTTAGATACAGTAAAACTGTTCTGAATCAGGGCCCGAATGGATCCAGCTTTGTGTTTTATTTCATTTCTGGTTTTATGCAACCGGTTAATGCTGCAGCTGTGTTGCTTTTCTTGTAAAACAGAGTATTATTGCTGTAGAAGTTCATTGTTTTCAATTACACCAAAGACAAGCAAACACAACAAAAGATGGGAAAATGATACACAGCCAAAATATTTTACTTGCTTCTAACCCTAATCACAAAAGTGTGATGATTCAGATATATTCAGATGATTGTATATTTGTGAATCAGGTAATTCAGTGGTACAGTGCCAAAGAATGAATTTATGCTAGATATATGACATTGACAGTGAGAGTTTAATCATACTTCAAAATGTGGGTATTTATACAGACTATACTGAAGTATCAACGACTTTCTTGGTACTGGGAAAAATCACTCAATTCCAAAGAATTACTGAGCACTTTCCATCCAGCATATTATGAGAGTTTGAGGATAAAGAAACTGTGATACTTTTGGATGCTGAGCACATTGACCCACAACCTGGTAAATGCTGGACTGTGATGCCAGTACAGGAGCAGGAGATGCCAGGGCCAGTTGAAGGCAGCAACATGAACACAGAATTTGGAAATATTTTGATTTCACACCAATTTACCATTGTTGTTTGTACAACTAAATACTAAAAATAAGGACCACAGTAAAATTGAAAATGAGCTTTTCTAGCTGTTGCAACTTTGAGAAATGAATAATGCACTGATTTACAATAACCAAAGAAAAAATATGAGCATGTTTTAAGATGCATAAAGTACAATAAAATAATTCAGATTGATAATTGTGATTAAAAATTGGAATCACAATAATTTGCAAAATAATTGGGATTATAATTTTAATTATAATAATTCAGTTCAGAATTTCAGGCCAGCAAGTTGAACAGATGCAACTGTGAATGTTCTGAAATGCAGACCTGATTATAAACAAGCACTGAAACTGACTGATGCCTGAAAACAGGGAAAGCAGACTGTCGTAGCTTAGAATGTTGATTGCTTTTTTATTTTGTCTCAGAGAATGGCAGTTAAGTATCAGAGAGTAAATATTTTGTTTCTTATCTGGGCACCTTAATTGAGTTTAGTTAAACAACATCAAAAAATGATTATAGTTTCCTGTTGATGGCTCAGTGATGTGCACTGTTTTTGACTCTGGTGTTTCTACGTTGGGGTTTTTTTTTTGGTAAAATTCATAAAACCAATAACTATCAACAAGTTTGGTCACTAATGAGACACTCTGCACTGCTGATCAGATGTGAGCTAAAAACCCCCTTGCCTTCCTGTGTCAACTTTAGCTGTGTGATAATTTCTGCTTTTTTACTCTCATTGGAAGGAAATGCAAACTTCTTACAACTTGTCAAGCTAACTCACTATTCACTCAAAAGGCTGGAATTTGCTTTAATAATGAAATACAGTGTAAAAGGATCTTATAATTCCATCCTTAGCCCTGCTGTCCACACTTGGCTCAGGGGCATGAGTAGGGCCATGAGTGAGGCTTAAAGCCCAGAGTTAGCCTGAAAAAGACTGTGGAAAAGGTAGCTGATCCATTCGCCCCAGTTCTGACAGAACTGAATAGAGGACGGTCAGAACCATAGCTGTAGAACTGTCAGACTTGAGCAGGACATCTTATTCTCAGGTATAAAGTGCTGCAGTTGGAGAGTGCAGCACAGACATCTTTCTCAGAGCATCGTAGATCTTACAATCCTCAATATCACTCTTTATCAGTGAGCACTATCAATGCTACATTTAAAATATTTAGTGTTAAATATATATTAACACATCACCTCTTTCTTTCAGACTCGGCAGCTGTGATCTTACAGAGGAGTCCTGTGAAATTGTGGCCTCAGTTCTCCAGTCATCAAACTCACCCCTGAGAGAGCTGGACCTCAGCTACAATAACCTGAGAGATTCAGGAGTGAAGCTGCTCTGTGCTGGACTGAAGAGTCCAAACTGTAAACTACAGACTCTGGGGTGAGTAGTTCTGTGTACTATGTGACCTTTAGTAAATAGTTAGTGATTATGGCTCCATACAGAGAAACCTTAAACAGTTACTTCTCTCAATCAAACTATCCTCTCTTCAGCCTTCCTTCCTTTGCCCACATTGGTCCCATCCCTCTCTTCTTACTTCTTTATCACAGCAAAGTAAAGCAGGATAAAACCCCATGAGTCTTAGGGTTGCCAGCTGTGTGGTTCCTGACCACAATTATCTTGTGTTGAAGTTCAGTGTGAAAGTGGGATTATATGTGTGTTCTATCCATAGAGTAGTGTTGAGACAGCAACATGCATTTCATGGTTATTTACCCTGCTCTCTTCTTTTAAGGTCCCTTGCCATGCAGCCAGACATGGCCTGAGAGGGACAAATGGACTTCACCCCCTTGTAAATACCCCTGAATCAGTGACCAAAGAGGCAGCAGGCTTTTAAAGCATGGCAAGGAGCAGGGCTTTACTCAGAAACTAAAATGAAACACTTATGACAGCCAAAATGGATGTACATTTGGGATTAGCAGTTAAAAGTGGAATTGGGCGTGGTACGACCCTCTTTGTTGTTGATAAGCTGAAGATGCCCCCAAATGTAGAATCCTTTGATAAACATGTCCAACCACAGGGGGCTATCACCTGTCTCTCTCCCTCTGGCTCCTTCCCCTTCTGGAGCACTGTGTGTGTGTGTGTGTGTGTGTGTGTGTGTGTGTGTGTGTGTGTGTGTGTGTGTGTGTGTGTGTGTGTGTGTGTGTGCGCGTGTGCATGTGAGTGAGTGAGTGAACAGGTTTACTTAAACTAACCTGGAGCTACTTGCTAAAACACCTGCAGAGCCTGCAGCATGTAGGTAGGAGATAGTTTGTCGGACATGGCGTGCCCTTTTCTTGGTGAACACATCAACACTGAAGCTCCAATAATTTGCAGAGCTTTACATGGGGAGAGTGAGAGTAGACCCTGATTAGATAGCTATTCTATCATTCCCTGATGAGTATCTTTGTGAATTTTCCCATTTTCTGAGCAATTGAAAATTAATTTGATCAACATTCTCCAGTCTTGAGGTTCAAACATTAGGCTACACATTATTTCAAGGTGCTTTACTGGCATGACATGGGCTGTGTTGCCAAAGTAAATTGTACAGTTAACACAATAACCGAACAATTAACACAAATGATGACAGGGAAAAAAAGGAACAAACATGAATGTATACAATGAATGACTATTAACTAACATTTATACATTTATTACATTCCTGCACTGGTGACAAGTTGCTACATATAGAGCAGCCGGGGAAGCTGTGAGTCCTTCAACCAGTAAGATTGAAATTTTGCGAAATTTGTGCAGTACAGGAGGAAGTGTAGCTCTGTCTCAGCCTCACCTGTCTCACAGTGATTACATATCCTCTCCTCTTTGGGGCACCAGGTTTGCTTGTGTCTGCCTGTTTCAATGGCCAGGCTGTGATCACTTAGTCTGTATTTGGTTTGGATCTGTCTCTGCTTTATATCTCTAACGGTGGAGAGATATTCTGCCAGTTTGTAATTTCTGTTTAACAAAGTGTAGCAATTTAATTTGTTTTGCGGTTTTGTCATTTTCTTCCAATGTTCCAAATAAGAATATTTTATTTGATTTTTTAATTGGCTAATTTTAATTGAAGCAGTGCTGGTCTGAAACATGTCATAGTTAGTATTGTTACTTATTTGGTTTGGTAGTTTAATGGCCAGCTGACTGAGAGGACTTCTGTTGGGGCTTAGCTCTTGGGATAGGAAGGCCTTATATTGGAGGGAATTTGGTTTGCTTGTTTTTAGATGAATCCAGAATTTTAATGCTCTTTTCTGAATAATCAAAGGGTAACGGCCTGATTCTGTCCTGCATGCATTTTCTGTGTTTCGGTGGACCTGGAGTATATTTTTGTAAAATTCAGCATGCAGAATTTCCACTGGGTTTTTGTCCCATTGCGAGTAATCTGGATGGCAAAGTGGACCCCATACCTACAGCTCAATAATGCTGTCAATTATTTTCAACCACATTTTTATGGGTAATTTAATAATGTACAATTTTCTTTTTACAATAGAGAATGCTCTTTTTGTCTTTTAGTTCATTCACTGCTAAGTTAAAGCTCCCCGATGCATTGATGTTCAGACCAAGGTATGTGTAATTTGTGGTATGTTCTAATACTGTGTTGCAGAAGGTGAAACTGTACCTGCTTTTCTGAGACCTGGCCTTTTTCTAGAATATCATTATTTTGATCTTTTTTAAGTTAACTATCAGGGCCCAGGACTGGCAGACATTTTCTAAGATGGCCAGGTTCTGCTGTTGCCCTTGTTCTGTGGGCGACAGCAGAACCAGGTCATCTGCATGCAATAAAAATGTAAGTACTTTGTCATGTAGAGTAAGTCCAGGAGCTGCAGAATGTTCCAACATCGTGGCCAATTCATTCATGTAAATGTTAAATAACGTTGGACTCTGTCCAACGCTGCAACCCTGTCTCACCCCACGACCCTGAGTGAAGAATTCTGTTCTTTGATTGTCAATTTTCACTGCACATTTGTTTTGTAAATACATTGATTTATTGATGTCATATACTTTACCCCCTATACCACTTTGAAGTATTTTATAATTTAATCCCTGGTGCCAAATAGAATCGAATGCTTTTTTATGTTGTCAAAACTACAAGACTTTCTTGGTTTTAGTGTTCTGAGATGCTCAGTTAATTCCTGCATTGTGTTTGGTGTGTCAGTTGGGTTTTGGTTGTCTTTGATCCATTGTTCAAGTAATGCAAGTTATTCTTTTTTTTTAATTTTTTCTTTTTTTAATAAATTTTGTGCAATGTCCATATGCAAGTTTTCAAAATATTGTTACCAAACTGAGCCATTTTTTAAAGTTAATGCAGGTTTTTGTACCGAAATGAAATTAGTTTTGATCAAATGATTTTTCAACGTCTATGAGAGTTTTTTCAATTTGGTTCTCTTTTTTCTGTTTCAGTGTATTTTTGTATTGTTTTAATGTTTCTCAGTACTCCAAGCGTAAATCTGGGTTTTGGGGCTGGTGATGTTTTTGATTGGATAGTTTCTGTAACTTTTTCCCAATTAAGTTACGTTCATCATCAAACCATTTCTCTTTATATTTGTTGTTTGGGTTACAATTCTTGTGATTTCAGGTGAGTTAAGAGCTTTGCTGAATTCTTCTACTCTGTGTGGAGCCCATCTGTATGAGTGTTTTAGATTGTACAGCTTACTGGGCTGTGCCTGTATGATGTCTGGCTCATTTGTTCTGTTTATATATACAATGATTTGACTGTGGTCTGATAGGGAGGTTTGTTGCCTGACAGTGAATGCATTTATGGAGGAGGGGTCCACATCTGTAATGGCATAATCTACCACACTGTTCCCAAGAGCTGAGCTGTAAGTGAACCTTCCAAAGGAGTCCCCTCTGATCCTACCGTTAATGATAAACAGACCCAAGGTTTGACAGAGAGACACAACCTGTCTATCATTTTTTTTAATTACATTGTCGTGGCTGTTTGTGGTTTTTATGATTGGAGTGTGGTACATAGGAGATTGGCCGAAGATGTGTTTGTTTCCTTCAGTGGTGAGGAAGTCAGGGAGAGTACCTGTCCTGGCATTTAGGTCTCCACAGAGCAGCACACTTTCCTGGGCCTGGCAGACTTCTGTGTGCAGATCATTAAAAATGGATGCATTGAAACAGGGAGAATCCAATGGGGGGTGTAGATTGCACATAGGTACATATCTTTTTTCCATGGAAAGATTTTTGTATTTATTTTTAACCAATGGTAAGTCTCACCTGTTTTTACTGGGTTGATGAATTTATTTATTTCTTCATCGTACCACACAATAATTCCTCCAGAATCTCTGCCACGATTTATATGCGTATGTTTAAGAAAAGGGAAAATTATCTCTCTAAAGTTGGGTGGGCATTCTATGGACACAACAGCACAAACCAGGTTTCACTGAATAGCACAATATCAACATTTTCTAAACTATTTAGAAATTCAGGATCTGTGCTCTTCAAACCAAATGATGAGGACCACAGACTCTGGATGTTCCAGCTACAGAGTCAAAATGTAAATATAAATGTATAGAAAAATGAAATAAGCTACAAATATGAAACCATATCTCTAATTGATTTACAAAGGATTTGCTTATGATTGAACATGTACATTGTATACCTTAATTATAATTATAATGATATTATGTATTTATTTATTTATCTATTTTTTTACTCACTCCCCTCTAAATTATTAATTTGTTGCAGATTAAACCCAGCAGGTGGCAGATCTCTCTCATGTCAGAGCGAGCAGGGCTCTGAGTGGCTGCAGCACAGCTGAGTCCAGGCTGTGTGTGCTGGGCTGCAGCATGGCTGAGTCCAGGCTGTGTGTGCTGGGGGCATGCTGGTCCAGGCTGTGTGTGCTGGGCTGTGGTGCGGAGTGTTGGGTTGTGGGGGGGTGGTGGGAGTGGGGTGGGCAGCGTGGGCATCCTGCCTTTCCCCTGGTGCTGTGTGGGGTCAGTCCTCCTGGGCACATGAATCCTCTGTGTCTCATGATGGCTGTGCTTGGGTATGGGGCTGGGGCCGGCTGGCTGTCGGCCCAAGGTGGTGTCTCTCAGGTACTTGGCAAATATTTTGACCCCCTGCTCATTTCGGTGTTCCTGGTCACATTGATGTTGAGCATTCAGATTGGGGTTGTGTACGAGGTGTACGTTAGCCAGCTGTGAGCAGCCCCTGCTCAGCTGGCTGTTGATGCTGCCCCTCCCACTGAGAGGCCAGGTCATTGGTCCCGGTGTGGATGATGATTGTGCCAGGGTTTCCCAGGATGCTGTCTGAGAGCTGCTGCAGGGCAGACTTAGTCATGGGGCACCACAGCTTACACACTCTCCTTTCCGGGGACATGCGTCTCATATCCACATGCTTCCGGTTGGAGTCGGTCAGGAAGGCAGTGTCTGTGGATGGGGCCACTGTGTGTCTGGGGTGGGCAGTGTGTTTGGGTAGTGCCACGTGATTGGAGGGTGTAGTATAATTAGGGGGTATAGTGTGATTGGAGGGTGTAGTGTGATTAGTAGTGTGAGTGATGTGTCTTGGGGAAGGAACTGGACTGTTTTTCCTGGAGGTGGGTGAGGAGGTGCGTGTAGCTTGTTTAGATATGGGGATAGGAGTAGGTGTGGTCTTTCTGGGGAGGGTGGTGGGTGCAGCCTGCCTGGGGGAGGGGGTGGGCATGATTGTTTTAGGGGAGGGGGGTGTTATGTATGAGGGGGTTGTAGGGCCTTGTGAAGCCGTGGGTAGTGCCAGGGCTTGCTGTATTCTGGGCTCTGCTTGTTTCACGTCCAGGTCTTGAGGAGGGGCATTCTGTTGTGTTTCCTCTCTGGTCCTGCTAACTCCCTGTGTAGCTGCTTGTTTTCCTCCTTCAGTGAGCTCACCTCCTCCTGCAGCTGTCTCAGTGCAGCTGTGTGCTCCTGTCTGAGCTGGTGGAGCTGCTCTTTCAGCTGCTCTGTCTGGCCTTGCTCTGTAGCGCTGGTCCTGCTGCTCTCCTGAACTGCATAAACTCCAGCTCCATCAGGGACAGGCTCTCTCTCAGCTGCAGCAGGCCGTGTGTGGGTCTGGGGGAGCAGGAGGGCTGGGGGGAGTCAGTACTCTGCTGGCTGGACCTGTGTCTAGGGCGCTGGGGACCAACAGGCTTGGAAGATCATATGTTATCGTTTTATTTGGAGCTGTGATTCTAACCTTTTCTTTTAATTAATTTGGGGAATCTTATTTTGAAATCAAAAAGAATTTCTTCATTCCCTTGTATTAGGACAGTACCATTGTGATAAATGTTAATGGTAAGCAGATAACAGTCTGAGTCCTCCTCTTCACCTATATTCAGCTGTCGGCCTTTTGAAATCCCATTATTTTTTATGTTTTTGAATTCCTCACATATTGTGGTATGCCAGGTTTCTGTCTTTGTAGTGCAGAAAATTAAATTTGTAATTATTTGTTTGCCTCCTGTTGTCGTATAGTCAAGAATTAGTGTCTCTGGACACTCTTCTATGTTTTTGTTTTTGAATAATTTCCTGGCTTTAGCACTCCTAGTATTCTCTGAGTAGATAATCTTGAAGGAGTTCTGCCTTGCCTGCTGCAGCACTCTCTGTTTGGCCTTGCTGAAATTGTTACTTGTAGCCATTTTTTTTACAAGCCTGTGCTGAGCTGGTCTGTCAATCAAGCTGCTTTCCAGCTGTCAATTTTAAGTGTCACTTTTTACAGTTGGGACACACAGCTAGGTGGCTAATGGTAATGCTACACACTTTAATTCAGTGGTGTAATGTAGTTTTTTCCCCTTCAGTTTTATTTTGTCCCATCTTTTGTCCTTTTTTATATTAGTGTTTTGCCTTTATTATTTTATCCCTTTAACTTTGTAAAGGCTTACCTTTATTCTGTTTTCTTTTTGTGTTCCCTTTTTTAATAAATGTCAAAATTCCTTTTTCTTGTTGGGTGTGAATTTGTCTCAATGTAAAAAAATAAATGTAAAAAAAAATGACCTTTCAAATAACTGAACTTATGGATTGTCAGTAAGTATGTAATATTAGTTTTGTATTTTTGTTTAATTTTTGTATTTGAGCTCATCTTTCTGTGACTCACCCTCCATTCAGAACAAATGTTCTGCATTGCCTTTGAGTTTTATATCAATGGAAGTTTCCTTTCTCACATCAGAGAGGCTGAACACATTAGCAAGGCAACCGTTACTCTTACTGTTACTCTTCTGCACTGTTAAGATAATATGTGATGCAGCCCACATGATTACAAATGCTGAATCCAAGTGGCCAGGCTCTGTCCATGACTCAGATTAAATTTTTACAAAAATTACTCTGTACACCCATATGATTACAGGACAGTTTGATGGTGTCCTCCTTGGGGACAGAGAGTTCCCCTACCTGCCCTCTCTGATGACCTCTTACCCTGACCCTGAGCCTTCTCTGTATGTTATCATATTCTCTTTTTTATATAACATCCTACCAAATAAACATTGAATGTTGAATGAGTGGACTACACTTTATACAACTTCACAATGTTTTAAATACAACTTCATAATGTTTTTACTTTCAACTCATTGACTCTGTCAGCATATATTTCTGTGTTGAGTGGAGAGTAGATATAGTGTGAGAGTGTCTGACTTTTCCTGCATGTGTTCCCCATGAGAGGATAAACATAGGAGCTGGGAGAGTAAGAGAGGGAACAATGGGTTCTTCCTAGTTTTATAACTTTCATTGCCCATTGCGTGTTTCTGGGGATACAGAATTGGCTTACTGTAACTGAGGATGTCAGGCTGGGGTGGTGCTATAAACATCACTGGTGTTTCCTGTGGAGTGTGTGGAAATGCAGTTCCATTCTCCCTACACCCCACTTTGGTCTCAGGATGTGGCTTAAGCCAGTATTCCTTTTGAGCGCAAAAGTCATTCAATATTCCACAGGTCCTCAAGTTCATTTGACATGTTATGTCAGTTTGGCAAATCTGGGCAGTTCATACACAGCTGTAGACATCTGGGCAGTTATGTGTAACATTTAACTAATCAAATACCATATCAAAAGAGAACACTGTTAACAGTCAAGGACTGACTATTAAGGTACACTCATATCTACTGACAAACTCAATCAATAAGACATAATGGGAAATAAGAAAACAGCAACACCTATGAGGTTCATGCTTAAAGTGGTCGGGAGTGTTAGTGAGGTAGAGTATGAGTTGTCAGTGATTCAGTCATGAGAAGTCTGAGGGGGTGCCCTGTGGATCAGGTGAACTTTTCACTACAGTTTGAAATCTGGTCTGGCCCAGACTGGACTGGACTGTTTAGTCCCTTCAGACAGGAGCTGCTGTGGAAGCGTGATTCCTGGCTGTTACCCCCAGGTACCCTTGTACTGTTCTGACAGAGACTGTTTATCCTGGTGACTGTATCAAGAAATGTAAATACAGACATAATGATCTCATTTCTGTTGGTCATTTTAGTTTGTTTAATATCCTAGCCAGGTAATAGCCAAGTCAGGTACTTCCTGAAGTCCAACTAATTACTGACTTACATGACACTGGGTCAGCGAGCAGCTACTCACAATGAGGAGGTGTTGTGAAAAATGTAACAATGGGGCAGCACTCTAGGGATGTGCCCAATGCACCTGCAAAGATCATCCTGTAGCTGTGATTGCCTGATTGGGCTAGGTTTAACAGTCAACAGTAACTGACTAAATTACCTTTAATATGTCTGATTAAATGGCTTAATAAACTAATGGTAAGAGAGTAAGGGTTGCTGTTGTTACAGGCAAACCAGGCTGAGTAAAAATGACTCATGCAGCCCCATTTAGTTAAGTGGAGTTATACAAAGAGAAGAGAGTGATGGAGGAGGAGAGGTACTGTGTTTGCAGGTTTCCTTTTCCTGATGTGAACATGGGAACTTGTGTTCCTTTATAAGCAGTGCAGCTACTGTCAAACTATTCTGAGCTTCCTTCCCCATCTGTTTCTGTACCTGTGGGTCTACCTGAATTACCTTCTCACCAATCTCTGCTGTCATTGGATTGAGAAAAACATCTAGAGTAAAATTTTTGTTTGTGTGTTTTTGGGGCTCTTAGGTTCTGAGTGACTTGGCACTTGCTCTGGACCTTCTGGTCAACCTCAGTTTTTTCATTTGTGGCACGATACGCAGGGTGTCCCAAATGCTCTGGGCTTCCCTTTTAATCTCACGCATTGATTGTTTATCTCTTGAGGACAAAACAATATGAGTATGAAAACAGGGGTGGAAATTGTGTAAGAAGAGAGTTTTGAAAGTTTGACTCTCTTTTATACCTGACTTCCTAGTATTTAGACCTACTGTAGCAACATATATAGTTTTTTTGCAATTGATCATGATGCAGTTCCCGTGCATCATGTCCACTCCATACTGTGGAAGACATTTAGTTTCATTTACTGTATTTCCAGTCTTGCCTGTATTTATGTTTTGTGGTTGCAATCTTTTGAAATGTTGTGTGTTTTTACGGAAATGAGGCCAGACTTTCTACTGTTTCTGTGGCATAGTGTATGCACTTCAGCGTGAACAAATGAGCTGAAGGCATTTTCTTCCTCTGGCATGTAGTTGCATAGGTCAGTGTGATGGTGAGCCAGTCAGATTTCACCTCAAATTTTTGCAAAAATAATAGTGACTTGCACGCAGATTGTTATGATGGATGCTATTTCTTGGATAAAATATAGTACGGAAAGTTGGCACTGAATTTTTTCACATATCCTGTTAGTATAGGCAATAAAATCAATGGCAGTTCTGTTCTGAAGAGTTGTGCTTTTTCCCCTCTAAATTATAAAAACTATTGATGATGGTGTCATTGTCTCAGGTTGTTCAACAGTTGATCAATAAGATCTTAATGGTACCCATCCGTAGTGAGAGGTAACTGTAGTGAAACACAGTTTGTGTTCCCTGTGTGGAGGGGGATAAATCATACGGTTGTCAGAAGATTTGTGCTGCGATCTTCTGGTCCCCTCTTTGGAAGGGTGCACAGGGAAACTGGCTTCATTCTCCTGTTGAGGGGAAAACTGGAGATTAAATACACTCTCTGGTGAGAATGTTCCACTTCTCTCTCAGAGGCAAAGGGTTAGATGACAACGGTCTGGGGAGTGATCTCTCATCTGATGCTGTAAAGCATAAGTGCTGCTCAGCCCATAGGTTTGTCCCTTATGGCCAGAGTTTCTTAGAGAGCCAACCTCTTCCAGGTGCAGGTGAGATGAGGTCCATAAAGTTACGTCAGCATAGCCAGAGGATTAAAGACCTGAATAGAATATGCTTTTTTGTCACACTTAAATGTTTCAGATCATCAAACAAACTTAAATATCAGGCAAAGATAACCTGAGTAAATACAAAAGGCAGCTTTTAAATGATGATTTCATTTATTAGGGGAAAAAAGATATCCAAACCAACCTGGTCCTATGTGAAAAAGTAATTGCCCCCCTCCCCCCTTTTTAAATCATGAATTAACTGAGCTGGAAAGCTGAGTTCAATTTCACTAGCCCCACCTAGGCCTGGTTGCTGCCAGAATCAAGAAATCATTTCAATAAAACCTGTATGACAACATGAAGTAGGCTAAAAGATCTCAAAGCAACACATCATGCCCCAATCAAAAGAAATTCAAGAACAGATGAGAAACAAAGTCATTGACATCTATCAGTCTGGAAGGGGTTTAAAAAGCCATTTCTAAGGCTTTGGGACTCCAGTGAACCACAATGAGAGCCATTATCCACAAATGGAGAAAACATGGAACAGTGGTGAACCTTCCCAGGAGGGGCCGGCCTACCAAAATTACTCCAAGAGCACATCTACGACTCATCCAGGAGGTCACAAAAGAACCCAGAACAACATCTAAAGCACTGCAGGCCTCACTTGCCTCAGTTAAGGTCAGTGTTCATGATTCAACAATAAGAAAGAGACTGGGCAAAAATGGCATCCATGGGGGAGTTCCAAGGCAAAAACCACTGCTGACCAAAAAGAACACAAAGGCCCATCTCACATTTGCCAGAAAACATCTTCATGGTCCCCAATACTTTTGGGAAAATGTTCTGTGGACTGACAAGACAAAAGTGGAACTTTTTGGAAGGTGTGCGTCCCGTTACATCTGGCATAAAACTAACACAGCATTTCGGAAAACGAACATCATACCAACAGTCAAATGTGGTAGTGTGATGGTCTGGGGCTGCTTTGCTGCTTCAGGACCTCAACAACTTGCCATAATTGATGGAACCATGAATTCTGCTCTCTATCAGGAAATCCTGAAGGAGAATGTCTTGCCATCAGTTTGTGACCTTAAGCTCAAGCACACTTGAGTTATGCAGCAGGATAATGATCCAAAGCACACCAGCAAGTCCACTTCTGAATGGCTAAAAAGACAAAATGAAGGTTTTGGAGTGGCCTAGTCAAAGTCTGGACTTAAATCCAAGTGAGATGCTGTGGCATGACCTTAAATGGGCCGTTCATGCTCGAAAACCCTCCAATGTGGCTGTATTAAAACAATTCTGCAAAGAAGAGTGGGCCAAAATTACTCCTCAGCGATGTGAAAGACTCATTGCCAGTTATCTCAAACGCTTGATTGCAGTTGTTGTGGCCAAGGATGGCACAACCAGTTACTAGGTTTAGGGGGCAATGACTTTTTCACATGGGGCCAGGTTAGTTTGGATAGCTTTTTTCCCTTAATAAATGAAATCATCATTTAAAAACTGCATTTTATATTTACTCAGGTTATCTTTGTTTGATATTAAAATTTGTTTGATGATGTGAAATATTTAAGTGTGACAAAAAAGCAAAAACAGAAGAAATCTGTAAGGGGGCCAATACTTTTTCACAGCACTATATATATATATTCTTCATATATATATATATATATTTATATCAGGTCACATATATATGTATATATGTGACCTGATATATAGCAAACTCTCCACATTATATGGCGACGTCAATTTTACAGGAGAGTCACAAAATGTATAGTGCGGGCAGTATTTTGTCAAAAATTAGATAATGTGGATTCAAATTCCTGAAGTGCTTATATATCATCTCCCTTTTGTTGAAATGGAAAATAATTTGTAAATATGAAAAATTTAACGAAATATCGAGGCAAATTGGTGCCCCATGAACTGACAAGGGAGAATACGTCATCAACTCAGCATTTTTTTGTTCTATCAAACCAAGTGATCGGGTTTCATCTGGGTTCATCTTCTGATACATTATGCAGCTGTATTTAGCTGTAATTAGCTCCGATGTCAATTCGCAATACAAAACAATTTTGATTACAAAAAGTAACTGAAATAATGCTTGATTTATGACTGAAACCGGCGTTTTCTCTTTCTATTCTCTTTCTTCCGCTTGCTTTTCTTCTTCTAGTGTTATAATAAACATAGTGCTGAATGTTCATTGGTTCACACCAATGTGCCGTTTGCCAACAGTTTGTCGCCTACTTGTTTTTTCTTTTTTGGAAAAGTTTATTTGCATGTTGTTAGAATCATGGACTACGATAAGAGTGGTGGCAGCTTTCAAACATATTAATTAACTGAATCTCTCAGGTGCAAGAGACGGAACTCAGTGGGAAGAACTGGAGAGAGATTACTTGCTTGAGGTGGAAGAGGATAACATGCACCTTATGCTGTCAGACTTGGAAGATGAGGACAGCAGTAATGAAGAGGTCACAGAATGATTAAGAGACATGCAAAGATAGGTTGAGAGTGACAAGAGTAAAAAGAAGTATCACAGTTTACCACTAAATGAATGATTTAACTTGAATTATGTTTTTTTCATATTTTATATAAATTTACGAATTATTTTTTTTTAAACTGCAAATTCAAAATGACCTTACTAACTGATTAAATCACTATCCTAATCTAACTATGATAAGCATCAATTCCTTTTCTAAAAGTGATTGTAGTGCTGAGAATGTATGCAAAAATGAAAAAGGCTGTTTTCTCAGAACTGCAGTTTGCAAAAGTATAATGTTCTATTGAACATTATGGCCAACATATTTCTTCAGTCCTGGCAAGTGATACCTCATTTTGTAGCTCTCTGTACTTTTGTATCATGTGATAAAATAAAAATGTGAATTTTGCGAATGTGCCCCTCAATTATACGTTCAGTCACATGTATTTATTGCACTGTATATATTTATTTAGCACTTTTGTCACAATTCACTTTTGCACTTTGGTTGGATTTTTGAAGCACTGTAAATAAACATCTTGCACCGATGTCTTGCACCTGTGGTGGGGCCATTTTTTTTTGGTGCATCTACACAGCCTGAACCCCTTGTTGGCCAACCCTAGACCACACACTGAAACACTGCTTAGTGAATTAGAGTGGGACCTGAGGTCGGCTAGACCGGATATTGGACCAAGATCAGAATGCAAAGTGTTTCTGTGCACCTGGTTATATGTGGCTCCTTGCAGAATTGAGGTGAGTGGGGATGACACGTTAACTGCTGAAAGAAAAGAAGGGGTGTCATGTGACTGCAATACTGCAGAGCATTCACTTTTAAGATGGAAAAATTCCCCTCTGTAGGAGCAGAGATCTGATTTGACAGAATGCAAATCATCTAGATACAGCATAGCTTTTTTGCTAAAGGTTTGTAATCTTGGAGGATGTTTGTTTTGAGCTTTCAGGTTTACAATCTCACTCCCTAGTTCCTCATTTGCAAAGGAGGGCAAGGCTGGCTTGCCTTGAGAGAGCCAAGAGAGAGTATGACTGTGTATTATTCAGTTCAAATTAGGTTAAAAGCAATTTAATAATGCCATTAAATTTCAGAAGTACTGAAGATGTTGGAATGCCATTAAAATCACCAAATGAACCATTATTTTTATTATGATGCAGAGATAATAGTAATGATTGGACACAATAAATTAAAATGGTCTCTTAAAATTATTTTAATTATTAGCAGTATTTAATAATACCATTAATGAATAAAAATGTTTTTCAAATTTGTGTGGAATTGTCAATGTGTTACCAAGGGGAATTCGCAACCACGGTGTGTGCTTTGCTTGCTGTTACTTGATTAAACTGCAGGAGACAGTGGTGTTTAAGAACATGTGTCCCATCTAGTGGTCAATGTGGGAAGTGCAATGATTTAAGTTCAAAGCTGCTTGGATTTTCTTCTGCTTGTATTCCTAAATTGAGTAGCATTTTTCTGTCTCACAAAAACATGAAATACAGCCAAATGATATAATCTATCCTCACACATGAGGGCACCACAAAATGTAGAGGAAATGTACTATTCACCACATGGGAACCAGAAAATATGTGGATAATGGTATTCTTCACAAAGGCTCCAGTTAAATGCAGGTGAAGTGTATGTAGTGCAAGGACAAACAGATAATACAGTATGTTCAACTTAACAGTCCCAGCAGTAATCAATCTCATGAAATGAATTACTTTCATGATAATTATTATTGGGGATCTAACCAATTTTTGAAGGCTTTGTTCTATGAATAGAGTGGCTACAGTCAATGTTTGAGTGATAATAACACCAGTGATAGAGAGAACCAGTTATAAATACAAAGGTTTTATTATTCACAATGATAAAATAATAAGCATATGGTATGTGCGAAATCTGAGCATTTAACTTAGAATACACATAGTGTGCACGTTTGTATGTGTGTGTTTTCTCCACAGGCTGGGTTGGTGTATGGTTTTAGTGAGCGTGTTCTTATCACAGGCTGGTTGGTGTATATTTATAGTGTATGTGTTCTCTTCACAGGCCGGGTTGCTGTATATTTATACTGCCTTGCCTTCCTGTGACTACTTCTGTGAACCTTTAGCTGTGTGATAATTTCTGCTTTTTTACTCTCATTGGAAGGAAATACAAACTTCTCACAACTGGGCAAGCTAACTCACTATTCACTCAGAAGGCTGGAATTTGCTTTAATAATGAAAAACAGTATAAAAGGATATGATAACTCCATCCTTAGCCCTGCTGTCCACACTTGGCTCAGGGGCATGAGTAGGGTCATGAGTGAGGCTTAAAGCCCAGAGTTACCCTGAAAAAGACTGTGGAAAAGGTAGCTGTGCCATTAGCTACAAATTCTGACAGAACTGAACAGAGGAAAAGGGGCTATTTGGGTCAGAGTCACAGCTGTAGAACTGTCAGACTTGAGCAGGACATCTTATTCTCAGGTGTAAAGTGTTGCAGTTGGAGAGTGCAGCACAGACATCTTTCTCAGAGCATTGTAGATCTTACAATCCTCAATATCACTCTTTATCAGTGAGCACTATCAATTCTACATTTAAAATATTAAGTGTTAAATATTAACACATCACCTCTTTCTTTCAGACTCGGCAGCTGTGATCTTACAGAGGAGTCCTGTGAAATTGTGGCCTCAGTTCTCCAGTCATCAAACTCACCTCTGAGAGAGCTGGACCTCAGCTACAATGACCTGAGAGATTCAGGAGTGAAACTGCTCTGTGCTGGACTGAAGAGTCCAAACTGTAAACTACAGACACTGGGGTGAGTAGGGCTGTGTACTTTGTGACCTTTAGTAAATAGTTAGTGATTATGGCTCCATACAGAGAAACCTTAAACAGTTACTTCTCTCAATCAAACTTCTCCTCTCTCCCCAGCCTTCCTTCCTTTGTCCAAATTGATCCCATCTCTCTCTTCTTACTCCTCTATCACAGCAAAGTAAAGCAGGATAAAACCCCATGAGTCTTAGGGTTGCCAGCTGTGTGGTTCCTGACCACAATTATCTTGTGTTGAAGTTCAGTGTGAAAGTGGGATTATGTGTGTGTGTGTTCTATCCATAGACTAGTGTCGAAACAGCAACATGCATTTTATGGTTATTTACCCTGCTCTCTTCTTTTAAGGTCCCTTGCCATGCAGCCAGACATGGCCTGAGGGGGACAAATGGACTTCACCCCTTGTAAATACCCCTGAATCAGTGACCAAAGAGGCAGCAGGCTTTTCACGCATGGCAAGGAGCAGACCTTTACTCAGAAACTAAAATGAAACACTTAGGACAGCCAAAATGGATGTACATTTGGGATTAGCAGTTAAAAGCAGAACTGGGTGTGGTACGACCCTCTTTGTTGTTGATAAGCTGAAGATGCCCCCAAATGTAGAATCCTTTGATAAACATGCCCAACCACAGGGGGCTATCACCTGTCTCTTTCCCTCTGGCTCCTTCCCGTTCTGGAGCATATGTGTGTGTGTATGTGTGTCTGTGTGTGTGCTTGTGTGTGTGTGTGTGTGTGTGTGTGTGTGTGTGAGCAAGCGAACAGGTTTACTTAAACTAACCTGGAGTTACTCGTTAGATCACCTGCAGAGCCTGCAGCATGTAGGTAGGAGATAGTTTGTCGGAAGTGCCCTTTTCTTGGAGATCGCATCAGCACTGAAACTCTAATAATTTGCAGAGCTTTACATGGGGAGAGGGAGAGTAGACCCTGATTAGATAGCTATTCTATCATTCCCTGATGAGTATCTTTGTGAATTTTCCCATTTTCTGAGCAATCAATAATTAATTTGATCAACATTCTCCAGTCTTGAGGTTCAAACATTAGGCTACACATCATTTCAAGGTTCTTTATTGGCATGACATGGGCTGTGTTGGCAAAGCAAATGGTACAGTTAACACAATAACAGAACAATTAACACAAATGATAATGGGGGAAAAAAATTAACAAACATGAATGCATACAATGAATGACTATTAACTAACATTTGTACACTTACTATATTCCTGGACTGGTGACAGGTTGCTACATATAGAGCAGCCAGGGAGGCTGTGTGTCCTTCACCTAGTAAGATTGGTAATTGGCTATCCCCAGGGAGTGTTTCAAAATGTGGATATATTCTTTTAAATTTTTCAAAGAAGTCTTTGTGAATTTTTGTGAAATTTGTACAGTACAGGAGGAAGTGTAGCTCTGTTTCAGCCTCACCTGTCTCACAGTGATTACATATCCTCTCCTCTTTGGGGCGCCAGGTTTGCTTGTGTCTGCCTGTTTCAATGGCCAGGCTGTGATCACTTAGTCTGTATTTGGTTTGGATCTGTCTCTGCTTTATATCTCTAACAGTGGAGAGATATTCTGGCAGTTTGTAATTTCTGTTTAACATAGTGTAGCAATTTAATTTGTTTTGCGGTTTTGTCGTTTTCTTCCAATGTTCCAAATAAGAATATTTTATTTGATTTTTTAATTGGCTAATTTTAATTGAAGCAGTGCTGGTCTGAAACATGTTAATATTGTTAGTTGTTATTTGGTTTGTTAGTTTAATGGCCAGCTGACTGAGAGGACTTCTATTGGGGCTTAGCTCTTGGGATAGGAAGGCCTTGTATTGGAGGGAATTTGGTTTGCTTGTTTTTTGATGAATCCAGAATTTCAATGCTCTTTTCTGAATGTTAATAATCAAAGGGTAACGGCTTAATTCTGTCCTGCATGCATTGTTTGATGTGTTTCAGTGGACCTGGAGTATATTTTTGTAAAATTCAGCATGCAGTATTTCCACTGGGTTTTTGTCCCATTGTGAGTAGTCTGGATGGCTAAGTGGACCCCATACCTACAGCACAATAATGCTGTCAATTATTTTCAACCAGATTTTTATGGGAAATTTAATATCATAACATGTTCTCTTTATGGCAGAGGAAGCTTTTTTTCTCTTCGTGCATTCACTGCAAAGTTAAAGCTCCCCAATGCATTGATGTTCAGACCAAGGTATGTGTAATTTGTGGTATGTTCTAATACTGTGTTGCAAAAGGTGAAACTGTATCTGCTTTTCTGAGACCAGGCCTTTCTCTAGAATATCGTCATTTTGATCTTTTTTAAGTTAACTATCAGGGCCCAGGACTGGCAGACATTTTCTAAGATGGCCAGGTTCTGCTGTAGCCCTCGTTCTGTGGGTGACAGCAGAACCAGGTCATCTGCATATAATAAAATGTAATTTCTGTGTCATGTAGAGTAAGTCCAGGAGCTGCAGAATGTTACAACATCGTGGCCAATTCATTCATGTAAATGTTAAATAACGTTGGACTCTGTCCAACGCTGCAACCCTGTCTCACCCCACGACCCTGAGTGAAGAATTCTGTTCTTTGATTGTCAATTTTCACTGCACATTTGTTTTGTAAATACATTGATTTATTGATGTCATATACTTTACCCCCTATACCACTTTGAAATATTTTATAATTTAATCCCTGGTGCTAAATAGAATCAAATGCTATTTTAAAGTCAATAAAGCATGCAAAGATTTTTCCTTTGTTAATTTGGTGAACATGTTTATTTATGAGGATGTATAGGGTGTAAATACGAACTGTTGAGCGATGCTTTGGGAGGAATACAGTTTGACTCTTACTCAAGACACTGTGCTCGGTAAGAAAGTTTATAATTCTTGAACTAAGGATGCTACAAAATAACTTCCCCAGATTACTTCTTACGCAGATGCCTCAGTAATTGTTGGGGTCTAATTTATCTCCACTCTTATAAATTGGGGATATAAGCCCATGGTTCCAGGTGTCAGGGAAGCAGCCAGTACTAAGTGATAGACATAACAATTTCAGGAGGGCCTCTTGTATTAACTGGTTACTATATTTCAGCATCTCATTATTTGTGTTGTCACAACTACAAGACTTTCTTGATTTTAGTGTTCTGAGATGTTCAGTTAATTCCTGCATTGTGATTGATGTGTCAGTTGGGTTTCGGTTGTCTTTGATCGATTGTTCAAATAATGTGAGTTTTTCTTTTTTCAATTTTTTCTTTTGTTAATTTGTTTTGTGCAATGTCCATATGCAAGTTTTCAAAATATTGTTACCAAACTGAGCCATTTTTTAAGTTAATGCAGGTTTTTGTGCCGAACTGAAATTATTCCACATTTCTCAGAATTAGTTTTAATCAATTGATTTTTCAACGTCTATGAGAGTTTTTTCAGTTTGGTTCTCTTTTTTCTGTTTCAGTGTATTTTTGTATTGTTTTAATGTTTCACAGTACTCCAAGCATAAATCTGGGTTTTGGGGCTGGTGATATTTTTGATTAGACAGTTTCTGCAACTTCTTCCGAATTAAGTTACATTCATCATCAAACCATTTCTCTTTATATTGTTTGGGCTACAATTCTTGTGATTTCAGGTGAGTTAAGGGCTTTGCTGAATTCTGTGTGGAGCCCATCTGTATGAGTGTTTTAGATTGTACAGCTTACTGGGCTGTGTCTGTATGTTGTGTGGCTCATTTGTTCTGTTTATATATACAGTGATTTGACCGTGGTCTGATAGGGAGGTTTGTTGCCTGACAGTGAATGCATTTTTGGAGGAGGGGTCCACATCTGTAATGGCATAATCTACCACACTGTTCCCAAGAGCTGAGCTGTAAGTGAACCTTCCAAAGGAGTCCCCTCTGATCCTAACGTTAATGATAAACAGACCCAAGGTTTGACAGAGAGACACTACCTGTGTACCATTTTTCTGAATTACATTGTCATGGCTGTTAGTGGTTTTAATGATTGGCGTGTGGTACATAGGAGATTGGCCAAAGATGTGTTTGTTTCCTTTAGTGGTGAGAAAGTCAGGGAGAGTACCTGTCCTGGCATTTAGGTCTCCACAGAGCAGCACACTTTCCTGGGCCCAGAAGTGGCAGATGTCTCTGTGCAGATCATTAAAAATGGATGCTTTGAAACAGGGAGAATCCAATGGGGGGTGTAGATTGCACATAGGTACATATCTTTTTTAGATGGAAAGATTTTTTTTGTTGTTTTTAACCAAAGGTAAGTTTAAGAGAAGGGAGAATTATCTCTCTAAAGTTGGGTGGGCATTCTATGGACACAACAGCACAAACCAGGTTTCACTGAATAGCACAATATCAAAATTTTCTAAACTATTCAGGATCTGTGCTCTTCAGACCAATTGATGAGGATCACAGACCCTGGATGTTCCAGCTACAGATTTTTAGAGTCAAAATGTAAATATAAATGTACGGAAAAATGAAATAAACTACAAATATGAAACCATATCTCTAATTGATTCAGAAAGGATTTGCTTATGGTTGAACATGTACATTGTATACCCTTAATTATAATAATTATATTATGTGTTTATTTATTTATCTATTTTTTTACTCACTCCCCTCTAAGTTGAGCTGAGTCCAGGCTGTGTGTGCTGGGCTGCAGCATAGCTGAGTCCAGGCTGTGTGTGCTGGGCTACAGCATTTCTGAGTCCAGGCTGTGTGTGCTGGGCTGCAGCACAGCTGAGTCCAGACTGTGTGTGCTGGGCTGCAGCATGGCTGAGTCCAGGCTGTGTGTGCTGGGCTGCAGCATATCTGAGCCCAGTCTGTGTGTGCTGAGCTGCAGCATGGCTGAGTCCAGGCTGTGTGTGCTGGGCTGCAGCATAGCTGAGTCCAGGCTGTGTGTGCTGGGCTGCAGCATGGCTGAGTCCAGGCTGTGTGTGCTGGGCTGCGGTGCTGAGTGTTGGGTTGTGGGGGGGCGGCGGGAGCGGGGTGGGCAGCGTGGGCATCCTGCCTCTCCTCTGGTGCTGTGTGGGGTCAGTCCTCCTGGGCACATGAATCCTCTGTGTCTCATGACGGCTATGCTTGGGTATGGGGCTGGGGCCGGGGCTGTTGGCCCAAGGCGCTGTCTCTCAGGTACTTGGCAAATAGTTTGACCCCCTGCTCATTACGGTGTAGCTGGTCACATAGATGTTGAGCGTTCAGTTTGGGGTGGTGGACGAGGTGTACGTTAGCCAGCTGTGAACAGCCCCTGCTCAGCTGGCTGTTGATGCTGTTTATTGTGTGCTGAGACACGTCCGCATGGGGCTGAAGGGTGGAGATAATAATCTTTGCCCTGGGGAAGTGCTGTGTGGCTCTTTTTTTGCAATTGACCATGATGCAGTTGTCGCGCATCATGTCCACTCCATGCTGTCGACGATGTTTTGTTACGTTTTTTTTGTGTTTCCAGTCTTGCCTGCATTTATGTTTTGCTGTTGCAATCTTTTGTGATGTTGTGTGTTTTTGTAAAATGAAGCCAGACTTTCTGCTGTGTCTGTGACATAGTGAATGCACTTCAGGGTGAACAAACGAGCTGAAGGCCGATCTGAGCCAGTCAGATTTCATCTTACATTTTTACAAAACTAATAGTGCTTGGTACGCAGATTGTTACAATAATATTACAATATTATTTCTTGGATAAAAATTACAGTATGGAAAGTTGGTGCTGAATTTTTTTTTTCACATATCCCATTAGTATAGGCAATAAAATCAGTGGCAGTTCTGTTCTGAAGAGTTGTGTTTTTCCCCTCTAAATTATAAAAACTATTGATGATGGTGCCAATATTGTCTCAGATTGTTCAACAGCATCAGTAAGGTATCAATAAGATCTTAATAGTACCCATACATAGTGAGAGGTAACTGTAGTGAGGGGATAAATCATACGGTTTATAAATCATACGGTTGTCAGAAGATTTGTGCTGCGATCTTCTGGTCCCCTCTTTGGAAGTTTGCACAGGGAAACTGGCTTCATTCTCCTGTTGGGAGGAAAAATTGGAGATTAAAAACACTCTCTGGTGAGAATGTTCCACTTCTCTCTCAGAGGAAAAGGGTTAGATGACAGCGGTCTGGGGAGCGATCTCTCATCTGATGCTGTAAAGCATAAGTGCTGTTCAGTCCATAGGTTTGTCCCTTATGGCCAGAGTTTCTTAGAGAGCCCACCTCTTCCAGGTGCAGGTGAGATGAGGTCCATAAAGTTACATCAGCACAGCCAGAGGATTAAAGACCTGAATAGACTGAAAGGTTTTGGTTAGAGGAAGTAGAAGAATAATCAGAGCAGCACGAGTCACAAGTAGACACCACTTTCCCCTTTTCCTCCACAGGCTGGGTTGCTGTAATCTCACAGAGGGCTGCTGTGATGATCTGGCCTCAGTCCTGGCGTTGTCCCCACTCAGAGCTGACAGATCTGGAGCTCAGAGACAACGAGCTGCAGGATTCAGGAGTGAGAGCGCTCTCTGCTGGACTGGAGGACCCACATTGTCAACTGCAGAGACTGGGGTGAGTAACAAACACAAACCCCCTCTGTCATGAAGGGCTGAAATGTGAATAAGTATCTCACTAATATGAATAATGACTCAGGCCAAAGCTTTCTGTTCACTTTGCACAGTCAATCTGTGATGTTAAAATGTGTGTTTTTCCAATTGCAATTTCAGTCTTATAAAGGAATAAAATACTGAATTGTTACTCTTGAAAATTATTCATTGAGTATTACAATATTAATTGCATACCTTCAATTATAGACAACAAATAAGTAAATCAGTCAGTCCCACTCATTAAATTAATGATTATAAGGTGTATACTACTAATTCAGCAGCCCTGTTATTTTATATTCAGTTACTGTAAGGTATATCTTAAAACATTGAATATGCTAAAATCTATGCTCACACAAAATGTAGAGGAACTGTACTATTTACCACATGGGAACCAGAAAATATGAGGCTTATGCTATTCCTCACAAAGGCACCAGTGAAATGCAGGTGAAGTGTCTGTCGTGCAAGAACAAACAGATAACACAATATGTCAGAACTTAACAGTCCCGGCAGTAATAAATCTCATGAAATTACTCGAGCCATAACCTTTAATTTAGAAAAAAACTACAATGTTAATGGCAAACCAACAGGAATTACCATACCCTTTTAACAACACAATTATTGATAATTAGTATTGGGGATCTAACCCATTTTTGAAGGCTTTGTTCTATGAATAGAGTGGCTACAGTCAATGTTTAAGTGATAACAACACAGACAGCCAGTTATAAATACAAAGGTGTCATTTTTCACAATGATAAAAACATGTAAATGAAAGCGAATGAGTGTGTGTAGATGACTTAGTCAGAACACACATTGTGTGTGTGTGTGTGTGTGTGTGTGTGTGTGTGTGTGTGTGTGTGTGTGTGTGTGTGTGTGTGTGTGTGTGTGTGTGGTTTCTCCACAGGCTGGGTTGGTGTATATTTGTGTGTGTTTATGTTCTCTACAAAGGCTTGGTTGATGTGTATTTATCGTGTGTGTGTGTGTGTTGTGGCACCATTGATCGTGCATGAGTTTGGGGAAACTGAAAAACAAGCTCCAGAGGCAGGAAATGAGGTGAAAGAACACGTTTATTGATAACGTGCTGAGGGGAGGGGAAGTGGGGCCAAACAAAACTAGGGTCCTTCCTGCCCTGGGCTCTCACTGGGACAACAGCACCTCCACCTGGCAGAGAGAGAGAGGAGACAGGGGTGAGACAAGGTGGGGGTTAGAGGGGGTTCAGTGTTGAGGGCCCCGGGTGGTGTCTCCTGTTCCTGTCCCAAGCCTGTCTTTATGTTCCAGTCCACTCTGGAAAGATCCACAGTTTAGTACTGGTTTCCTTTGGTTCAACGCAAACGATTATGTCTCTTTGTGATCTTGTGGTGGCACGCAGCCCCTTACCACCAGACTGTGTAGGAGCGCTCGCTTCCTTCTTCTTCTGAGGCCCGAGGCAAGCTGCTGGTGGTTCTTCTGTCCTGGCTTAAGAGGCTGCTGGCTGATGACTGATGCCGTTCACCTAAAGGCTTCTGCCTGATGGGGAAAATGCAGCTCACCTGTGTGGGGAGGGTGCTCTCCAAGGTGCTGAGCAGGTCCATGGAGTACTACTGGCCCTCCAGCACCTTCCCTAAGGCTCTGTGTCCAGGGGATGGCTGCTCTCCATGGTGCTGCAAACGCAGCTCCCACTTTGTGGGGCACCGGTCTGGTATCGGGGCGCGACAGTGTGTGTGTGTGTGTGTGTGTGTGTGTGTGTCCTCCACAGGCTGGTTTGGTTTATATTTATAGTGTGTGTGTTCTCTCCACAAAATTGAAAATGAATTAACTGAAAATTAGTCATTCATTATGACAATATTTATTACATACATTCAGTTATAGAAAAAAAGTAAATGAGTCAGTCAAACTAATTAAAATAACGATAATAACATATATACTTCTAATTCCACAGCCCTGTTATTTTATATTCAGATATTGTAAGGTGTATCATGGATAAAAATTACAGTACGGAAAGTTGGCGCTGAATTTTTTTTACATATCCTGTTAGTATAGGCAATAAAATCAATGGCAGTTCTGTTCTGAAGAGTTGTGTTTTTTTCCCTCAAAATTATAAAAAGTATTGATGATGGTGTCAATATTGTCATTTAGATTCTGTTAGGTGTGTCATTCACCATGATGTGTTTGATAATGATCACTAAAACCACAGCCCTGTTATTTTACATTCAGATCCTGTAATTTGTGTTTGACCAGAGCTGGTCTCCTTCTCTCTGCAGGCTGTCAGGCTGTCGAGTCACAGAGAGAGGCTGTGATTCTCTGGCTTCAGCTCTGTGTTCAAACCCCTCACACCTGAGACAGCTGGACCTGAGCTACAATCACCCAGGAGACTCAGGAGTGAGAAAACTCTCTGCAGCTAAACTGGACACACTTACACTGCTGTAAGTACAGAGAGTTTCCACACTGCACCTCATAGACACACTGCTGTAAGTACAGAGAGTTTCCACACTGTGTGTCATTCAGTCACTGTCTGTTCTGCTGTTCCTACAGTGTGGACCATGGAGGAGAGAGCAGGAACCAACCAGGACCCAGAAAATGTGAGTCTGTCAGCACTGAATGCTCACTCCCTCCATTTTCTCTCCTCCCACTCTCCCTCTTTCTTTCACACCTATTTTAAACTCTTTTTTTCAGTCCCTATCTTCACCATTCTTTTTCACGCTCGAACAGAAGTCTATCCATACATACGGGACTGTGTGTGTGTGTGTTTCTCATGGTCATTGAGTTTGGACATTTTGTGTTTGTTTGCAGATGGTGTTTACAAACAGTCAACCATATTTAGACACCTATGCATAAACACGCACACAAACAGCACCACATACTCCAAACACACACATGAACACACTCACACAGAGGTGCACACACATACAAACACAACCGTGTTTCTCTCTTCTCTCACACACACTCAGTCACACATAATGAGATGAATATTAATAATGATAATTAATCTCATTAATGTCTCTGGTCTGCAGATGGCTGTCAGCTCACACTGGATCCAAACACAGCACACAGAGACCTGTCTCTGTCTGAGGGGAACAGGAAGGTGACAAACACAAAGGGGAGAGAGGAGCAGCCATATCCTGATCATCCTGAGAGATTTGACTGGTGGCGCCAGGTTTTGTGCAGAGAGAGTCTGTCTGGACGCTGTTACTGGGAGGCTGAGTGTAGTGTGCCTGAGTGGGGAAGGGTTTATATAGCAGTGACATATAAAGGAATCAGCAGGAAAGGAGGGGGTCCTGACTGTGTGTTTGGAGGGAATAAAAACTCCTGGAGTCTGGACTGCTCTGAACACAGATACTCTGTCAGGCACAATAAGAATGAAACACACCTACCTGCCCCCCCCCTCCCTACCACAGAGTGCAAGTGTGTGTGTACAGAGTAGGAGTGTGTGTGGACCATCCAGCTGGCACTCTGTCCTTCTACAGCATCTCTGACTCTGACACACTGACCCTCCTGCACAGATTCCACACCAGCTTCACTGAACACACACCCCTCTGTGCTGGGTTTACAGTGTGGGGCTCTAACACATCATTGTCCCTGTGCCAACTGGAGTAGAGTCTCACACACACACACACCCCGATGTACTGGGTTTACAGTGTGTGGGTATAACACCCCAGTGTCCCTGTGTCAGCTGGAGTAGAGTCACACACACACACACACACACACACACACACACACACACACACACACACACACACACACACACACACACACACACACACACACACACACACACACACCCCTCTGTGATGGGTTTGGAGAGTGGCAGTGTAACGACTCAGTGTCCCTGTGCTAGCTGGAGTTGAGTCTCTCTCTCTCACACACACACACACACACACACACACACACACACACACACACACACACACACACACACACACACACACACACACACACACACACACACACACACACACTCAATCACTTTGACACACTGTGGAAACACACAGAGAAAACACACATGAGAGAGAAAATGAGATTATTACATTTGAAAAATCACAATCACAAAACCCAGATTTTAACCTCAAATGTGAGATGTGTAAATTGTACAAGCATGCCTTAAAGTAAATGGAACAAAAATCATTCACAAAGAAATTGTACAACTTGAAGAGTATAGCAATTTGTACTGGGTTTTTGTCAATGTGCTTTTTTTTTAATTTCTTCTCTGAGAAAAAAACCGAATAACTTAACTAACAATAATATCAGAACTATTACTCCGAAATGTACAGACATGGAGATAAACTCAACCCCAGTAACTAATGTGTAATCTGTGTGAACAGTAACCTGGAGATTGTTTTCTGCTGTATTGTAAATGCCTGAATACAGTCCTTCCTTACTGAGCACAGTGTCTTGAGCAAGAGTCAGTTTGGCTTTATTCTAACACGCTATATGACTGATATACCTTAATTATGGTGGTGGAGCCTATCCCAGCATGAATTAGGCAAGGGGCAGGGAGACACCCTGGACAGATGAGCACTTCCAAAACCCAGGCAAACACATGCAAGATCAACACAGGGACTGCTGCCCATTGTGCCTGCCCACTGAAACTGTGAGGCCACAGTGCTAACCACTGAGCCACCATGCTGCCTGCAAATGGTACAGCTCAGTATGTATTTCATAGTCTTGTGTCTCATTTGTTACACTGAAATGCATCAATTAAACATGTTATTTAATCTGACAAACATATGTCAGTAGTGTAGTGTAATGATTATGTTGCAGCAGGTCAAACTTAGTGAAACAGGGTTTGATTCTCAGGTAGGTGTAGCCTTAAGCAAAGCATGTGACCCAGATTGCTCCAATAATCCTTTATTTCAACACTGAAAAATCAAAATGCCTCAAAAGCGACCCCTGAGTCAGTGGGAGTCAAAAGACGAGACTGATCGTAAATCAGTGATTTTACTTAGAGATGCTTCAACAAGCTGTGAAAAAACTTGTCATTTTGTCCAGCGCTAATAGGAAAAAAAGAGATTCCCATAGAAAACTGACAATGGTGTTAATCAAAACTTTGAATTGTTGGAGGTAGTTCTCATTGTTCTCCCAATTTTCTCAGATTGTCTTTAACTTAACCATTCTATATCAAGCAGACAGCAGAGTCTGTTAGCAGTATTTCATGTATTCTTTGAGATTCATGTTTTCTTCTAGATGCATCCAGATATCTATTAGTAGTTTGAATATTTGTATTTTTACAACGTTAATAACTTACATTGATAAGGCAGAATGGAAAATGACAAATTTATGCTCCACAAGCATTTATTTACAGGAATTGGAAAGGTATTACAGAATGACTATTTGGAGAGCTGAGGATAAAAAGACTAAACAAGCATTTGATAGCAGCTATAACTTTACTGAGGGTGAATAACTGGATGTGTTATTTAAGTTTTTTATTTCATTTGGGCTATTTAGAGAAATATAATGCACATAATACACATGAATAAAAATGTAAAAGTTTCTATGTAACAAATATAGGAGGTAGTAAAATGATAAACATTACTTATTTGCAAGATTATATCAATTTATGATGAAATACTACTTAAATCTCATGATTTATATTTTTACAAAACCAATGAAAAAATCATGAAGGGAAATCACATTTTAATCATACTTATATTTTTTTTTCTGTGCAGTTCCCATAGATGATAACCTCATACATTTGAAGATGTAATACTAATGCAAAAATGCATGAATGACCATATTCTTGAATCAAAGGTACAGGGTAATAATTCTTGGGAAACCATCCCATGTACTTCAAAAACCCATGAAACATTTTTTTTCCCTTTTTTTCCCAAATATTGCTGTTTTGTAAACCTTACTTGTCTTTGATGCTTTGCCCTCCTCATCTCACCTGTCCTCCCAAATTTTTTGAGTCTCCAACCACCACTGATTTATATGTAGTATATCTGTCTGTGAAACCACTCTGTCTTGTGGTTCCAGTCAAAATGTCACACAAGCTGCCTTTACATACAGTAACCACAGGAGGGAGACAGAGCACCACTATTGCACCTGATGTAATAAAGTATTGATAGGGAAAAAAAAAAACAACTGGTTCCATACCATGAGTCAAAACACAAGGTTTCTAGGTGTAAAAACTTTTTGTGTAATTTAACCTTCTCAAAGGCCAATGCTGCATCTATAGAGATGAGTTAGAGGAGGGGTGTATGTGCTGTTTAACAGAGGTACATGTGAGAACAAGAATACGATAGGAAAACGTGAATGATGTTGGATTCACTCTCCAAGCCTAACCCTAGGAGAGACGGTCACTCTCAGCTGTAAACCCAACTCTGAAGTATATTACAACACTTACCATGAAAATTATGTTTTTAACTATTATCAACAGAAAGCTAAAGACAGCATTAAACTACACTGATCTACTTAACAGATAAGCATAGCTCAGGGATTCCTGCCCACTTCAGTGGCAGAAGAGTTTATTATGGGAGTGAGTTCACTCTGACCATCAGTGGAGTCCAGGCTGAAGATGCAGGAGATTACTACTGTCAGAGTTACCACAGTGGCCCTGTGTTCACACAGTGATAGAGAGCTGTACAAAAACCTCCCTCAGTCAGACTGCACAGAGACTGCACTGCTGCAGCTGGGACCTACTGCAGGTGCTGAGGGGGGAGGCACTGACCCGGGACACTGAGGGGTTCTGCTCCAGCACACTGAGCTTCAGTGGTTCAGTTATAACTCTCGCGTACTCTGTATACTGACACAGTTGTAGTTGCAACTTAAACACAGCTCCATTGGTTCACTGAACTCCAAAAATAACACTCATCTACTGACATTGAATTCAATCGTCAGAATATCCAAGCCAATTAATGACAGCTGGGGGCAATTCAAATGGCAGCGTTAAAAACATTCTAAAAATTCTGAACTGCCCAGATGAATGAGTCTCAGTTAATAAAAAGTATTTTTTATGATAAATGCTTTGACTGTAAAGCAGTTGTATGTAACATGTTCCAGGATATAGTAGCAGTGTTCACCAGACAGGACAGTCCAGAGTACTCTACCTGTCTACCTGTTCTCCACGTTAATTCTCCAATGGTGAAACAGAGGTACATTCCCTCATTCAGAACTTGTTGTCCACCTATTTTGTAATATATATAATTATTGTGTTTGTATTATGTATTAATAAGTATTATGCATCATTATAATTTAAATGTATTATTATTAAGAGTTATATTCATGTATTTATTATTTTACTATTTTTGTAATACCAATATTATAATTTTATAATTCTATATATTTTAGTTGGCTATGTACCATTCTTCTTGGCTATGCTATTATGACGGATTTAATATATAGATTTGCTGTAGCATTATTGAAAGATGCACTTTTCGATTTGTTGATGACTATATCCAATCCTTGTACATCGCTCTGGATGGAAGCGTCTGCCGAATGAATAAATGTAAATTTAAATGTAAATTTACTCTCCCCATCATGTCACACAAGCTGCCATTACAACACTGACCACAGGAGGGAGACATAGCCCATCTGTTGCTCATTATACAGTTCATCATAACAGAGGAGACCCGAAGATGCTGAGACACACTATCTGAAATATACTGTGATACCGTGTGGTAAATGTACTGTGTGATACATTGAAAAAACAAAAACTGGTTTCAAAAAGATTACATAAATGAAACATAAAGAACGGCTCTAGGTACACCACTTCTTTTATTTACCTCCCTCTTCTTCTTCTTCTTCTTCTTCCATTTCTGTTGTCATCTGATTATGGTCCTCCACCTCGTCAGCACCTCATAAAAGTAGGTTCCCCCCCAGGAAGAAGCGGATGGTCAGGCTGATGAGGGAGACAATTACAGTGAACACCAGAATCCAAAGCTCCATGGACATTCTGCTGGGATCGAGGGACATTCTGCAGAGACAGGAATCTTGTGAGAGCACCGTTCACAACCAGCCACAACTTATTATTTTAAGTTTGCTTGATTTAAGTTTGCTTCAAGACAGGAGAAAGCACAAATTCACCTGGGCCCATCTCAAACGACTGTGCTGTCCTCCTTTGTACCAGACACCATTCTCTGCAACATCACCATGTAAATTACAGTCACATAATTTACTTGTTTGCAACTAAACAAACCATTATTAACTTACCTAACAACAAGGTGAAACAAGTGCCTTTGGTTTTTATGGAAAGGTACCATTTCATGCAAAGGTACCCCATAGGTACACAAACCGCTACCCCCAAGCTCCACCTCCAGCAGGCCCAGGGTCTGCTCTCTGAGCTCAGCTCCACCTCCAGCAGGCCCAGGGTCTGCTCTCTGAGCTCAGCTCCACCTCCAGCAGGCCCAGGGTCTGCTCTCTGAGCTCAGCTCCACCTCCAGCAGGGCCAGGGTCTGCTCTCTGAGCTCAGCTCCACCTCCAGCAGCCCCAGGGTCTGCTCTCTGAGCTCAGCTCCACCTCCAGCAGACCAGGGTCTGCTCTCTGAGCTCAGCTCCAGCCTGCGTGGTGGAGTTGGCTGAATAGACAACGCACTTGAGGGTAATATGGTGTTGGATTTAGGGCAGATCCTCTTCACCCTTGGAAAGTCATTAAGGCAGTCCAGAGTCTTACTTGTCCCATCTAGATACTTCCGGACTTCATTAGCAACATCCCCTTTGACATTGGAGTTTCCAGGTCCATAACTAAACAAACCCTCATCTGACCATGTAGAATTCACACTGCTGTCATCAGAATCAGAATCATCACCTGGATCCAGGCAGGTTGCCTCTGACACAAAAATTGCACACATTTCCTCTCTTTCAGCTTCTGCCAGCCACCACAAACGGAACTGTGGCATAGTTACTGTTGCAATTTTTGCATCCTGACTGTCAAACAACTGTGCAAAGCGTGTGTCTATTGCTGCAAGGATGGTGCCAATGACATCTGAGAAGAATTGTGTAGCAACTCTTCTCGCATAGCTTCTTCTTCAGAGTAAGAAGTGTGGGTATCAGCAGTCCAAAGAAGCGTTTCTTTTCTCCTTGCAGAAGGTCAAGAGTGACGGTGAGTGGCTTCAAGACCTCAGCATATTCTTTCAAGAAGGCAATCTTGGCAATCTCCACGTGGTCACAAACTTCCCCCAGTTATGCCTCACTGAGAGACACAACTTTTTGCACAGCATTATATTCTGAGTTCCAGAGGGTAACATATGGAACAATGAGTTTCATTTTCCCTGGGTCTTCCACAGCTTCAGCAGCCAATGGTGATCGGTGGGCCTTGTTCCATAAGGCTGAGCATTTGGCCATTGCACTGTTGTACATTTTGCATGTTGGCCCCTATGTCAAAGCTTGCTGAGTCAAACTATTTGATGTTATTAACATTGATAATGTTATAGGGCTGTCAACAATAGTATAAAATTGCGTTCAAATTTAGCTAACTTTCAAAAAATTGTATGAATGTGAATATATTTGAATATGTAATGCCAGATTTACCTAAATGTGTACCATACTGCACAAAAGGCGAATAAGACGAGCAAAAGTAAGTGAAAATGAGCTTTCTTTGAATCAAAAGAGAAATGTGAAGTATTACTCATTTCTAGTTGCAGGGGTTTGACAAAAACTCATTCCCATAGGTACAAGAATTGTGTTTCTACTCTCAATATTGAGCATGTTTCTTCCCCCTGGAACGTTGCATTGACAGAGAACATTGCCATATGTTCACTTGCTAAATTGGTGTGGTCTTCACAGCGTGTTGTGTCAACTCCGGTGTCATCATTTTCTAAAATCAACTTCTCGTATGTTCATTTAGCTAGCTAATTACAGAGGAAATGGGTGATCATAAACTCCACTTCAATATTTTATTTCTAGAGGAAAACGACTGAAAATTGCACACAGTACAGTAGACTACAGCTAGCAACAGGAGTACTCCGACTCCATACAATCGTATTGGGTAACATGCATGGCAAGATCCATATTTTCAAGATCCAAAATCCATAATTTGCCAGGTATTGACCGTTAAGCTAAGCCATTGCTACCATAATCAACCATACTACTCTGCCAAATTAGCTGATGAGCACTGAGGTGAAAATGGTTGAAACAAAATTCTACACCCAAGCTAAACCCATCCCACATTTTTCTGCAATGTTAGCTGGCTAACATTAGCTGGTTGATGTTACCTATGCTAGGCTAACTGAGAGGGAAACTTACCTCTAAGTGTTTCTTCAGATTTGAAGTTGAGGTGTTTGCGGGTGACAGCAACTTTACTTTTGGCTTGCACAAATTGCACTGGACATAGACTTCTTGTGTTGCACATTTTTGAAGTTGAAGTGATGGCGATATTGCCAGGAATGGAAAGCTGTTTTGGAGGGACTGCTGCTGCTGCTTGAACTTTCCATCTTGACTCAGCACTGTTGTTTTTCCCCCACCACAAAGTGGAGCATTTGTCTAAGAAACCCCGTACGTCAGATGCGCTTTTCATGAATGGTAATAGTATTAGTTATCATGAAAAAGAGTTTCATAATTTTAAAATTGCATAAGACAAAAGCAAAAATGTAATTAAGTAATCCTTGACAATGTAACTATAATCTAATTGCACACTTTTTAAATGTAATCTGGGTTGATTATAGTTACTTATTTTTTGTAATCTCGATTACATGTAATCCGTTGCCACCCAACCCTGCTCAACACCAAGGACTGTTTTTGCCTAATAGATGTAACAATTCATTCATTCATTTAGAAATCCTGGATGCCTTTGGCAATGTTAGTATGTTCTCTCTGCAAAATGTATTTGTTATATAAGCATGTGCTATTTTTCACCACATTACAGAAAACTTACTGCAAGGGATCCCCAGTGTGGTCGTCTGTTTGAATGATATTTTGGCTACAGGGCCAACTGAGGCATAACATTTAGCCACTTTAGAGGAGGTGCCAGAGCAGTTTGCTGCAGTTGGGGATGGAGCCCAAGTCTTTTTTGGGTACATTAAACTTACATAGTTTTTTCTTGCTGAACTGGTCCTCTGTATTGGCATACATGCATTGCTAAGGGCACATGGTAAATGGGACTGGGGCTAAATCAAAAGTCTGTTTTACAGAAGAGAAAGAGCTACTGCATTCATCCCCGCTGCTGGTGCACGATGATGGATGAGATAAGCCAATAGGTCATGAGTCATGCACACTTTGTCTTGACTCCAATAGGCTAAATTTCACCTACATGAAGACCATCCTGGGATGGGCAGGGCAGGGCAAAAGGCTCCATGTTCATTATGCTGGGGCTTTTGGGGGACAGTGTGACCACATATTACTCTCACACATTTTTTAACCATAGGTGTTTACCCCTGATGTAGTGGGTAAATTACAGTGTTGAACAAAGTGCTAATATTTCAGAGGGAACCAGAGAACAAGAAGACCAGGATCATGAGAAAAAGATTGTAGAGCCTTTTTACTTTGGATAACATGAGGAATAATGCAAACGCAAAACATACAAACATAGACACACACACACACACACACACACACACATGTACATGCACACATACACACACACACACACACACACACACATACACGCACACAAACACATACATACACGCACACAAACACATATACATGCACACGCACATACATACACACACACACACACATACACAAACACGTACACACATACATACACACACACAAACACATATACATGCACACACACGCATACACGCACCCACACATATACATTAACACACATACACACACACACATATCCATGCACACACACACACACATACACGTGCACACACATATCCATCTACACACATACACACACACATATGCACACGTACACACACACACATATGCACACGTACACACACATATAGACAGACGTATACACATACACAGGCATGCACTGCACATGCTCTCACACATCCAAACCGACACACTGGAGTTGAAAGTTGGAATTGAACAAGTTCAATAAAACCTCCCAAGAACACAAAGTGTTTGTACATTTGCACACAACACAAAGAGATAACCCCACTGGTTTATGTGCAGCACTGTGGACTTTGGACTCATTGAAACTGATTACAGATAAATTAGTATTTACAGTTAACGGCCTCTGTGAGAGGTAACAAGTGGAGTACTTTTATAGGATACTAGAGAAAAAGGACTTTTTTTTCTTTAAATAATATGCATGTGAGTGCATACCTGTATAAGGTAACCGATCCTACATCAGAACTAAACAGCACCTTCATAAGACCAACATAAACATTCAAACTTGTTCCATCTGTGTCATACATTTGGTCATTTAGGAGCTGCCTCTAATTCAGAGTGATTTAAAGGAAGTGCATTTATTCAACAGAAGCCCAGCGGCATCAAATCCAAGAGTTAGAGAGAGAATCACTGCATCAGTGGGGTGCTATAACAAACAAACATTAATAAGAAGCTAATAGTTTCAAAGTGCCTGTGGAGAGAAAGGGGGTCACATTTGACATTTGGGTGTGAATGTGAGTGTTTGGGTGGGAGAGGGTGCTGTGAGTAGTAACACAGAGCTTGTTTTTTTGTTATTTCTTCATATTTTATTTGTGTTGTTTGTTTAACTGTTCGTTTGTGGAATTTGTGGTTTGACGGAATCAGCGTTTTGACGCATTTCACATTGGCATACACCTCAAGATGGGGTGAAATAGAAAATTTAAATCATCGACAGCCAGGCATGGGCTGAAGTGCAGGCCTGAGATTGGCATAACAGGAGGTCCTTGACTGTTATGCAGGCGGAGAGGAGGATGGGGCGAGTAATATAAGATCTGCTTTGTGAATGAACAAAGCAGTGGTGGTATTTCTTAGTGAAGTTATGTTGGTAAATAAACTTGTGGCATGTGGTCTGTGCATCAAAGAGTCTTTTGTGCCTGTAATGCCTTTATCAACCCCATCTAAGAAAATACTGCTGTCAAATGTTCCATCGTTCATTGAAAACGGGGCGTTGGAGCAGATTTTAACCCGCTATGGTAAAATGATTGGGCAAATTAAGATGATACCTCTTGGATGTAAAACTCCAGAAATATGGCATGTAATGTCTTTCCTTAGGCAAACTTAATACGATCCTTAATAACCCTGACGAGAGTCTTGAGGCTTCTGTGACTGTTTCTCATGAGGGGAAGAATTACACAGTATACATAAGCTCAGAGATAATGAGGTGTTTTAGCTGTGGGGAACTGGGACATTTGAGACAGGTGTGCCCAAGGAGCAGTGGCATAGTAGAGGCAGGTCCTGCTGGGGAGAGTGGTGAGCGGGCTGGTGAAGTTTCAGCTAATGATGCTGAGGCTGGTGGCCCCGAGGCGACAGTCCCTGAAAAAAGGTCTGCTCCTGCAGATGTGGTGGAGGCTAACCTCGAGGCACTCCATGATACCGAGGGGGTTCAGACTGTCACCAAAAAGTACAAGAAGGGGAAAACAAAGACGAGAGTTGGGAGCGAAGGTGTGGCAGTGTGGGGATCTACTAGGCTCACCCGTAGTCAATCTGACACGCAGCTCCTCACGTCCGGGCTAGCGGAAGCTGGTGCAGACTGGGGGAAGGCTGGGGGGTCCTTGCCTGTTAGCACAATTCCTCACTTAGGTGGCATGGAAACCAAGCCTGTGAGAAGCACTGGATGCTGGAGGCAGGTTGTAGACCTCACCCAGGAGAAGGCACCTCAGGTGGAGATTTGACCTTGATTTTGATCATGAGGACGTAGGTGAGGCGGATGAAGATTTATCAGGGAGTGGTAGTTTGCCCTGGTGGGGCAACCAGTCAGCAGTTTAGAAAGAGGGTATATTCAGTGAAACACATTAGCAATTTTTTGGATATCACGAAAGGTCAGCGGAGAGTTGCTATCAGCTAATATTTTCCAGATCTGAAGCTGTTTTTACTTTCGTGCTCTGTGGTTTTCAGAAAAGCCAGTTTTGTGGAGTTGGATAAACACTAGCGGTTTCACCTTAAGAAACTTGTCACAAGCATACTGTGGCAAGATCACAGTAATAGCTCTGGTTATTCATTACTTCCTGTCGCCTTTGTTCATTTTAGTTTTTTAGTTTTTTTTTTTCATTTACCTAATGCCTTTCAAAAGGGGTCTCTTAACGTGAATGGGTGTAGGGACAGAGGGAAGCGATCAGCTTTGTTTGATTTTTTACAACAGAAAAGAACAAAGAAATTTTTTTTACTGGAGACTCACACAGATGGCCTTAACAATAATCACTGGATGAGGGAATGGAAGGGGGACGTCATTATGAGTTATGGCTCGAATGTCAGTGCCGGTATGGTTGTACTTTTGTCTCCAGGGTCTGGGGTAATTATTAAATATACTGAAGAAATCGTGAAAGGGAGGCTGCTGAGGGTCGATGTACAGTTTGGGGAGGACCACTTTATTCTTTTTAACATACACACTCCCAATTGTGGGGAACGATTGAACTTTCTGAAGCTCTATAAAAAAATATAACACTAATGATTTAGTGGTCATTTCAGGGATTTTAATTGCATGGTTAATCATATGCAAAACAGAAATCATGAGGAGTCCCCAGTCAGAACTTTTTTTGAAATCAGTGTTGAAATATTTTGATTTATTGGATGTGTGGAGGTTTCTCTATTCCTCTTCAACACAATTCTCCTGCATTAAGTAACATTCCAATCAGTTATCGGGGCTAGACTCGATAGATTTTATTTGTCAAAAAATAATATGCTCAGGTTCATCAAAAGCTCTATAGTACCCTGCCATCTCTCTGACCATCTTTTCTGCTCTGTTACTGTTTCTTTGCCTGAAGTTACTCTTAAGTCATCTTTGTTGGTGTTTCAATGATAAAATCTAAACAATCACTTCAAGCCTTTTCTTCCTTCTGGGAGAGCTGGAGGAGAGAGAAAGCAGTTTATGAGTCCCTCAGCCAGTGGTGGGACATCGCAAAGGTGCAGAAAAAAGCATTCTGTCAGCAGTATGGAGAGAGCAATGCAAGTGTTGGAACTACACCAGGGCTTGTCTAGGCTGCCTGAGCAGGACTGTTTGGCCATGGAAGGCCCTCTGTCCATGGAGGAGCTAGCCATGGCAGCTAGCCATGGAAGGCCCTCTGTGAACAGAACTGTCCAAGGAGGGGAAATCTGTCCCCCTGGGCTTGATGGCCTCAGCTAGCCAGTGCCCATGAGTTTTACAAAGACTTGATGGCCTCACAGTTGAGTTTTACAAAGACTTCACTACAAAGACAGTAGAAGACTGTCTGCTTGTGGTAGGAGAAAAGGTGGGCCATGGGAACATAAAAACCGCATCTAGGGTGAATAAGGTGCTTGTTGTTTTTAGCAAATGCGACCCTTGTGCACTAGGTGGTTACGGAGGGGTTATCTATAAACGGTAGTTATGTAGCGGCTTCGCCGTTTGTCTTCACCAATGATGAAAGTTGTCCTGTCAACTGTCCCACCATATATTGATGATCAAGTGCTCTTAAATGCCTTGGTGAGGTATGGGAAAGTGATGGGCGCAATCAAGCCCGCTAGGATGTAAAAATGAAAAGATAAACATGTAATGTCTATTAGGAGACAGGCATTTCTGATTTTAAATAACCCTGGTTCCTCTACAGATGTGTCAGGAGGTGAGCCTGACGTGCCGCCGCTTGGGTGAGTTTTTTTTCCTTCATTGGTGATTGGGGGCACGCGTGCGGTATGTGGATCGGGGTGGGTTGTCTCCCTTGCTTTGCCTGATTGGTGATCTGGCGCAGTTGTCTCTTGTTCTCTCCGTGCAGGGAGTCAGGATAAGAGAGCGGGGGATGAGGCAGCTCGCGCTCGGGGAGCTTGGAAGGAACCTGCAGTGTGCTGGGTTTTTTAGACGGGGTTATTTTTGTTTATTTGAAAGTTTCGTTTTTTTCGGTTGATTTCGTTGTTTTTTGAATTTAGAAGTTTTGCCGGCGGTTCCGTTATTGTTTTGGTTTCGTTTCTTTCTTTCGGTTTTGTTTGTTTTCTTTGGCAATACGGGGAGAAATCCCACGGGGGGGATTTCTTTTTAGGGTGCGTGTGGAGAAGGAGAGGCAGGGACTGCACGCCTGGAACCGTGTCAGCAGCCGACGGAGGGAAGGGCCGGAGGAAATCCCAAGATCCAGCGCTAGTGGAGGGAGAAGGCGACGGGCGGTGAAGCTGCTACCCCGGGCTGGGCAGAAGGCGAGCGGGGGCATGCCCCGGTGGTGAGAGGGGCGTAAACACAGAAGTAAACAGCGTGTGTGTGTGTGTGTCCTTGCTCTGCCCAGTCCAAAGAGGGGTGACCTGGTGCTTTGCCTCTCTAGCCTTCCCCGTCCCAGGCCCAGTGGAGTCGGAAGACTGGGAGTCCACCCGTGCGGCGTGCGGTTCCTGGAGGCTGGAGGAACGGCAGTCTGCCTGGTTTTCTTGGGTTTTGAGGCTGGAGGAACGCGCATTTGTTTGTGTGTCTGGACTGCCTGTGTTTTCCCCCTGTGTTGGGTTTTGTTTTTTATTTTGGGGCACGGAGGAGGCCTGGCTGGTTTTGGTTGTTTGTGTGGGTGTGTCCCAGTACCTGTGTGGGAGGGTCATCAGGAGGCGCTAGTGTGACTCCTGACACCCGTCGCATGGAACTTTTCAGTTGATGGAATAAATCATGTTGTGTTCGTGAGCACAGAGTCTCTGAAGTGTTTTCATCGCAGTTCCTCTGGGTATTTGCGACAAGCGTGGAGTAAGGAAGAGACAGAGGCTGATCTGGAGGAGGAGATGTCCTTAGATGAGGAGGATCAGCTCAGAGCAGGGATACAGCTGGAATTTGAGTATTATCTGCTGATTAATGATGTGTCCGGTTTTGAACCTATGTGGTGTCTGCAGCAGACTCTTTGTACAGTAGTGGGGAATAATTTAGAATTTAAGTTTTGAATATGTGACATGGAGACTTTTTGTTCTGGTGTTTTGCCTCTTTTTTGTGTTTTGTTTGTGTGTGGTCGGGGTTTGTTTTCTTTCTGTTGTGGTTTGTGTAGGGGTTACTTCAGATATGATTAGGACTGTGTAATCCATAAAAACAGGGTTTTAAAAGTCAAAAAGTCTCTCTCTCTCTCTCTCTCTCTCTCTCTCTCTCTCTCATTCTCTCTTGTTGTCTCTCTCCCTTTCCCTCTCTCTCTCTCAATTACTACTATGACTATTATAAAGCAAAATGGTGGCAAAGGTACTACAGTAGTTGTGAATATTTGGTGCTCATTCCATGTCCCTCAGGTGGTGGCAGGCTGAAACGTACTGTGCTGCAACATGGGCACGTGTTCTTTCTCCTAACAGAATGGCAGGTTGTTCCCCCTTGGTCCTCTTTGTTCTCTCTCTCTCTTTCTCTCATTCCCTCTCTGGCCTGTGTGAGTTCCAGCAGATGCTTGCCCTTCTCTCCACTCACTGCTCTAAGCCCTTCCTGCACCAAGAGCAGATCGTGAGAAGCACAGCTATGCAGCATTTTTGGCCTCTGCCCTCTGAGACTAACCTGAGACTCTTAAGAGAAGTGCAATCTATCAATCGAGTGTGTGTGTGTGTGTGTTTGCGTGTGTATGTCCAGTCATACACATATGTTTGTATGCAAGTATGTGTGCATGTGAACTCAGGACCTTGTGTGTCCACAGACATACAGTGACTGTGTGCTTGGATGTGTCTGTAACATTATTATGTTTGCCTCAAGAATCATTTCAATGTTCACTTTATTTCAGGGGAGTAAAATCTTCACAATCACATCCCAGTGTTTACTGTGGTAGATAATGTTATTTTATCCTCTGATAAGTCTGAATTAACAGAAGCTCATTCACCAGCAACAACTTCTCTGCTGCATCTGGAATCACATTACAGGAAATTTTGCCATCTTGGTCTGAATCTTTAAATATTGCATGTGATGTGACAAAAGGCCTCTACATATCAAATTTTACTCTAAACAGCTGCATTTGCAAACCAATCAGTTGGTCTGGTTCAGGACGTTTCTGGTTTGAAAATTGGGTAAATATTGAGCAGGGCATGAGCAGGGTGATGTGACAAAATGAGCGATCAGAAGCCTCTAGCATATCATATATCATAAGGAATGGTGCAGGGACTCTAAGAAACAGCTGCATGTGTTTCAGATCAAAAACGCACATGAGCAGGGATCAGATCAGATGCATGAGCAGGGATCAGATCAGATTCATGGGCAGAGATCAGATCAGATTCATGAGCAGGGATCAGATCAGAATTATGAGCAGGGATCAGATCAGATGCATGAGCAGGGATCAGATCAGATGCATGAGCAGGGATCAGGTCAGATGCATGAGCAGGGATCAGATCAAATTCATGAGCAGGGATCAGATCAGATTCATGAGCAGGGATCAGATTCACATGCTGGGGTGGGCAGTTTTAATGTTCTTCCACTCAGGTATTTCAATAAGGTTCAGTTCCCATTCCCAAATGAATTGCTCTGTTTGCCTTTTTAATGCTTGATTTTAGTCACATGTTTATTTTCTGTTTGTTTACAGTTGATCTTCATATATATATCTTTAGGTAAAGTACATGGATATTATGGACCTGTGAAGCACATTAAGCCTTTTAGGTCATTGTGTAAAATGTGCTATGCAGACTCATTATTATTAGTACTATTGTTGAGCTACTGGGGTGGCAAAAGCAGCACTGTTCGGTTTATCCATGCATTCATGTGTTTGCTCTCTTTATCTGCCTCAAAGGTCTGCTGACTGTGACTCTCAATAACCGATCATTTCATTCATAAGCTCTGGGGTTCTTCACTGCCCTCCAGTGGTGGAATGAGTTACCTGCAATCTATAGAACTGCGTGTGATATTCCGTCAGTGTCGTGATGAAAAGGCTTATTCTCCTGCTCATATCCACTCCCTCTGTACAGGGTTATCAAAGGGGGCTAATATAGACTCTGACATTGCCACATATTGGTATCAAAGCAGCTGATAACTTGCGATAATGAGAAAATTAATCTACTTAGTTTAATGTGTGAATGTGTTACTCAAATCACACTATTTTTACTTGAATGACTGCTGTGTGTATGAAATGTGCTATAGAATGTGCTATATGAACTTCCTTTGCTTAGCCCACTATTACTGCCACTGCCATACTGCTGCTGCTGAACATGAAACAGCTACTAAAGGTAAAGGTGAAAATGTAGAGATATTAATCTTTATGAAAATATTTATTTCAACATACATTATGAACATTCTCCACACGTTTTTTAGACATAAATGTCATACCCTGCAATATGCAAATAATAACAAAACCCAACTTAATCATGAAACTGTTGTACATTTGCATTCTTCTGCATTCCTTAACAGTAGTTTTGCATGAAGAAAAAATACACACCTTTAACTTTTACAAAACAGGTTTCATTGAAATAAAATAAATTTAAAAAATCATGATTACACAGTAGTTGATCAAATGAACCTGCTAAAAGCCATGTTGTAATATATAGGATATAACTAGCACTGAGGTAAACTGGAGACATCTGAAACTGTGTCTCTCTCCCACCTCTACTCCTACCTAATGTATTTTTGTACAAATCTGTGTGTGTGTTTCTACAGGCACATGCTAAAAATATATAAAATACGGTTTGTGTGTGAGCCGTGAAACAGAATTTGCTTATTTGTCTTTGTGTGCATATTTTGTGCATGTGTACATTTGTGTGTGAACATGCATTGGTGTGTGTGTATTTATGTATGTACAGGTGAGGGCGTACATGTGTGTCTGTCAGAGGGTAATGTCTTATAAGTTTATGCATGGGTGGAAGTGTTACCTTTTTTACTGTGTTTGCAGTTGTATCAGTGTGTTTGTTGAAGTAGTTCTGAGTGTGTTGATACATCTGAGACTGTGAGTGTGTGTGCATGTATTTTACAGTGTATGCGTGTATAGCAGTACAGGTGTGAGTGTTTTTCTCCCTCCTCCTCCTGGAGAAAATTACAGCCCAAATTACCTACTGTTTTTTGACAAACTCAGCAGTGGTCTGATAATTTTAGTCCCATCTGGAAAGACATCTCCATAAGTTTAAGCAACTGCCCATGTAATTACTCGTTTAAAAAACTTCTTATGGTTTGGAAAACATTTTTGACCGTTGTTGCATACCATACTTTGTATGATTGTGTTTTGCGCATTTTGCGAAACCTCCAAAACCTGTAATGATGGCTGTTTTTGAAGAGGCTCTTGAAGGTTTATCTGGCGGTGGCATCAATAGGAACTCATCTGAAAACTTTATTCATGATATTTTTAGTTTTTAAGTGTAGAGTTATAGGCTAACTGAAAATACTAACCCCCAAACTTGACATTGTTAAATACATAGTTTTAGCCAAAAAATTATATTCAATACAAAAATATTACATTATTTTTGATGCCCAAATAAATAGTCTTACAAATATTTTTTTTTCTGCTGTGAATATTCCATGGGTTTTACCCTTTAAAGACAAAAACGGTTGAAGGTAGTCTACAAGACTGACACTTCTTGGTTAAAGGATAACACAGGAATAAAGCTGAAAATAGAATGGCAGCTTGTACTCCACAAGTTTCTAAGCACGCTGTTTTCTCTCAAATGGAGCATAGTTCAGACTGGACACATAATCACAAGATAAAACAGATACTACAGAGCCCAAATTCAGTCTTAACTCAATTTCTGCCATGTTTTATGAAAACGTGTGATGTAATCATCTAGGTTTGTAGCTGGAAATATCACACATCCCCTGTGAAGTTTAATCCTGTCCAAATGCATCAGTTTTATCATAGAGAAGCCATGTACATATTCTATTAGTTCACCTCCCCATGTAAAACTAATCCTGTCCTAATAGAGCTTATGTGTACATTTGGGTTACAGCATGTTTTTATGGGTGAGTGTGTGAGCTGGAGTGGATATGTGTCACAGGGAGAATGTATGAGTGGGTGAGTGTGAATGTGTGTTTGTGTGTGTGCGTGCACGCTTGTGAGACTCTACTCCAAGTGGCACATGGCCACTGATGTGTTAGATCCCCACACTCCAAACTCAGCACAGAGGTGTGTGTGTGTGTGTGTGTGTGTGTGAGTGTGTCTGTGTGTGTGAGACTCTACTCCAGTTGGCACAGGGAGGCATTAGATCCACACACTCCAAACCCAGCACAGAGGGGTGTGTGTTCAGTGAAGTTGGTGTGGAATCTGTACAGGAGGGTCAGTGTGTCAGAGTCAGAGACGCTGTAGAAGGACAGAGTGCCGGCCGGACGGTCCACACACACCCCTACTCTGTACACACACACTCCTTCACCATCACACACTCCTACTCTGCGGTAGGGAGAGGGGGGGGCAGGTAGGTGTGTTTGATTCTTATTGTGCCTGACAGAGTATCTGTGTTTAGAGCAGTCCAGCCTCCAGGAGTTTTTATTCAGTCCAAACACAGAGTCAGCACCTCGTCCTTTCCTGCTGATTCCTTTATATGTCACTGCTATATGAGCCACTCCCCAGTCAGGCACACTCCACTCAGCCTCCCAGTAACAGCAGCGTCCAGACAGACTCTCTCTGCACAAAACCTGGAACACCTCAAATCTCTCTGGATGATCAGGATATGGCTGCTCTCTCTGTGTATTTGTCACCTTCCTGTACTCCTCAGACAGAAACAGCTCTCTGTGTGCTGTGTTTGGATCCAGTGTGAGCTGACAGCCATCTGCAGATCAGAGACATTAATGAGATGAATTATTATTATTAATATTCATCTGATTATGTGTGACTGAGTGTGTGTGAGAGAAAGAGAGAAACAGGGTTGTGTTTGTATGTGTGTGCACCTCTGTGTGAGTGTGTCCATGTGTGTTTTTGGAGTATGTGGGGCTGTTTGTGTGTGTGTTTATGCATAGGTGTCTAAATATGGGTGACTGTTTGTAAACACCGTCTGCAATCAAACACAAAATGTCCAAACTCAATGACCATGAGAAACACACACACACACACACACACACACACACACACACACACACACACACACACACACACACACACACACACACACACACACACACACAGTTCTGTATGTATGGACAGACTTCTGTCTGAGTGTGAAAAAGAGAATGGTGAAGAGAGGGACTGAAAAAGAGTTGAAAATAGATGTGAAAGAAAGAGGGAGAGAGGGAGGAGAGGAAATGGAGGGAGTGAGTGTTCAGTGCTGACAGACTCACATTTCCTGGGTCCTGGTTTGTTCCTGCTCTCTCCTCCATGGTCCACACTGTAGGAACAGCAGAACAGACAGTGACTGAGTGACACACAGTGTGAAAACTCTCTGTACTTACAGCAGTGTGTCTATGAAGTGCAGTGTGGAAACTCTCTGTACTTACAGCAGTGTGTCTATAGGATGCAGTGTGGAAACGCTCTGTACTTACAGCAGTGTGTCTATGAGGTGCAGTGTGGAAACTCTCTGTACTTACAGCAGTGTAAGTGTGTCCAGTTTAGCAGCAGAGAGTGCTCTCACTCCTGAGTCTCCTGGGTGATTGTAGCTCAGATCCAGCTCTCTCAGGTGTGAGGGGTTTGAACACAGAGCTGAAGCCAGAGAATCACAGCCTCTCTCTGTGACTCGACAGCCTGACAGCCTGCAGAGAGAAGGAGACCAGCTCTGGTCAAACACAAATTACAGAATCTGAATGTAAAATAACAGGGCTGTGGTTTTAGTGATCATTATTAAACACATCGTGGTGAATGACACATCTAACAGAATCTCAATGACAATATTGACACCATCATCAATACTTTTTATATTTTAGAGTGAAAAAACACAACTCTTCAGAACAGAACTGCCATTGATTTTATTGCCTATACTAACGGGATATGTAAACAAAATTCAGCGCCAACTTTCTGTACTGTAATTTTTATCCATGATACACCTTACTATATCTGAATATAAAATAACAAGGCTGTGGAATTAGTAGTATATACGTTATTATCATTATTTTAATGAGTTTGAATGACTCATTTACTTTTTTTTTTTTTTTCTATAACTGAAGGTATCTAATAAATATTGTAATAATGACAAATTTTACTTCAATTTCAATTTTGTGGAGAGAACACACACACTATAAATATAAACCAACCCAACCTGTGAGACACACACACACACACACACACACACACACACACACACACACACACACACACACACACACACACACACACACTGTGGCACCCTGATACCAGACCGGTGCCCCACAAAGCGGGAGCCACGTCTGCAGCACCATGGAGAGCAGCCATCCCATGGACACAGAGCCTTGGGGAAGGTGCTGGAGGGCCAGTAGTACTCCATAGACCTGCTCAGTACCTTGGAGAGCACCCTCCCCACACAGGTGGGCTGCATTTTCCCCATCAGGCAGAAGCCTTTAGGTGAATGGCATCAGTCATCAGCCAGCAGCCCTCTTACGCCAGGACAGAAGAACCACCAGCAGCTTGCCTCGGACCTCAGAAGAGGAAGGAAGCGCGCGCGCTTGCTCGCTCCACAGTCTGGTGGTAAGGGGCCGTGTGCCACCACAAGATCACAAAGAGACATAATCGTTTGCGTTGAACCAAAGGAAACCAGTACTAAACTGTGGATCTTTCTGTGGAACCTACAGACAGGCTTGGGACAGGAACAGGAGACACCACCCCGGGGCCCTCAACACTGAACCCCCTCTAACCCCCACCTTGTCTCACCCCTGTCTCCTCTCTCTCTCTGCCAGGTGGAGGTGCTGTTGTCCCAGTGAGAGCCCAGGGCAGGAAGGACCCTAGTTTTGTTTGGCCCCACTTCCCCTCCCCTCAGCACGTTATCAATAAACGCTGTGTTCTTTCACCTCATTTCCTGCCTCTGGAGCTTGTTTTTCAGTTTCCCCAAACTCATGCACGATCGAGGGTGCAACACACACACACACACACACACACACACACACACACACACACACACACACACACACACACACACACACACACACACACACACGATAAATACACATCAACCAAGCCTTTCTAGAGAACATAAACACACAGAAATATACACCAACCTAGCCTGTGGAGAAACCACACACACAAACACACACAGACACACACAAAATGTGTGTTCAGACTAACTCATCTACACACTCAGACTCACTTTCATACACGTATTTTTATCATTTTATCATTGTGAATAATGAAGCCTTTGTATTTATAACTGGTTGTCTGTGTTGTTATCACTTAAACATTGGCTGTACCCACTCTATTCATAGAACAAAGCCTTCAAAAATTGGTAAGATCCCCAATACTAATTATCGTATTATACTAATATTGTATTGTTAAAAGGTTATGGTAATTCCTGTTGGTTTTATAGTTTTTTTTCTAAATTAAAGGTTATGGCTTGAGTAATTTCATGAGATTTATTACTGCTGGGACTGTTAAGTTCTGTACATACTGTATTATCTGTTTGTCCTTGCACTACATACACTTCACCTGCATTTAACTGGTGCCTTTGTGAGGAACAGCATTATCCTCATATTCTCTGGTTCCCATGTGGTGAATAGTACATTTCCTCTACATTTTGTGGTGCCCTCATGCGTGAGGATCGATTTTGGCATATTCAATGTTTTAAGATATACCGTACAGTATCTGAATGTAAAATAACAGGGCTGCTGATTTAGTAGTATACACCTTATTATCATTAATTTAATGAGTGGGACTGACTCATTTACTTATTTGTCGTCTATAATTGAAGGTATGCAATTAATATTGTAATACTCAATGAAGAATTTTCAAAAGTAACAATTCAGTATTTTATTCCTTCATGAAGACTGAAATTGCTATTGGAAAAACATACATTTTAACATCACAGATTGACTGTGCAAAGTGAACAGAAAGCTTTGGCCTGAGTCATTATTCATATTAGTGGGATACTTATTCACATTTGAGCCCTTCATGAAAAAGGGGGTTTGTGTTTGTTACTCACCCCAGTCTCTTCAGTTTACAGTGTGGGTCCTCCAGTCCAGCAGAGAGCGCTCTCACTCCTGAATCCTGCAGCTCGTTGTCTCTGAGCTCCAGATCTGTCAGCTCTGAGTGGGGACAACGCAGGACTGAGGCCACATCATCACAGCAGCCCTTGTGAGATTACACCAACCCAACCTGTGGAGAGAACACACACACACTATAAATATACACCAACCCTGAGGAGAGAAACACACACACACACACACACACACACACACACACACTATAAATATACACCCACCCAGCCTGTGGAGCGAACACGAACACGAACACACACACCCACACACACACACACACACACACACACACACACTCTATGTGTGGCATGACTGACTCATAGACACACTCAGATTTGCTTTTGTACATATATTTTTATCATTTTTATGATAACACTCCCGACCACTTTAAGCATGAACCTCATAGGTGTTGCTATTTTCTTATTTTCCATTATGTCTTATTGATTGAGTTTGTCAGTAGATATGAGTGTACCTTAATAGTCAGTCCTTGGCTGTTAACAGTGTTCTCTTTTGATATGGTTTTCATGATTCGTTAAATGTTACACATAACTGCCCAGATGTCTACAGCTGTGTATGAACTGCCCAGATTTGCCAAACTGCTTTAACATGTCAAATGAACTTGAGGACCTGTGGAATGTTGAATGACTTTTGCGCTCTAAAGGAATACTGGCTTAAGCCGCATCCTGAGACCAAAGGGGGGTGTAGGGACAATGGAACTACATTTCCACACACTCCACAGGAAACACCAGTGATGTTTATAGCACCACCCCAGCCTGACATCCTCAGTTACAGTAAGCCAATTCTGTATCCCCAGAAACACGCAATGGGCAATGAAAGTTATAAAACTAGGAAGAACTCATTGTTCCCTCTCTTACTCTCCCAGCACTTACTCCTACATTTATCCTCATGTGGAGAACACATGCAGAAAAACTCAGACACTCTCACACTATATCTACTCTCCACTCAACACAGAAACATATGCTGACTGAGTCAATGAGTTGAAAGTAAAAAAATTATGAAGTTGTATTTAAAACATTATGAAGTTGTATAAAGTGTAGTCCACTCATTCAACATTCAATGTGTATTTGGTGAGATGTTATGTAACAAAGAGAATATGATTACATACAGAGAAGGCTCAGGGTCAGGGTAAGAGGTCATCAGAGAGGGCAGGGAGGGGAACTCTCTGTCCCCAAGGAGGACACCATCAAACTGTCCTGTAATCATATGGGTGTACAGTGTAATTTTTGTAAAAATTTAATCTGAGTCATGGACAGAGCCTGGCCACTTGGATTCAGCATTTGTAATCATGTGGGCTGCATCACATATTATCTTAACAGTGCAGAAGAGTAACAGTAAGAGTAACGGTTGCCTTGCTAATGTGTTCAGCCTCTCTGATGTGAGAAAATAACTTCATTCGATATAAAACTGAAAGGAAATCCATTACATTTGTTCTGAGGGCGAATCACAGAAAGATGCCCACCCCAGACACACAGCAGCCCCATCCACAGACACTGCCTTCCTGACCGACTCCAAACAGAAGCATGTGGATATGAGATGCATGTTCCCAGAAAGGAGGGTGTGTAAGCTGTGGTGCCTCACAACTAAGTCTGCCCTGCAGCAGCTCTCAGACAGCATCCTGGGAAACGCTGGCACCATCATCATCCACACCGGGACCAATGACCTGGCCTCTCAGTGGGAGGGGGTGGCTGCCTCTGTGATCCGAGTGGCTGAGAGAGCCACACAGCGCTTCCCAGGGCAAAGATTATTATCTCCACTCTTCTGCCCCGTGCTGACGTGTCACAGCACACCATAAACAGCATCAACAGCCAGCTGAGCAGGGGCTGCTTACAGCTGGCTTACGTACACCTCGTCCACCACCCCAATCTGAACGCTCAACATCTATGTGACTGGGTACACCGAAATGAGCAAGGGGTCAAAATATTTGCCAAGTACCTGAGAGACAGCGCCTTGGGCCAACAGCCAGCCTGCCCCAGCCCCATACCCAAGCATAGCCATCATGAGACACAGAGGATTCATGTGCCCAGGAGGACTGACCCCACACAGCACCAGAGGAGAGGCAGGATGCCCACGCTGCCCACCCCGCTCCCGCCACCCCCCCACAACCCAACACTCAGTGCCGCAGCCCAGCACACACAGCCTGGACTCAGCCATGCTGCAGCCCAGCACACACAGCCTCGACTAAGCTATGCTGCAGCCCAGCACACACAGCCTGGACTCAACTATGCTGCAGCCCAGCACACACAGCCTCGACTAAGCTATGCTGCAGCCCAGCACACACAGCCTGGACTCAACTATGCTGCAACCCAGCACACACAGCCTCGACTAAGCTATGCTGCAGCCCAGCACGCACAGCCTCGACTAAGCTATGCTACAGCCCAGCACACACAGCGTGGACTCAGCTGTGCTGCAGCCCAGCACACACAGCCTGGACTCACCTATGCTGTAGCCCAGCACACACAGCCTGGACTCAGCTATGCAGCAGCCCAGAACACACAGCCTGGACTCAGCTGTGCTGCAGCCCAGCATACACAGTCTGGACTCAGCTGTGCTGCAGCCCAGAACACGCAGTCTGCACTCAGCTGTGCTGCAGCCCAGCACACACAGTCTGGACTCAGCTGTGCTGCAGCCCAGCACACCCAGAGCCCTTCTGGCTTGGACATGAGAGAGATCTGCCGCCTGCTGGGTTTGTATCTGCAACAAATTAATGACCAAGAGGGGAGTGAGTAAAAAAATACCTGCAGCTAATAATCCCTGCAGCTCATCCAGAATGCTGCAGCTCATCTGATCTTCAACCTCCCTAGACACTCTCATGTCACTCCCCTGCTCACTGCCCTCCACTGGCTGCCTGTTATTGCTCGCATCAAATTTAAAACTTTGGTGCTGGCATACCAGGCTGTTAAAGGGACAGCTCCAGTTTATCTTCGGAAGATCATCAGACCCTACATCCCTGCCAGGCCCCCCTGCTCTGCCACCTCTGGTCGCCTGATGCCACCCCCTCTCCGCTCCTGCACTTCCAGGGCTGTCTTGGTGGTGGAATGACCTTCCCGTGGAGGTCAGAACAGCAGAGACATTGGCCACCTTCAAGCGCAGACTGAAGACTCACTTCTTCAGGCTGCACCCCCCTGTTCTTTGTAATATCTCTAACCTTACTGCTCTTGTTTAAATTGTGATTTGTTTTTAACCTAGGCTAGTGTTTACTTTCTCTTTAGATAGTTGGTAGGGTAGTCCTAATCTATTCAATCACCTTTGGCACTTCGGACTTTACCCCTCTCTAGAGTTATTTTTGCACTTTTTGTACCATTCTTATGCACTTTGTAAGTCGCTCTGGATAGGAGCGTCGAATAAATGTCCTTTAATGTAATGTAATTTAACATGTTCAACCATAAGCAAATCCTTTGTAAATCAATTAGATATATGGTTTCACATTTGTAGTTTGTTTCATTTTTCCATACATTTATATTTAAATTTTGACTCAAAAAGTCTGTAGCTGGAACATCCAGGGTCTGAGGTCCTCATCACTTGGTCTGAAGAGCAAAGATCCTGAATTTGTAAATAGTTTAGAAAATGTTGTTATTGTGCTACTCTGTGAAACCTGGTGTCGTGCTGATGTGTCCACAGAATGCCCACCCAAATTTAGAGAGATAATTCTCCCTTCTCTTGAACATACACATATAAATCGTGGCAGAGATTCTGGAGGAATTATTGTGTGGTAAAAGGAAGAAATAAATAAATGTATTGACCCAGTAAAAACAGGTAAGACTTTCCTTTGGTTAAAAACAAAAAAAAATCCTCCATCTAAAAAGGACACCCCCCATTGGATTCTCCCTGTTTCAAAGCATCCATTTTTAATGATCTGCACACAGAAGTCTGCCACTTCCAGGCCCAGGAAAGTGTGCTGCTCTGTGGAGACCTAAACGCCAGGACAGGTACTCTCCCTGACTTCCTCACCACTGAAGGAAACAAACACATCTTTGGCCAATCTCCTATGTACCACACTCCAATCATTAAAACCACAAACAGCAACGACAATGTAATTAATAAAAAGGTAGGCAGGTAGTGTCTCTCTGTCAAACCTTGGGTCTGTATATCATTCATGGTAGGATCAGAGGGTTCTCCTTTGGAAGGTTCACTTACAGCTCAGCTCTTGGGAACAGTGTGGCAGATTATGCCATTACAGATGAGGACCCCTCCTCCATAAATGCATTCACTGTCAGGCAACAAACTTCCCTATCAGACCACAGTCAAATCATTGTATATATAAAAAGAACAAATGAGCCAGACAATGTAGATACGCAGGCCAGTAAGCTGAATGATCTAAAGCGCACATACAGATGGGCTCCAAACAGCATTGAAGAATTTGGCAAAGTTCTTAACTCTCCTGAAATTACAAGAATTATAACACAAACAACAAATATAAAGAGAAACGGTTTGATGACTGAGGGAAACTGTCAAATCAAAAACATCACCAGCCCCAAAACCCAACAAAAACAATACAAAATGACTCTGAAGAAGAACAGGAGATCCACATTAACAAAACTATCATTGACATTGAAAAATCTATTGATCAAAACTAATTCTGGGAAATGTGGAATAAATCAATTTCGGTACACAAACCTGCATTAAATTTAAAAAACGGCTCAGTTTGGTAACAATATTTTGAAAACTTGCATATGGACACAGCAAAAAACAAATTAACAAAAGAACAAATTCTCATAAATTGAACAATCGATCAAAGACAACCAAAACCCAACTGACACACCAATCACAATGCAGGAATTAACTGAGCATCTTAGAACACTAAAACCAAGAAAGTCTTGTAGTTTTGACAACATAAATAATGAGATGCTGAAATATAGTAACCAGTTAATATAAGAGGCCCTCCTGAAATTATTCAGTCTATCACTAAGTACTGGCTGCTTCCCTGACACCTGGAACCAAGGGCTTATATCCCCAATTTATAAGAGTGGAGATAAACAGACCCCATTAATTACCAAGGCATCTGTGTAAGCAGTAATCTGGGGAAGTTATTTTGTAGCATTCTTAATTCAAGAATTATAATCTTCCTTACCGAGCACAGTGTCTTGAGTAAGAGTCAAGTTGGATTCCTCCCAAAACATCGCACAACAGATCATATTTACACCTTATACACCCTCATAGATAAACATGTTCACCAAATTAACAAAGGAAAAATCTTTGCATGTTTTATTGATTTTAAAAAAACATTTGATTGATTAAATTATAAAATACTTCAAATAGGTATAGGGGGTAAAGTATATGACATCATTAAATCAATGTATTTACAAAACAAATGTGCAGTGAAAATTGACAATCAGAGAAAAGAATTCTTCACTTAGGGTCGTGGGGTAGGACAGGGTTGAGCATTGGACAGGGTCCAACGTTATTTAGCATTTACATTAATGAATTGGCCACAATGCTGGAACATTCTGCAGCTCCTGGACTTACTCTACATGACAAAGTACTTACATTTTTATTGCCTGCAGATGACCTGGTTCTGCTGTCACCCACAGAACAAAGGCTACAGCAGAACCTGGCCATCTTAGAAAAATTCTGCCAGTCCTGGGCCCTGGCAATAAACTTAAAAAAAACCAAAATAATGATATTCTAGAAAAAGGCCAGGTTTCAGAAAAGCAGGTACAGTTTCACCTTCTGCAACACAGTATTGGAACATACCACAAGTTACACATACCTTGGTCTGAAAATCAGTGCGTTGGGGAGCTTTAACTTAGCAATAAATGCACGAAAAGAAAAAAAGAGCATTCTCTGCCATAAAAAGAAAATTTTACAATATTAAATTGCCCATAAACATCTGGTTGAAAATAATTGACAGCATTATTGTGCTGTATTGTGCTGTAGGTATGGGGTCCACTTAGCCATCCAGACTACTCACAATGGGACAAAAACCCAGTGAAAATCCTGCATGCTGAATTTTACAAAAATATACTCCAGGTCCACCGAAACACAGAAAACAATGCATGCCGAACAGAATTAGGCCGTTACCCTTTGATTATTATTGGATTCATGTAAAAAAAGCAAACCAAATTCCCTCCAAAATAAGGCCTTCCTATCCCAGGAGCTAAGCCCCAATAGAAGTCCTCTGAGCCAGCTGGCCATTAAAATAATTAATAAATCAAATAAAAGATTCTTATTTGGAACATTGGAAGAAAAGGACAAAACCGCAAAACAAATTAAATTGTTACACTATGTTAAACAGACATTACAAACTGCCAGAATATCTCTCCACTCTTAGAGCTATAAAGCAGAGACAGATCCAGACCAAATACAGACTAAGTGATCACAGCCTGGCCATTGAAACAGGCAGACACAAGCAAACCTGGCACCCCAAAGAGGAGAGGATATGTGATCACTGTGAGACAGGTGAGGCTGAGACAGAGCTACACTGCCTCCTATACTGCACAAATTTCGCAAAAATTCACAAAGACTTCTTTGAAAAATGTAAAAGAATATATCCACATTTTGAAACAGTCCCTGGGGAGAGACAATTACCAATCTTACTGGGTGAAGGACACACAGCCTCCCTGGCTGCTCTATATGTAGCAACCTGTCACCAGTCCAGGAATATAGTAACATTTACAAATGTTAGTTAATAGTCGTTCATTATATGCATCATGTTTGTTCATTTTTTTCCCCCATTATCATTTCTGTTAATTGTTCTGTTATTGTGTTAACTGTACCATTTGCTTTGGCAACACAGCCCATGTCATGCCAATAAAGCACATTGAAATGATGTGTAGCCTAATGTTTGAAATATGAGACCGGAGAATGTTGATCACATTAATTATTGATTGCTCAGAAAATGGAAAAATTCACAAAGATACTCATCAGGGAATGATAGAATAGCTATCTAATCAGGGTCTAATCTCCCTCTCCCCAAGTAAAGCTCTGCAAATTATTAGAGCTTAAGTGCTGATGCGATCACCAAGAAAAGGGCACGCCATGTCCGACAAACTATCTCCTACCTACATGCTGCAGGCTCTGCAGGTGTTCTAACGAGTAACTCCAGGATAGTTTAAGTAAACCTGTTCACTTGCTCAAACACATGCACACACACATGTGCACACACACACACACACATGTGCGCACACACCATGTCTGGCTGCATGGCAAGGAGCCATAAAAGAAGGGAGCAGGGTAAATAACCATAAAATGCATGTTGCTGTCTCGACACTAGTCTATGGATAGAACACACACACACATAATCCCACTTTCACACTGAACTTCAACACAAGATAATTCTGGTCACCACACAGTGGAACCACACAGCTGGCAACCCTAAGACTCATGGGGTTTTATCCTGCTTTACTTTGCTGTGATAGAGGAGAAAGAAGAGAGGGATGGGACCAATGTGGACAAAGGAACGAAGGCTGGGGAGAGAGAAGTAAATTGAAAGAAGTAGCTGTTTAACAATTCTGTTTGGTGCCATAATCACTAACTCTATTTACTAAAGGTCACAAAGTACACGGCACTACTCACCCCAGTGTCTGTAGTTTACAGTTTGGACTCTTCAGTCCAGCACAGAGCAGCTTCACTCCTGAATCTCTCATATTATTGTAGCTGAGGTCCAGTCTCTGTAGTTTACAATTTGGACTCTTCAGTCCAGCACAGAGCAGCTTCACTCCTGAATCTCCCAGGTTATTGTAGCTGAGGTCCAGCTCTCTCAGGGGTGAGTTTGATGACTGGAGAGCTGAGGCCACAATTTCACAGGACTCCTCTACAAGACCACAGTTGCCAAGTCTGAAAGAAAGAGGTGATGAGTTAATATTTAATACTTAATATTTTAAATGTAGTATTGATAGTGCTCATATTGAGGACTGTAAGATCTACAATGTTCTGATGAAGATGTCTGTGCTACACTCTCCAACTGCAGCACTTCACACCAAGTTGTCAAGTTCGCGCACTCCACTATTACTGTAGTGATCGCCTACAATGTCCGAGTGGAGCCTGCTGGACTGAGAGCTCCAACAAACTTTTCCTCGTCAAAAGAAAGAAGCCCGGCATTCCAAACCAAAATGATTTTGAAAAATAGCTTACAAATGTGGATTCCAAAATATTTGTGGTAAAACAGGATACATATTCCTAGCATGATAGTGTCACGGCCTCCCTGTTCAGACCCTGCATGCCTGACCTTACTCTGGTTGTCTTTAAATTCGTCAATGCTAGCTATAAGGTTGCTGAGTTTAGTGGCTTGCGGCTGATACACTCCGCTTGTGTAAATACAATAAGAAAGAAAAGAGGACTGACGTTGCCTCCGCCGATTTTACCCAACGCCGGAACTTCTCATTCCGCGGTCAGCTCGGTCTTGGAATTGCGGAGGCAACAGTTCGCTGCCTCTAGCACTCGGTTTGTTCAGCGTTTTCTAAAAGATCCCGACAGCCTGGCCTGAGCATCACATTGTCGTGCAATTTAGTTGGTTAAGGATGAACAAGGAAAAGAAAACCGTGGGGAAAAAAACAATATTCGAGTGGAGTGGACGAGTTTTGGCAAATCCGCTTCCAGGATTTACCAGACGCTGCCGAACTGCACGCACAAACCTCATTGGAAATAGCGTTGATCCAACTCACTCACTTATCACTCTCCGGTCTCAGAGTCAAACCACTCTCTCGTTAAATAAACAATGTCAACCCTCGTAAAACATTGTATGTAAACAACCCGAAGTGCTTTTAAGGGACTCGGTAAATCTAACATTATTAAAGAGTATTATCAAACATATATTATTTTAACAAAAAACTATATAGCATCATAAGAGGCTCATTTGGGACTAATAAGATTTCCTGGCAACCTTAAAGGGACAACATTACATCTCAGTAAGATTGGCCTGTCTGCAATAATTGGCTGTATCATCTGAAAACAAATTATAGGAGAATCTCACCAACAGTCAAGGGATGGTCGATGAATTATTGAAAGAATTCAAGACTCATCTGGGCTTCTTTTTTGTAACATAAATGTAAGTTATTTTTATCCCATCTCAACCCTTCAGGTCATTATGACTTAGCAGTTGTCACGACAAATGGTCAGTTTTGGAATTATTTATTTGCCTGGGAATATTTATGTCTGAGATGCTATTCATAATGAATTCTGAGAAATCAACTCTAATCTGAACATATAATTCAGTGGAGATTTTAAACCAGCCCTAACATGGATTTATGACTTCACAGGCCCCAACAAAACTAATCACACCTCCTTAACCAATATGTCTATTTTTGACCAAACAATCTGATCAAATGGTTACTTGGAGTAAAAAAAAAAAAAAACGGCCCATCTAAATCTAGGATTGACCGATGGTTTATATCATATAAATTATGCCTTAACATTGTAAAAATAGAGGTTGTTCCAACACCACTGTTGGACCAGAACACTATTTTAATAGCTTTTAGAACTTATGATGTTCATCCAAAAAGAAGACACTCTTACTGGAAACATAATACCTCTTTGTTTGGAATTGAGCCAACTAGATATCAAATTATAGCAATGTATTAATTCTGTCTGGATAAAGCAAAGCAAGAAACATGATCTTAACAGGGACCTTCTAAAATTTGTGAAACCCAAGCAATGAAATCAGGTTCTGAAAAAAAGGGAGGAAAATGAATTGATCATCAATATTATTGCATTTTGAAGTACATACAATGTATATAAACCAGAACAATATATCCATAGAATGATAAGAGAGTACCCAAACTCTACAAGGAGTCAATCTTTGTTACCCACAGCAAAGAACAAAACCCCCAAAGAACTCAGTGGCACTGAGTCCAGTGGGACTGACCTCATTGGTCATGAAATCATTTGAGAGATTGGTCAAGTAAAAGCTACATAGCAAAGCGGAAGGTTTACTAGACCCAATGCAATTTGCCTATAAAGCTAATGGAGTTGTTGAGGACAGGTCTGCTTTTAACACAATTCAACAACACCTACTGTCACTTTTTACACAACACATTAACCTACTGTCACTTTTTAATGTTAATGTTAATATTGTCAAATGGATTGTGGAAAATGATCATCAAATGAAATATATCAAGTAATATTGTTATCATTACAATTATTTCATATTGTTTCTAGTTGAAACTAAGTGGCCAGCTAGTTATAAAAGTCAGGGTAATGTTTTAACTCTTAATCTGTGATGTTTGACCACTATGATCAAGACCTATCACAGAACTTTATTCTGAATTTATTTCTACTGCTGGGCAAACATCATGCACATAATGCAATTTTCTGTTATTTTGTAAGACAATATAATTAAATATTTATGATATCCAAAACATGAAAGTTGTAAAATGCAAAATTAAAAAAATATATGACCTCTACACTTTCCTAAATTGAACATCATGTCTCATTCATTCTTTCTTTCTAAGCTCTTTCTCTTTGTTTCCACAGCCTCTCTATCTCTTTCCCTAGTATTTCCCTCACTGTGTATGTGAGGGGCAGGATGGGAGGGGCCTTCTACGGTTGGGGTGAGTTGGATTGGTTTGGACAGACTCAGGTGGGGGTATGGGAGGGACAAGGCAGGCGGGGTGTTGGTCGTGCATGGATGACATGATCCCCCAGACAGGGGCAGCATCTAAGTTAAATTATGTCTGTCTATTTGAGACATAGGCTGCGTTCCAATACTTTTTTTTCTCCTCTCCTCCTTTCCTCCCCTCCTTTCCTACCCTGGAAATATGCTGGAAATATGTGGAGGAAAGGAGGAAAGGAGGAGATGAATCGAAAATTGGAACAGCTAATCCGATCCGATCCGACTCTGAAGATACCAAAGCCAATCAAAATATTCTGTGGGATGGTCTTTTAACCTGACTGGTCGTGAGCATAATGATGTCACCCAGAAATGTGAAAAGACTTCCGCGGTAGGATACATCGATGTATCCTCCGTTTGGAGGAAAGGAGAAAGGAGGAAAGGAGGAAGTGTGAAATTTCGCATTGGAACAGTGGAGGAAAGGAGGACACATAATCAGCTTCCGGGGCATGTATTATAAGTGGTGAAAACCCACTTTTATCTAATAGTTCTAATTTGGTTCGACCCGTTAATTCTTAGCAACGTGAACCCCACGTTGCTGGGACTCTCTCTCCAAGTCGAAATTGTTAGACGATAAAAGTTACTTAGAGTCGCCATCGCAGGGCGGCACCCCAAGCCGTATTCCCTCCAATTCCCTCTCTCTCCTTTGTTCTTCTTTCTTTTCAACACGTGCACACGTACATGCGCATTCCTCTCCCCCACTCATTCATTCCTTCATTCATTCAGCCACGTGTCCTAGCGGACACGTATGACCCTCTGTCTTTTTCCCTCTATTTTCTCTCTATATATTCCCTTTTCTCACTGTAGTTACTAGTGTGTTAGTATATCTATTTTATCTGGTTTATTTTAATAAACAATGTTTTATGCACGTGGTGTCCGCCTCAATATTATTCATGCATCGAGCTGAAGCCAACCCACTATCAAAAGAACTCCTAATTTAAGGTAGTTACAATCCAGACAAGTTATTAATATTAAAAACTTGGGTTAATTACATTAATAACGGTATTGACTTATTAAAGTCAATACATCTGAATGAATAACAATACTGAAATTGGGGTATAACGTATGAGACTGATTATCTGCACCAGTATGTGTAAAATAAACCCTACACCACCCATCCTCCACAGACAGAGACCAAAATGCCCAGCATGACCTGTTTGGAGGTGAAGGTTCCAGGCCTCACTTTGAGGTTAGCTTTAAAATGTTAATGCCCTGGAGAGGTTCTGGAACCTCCATAGAGACAGGAAGGATAGGAGTCCCTCAGTAATTTCACCATTGAGCCCGTCTGAGATGGAGAAGATCTGGTGTGTTTAGTTCAAATCTGACACCAGGAGGGTCCTAGAAGAGGGCAGAGTTTGTACAGGGGCCAGGAAATGGCTGGGCCAGGTCAAACCCCATCCCTCTGCAGTAGGCAGAGTGAGTCACATCCCCAGCACCAGCACACTGGGGAACAACACGGATGGGGTGTGCTATCACAGCATGCCCAAGCTGTGCAGGAAATGCAGAGAGCTCGCATCCCCTGTCACCCCCTTACCTCTATACCTAGAGCACAAATTCCAAATTCAGAGAGGATGCTGTGGAGATGAGGAAGACCTAAATTGCAGTGAGGTTTGACACTTAAGATGGAAGTATAAAAATGCTGTTAAATTAATTTGTAGATTCATTTTCTGCATCCTACATGGCAAGTTGTTCAACTATAATATCACATTCAGATTACAGTATTTTCCCATTGGTTTTTCTTTCCTACACACACATAGGGGTATATGAAAATAGAACAGAAAATATTACCTTTTGAAAATTATTCATGAACATTTTCTGAAGGTAGATACAAGCATTTGGTCATGATATAGGTGAGCTAGCTTCATGCACTTTATTCTCACACAAATTCTGTTTATGCAAATATCAGTGTCAATCAGCTGCATTATGAATGATCACAGTACTCACTTGGCCTTCCTGCAGTTCCTCACTACTGGTACCAGTCTCTGCTGACCTGCTGCTGATGTGTTGTACTTCTTCAAGTCAAAGTCATCCAGGACCTCCTCTGACATCAGTAACACAAAGGCCAGAGCTGAGCATTGGTGTGGTTCCAGTTCTTTATCAGAAAGTCTTCCTGATCTCAGGGAAGTCTGGATTTCCTCCACTAGAGAGTTGTCATTCAGTTCATTTAGACAGTGGAACAGATTGATGGTCCTCTCTGCTGAAGACTCTTGTCTGATCTTCTGCTTAACATACTGGACAGTTTCTTCAATGCTCTCTGATCTGCTTCTCTGCTTCAATACGTCTCCTAAGAGAGTCTGAGTGGAGTCCAGTGAGAGGCCCAGAAGGAATCGGAGGAAAAGGTCCAGGTGTCCATTCTTACTCTGTAAGGCCTGATCCACTGCACTCATGTATAACTCAGACAGCCGCATTCTGTCAGTTTTAGGTCTTGACTCTTCTGGTCTGAGGGCATTTCTGTTCTCACTTACACATGAATGAAACACAAACAAGGCAGCCAGAAACTCCTGAATGCTCAGATGCACAAAGCAGTAGACTTTCTCCCGACGCAACCCAGACTCCTTTTTAAAGATTTCTGTGCACACCCCAGAGTACACTGAAGCTTCCCTGACATCAATGCCACTCTCTTTCAGGTCCTCTTTATAGAATATCAGATTGCCCTTTTCCAGCTGTAGAAAAGCCAGTGTCCCCAGCTTCAGGATCATTTCTGCATCTGATGCTGAGCTCTTTGGGTTTGTCTCACTGGTGCCATGATACTTCTGATTCTTCACATCGGTCTGAATGAGCAGGAAGTGTGTGTACATTTCAGTCAGAGTTCTGGGCAGTTCTCCACTGTCTGCTTTACCCAACAAAGTCTCCAGAACTGTAGCAGAAATCCAGCAGAAGACTGGAATGTGACACATGATGTAGAGACTCCTGGATGACTTTATGTGTGAGATAATTTTGCTGGCCTGGCTCTCATCTCTGATTCTCTTCCTGAAGTACTCCTCCTTCTGTGGGTCATTGAACCCTCGTATCTCTGTCACCTGGTGGACACAATCAGGAGGGATCTTACTGGCTGCTGCTGGTCGGGAGGTGATCCAGAGGAGAGCAGAGGGAAGCAGATTCCCCTTAATGAGGTTGGTCAGCAGCATGTCCATTGATGCTGACTCTGTTACATCACGCCAGATCTCATTGTTCTGGAAATCTAGAGGAAGTCGACACTCATCCAGACCATCAAAGATGAACACAAATTTGACTTTATCATGTTCAACCCTTTCAATCTCTTTCAGCTGTGGAAAGTAGTGCTGGAGGAGTTGCATCAGACTGAATTCTCGGTCTTTCTTCAAATTCAAGTCTCGGAAAGGAAGAGTGAAGATGAAATGAATGTCCTGATTAGCTTTTCCTTCTGCCCAGTCAAGAATGAACTTCTTCACGGAGACAGTTTTCCCAATGCCCGCGATGCCCTTTGTAAGCACAGTTCTGATGGGTTTATTCTGTCCAGGTAAAGGTTTAAAGATGTCATTGCAGAGGATTGCAGTCTCCTGTGTGGTTTGTTTCTTTGATGCTGCCTCAATCTGTCTGACCTCGTGTTCATTATTGACCCCCCACCTCCCCCCTCTGTGATGTAGAGCTCTGTATAGATCTCATTGAGGAAGGTACAGTGACCCTCCTGTGCCAGACCTTCAAATATGCATTCATATCTTCTCTTCAGATCAGATTTCAGTGTCTGCTGGGCTTGTATTATGCGTTCATCTAAAAAGAGGAAATATACAAGATAGTTTTAAAATAATAATTTGTTTAAATGTTGTCTTGAGGAAAGTGTTGATAGAAAAACAACAGCCAGTAAGAAGTGCTTACACAATCAACTTTCCATTGTGTTGCACACCATTCTCACAGTGTTACATAACACAACTTTTATGGTGTATCATTTTTAAAATAGTGTTCTCAGAGGAGGGTCAATATGGTGTATTTATCAAATTCGGATGGGTCATTTCTAATTTTAAAGGGGCATTTCATTTTGCTAAGACCTTAAGCTCTTTAGTTTCCTCTGGTGTACCTGAACAAGGTGGAGTTATTTCCCCTTCACCCTGTGCTCTGAGCAAACCCAATCTTGTGTTGGAATATTTAGGCCTTTTCCTAACTTCCAAATCACTTCATTTAATTTCATGAAAGAACTTGGAAATCATATTTCTCAAAAAAATACAAAATCCATCGACACCAAACTTAATAATATGTATTTCTGCCAAGAGGGTGTCGTAGTTAAAAAAAAAAATATGGTTATGTCCAGTCATGAATAAGGGAACTGTTTTATGCTTAATTATACTCTGCTTCATGTGCAGCCCTGCCATTTCTACTGGTAAAAATTCCCAATGAAGTTCAAGTGGTTTTCACATTATGTTATCTCAGACGACAGCTGTTTCCCTGTTAGCTGTCTAGGGTTTCACTCAGAGCCAGCGAATCCCAACTACTAATATTGATAGTTCATCAGGACAGTTGCTAAATATGGGTAATTAGTACATGACAACGAGAGCTACAATAAAAAAATTATGTCTTAGAAATATAATTATGTTGTAAAATCTGTTCTTATTCCCCCTATGTTAGTGGGTCAATGACTCTACCAAGTGGACTAGCCTTTAGTAGTGATGGGAACTTTTGTTTGTTTTGGTGAGCCGGGTGTTTTGGATCCGTGCAAAAGATTCATTCATTTGGCTCGTCGTTCAATTTATTGTTCATTCAGTGAGAGTGCAGTTCCCTCAGTATTCCCTTCTTCTCCTATATTGTGTAAACTGTCAACAAATAATAATTAAAAACCATAACGAGTACTTTCTTTTCTACCGCAGTCATTGTTGGATATTGTTGTATTGTTGTAGCAAACTCGACAGCAATATTAAATAACACATTTCTTTTCACAACAATTTTATTGTCTGGGAGTTTTATTTGAGACAGTGCCATAGTTCCCTTATTGGGTTGCATTCTATCAGTAAATTCAATGATGGTCAGAAAAATTACACTTGACAAATAAACTCTGTCTTGTTTCATATTTAATTTACCTTCAGGAAGTCCTGCCTACACCCCTAGCTTCTGTTACTGTGTTTGACAATATACCCTAACATTTAGGTAGGGTCAGTGTCAAGATGCCTTATAACATCATATTCAGACTGAGAGAATTGCTGCAAATTATGAACTTTATTATATTTCATTTGACCTAGAATGCAGCAGCACCAGTTGACTCAAACCATGGACTAACCAAAACCAAGACTACGGCTAAGTGCTGTCATTAACAAAGGAAGCCAAAACCTCACTTGATGAAAATGAAAATGGAGAACACTTTAATAAAAGTACAACTTGTTCTTACACAATGAGGTAGGTAAACAAAACAGCCTATTAAAAGGTTTATTCAAATGCAGACTATATAACGGTGTTAACTCAGAGGTTGTGGCCAACAAAAACTATAATTAAAAACATATTCTGTGCTTTCCAACACCTTTCTCCTTTCCAAGACGTGCCACCCTATTTTCCAAATGAAGTTCTGGTCATTACCTTACCACACCTGACACTTTGGAATAACTTCCCTGTTAACATATGAATGTTATCCCTGGAACTATGTATCTGTGTCTCTTACATTACAGAGCTACACTTGTTTGAAAGATTTACCCCACATGAGTACCTCTGAAGAGGATGTGGTGATTGGCTTATGTTCACTAACAATACATTTTCACCATATGTAGGCAGTTGGCTGAGCTGATAGAGTATGAATATTTTGAGGTTGCAACAATAACAGTATTCCATACTGTTATGTGCTGAATATGTGTATTGATGGATCTTGCCCACTTGATGGCGCTGGGGATTAATATGACCACTAATTGCTCCTGTATGGGCTCTTCTATGTCAATACCTGATAAAGTATTTTGTTATGCCAGCAACCGAGTATGATGTCTGTAATTATTATTAATCTAGTGATACTTAAGACACATTGATACTTGAGACTGAAATTAACATAATTCTTCAAGTAAGTATTTAAATTATTACTGTAGTTTCCACACATGAGGTTAAAGATACAATAAAAATAATGTGACTCCTAAGATAAACTAATGGTTTAAGTATGAGATTTCTACAAGAGTGTAAGTACAATGTAATGGTAACTGCCATTTCCTGATTCGTGGACATCTTTGTGAGCATTTTATTTATTAATATTGCTAGTGTAGGTTTGAATAGTGATTATTGAGTAGCATAATCTCCAGTTCTGTTTGCCTACTGAATACAGCATTGATATTTTCATACAATTTGTAAGAATAAGAGTTCTTACCTTTCCTGGCTGTACTCTTTTGGTCCTGCACAGCCTCTGTGGTCACTGCAAAGAAAAGAAAAAAAGTTAATTTATAAGCTAGCTGATGTTAGAAGGTGGAGCCATACAGTGCTCTTACCATGTTCATATCTATGATTGTAACTGGGATGTGAAGTGATTGTGAATGCAAAGCTCAAGCTCATTCCTTCTGGTAGATGTGTAGTAATTCTGAAGAGAATTTGTTCATTGTTTTAAAGTTAACAAGTTTTTTATGTAGCCTGTACTCTGAATTTTGCACGTAAACACACTTCCAAATGTATTTTAGACTCACCACGACAGTAATCTTGGGAATAATTTTCCAATATCTCACTGCTGCAGTGAGCAATCAAAATATGTCTAATTAATTAAATATGTCTGCAGTCTCTCGAATGGACTCAGTCTTATTTGATTAATCTTAAGCAGATGGTAATTATAAACGGTACTTCTTCTGAGCCAAAAAAAGTATGATATGGTGTTCCACAGGGAAGCATCTTGGGGCATTTATTCTTTCAATTGTACATTAATGATTTATAATCACCTTGTTCATGCAACATTTTTACATGCATATATCTCTGCTCTTTTAATGTCTCATAAGGATAATAATAATCTAAAAGAATTTAAATGACTCTTAGTTATGAGCTGCTAAAAGTAAATAAATGGTTAGCTGACAATTAGTTATCTTTACATTTGGGTAAGTCCAAGTCCATCTCATGTGGATCTAAAATTAGGCTCAGAAAGACACCAAATTTTACTGTAAAATTTGGGGAGGAGGTTATTGCTGCTAAGACTAGCATAAACTATCTTGGTTGTGAATAAGATGGATGCTTATCAGGCAAAAGTATTAAAAGTTCTTGGTAAAAGTTCTTGCTAAAATAAATCAGAGGACAAAATTCTTAGCCAGGAAAGCGACCTTTGTTCTATTCTACATTAGCAGGATCTCTTATTCAGTGTTACTTTGATTATGCTGCAATGTCATGGTACACTGGTTTTTCAGTGGAGTTCAAGAATAGGCTACAGAAAGCCCAAAATAAACTGATTAGAGTAATTTTGAAACTGCATCCGCAAACCCATGTTAAATTGGCTCATTTTAGAGAACTTAGAGAACAAAGAATCAATAATGTGAAGATGCTCATGGTGTTTAAAATCTTGACAAACGTTGCACCCAAATATTCAGTGAATTGTTTTACTGTCATTAGAAATAATCATGTCTACTCTACACAAGGCAGTTTAACAGATTTTATACCTTATGCTTTTAAAACACAAATGGCTAAAAACACATTTCTATACTCTACCGCAGCACTATGGAATAACCTTCCTAGAGAAATAAAACTATGTTTGAATGTGAGATCCTTTAAAGTAACTCTTAAAACATGGTTAGTACAAAATATTAAGCTTGCATGATCAGAAAGAACCCCTGTTAAGAAGCACCCAACCATCTCTTCGGTTGTCTTTAAATTGTCTTGACTTGTGTATTTCTTGTGAGGACCACAATGGAAATAAGCCTTATAGGCTTCACTGTTATTGTTTAAGTTATTATACAGGCCAGCACGGCAACAGGAAAAATGCGGAAGTACAATGCCACTTGCGCCTCTGACGTAATAATGGGGCGTAGAAGCATAATGTCTGGGAATGTCCTCTGAAAACAAATGGGAGTACCATGCAACTTATGGGGCGCAATGCCCGAATTTGCAGTTTTCGTCCAAAGGTCTTAAGAGGTCTCAAAAGCAGGTCTATTCGGAGTGCAAAACTCGAAGGCAGAAAAATAAGTTTTTGTAGGTCTACATTGACTAAGTCAGCAGGTGTCATAAAATGACTTCGGAGATTACTGAAAGACAATAATGGTCAAACTTCCATAATGACACAAATAATTGAATTCCCCATGACCTACTAGGAAAATGTGAGACCCGTGCTCATCAAATTTATATTCTTTTAATGTTTGGAACATGATGGATGCAGACTATTAAGCTTGGCTGAATTTAACATCTCTGTTTTGCTGTTGATTCCAATCGTATGGAATTCATAATTACAAGGAGTAGAAGGCATTACCGGCACTCGTTCCTTACGATGACTGACCCTACGTTCACACATAAGCGGAATTTCGGCTCCGCAATCCAAAAGTGAGAGCACAGAACATAGAACAATGTCACGCCTGTCAAAAATCGGTGATCGCTGATTGGGACCTGCAGCAGACAAGTAACTCACTAGTGATACATTTTATGTAAGGACAATAAATATAGCTGATTGTCAAATAATTATCATCATTATATTTAGCTGGCTAGCTAAGACAGCCCCCCATGACCAAAACGGCAAGTTGTGACAAGCAAGTAAGATAGCACTTGCTACCTAGATAGGATAACCTATATTTTATAAGTAAAAACTAGGCTATTCAAACAATAAAATACATATGTAAATATCAGTGCATGCTCTTTTCTGTCAGCCTTACTGTATGACTTTGACATTGTACGATTTAGGGTATCCTTGAACCATAAGAATGAACGAGTCTGCCCTTTTATAAGGCAGAGGTCCGCCTGGATGATGTCCTTGGAGTGGTAGTTTGAAGGGGGGGATGTCATGGTTACGGCTCCTATAAGGAGCTGGAATGGACAGCTGCTCCGCTGCATTTTCTAGGCTGTTCCTGAGCGGAGCCCCCCTCGCCTCCATCCGTATTTAATGTAGCTGAGTGAAATATGTCATGCTAGCTACAGTGGTTACTGTAGGCTGTTTTCATTTTTGTGTCATGTGGTTTGACGTTACTTATATATATACATAAAATGGGTTTTGGCAGTATTAAGCAATGTATTGTATCACTGAGCATAAAGAGGGATGATGAACTATACAATGAAAACTATACGATGATCACCACATATATTTAATAATAATAATAACAATAACAATAATAATACTATATATATATATATGTGTGTGTGTGTGTGTGTGTGTGTGTGGACTCCTTAGCCAACCAGTGATTTTAATTAATCAATTAAGTGCTAAAACACACCAAAAACCAGCTACCACTGTGGCCCTCCAGGACTGGAGTTTGACACCCCTGGTCTAAGGTGTATATTTAAAGTGTAAATCACTCCTTGGCTTTACTCATACACTAGCTCACACTATTTGAATGGGAGACCTTCACCTGCCCACCCCTGCAGCCCGAAGTCCTGGAGGCAATACACACTGGGAGTGGGTGATCGTCGCACTTTTGGGCACATGGTGATAAGCACTCTTTAGCACATACAGAAATGTTGGTGATGTAAACAGAAAGTCCTGTTGGAGAAAATAATTGATAGACTACCTAGATGAATCTTTGTGGTTATTTAGAAGGAACCTTTGATTTTTTTAATGTTATTTGTTTTATTTTTACTTAAATATGTAAATGGAGTCAATTTTGTGTGTCATTCTTTACTGAATAAGATTATTAACTCACAAAGGTATAAAAATAAGACAAAAAGTTGCTCCCCACTTGCCAATTTAGGAGAAACTCTCAAAAATAATGGGTGTGTCAGTTTTAATTTTAGGAGTCCTAAATTTTGGGTCTAAGTGTAAATCACAAACCCTTTTATCACGAAAACCAGCTCCTAAAACAAGGAGAAGTTAGGGGTAGTTAAGGTGGCTCCTAAGTAACTAAGGTTGGTCGGAGCACCTCATTGATGTGGAACTTATTTCATCCCATGCATCCCTTTTTGCATTGGTGGTTATATCAACCCAAAATTTTACTCGTTATACTAATTTATTTGTTTCCTGTCATTGGCCAACTGGAAAGAAGCAAAAGCTGCTCTTGTGTCGTGTGTGGGTTTACGTTTGCACTACAATGTACTGCATGGACTGTGGTCAGCCATGGTTAGTCTACCCAAATAATTAAAAGGCTGTTTAATTCATATCCGTCAATTATTTAACATGCTGCCAGACATGTAAGAGCCTGACAATTAGCTGAACATTTACTTTTCTCGCTACTTTACAAGTTATTATTATTATTATTATTACTATTGTTATTATTGTTATTATTACATTTTAAATCAGTGATAGCCAACATAAGACTCTTTATTTTAATATAAAAACATTACACTGTCTCTCTAGCCATTTCTTTGAGGAACTCACCAACAAAGACCCATCTCCTATCAACCAATCACTGTGGGAATAGTACACAAGCTCATGATGTCATCCATAGTAATGAGGTCAATCAAGTTCCTCCTCTTAGTGTAAGATTTCTCCCCATTCTTTAGTAGAAGTTTGTCTCAGCAGCTTTGTGAATTGTTTTTAAGAGGAGACTCTAAACTAGGCACTTTCGTTGCCATTTAGGAGATCTCTTAGTTGTAAGATAAAATACTTTGTGAATATGGCCCCTGGACTCTTTAGACAATCAGTGATTAAATTAATCAATTTAGTGCCAAAACACACCAAAAACACTCCAGGACATGGGTTTGACTCCAGTGATGTAAACAGTGTAGACCTGTCATAATGGTGATGGAACATATACACACTAGTGGATGTGCATGATGACACAGAGAGACCACACAGGCTCGATGCCCTAGTTCAAGTGAACCGAGCATATACAACAGAGACACCATGGCTGTGAGTGAAACATGATTCCCTGGAGAGGACACCAAGGATACACCTTCTTCTGGAAGGGGTTCCTGAAGACACCTGCCTGCTGAATGGAGCAGGCTTTGCTGTAAAAGTAAACTACTTCAGCACATCCCTGAGTCTCTCATGGGAATCAGTAAGCAGCTGATGACATGGTCCATCCCCCTGCCAACAGTCGCTAAGCAACCCTGATAAGTGCATATTTGCCACGGTGGTTAGGCAGTAGAGCGGTTAGACTGGCTGCCTCTTTAAGGATGACTCGTTTATTTGATTAATAATCTATATGAAGTGTAATGACTGCCTCTTCAGAACTGATGGAGAATTTTATTGAAATGATTACTATCCAAATAGAACCCTTGTATAAACATAGTATTTCCACTCAACCACATATAGTTACAGTTGAGCCAGCGGCTACAGTACAGGTAAACTACATACATGAAACAGTAAAACTGGAACACTATAATGGTGACATAATAAAAAATTTATTGGGATCTCTGGAATGACACTTTTCAGAAAGCCTTTCTATTCCACCCTATCTCTGACTTTTATCAATATCATTAAAGACCTTTTATGTGCTTTAAATATTTATGTAGCAATACTGTGTTTATACTCAATACACAATATTGTATTTTCAAATAGTAAACTTGACTTTGTATCACAACCTGACACACCTGTAGACTCACAACTGCAAAATGTCTCTTTTGGCAGTGCCGTATGTACACCACATACTTCCACTCACTAAAACATTGATTCCATTCTGTGGGTTTGATAACAGCTACAGAATGATAATGATGAAGCTTGTCTTACCTTTGTTATCAGGCTGCATGTTCACATTGACAGTCATGTTTCCTGCCACACTACATCCATGTACCTGTGGTGCAGCAACACTGGCTCCAGTCTGAGCTGCAATGGAGGTATTGCAAGGAACTGATCTCAAATCAGTCGGTGCCTGTTCGGAATAGTCCACAGCATTGCCTCCAGCCTCAGCTGTGATTGAGGGATTGAGAGAAGCTGATCTCAGATCAGTATGTGCCTGTTTACTATGGTCCACATTGTTGCCTGCAGCCTTGGGTGTGACTAAAGGATGGATAGAAGCTGATGTCATATCAGTACGTGTCTGTTCACTTGTTCCTGTGAGAAATAAAACCAGGATCACATAATCAGTTATCATTTCAACTTAACCCATTAGACAACATGATAATAAGTGCAAATCACTGATACATTTGAATGTAATATTTTAGGACTGGGAGATATGGGCTAAAAAACATCTCATGCTTTTTTTCAAACTTTAAGATTCACATCATTGATTCTTTTTTTTTTCAACAATCAAAAAAGGCCAAAGCATAAGACAATGTTTAATAATTAATGTGACAAGGACAGCATTCACACATTGTGATACATGCTAACATGTAACAAGCTTAATATTTGACAAAGAAAATGTAATGTTTCACTCAGCAAAACTTCATTCATGCACACACACACACACACACACACGCACAATTATATAGTTTGGCTACAAGCATAGGTGTTTGCATTATGTTGATATATGTATAGCTTTGATTAAAATACATTTCAATCAAAGAACTACATATAGAATTCTAGGAGAAACCTTGTTTGCTTGGCGAAGGCTGAACTGGTAGTGATCCAGCTTTTGTAGTAGCATTGAACTAAATTATTCCTACATATATGTGCGTATATATATATATATATATATATAGTCACATTTTGTACTGCATAATTGTCATTCTCAGTGTAAAAACTCAGAGAAGTTTATCTTACTCATTTCCAGATCATTCTCCAGCCTCTGAACAAGATCATGTCGCCGTATTTTCTTTAAGATTTCCAAGGTGAGTTTTATCATTTTGTTACCATTGTACTTCCTCATCACAGAGGCAACACCTGCCACACCTTTATCCTCCAGCTGTTCCCATGAAATGGGACAACATCCTTCCACCACATTTTCACTCAAATAAAATGTGAACTTTTCAAAGTCTTCTTTCCGCAGCTCCTCTAGAATCTCCAAGATCAGGCCAGCCATCACAAACTCCTAAGAGCAGACAGTAAGATAAACTAAACAAAACACTCAAATCATTTTTGGTATTTAATGCCTAACATGTATTGTTCATATTTATTATTAATACATATCTTACTAAATATTTTGTAATTACAGAAAATGTTTATAACAGTTAAACATTACAGATCACTATAGTTCAGTACCCAACGCACTCAAGTCATGCATTTTCATAAATGTATGAATGGCAGGGTAAAATGTGAAGGGTTGCTACATAATAAAACTGTAATTACCTACAGGAGAAAACTTACATTCTTTTGGAACACTTTTTGCTGGTATTATTCTGCCCCTGGTTAGCTGGTTTCAGGTCTAATTGGTTAGAAGAGACAGGGTATTTGGTTATTTTTTCTTTGCTCACATCTCAGGGCTGTGAAATGTAAGTATTACCAACAGCAGCGGTGGAGCAAGTATATGTGGAAAAGAGAAGAAAAAGAAATGCAAGGGGTGGATATGCTTTTAAAGCTGTCAGCTGTGACTGAAATCTCACATTTGTAACAAAAGATGGCAGCAGCTCTACCTGTCTGTCTGTCTGATCTACTATCTACATAGTAGATTGAAAGGTGCTATCTCTGACTGTGTAATGCAAAGTATTATTAAATGCACCAAGCTGACGTTTTCACCTTCAAAAAACCTTTCATAATTTGGGCAAAGAAGCTGGATTTAAAAAAAAATGTAAACATATTAATGCAAATATGTAAATGCTTAAAAGTATGAGGAAAACTACACTGATCATGATAGAAAATATATACCCCATGTGCTGTGTTTCCTGAAAATACAACTGTGGTTATTCAAGAACATTCCATAAACAACAAGTAATATTTGTTAAACAAACTGATAAATATATAATTATATTGTAATCAGTCAGTTATGAGGGCCATATTCCTCATTACAAAATATGTACTCTCACATATTTTATGTGCCCTTTTAACATAATAATCATAGTTACCCAATCATGTCAGCTGTCTCCAACTGTGAATCCTTTGACAACACAATTTAAAAAGCTAATTTACATTAAACTGCAAAGAGTGGAAATACTGACTGCAACAGAAATTATACAATCACTTTACCTTGAAGGGTTTTCTAAAGGATCTTCAGATTTTCCATTTATTTTTCAAATAGTGCCCTTTTTCTGAAGAACAAAAAAAGTTTCTGTAGTGACACTTCCTTTACTGTCACTGATGGACATTTACAGGAAATGAAAAAGTTTTGCTTAGCTGTGAGTATTGTAGGAGGAGTGTAATTTTTGTACATACATATCCTGGTCTTTAAAGAAACAGCACACATTTAGGGGCTGTAAACACCCATACACACACACACAGTTTGCTTTGTCAGTTAGTCTGTATCTCAGATGCTCTTATGTTTGAGGTTGTACTGTAGTATTTATATTTATGTATGCACAGTAGCATGTGTTACATCTTTAAGATAATGCGAGGGGGGTTGTGGGGGAAACGGGGAAAGAGGATGTGAAATTCAGAGAGGCAGAAAAGGGAAGAGTCACATACCCACACAATGCAGGAAGTTAATCCATGTAGTTGTGTGATACATTTGAGGATTGAGATATCAACTTATCAATATTACTGTATTAGTGCAGTGATCCTACATCTCAATACAGATACGATAGTGCATTTTGATATACTCTGAGCTACACATGACACTCTGGTATACTCTGAGATACACATTACACCCTGAGATAAACAAATGAAGTCTGTGATACACAGTAAACTGTGAGATAAACAAATGCAGTCTGAGATACACAGTACACCCTGAGACAAACAAATGAAGCCTGTGATACACAGTACACTGTGAGATACACAAATGCAGTCTGAGATACTGATTATGAGATCATTTTTTCTTGAATGCCTGCTGTGTGTATGAAATGTGCGATACAATGTGAAACAGAAATTTGAAACAGAATTTGGTTGAGTGTACATTTATGTCAGTGACTGTGCATGTTATGTGAGCATGTGTACATTTTGTGTTTGTGTGTGAATATGCATTGGTGTGTGTGTCTATGTATGTATAGGTGAGTGTATACATGTGTGTCTGTCAGAGTGTATGTGTGTAGGTTTATATGTGGGTGGAAGTGTTACATTTTCTATTGTGTTGGCAGTTGTATCTGTGTTTGTGTGTAGCAGTTCTGAGTGTGTTGATACATCTGAGAGTGTGCATGTATGGTATGGTGTGTGTGTAGGCTGTACAAGTGTGAGTATGTGTACATTTGGGTTACTGTAAGTTTTTTATGGGTGAGTGTGTGAGCTGGAGTGGATATGTGTCAAAGGGAGAATGTATGAGTGAGTGAGTGAGTGAGTGTGTGTGTGTGACTGTACTCCAGGTGACACATGGACACTGAGGTGTTAGATCTCCACACTCTAAACCCAGCACAGACGGGGCGTTTTCCTCTTAGAGGATTTGAAGAAATGGGATAGTACTCACGTGCTTGACCTCGTCAAACACAATAAAACCAGCTTACACTTTACACTGCACTTTCATTCTTATGAAATTATGTTTATCAATGAATTATAAACCATGTTTACTCAGTACAGCTTACCTCACAGTGAAAAACTGAATAACTTTGCTTTTTATCTCAAATGGCTGATGAGGCTGTAGAGGCCAACATGGAGGATTACCTGGAGAACATTCGATTCCTCTTTGATGCACAGCTGGATACAATTTGTACTGTACTACACACTTGTACATGTGCTCTGTCAAACACTTTGAAACAAGCTGAAAATTTACACTGCAATTTCACTCATGCATGATACCACGCTCAACAGGCAAATAAAATCCCTAAGGGAAAATTTTATCGATAAATTATCTACCATATCGACAACTCTTACAGCATACATAACAGCATGTTCAGCTTTGTAATTCTGTACATATAAATATGGAATTAAATAATTTTCAGTAAGGCTGTCATTATTCTGGCCCTTGGATAACTGCATCTTGCATTGTGTATTTTCACAACTGCAACCCTTTGATTTATGAAATAAAGAGGATGGAAACTGAATTTATAATGCAGCTGTATTAAAACATTTTAATTTACACAAAGTTCAGTTAGCTACCAAAAGTCATTCATTGTTGTTTTATTTTAGTCTGTGTTGAGACTATTGTATTGAGACCAATAGTAACTTGAGTGGGAAATATTATGACAAAAATACTTCCCATAACCAAAGTTGCTGAAGCTTAGCTGAACCTAGTGCTACACCCTGAAGTAGCTCATGCTCCAGGCCTGTGTGTTTCCTTGATGTGTCTCCAAAGCAAACTGCTCCTGAGAGCTAAGCCCATAGCAGAAGCAAAAGGGCATCCACAGAAATGACCGTAGCACCACCCTGATGGCCATTCCTGCAAACAGACCTGATCCCACCTGCTCTCCCATCCCATCACACGGGTCCTCAAGGATCACTACATGATGGGTTCCTGTGTTAACACAGAAAGAGACCAGTCATTTAGCATTAGCTTTCATGGGAAATTACTGATGAAACAATCACAACAGACTTAATATGTTATTTGATATTTTAATATCAACACTAACAATAAAAGTAGGAATTCTATTTTCAGTGATATTATTTTCATTGGTTTTCAAACACGAGATAAACACACACAAGATAAAACACACAGCACCTTCCATAAGCGCACACCCACCACCCTTAATAAATAAAACATCCTCCACCCATAATTACCCATCACCACCCAGCAAGTACCTCACACCATTCAGTGGAAACTGGTTGCTGGTATCTGTGGGAAGGATGAAACCTTACCTCTATATCCACAGCCTGGGTAGCCAGGGCTGATGTAGACTGTGTTATGGCTGACAACCATGACAAACTGGTGCTTATTATCATAGGGATCATATGTGTAGACCTGAGTAGAAAGAGCCATTACATTGATCATTAATCATGAGTGTTAGGTCAGCAAATATGGTGAATAATATACTCAATCTATACATTTTAGTAAGTACTGAACGTGTGTCCTTTAGTCGGATGTGTGTTATTTGCTACTTCTTTTGTAACAGTTGGTAATAACTCTTTAACTGTTTAATAACAATTTCAAATCTACTGTATCTCACAGGAGCCCTTTTCAGATTTTATCAGCAGAGAGATACTAACTGGGACTCTTTTTGCTTCCATCAGAGCAAGCTTCCAGACATATCACAAAACATAAATAAGTAATAAACGACAACTAAAGTTACTACTACAACTGCTACTATTACTGTTACTGCTATTACTAATAATAATGATAATTAGAAATAAAGTGGATGTGTAAGTGTATAGGGTATGAATAAAGAGATCCACTCACAGCGCCTTGTCTTCACTGCTGGCACACAAGACCATTGTGGACCCGTCTCATAGGAGCACCACCAGCAGACATTCTCACGGACAGCCTTCTGGAGGACACACACCTGACAATACAACACCCAGCATGCTGCATTACTGCGGAGCTTACCCTCCTTTACACACACAGCAATGCTTACACAAGGGTTGTTCAGCATGTGAAATAGAACCGTTAACACAGCTAGTTTAAAAAAGAAATGAGTGTTTTACAAAAGCTGCTAAGAGAGCACGGGCCACGGGTCTGTTGGTGCACCGCTCCTCTCACCTGCACCCTCGAGCCCAGACTTTACAGTGACATATTTCTCTTTCAGGCACGGTGTCGTCTCACAGTTGTTGTGGCTGTAGTGCTTGTAATAGATAAAGTTCCCGTCCGTCTGGAGGTTGAATAAATTCAGCTTTCATCGCTTCACAATGGAACCTGTACAGGCAGTCAAAGTTAGCACAGCAGTTAGCTTTAAGCACCCAGTTCTTCTTCACCTAGATAACATTTTACGACCCACTTTCAAAGTGAATGCGCGTGTGTTACTGCAAAAATGCAAGCAGTAAAAATAACCATTGAAATGTACATTGTTTAATAAATATACTAAATTAAGAAATGAAAAAAGAAAACAGCTAAAAACCCAACAAAGAAAACAACAGTCAGCAAACCATTAGGTTCAAAAGAATTACTGCCTGAACACAAAATGCAACCCTTACCCAAAAGACACACAAACACAAAAACATTAATAACACTAACTGGACTGTACAACATCAAGGCACCAGGTGAGTTACCTGAGTAAAAGACCTGCTTTAATTGGAAAGTTAACTGCAGAGTAATGGTACGGTCACACTTGGCTTCCAACGCGAAATATCCGCGTGGATTTCCATTCAAGTCAATGGAAGGTAGCGTCAACTGTCAACGCTTCCGGGAGCAGATTATCTGCCCTGCTCTTGACGCGGGGCGGGGCTCTGTTTTCCGCCTCGAGTTCAACTGTGGTGAACTCTGACCTCGCGAATACGCGAATCTGCCCCTGTCTGGCCAGTCAGAGAGCTGCTGTTTGACCCCGAAGGGCGCGTCAGTTTGATTCTTGTAGTTCAAGTCAAACTGTAAAACTGAAATGGAGCTAACGCTGATAACCGTTGCATCGTTTCACCCCAGGACATCAGTGTAAAAAAAAAAAACTGGAATAGACGGTGAATACTATACAAATGTGTGAAAATACTTGCTACTACTCATTAACTATCTTGCTAGCTATCTGATGGGTAAAAGGTAGCTGCCCGCTAGGTTCTACCTAGGTGTTTAGCTTGCTAGCTAGGTAGCTGTCTGTTATTAGCTACGCTGATGAAAACTACAATTGAATCGCGCATGCCCGAGTTAACTGAATTAACAGAATCCAGGGCTCCGCCCACAATTCGCGCCGCAGCGCGGATTTTAGAAGCCAAGTGTGACCGTACCATAACGATGAGAACAAGCACATCCAGAGGCTTTCAGAGGGCAAGGGTGAACTGGAAAGGGTCTGAATGCCAATTTCAGATACAACTATCTATGTATCTGACATAAAAATATATGCCAGGGAAAAGAGCGGGACCAACTGGGCAATTTTGACAACCTCCCACCTGTTTGGTTGATCATTTAGACTCAATTATAGAACTCTGACCATTTCTAGGCAAACCTGTATGGAAGGTGAGGTCACAGGAAAATTTATGTAATGTGAAATACCCACAGCTATGAGTCTTTCTGTTAATTTAGTTACGGGTAACGTTAACTGATATATTACGCACTGGCTAGCTATGTTCTCCCTTGGCAGAGTGAAGTTGAGTTGGCGGAGTTACCTTAGTATTTCTGTATGGCTGGCTATCACATCTCGTCATCAACCTCAGTCCAGTTTATGCGTATTGATGTTCCGCTTTCAATTTTGTGGCCATGTAAGGTAAACTACGCAAAGGATGCTAACGTTGGTTAGCTGACTGGTAACGTTAGACAGCCCGCAAACACAATAACAGCACTTTTTGTTGAACTACTGCCAAGTCAGCTTGCTACCTTAGCTAAATGTCTTTTCACACAGGATTAAACAGACATTTGGTTCAAAAGGTCTCGATCCACGTTCTTTTACCTGTTAGCCAACTACGAGGTGCTCGGTAGCTTCTGGATGCCTGCCTGACTCGTTGATGCTGATAACATCCACCGCTACTATGTCAGGTTTGTCCAGTGGGTTCACTTTCTTCTCGGTAATCCCGCGTGTGGCTCGGGGTCTAGTTTTATTGGGTATTACCCCAACATTTTGATAAAATACTCCAGATGTGCACGTGGACGATTTTGGTATCAAACAAAACATTTTGGCAAAACAGGGTGAAGTAGTCGTCATTCAAGAGATGAAATCATTTACATTATTAAACGACATCCCTGTTATTACAAACTAGACATCGATAATTCTATTTAGAAAATTCAGACATTACAATCAGAAAAATGAATTACCGTTAGCATTTAAATTAGCAGGTGCTGTGTCATTGATCCATCCATCTGCTAACTTCAGTCAAGTCATCCAGTCAGGACTCCACAAGCTTAGGACATGATGTTGAAATAAAGATATTATGTACCGATATTTCGGAAATAACACAACAGCGTCATGTTTGTAAATTCACTGCGAAGTGATTCAATTCCGGTGAGAATTACAGAAATAAACGGGGGACAGATTTGTCTCATCGACAGGATCTTCCAACGGTCTTGCATCCGGCCGACCTCAGCTGGATTATCAGTAACACATCACGCCTCAGCGCCACGTGACGCCACAGTGACATCACAGTGGAAACAGGAGTCCTGGAACTGTATAAATCAAGGCATTGTTCAGGAAACAAGGCAAGATTTTCCTCTTGGAGGATTTGAAGAAATGGCAGATGCCATGGACTACCTGGAGGATATTCGATTCCTGTTTCATGCAGAGCAGGATACAGTAAGTTCTGTAGTTACACTGCACTTTCATTCATAAGAAAGCATGTTTATCAAGTAATTATGAACCATTTTTAAACACAGTACGGCTTACCTCACAGCAAAAAATGGAATAACTTTGCTTTTTATTTTAGATGGCTGATGAGGCTGTAGAGGCCAACATAGAGGATTACCTGGAGGACATTCGATTCCTCTTTGATGCACAGTAGGATACAGTAAGTACTGTACTACACACCATGTGCTCTGTCTGGTCAAACACTTTAAAACAAGCTGAAAAGTTACACTGCACTTTCACTCATGCACGATACCACGCTAAACAGGCATATAAAATCCCTAAGGGAAAATGTTTATTGATAAATTATCGACCATTTTAAACTCCTCACTGAATACATAATGCAATCACAGACATTGTATTATTTGATATTTTAATATCAACATGAACAATAAAAGCAGGAATGATATTTTTTGTGACATTATTTTCATTGGTTTCAAACACACACAAGATAAAACACACAGCACCTTCCAATAAACGCACACTCACCACCCTTTAAAAATAAAACATCCTCCACCCATAATTACCCATCATCACCCAGAAAGTACCTCACACCATTTAGTGGAAATTGGTTGCTGGTATCTGTGGGAAGGATGAAACCTTACCTCCATATCCACAGCCTGGGTAGTCAGGGCTGATGTAGACTGTGTAAAATGACTACTACTACTGCTACTATAATTGTTATTGATACGGCTACTAATAATAATAATGAGAATGACAAATCTAATAAAGTGGATGTATAAGAGTATGGAGTATGAATAAAGAGATCCACTCACAGCGCCTCGTCTTCACTGCTGGCACACAAGGACATGGTGGACCCGTCTCATAGGAGCACCACCAGCAGACATTCTCAAGGACAGCCTTCTGGAGGACAAAAACCTGACAATACAACTTCCAGCATGCTGCATTACTGAGGAGCTTACCCTCCTTTACACACACACACAGATTATTCCAAAGATTTGATTTACAGGGGATAACTGCAATGGACGTGATAACAATGGTTGATGCCAAGCTGGGCAGAGGGAAACTGATCGGGGTAAGAAGCCGGCCCAACAATGGGTTTGAGTTAACTTTGGAGAAGGAGGATTACTGCCAGCTTCTCTTGGACGGAGTGCAAGTGAAGGGTCATGTTTGTGAGGTGCGCAGACTGTGTGCTACGGAGGTTATGGTCTCCTTTTTGAACCTGCTGAAATACATAGAGGACACTGTGATTCTGGACAAGTTGGAAAGGTGGAGTGTGACTCCGATTCTACCTCTCCGCAGGCATTTTTACCCGGGCACTGCAGTGGCGGATGGCACACAGTTTCTCAGGGTCAAATTCCCGAAAGAGATTGCTTCGTTGCCGTACAGCGTGTGTTTTGATACGGGAGATGGACCACTGTATTTTCGGGTCATGCATGACAGGCAGGTGAAGATCTGCCGTTTGTGCATGAGCCCGGTTCATGTGATGCGAGTTTGCCCGCAGTTTGTCTGCCATGGGTGCTTGGAAAAGGGGCATCACGCGAAGGAGTGTAACGCTGTAACACCATCAATCAAAAATTATATACTTGAGAGCGCGAACATAATACATGTTTCTCTCTTTGATAAAAGATATTGTTTTTCTTTCCAAATGATGTAAATGACAAAAAAAATTGTACTTAGAAATAATATAAAGCCATTAAAACAAGAAAAAAGCTCCTTCTTTCCAAGTTACGGTCAAACTGAGAGATTTTATGGTGATTTGCATATTTTTCCAAAAGTAGGTATTTTTGGTGTTTGCCCGGGGTTGGGGGTGGTGGTGGTAATATTTATTTTAAAGAGCTATTTAGGTAGTAAACTAAGAAACGTAAAGTACCTCACACATAAAAATGGGTAGCAATTTTAGAACAAGAAAAAAAGGTCCTTCTTTCCAAGTTAAGGTCAAACTGAGAGATTTTACGTTGATTTGCATATTTTTCCAACAGTATGTATTTTGGGTGTTTGCCGGGGTTGGGGGTGGTGATGGTAATATTTAATTTAAATGGCTATTTAGCTGGTAAACGAAAAAACGTGAAGTACCTGACACATAAAAATGGGTCGCAATTTTAATTATACTCATTTCCTGGAGGTTGAAATAGCTTGGGTCAAATTGACGGCAAGGATAAAAGATGTTAGCAAATCTGAGGACAATACGAGGGTTAAACCCCCACCAAGAGCGGGCGGCTCAGTCGGAGCTCCAGCGTGAAATGTGAGCCAAAGTCCAGGTGAAACTGGGCGCCGGTGGTGGGTCTTTCTCCACCATCTTCAAATCATGGGCCTCCGGCCTAGCTCCACACCTAGAGCCGGGCCTGACGCTGTGGCCTTGGCCCATGCCAAGCTCCAGCCAAAAACCCAAACTCCAAACGTGAGCCTGGGCTCCGCATTGTTGGACGAAAAAAAAAAAAAAAACCGATCTGGCGCCACAATCGCAGAAGAAAGCGGATGACAACCATGAGGCGACCGATTGAGAGGGGAAGGGGGAGGATCTAAGGCCTGCCCCAGGAGAAGCAACTGAGGCCCTCCTAACTTTTCTTATTGTTTGCACTAGCTTAAACTTTGACGCCAAAATTTAGTGGTAATGGCAACCATTTTATTGAGGAATAGACTGCCACCTTGTGTGTTTGGCAGTGAACTACGCCTAAAGTTGACCAACCTCTTCCAGGCTACTGCATCCAGGTTTTGTCTGCATTATTATATCTACGCTTACGTTTTGTCAGTATCAAAATGCGCAAGGCTGTAAGTATGTCTGTCAACGCTGTGTCAGTTGAAAGATAGGTCTGATCCCACAAATCACACTTCACCAACCGTCTGTATGAGCAGTTGTCTTTGCCCCCGCTTGGGTGACCGGTGCTCTCCCGGTCCTGTCTGGGTGAACAGTTGCTCGCGGTTCTGGAGCCAAGGGCTGAGAACGAGGTATTGGGAGAGAGGCTTAAGGTTGGGAGCCCCTCGGTAAAATGGAGGTAAGGCGTAATGCTGCTAATGTCATCAAGATGGTTCCAGGCCCCACCAGATACACTGTCAGCCATGTCCAAGACATAAAATCTGCATTTGAGCTCTTCTTAACACCATCAATCGAAAATGATATACTTGAGAGCCCGAACATAATACATTGTTCTGTCTGTGATAAAAGACACTGTTTTTCTTTCCAAATGATATAAATGACAGAAGATGTGTACTTAGAAATAATATAAAGCTACGAAAACAAGAAAAAAAAGGTCTTTCTTTTAAGGTCAAACTGAGAGATTTTATGGTGATTTGCATATTTTTCCGATACTAGGTATTTTGGGTGTATGCCGGGGTTGGGGGTGGTGGTGGTAATATTTAATTTTAAGGGCTATTTAGCTGGTAAACTAAGAAACGTTTGCCTTTTGTGCATGAGCCCGGTTCATGTGATGCGAGTTTGCCCGCAGTTTGTCTGCCGTGAGTGCGTGGAAAAGGGGCATCACGCGAAGGAGTGTCAAGCAGCGCGCTGTAACACCATCAATCGAAAATGATATACTTGAGAGCCCGAACATAATACATGTTTCGCTCTTTGATAAAAGATATTGTTTTTCTTTCCAAATGATATAAATGACAAAAAAAATTGTACTTAGAAATAAAATAAAATCGCTCCGGCGTCACAATAGCAGTAGAAAGCGGATGACAACCATGAGGCGACCGATTGAGAGGGCAGCTTTCGCTTACGGCCACACCAGGCTGAACGGGCCCGATTGTGACGTCACAGGTGTGAGGTTGTGGCTGCAGAGGTGGGAGAGAGGCTCTCACACTGTTTATTTAGCTTATCTTTTCATTGTTTATTGTACTAGTCTGTTACTTTTGTAGTGCTTCTTTTGTTTTTTTTTTTTGCTTGTTTTGCTTTTTTCCTCCCCTGAGCAGTTTATCTGCTGAGGGGTAGATTTTTCGTGTGTTTTTTAATTAACGGGAATGGATTTCAACATGAATGACTCAGGACCGGCAATTTGACAAATAGCTATGGGTACGGATTTGAAACAAACGACGAGTTCTGGGTTGTCTGATCGACTGTCTGAACATCGACTTCGAGTTTTGGATCATGGTGAAAGTTCTAGTAATACAGCTGTTAATGTGGTTTTTGAACATGGCATGTACTCAGGGAAAAGAGTTTTGAATGGCGGACGGATTGATGACGCTGAGAAGGACTGCGGGGCTAGGTTGGAATTGACGGCTGGAGAGGAATTCTCTCGCCAGCTTACTCCTGAACAAAGATGTTACGCCCAGGGGAAGATGGGATGGGGAGGACGTAGTTTTATATGGGAAATAGCGCTCGGTGGGAAAACACAGGCGGGGAAAACGAAATACGGTGCAAATAAAAGGTGTATTTACAGGAGAACAAGTCAGTTATATACAAAGTGCACAGTGGTTCAATGGTGATATACATACACAAAACTATATACAAGTATATACAGGTACAACCAAACAAGACTCGGGGAGAACAACAGGGTCCCAAACGCACTGCCAAAGTAAAGAAAAGAACAAAACCAAAATGTACTAGTAAACAAAAGAAACTAAACCTTGTCAAATAATAACACTAGCTGTTCTAACAGAAGAATTAAACCGAAGTACAGGGGGTGGCAGCTGCTGCTAAACTGGTGGTCTAGACAAGTCAAGCAAACTACGTGCGTGGAAATGTATGAGGGCCCCCGTCTACCCTTGACCAAGTTATTTCCCCACACACTGCACAAACAGACCACAACGAACAAAACGCGAAAAACAAGAAACATACAGAGGGCGAAGACTTTCTTTTTACACAGAAGTGAACAAGACTTGAATTATGAGCTGAGATGAGCTGGAAACGGCGGGGACTTCGTGGAATATGAAGGGGTATCCTCAAACGGGGCAGCATCGGATTGGATGGGAAGGGACCAAATGAAGGAGGTGGCAGAATGAAGGTGATTGATGACGGACGGCTGGATTGACGAATGGAAAGTGCGGCACAAGAGGAGACCCATCTGGAGAAAAAAAGAAGCGGACATACACACACAGTACAAGAACATAGAAACCACACAGCAAAACTAAACATTTACCATAACACCCCCACCACTAAAACAAACCTAAAGGGGTTTACTGAACACAAAACACAACCTTTTTTTTATGCTCAGGACAAAGCATCCGCCACTAAATTCTGTATCCCCTTTTTATGCTTGATATTTAACTGGTAATTTTGTAGAATGAGGGACCAACGCATCAAGCGCTGGTTGTGGTTATACATTCTGGAAATAAATGTTAGGGGGTTGTGGTCGGTGAAAACCATGATTGGGGCTGAACTTGACCCCAGATACACTTCGAAGTGTTGGAGGGCAAGAAGTAGGGCCAGTGCTTCATCGAAAAGATGGTGGAATAGGCAAGCTGGTGTTTGAGAAACTTGCGGGAGAAAAAACAGATGGGGTGATCAATTCCGTCTGCGTCCTCTTGAAGCAGCACAGCACCAGCTCCCAGGGCACTTGCATCTACCTCTAGCTTAAAAGGACTCGTAAAATCTGGAGCTGCAAGAACAGGGGCAGAACACAGAAGGGCTTTGACATTATCAAATGCAGTTTGGCAAGTATTAGACCACAAGAAAACACAGGAGGGCTTCAAGAGGTCAGTTAGCGGAGCAGCAACAGAGGAAAAGTTCCTGCAAAAACTTCTGTAATATCCTGCCATGCCAAGAAACCTACGGAGTTCCCGCCTAGTGGTGGGCACAGGATAGGCAGAGATAGCGGCAATTTTCGTATCAACCGGACGAACCTGACCTCGGTCAAACACAACAGAAAGGATGTCTAAATGGTCTGGCCAGTTTTCCGAAAACACCACAACATCATCCAGATAAGCCCTACAGTTCGGGAGTCCGGACAGAACTGTGTTCACCAACCGCTGAAACGTCGAAGGCGCATTGCACATACCGAACGCCATTACAGTATACTGAAGGAAATCGTCAGGGGTTACAAAAGCGGATATCTCAGAGGCACGGGATGTCAACGGGACCTGCCAGTAACCTTTTAACAAATCAAGTTTGGTTACGAATCGAGCAGAACCAAGACAGTCAATACAATCCTCCATACGAGGAAGTGGGTAGGAATCAGGAACAGTGACTGAGTTTACTTTCCTGAAGTCAGTGCAAAATCTAAAAGTACCATCGGGCTTCGGGACCAACAAGCAAGGAGAGCTCCAGGGACTTACGCTAGGCTTAGCCAACCCATTTTCACAAAGGTATTGTACCTCTTTTTTCATGAGGTCCCGTTTAAAAGCATTGACCCTGTAGGGATGTTGCCGAATCGGGGTGGCGTCCTTCACATTTACGTCATGCTGTATAACGGAGGTGCGTGAAGGAGTGTCATTAAACAGTGAGGGATACCCAAGAATCAGCTGGGTGATGTCGTCCTTATGGGTGTCTGGCAAATAGTGAAGATGTGAAGGCAGTACAGCCAAAATCTCAGAATTAGCTAAACGTGCACATTGCTGTGGTGCGTTTCTTAAAACCAAACCATCCTCATCTGGACCGGACAGAGACACCTTAGAAACTGAGACACACGAAGAGACCGAGTCCTCCGACCGTGTAGTGATCCGAGAACTGTACAATTTTAACATGTTGACATGACATACCCGAGTTTTCCGTTTACGGTCGGGCGTGCGTATGACATAGTCAACTTCACTCAGCTTCTTTTCAATTTCATGGGGACCAGAAAATCGAGCTGTCAAGGACGAACCAGGGGTGGGCAACAAAACCAATACTCGGTCACCAGGGAGAAAAGAGCGAGCAACAGCTTTGGTGTCAAACTGCCGTTTCATGGTTTCTTGTGACAGGCAAAGATGCTGTCTAGCAAGAGCCCAAGCATGGTGCAACCGTTCTCTGAACTGTGACACATAGTCCAAGACTGTAGTCTGTGGGGAAGGTGTACTTAAAAACTGTTCTTTAAGCATTTTTAGTGGACCCCTCAAAGTATGGCCAAACACAAGCTCCGCTGGACTAAACCCAAGGGATTCCTGTCTGAACTCTCTTAACGCAAACAGTGCAAAAGGGACACCTTGATCCCAACTCTTACCTGTCTCCAAACAGTATTTGCGCAGTACTGATTTAAGTGTTTGATGCCAGCGCTCGAGCGCTCCCTGTGATTCTGGGTGGTAGGCGCTGGAAACCTTATGGGTAATGGCAAGTGACTGCAGCACCTGTTTGAACAGTCTGGACAGAAAGTTAGTTCCCTGATCAGTTTGCACACTTTTCGGAAAACCAAAGGTTGAGAAAAAGATGGTCAAGGCCTTTACCACTGCTTTGGCCGTTATGTTTCGCAGAGGAATGGCCTCTGGAAACCTCGTAGCAGTACACATGATTGTTAGCAGAAACTGGTAGCCAGATTTTGTCCTCGGAAGGGGACCAACGCAATCAACAATTACATTTTCAAAGGGTTCGCCCATAACCGGGATCGGATGAAGTGGGGCCGGCGGAACCACTTGGTTTGGCTTCCCTGCAACCTGGCAAATGTGGCATGACTGACAAAACTGAGCCACCGAAGACTTTAGCCCAGGCCAAAAGAAATGTCGAAGCAGTCGGTCATACGTTTTATTTATACCAAGATGACCAGACCAAGGGCTGTCATGTGCGAGGGCCAATACTTGGTGGCGGTATTCGTCAGGTAGAACTATTTGGTATACAATACCCCACTCAGAATCACTAGAGGTGACAGGAGACCATTTTCTAAGCAACAAACCATCATCCAGATAATAACCGACCGGTTTTTCTTTGACCTTGTCAGGAGCAATGACCGCAGAAAACAACTTCTTTAGGGAAGGATCCCTTTTCTGCGCAGCAATTAGCTGTTCACGGGTGGCAGGGATTCGCAACACAGAATTAGACACAGGTTTAGAACCTTTTTCTTTAGTGTCAATTGGGCCGTTCACAGGAGAAATCACAGCAGTGTCCGACAACAACGGAGCCAGAACCGTCTCTGCTAAATTAAACTGTTCTCCCCTCTTTCGAGCCTGTGCCCGAGTCAGGGCACATACTGGGAAAATATCAGAGCCCTCCGGTTCTGACAATTGAGGACGATTAAGAACCTCAAGCACAGGGTGCACTTTTTCTCCAGCAATGTCGTTCCCCAAAATAAACGTTACCCCAGGCACAGGTAACGCGTCCTGTACAGCCACTTTATAAAAACCAGACACTAGATCAGACTGGAGGTGGACCGTATGCAATGGTACAGTTACAAAACCCATCTCAATACCTTGAATAATAACACTGGATCCACAGGAAGAGCGGTCAGACAAAGGCAACACACCAGCAAGAATAAAGGACTGTGCAGCCCCAGTATCTCGTAAGATACGCACAGACCTTTGATCAGCCGTCTCACCAGTCAAAGACACAAACCCAGTGCAAACGAAGGGCTGGTAACAAGACTCAGTCTTGTCTTCAGTCACGGCTTCCTCAGAGCAGGTTCTCACAAAATTAACCGATTTCGGTTGACTTGCCCCTTGCTTCCGTTTAAGTACGAGACAATCAGCAATTACATGACCGAGTTTATGACAGTAAAAGCATTCCCGAGAATCTTTTGACTTTGCGGCAGAAGTAGTTTTCACTGCCCCTTTGACATCAGCAGGAATATTTTCAGCAGTAGACTTATCAGCACGAGAAGCGAACAAGGGTTTATGGGTTAAAGTAAACTCGTCTGCTAAGACAGCTGCCTCAGAATACGTAGCGGTCTTCTGCTCATTTAAATAGACCAACACCCTCTCAGGCAAGCATTTCTTAAATTCCTCCAGGAGAATTAACTCACGGAGAGAGACAAAGTCCACCGTACCGGTAGCCGAACACCATTTATCAAAAAGGATGACCTTCTCCCTAGCAAATTCCACGTAAGTCTGAGAAGGACTCTTCTTGAAACTACGAAATTTCTGTCTGTATGCTTCGGGCACTAACTCGTAAGCACGCAACACTGCAGCTTTCACCTTGTCATATTGCATGCTCTCTTCCAGGGAAAGAGCAGAAACCACCATCTGTGCTTTACCACACAACTTGCTCTGCAACAGGGTAGACCAAACATCCATAGGCCACTGTAGAGCAATTGCAACTCTCTCAAAAGCAGTGACGTTGGCGTCCACTTCAGTCTCTCTAAAAGGAGGGACAAGGGCTACCTGCCGGCTTATATCAAGAGAGCCAGAATGTAACCTAGGTGGAGGTGTTTCACCTTTGCCCGAGGACGGTAGGGAAGTCGCGTTGGCGCTGGAGTTCTCCAACTCTAGCTGCCTCAACTTGACTGCCGTCTCCGCCTCAAGCTCAGGTTTACGCACTGCCAGTTGGAACTCATATTCTTGCGCCTTAGCCTTCTCGTCTGCCTCCATCTTAAGTCGTGCTAAACGGACTTTTAGACGCGCAGCGGTTGGGGACGATGTAGGCGTAGCAGGCAGCGTAGTGGGTGGCCTCTGCGCAGTCCTCGTAAGAACAGGCTCACCCCCAGCTTGCGGCGACCCAGGCAGGTCTACAGCCGCACCACTGGCTGAAACATCCCTCTCCACCAATTCACCACCAACAGAATCAGGCTCAGGTTCCAAAAGACCGGACTCCACCAACATGGCAAGCACTGCCAACCGGATCTCCTTTTTTACCATTGACCTTGGTAATAACAATCCAAAGTGCTCTGCTATAACACACAAGTCTGCCTTACGACAGAGGTCCAATTCCCGAATGGAAGGGGACGCCAAAAACTTCTGCAACACAAACGCCATGTCTAATAATGAAAGAAAACGTCTACCTTACCTTACCTGCACACAAGCACCACAGTTCCCCCACTAGGTGGCGCTATATATCCCGGACGAGCCCCCAAAACTGTTACGCCCAGGGGAAGATGGGATGGGGAGGACGTAGTTTTATATGCGAAATAGCGCTCGGTGGGAAAACACAGGTGGGGAAAACGAAATACGGTGCAAATAAAAGGTGTATTTACAGGAGAACAAGTCAGTTATATACAAAGTGCACAGTGGTTCAATGGTGATATACATACACAAAACTATATACAAGTATATACAGGTACAACCAAACAAGACTCGGGGAAAACAACAGGGTCCCAAACGCACTGCCAAAGTAAAGAAAAGAACAAAACCAAAATGTACTAGTAAACAAAAGAAACTAAACTAACTAAACCTTGTCAAATAATAACACTAGCTGTTCTAACAGAAGAATTAAACCGAAGTACAGGGGTGGCAGCTGCTGCTAAACTGGTGGTCTAGACAAGTCAAGCAAACTACGTGCGTGGAAATGTATGAGGGCCCCCGTCTACCCTTGACCAAGTTATTTCCCCGCACACTGCACAAACAGACCACAACGAACAAAACGCGAAAAACAAGAAACATACAGAGGGCGAAGACTTTCTTTTTACACAGAAGTGAACAAGACTTGAATTATGAGCTGAGATGAGCTGGAAACGGCGGGGGCTTCGTGGAATATGAAGGGGTATCCTCAAACGGGGCAGCATCGGATTGGATGGGAAGGGACCAAATGAAGGAGGTGGCAGAATGAAGGTGATTGATGACGAACGGCTGGATTGACGAATGGAAAGTGCGGCACAAGAGGAGACCCATCTGGCGAAAAAAAAGAAACGGACATACACACACAGTACACGAACATAGAAACCACACAGCAAAACTAAACGTTTACCAAAACAAAAGAGAAGAAGCTGGAGGTTTGGTTAATGCTGTTGGCTCGAGCGTTTTGGACAACAAAAGTAGATATGACATGCGGATGGTGAAGTTGGGGAGACAAAGGTTGTTTTTCCGAAGACGCTCCGCCTATTCTGCAATTGAATGATTTACAGGGAATAACTGCAATGGACGTGATAACGATGGTTGATGCCAAGCTGGGCAGAGGGAAACTGATCGGGGTAAGAAGCCGGCCCAACAGTAGATTTGAGTTAACTTTGGAGAAGGAGTGCAAGTGAAGGGTCATGTTTGTGAGGTGCGCAGACTGTGTGCTATGGAGGTTTTAGTCTCCTTTTTGAACTTGACGACTTATATAGAAGACTCTGTGATTTTGGATAAGTTGGAAAGGTGGGGTGTGACTCCAATTTTACCTCTCCGCAGGCGTTTTTACCCGGGCACTGCAGTGGCGGATGGCACACGCTTTCTTCGGGTCAAATTCCCGAAAGAGGTTGCCTCGTTGCCTTACAGTGTGCGCTTTGACACGGGAGACGGACCACAGTATTTTCGGGTCATACACGATAGGCAGGTGAAGATCTGCTGTTTGTGTATGAGCCCGGATCATGTGATGTGAGCCTGCCCGCAGTTTGTTTGCCGTGAGTGCTTGGAACAGGGGCATTACGCAAAAGAGTGTCAAGCAGCGCGCTGCCCGGACTGTCGCAGGGCTTTCATGCGCTGCTCCTGCGGGCCCGAGGAGGAGGTGAGTCTGCGTGAGAAGGAGGTGGGCGCAGTGGATTTGTCTGCCTCACTGAATGCGGAGCAGATGGATACTGGCCGGACGGGACCTTTGCAGCAGGTTGAAGCTGGAGGGTTGGCTCTTTCTGAGGAAGGAGGAGACTGCTCGAACAGGGAGAATGGAGGACCGGAACAGCTCGTTGTCAAGGTGGGCACAGAGGGACTGGAGAGAGGTGTTGTGGTGGCGGTGGAGGGCGGGGGAGAGCAAGAGCTAACGAGTATGGATCAGGAAATGGATAACTCTGCATCTGAGGACGAAGGGAAATTGCAGAGATCTGAGGAAAAGAGAAAAGACATGGCAACCGATGATACTTTTTTGGATTCTGGTATTTTGGCGTGTGTTCGACAAAGGAAGAAGGGCAGAGCTACAATAAATATTGACAGGGTTTTGAAGCTACAACGAGAGAGGAGAAAGAAACGGGGACTTAGAACTGCAATCGTTCATACTAATAAATATGACGCTTTGTCGGACATGCCAGAATGATCGGACATGTAGGGACTTTTTTTCTGTTTTTCATGAGCTGTTTAACTATAGCCTCGATAAATGCGAGAGGCTTGAGGTGTGTAGAAAAATTTCAGAGACTTTTGCTTCAAACGATAAACTGTGATGTTGTCTGTCTGCAAGAGACGTATTGGAAGGATGAAATGGTTGAACTGTATAGACGGGTTTGGGATGGGGATTTTTATTTCAATAATGAGGTGGATGGGAGGAGGGGGGTGGCCACGTTGATACGGAGGGGTGTGTGTGAAAAAACTGATTGTATTTTTCTTGACAACTGTGGTAGGATGCTGGTGATTAAATTATTGTATAATACCGAGGAGATAATCTTGTGTAATATACACGCACCTAATGTCGAAGATGACAGAGTACGTTTTTATAAAAACATTAACGTTTTAATGGCGGGGTGGAACAACGTTTTTTTAGTAGGTGATTTTAATACCGTTTTAGGGAGGAAGGACATTGACGATAAGATGGTTTTTAAACAGGACAGGGGGCGAACTGAACTTTTTAATTTAATTAAGAAATATGACTTGGTGGATGTTTGGGGGGAAAGGAACAAAGACGTTAGGGATTTTTTGAGAAGACAGATTGTGAATGGTGTTTTAAAACAAAGTAGGATTGATTTTATCTTGTGTGAGTGGCAAAATGAACAGAATTTTAAAAAGGTGTTTTATCGTCGTTATGCTGAGAGTGACCATGATTTTTTATTTGTAACTGTGGATTTTAGTGAGGTGGAAAGAGGTTCGGGGGTTTGGGTTTTAAACAATGAGTTTTTAAAGGATGTTATGTACAAAAAGGATGTGGAAAATATTATTCTGAACAGTGTGATGGATGATATGTAATTAGAGGGTAAAAGGGTGTGGTGGGATAACCTTAAAAACATGATTAGGTCATATTCTAAACATTATGGCATAAAGATGAAGAGGGGGGAAAGGATGGAAGAGAATGCAGTTAGGGTGGATTTGGAGCTGGAGTTACGAAGGGCTGTGGAGGGGTTGGGGGATGTACAGAAAATTGTGGAATTAGAAGATAGGCTGAGAGTACTGGAGAATGGGAAATGTAAGGGTGCTATGGTGCGAAGTAGAGTGCAGTATGCGATCGATGGTGAAAAATGCAACCGATTCTTCCTGCTTTGGAAAAGGCTAGGCGAAAGGCCGATGTGATAAGTAGTGTTGTGACAGGGGACGGCAGGGAAGTCAAGGGTAAGGAGGGTATATTGAGAGAGGTGAGGGGTTTTTATCTTAATTTATTTAAGGAGGAAGAGGTTTGTAGGGAGGATGAAACTTACTTATTAAATCACATAGGAAGCAGACTTTCCAAAGGGGACAGAGAAATGTGCGAGAGTGATATTCATGAAAGTGAAATCGAAGAAGCTATTCAGCAATTGAATAATGGGAAAAGTCTGGGGCTAGATGGTTTGTCATGTGAATTTTATAAGGTTTTTAAGAATGTTCTTATACCTATTTTAAATGAGATTTTTAAGGATATTTTTAAAACAGGAGAGTTGACGTCAAGTATGACGGAGGGGTTAATAAAAATAATATACAAAAAAAAGGGTGATAAAAGGGATTTGAGAAACTTTCGACCCCTCAGCTGTTTGAATACAGATTATAAAATCTTGGCAAAAGTTTTAGCAAACAGGATGAAGCGAATCCTGCCGTCAATCATCACATCGAGCCAGGCATATGCGGTGCAAGGTAGGGACATCTCGGACACAGTGAACAACATCAGGGACGCAATGTGGTATATCAACGACAAAAAGGAACAGGGTTATGTTATTAGTGTCGATTTTGAGAGGGCTTTTGATAGGGTGGAGCATGCCTATCTGTCAGGGAGCAGTATGAACTCAAGTGCAGACAGGGATGAGATTAACCAGAGTTTATTAAGAGGGGCAAATCCAAAACACAGAGTCAAAAACAAGCACAGGGTCAAACCAGAAGAGCACGGTGTCAGGGCCAAAAACAGAATCCAAAGCAGTAGTCAAAAACCGGCAAAGTTCGAACCAGGTAAACACTAGAGATGGGCGAAATGAGACGGGGCTCCGAAGCTGCGTCGAATCATTCGAAGCAGCTGTGTTTCGGCACACTGCTCCGGAGCCCCAACCGAAGCACGCGCTTAACGTCATCACGTTTCCTACTTGACGTAACGGACAAGTTCAAATGTGGAGCGTTTCCGACAGTTCACAGCGTCAGGAGAAAAGTTATGTTCTGTGTTTCATCAAAGACTCATTATTGTCAATGTTTATTTCTTGTCTTTCATGTTTGATGCAGTTTTCTCTTGTTTCGTAAATACCCCAGTGAGTATTGAAAATGTGAATAAAATCACGAGAATAAAATCCCGAAAATTATGTGTGGAGTTGGTGTTTAAATGTTACAGGCTATCAAACTGTCAAGCACACGCTATCTGGAGTTCATAACCTTAATAATATTCAAAGGCTTCTGATGTAATTTGAAACATAGGCTACTATCTGAATAACTGCAAATGTTCGCCTTCCTGAAGATTGAATTCGTTGTTAGTTTTTTTTTTTTTTTTTTTGCACATTAATGGACCTCTCAAAGAAATTGAGTGAAATATCCCATAGAAGGCTAAACCCCAGCTAACAGTTTTGGTTGTCAGAACATGGTCAGAACCTTAAATAAAATATTCCTAGAAACTTTGACCTATTTTCTTAATGTTCCTTGCACGTTATTTACCTGGTATGTTTCCTTGTGGCCGTAACATAACTTGTTCCGAACCATGTGGAATGTTAGAATGTTAACGGCATGTTTACATGACAACATTATGTCAAACCCCACTGAAATATGACCTATATTTTCCCTTATCTTATGGGTCCATTTTCGATAAGCTGGGATCAGGGTCTTCTTGGAATAAGACACTACATACGTATTTAAATAACTACAAATAACGCACATAACCTGGAGATCTTCGTGAGAACGTATAGTTTTCTGCAAAATTCGAAGTAATATCTGTTTCGGGAAATTAATTATATAATTCTGTAAGATAAAATTTGTACCACTTGAAAATATCATACGTACAAGATGATGCTTGCATGATACAATCTGGGACCATTTTGATCTGGTCACCCGACTAGTGTGCCATGACAGCAATGCACCCAGTCATTGGATACTGGGCTACTTGTAATGACATTTTGCCTATGTCCCCAACACAAGTGTTTCGAAACAATTCATTGTTCCCATGAGTCAGGGGGCAAAGTGTTCAGTAGCTGTCTAGATTGTTCCGAAATATCAGCTGTGTCAGTGTTTCAAGACATTCCTAATTGTTTCAGTGTGAATTAACGGTGCAGTGTTTCCAAACAGTTTTAATTGTTTCAAAGTGTGGGATGAAGCTGCAGTTTTTCGAAACGTCTTAATTGTTCCTCAGAGTCAGCTGCATTTGTGTTTGGAGACAGTCCTAATTGTTTCAAAGCCTCAATTAACGGTGCAGTGTTCGAAGCATTTTAATTGTTTCAAAGCTGCTGATGACGTGGCAGTGTTTCGAGACAGTCCTAATTATTTCAAAGCTTCAATTAACGGAGCAGTGTTCGAAGCACTTTTAATTGTTTCAAAGCTGCTGATGACGTGGCAGTGTTTCGAGACAGTCCTAATTATTTCAAAGCTTCAATTAACGGAGTAGCGTTCGAAGCACTTTTAATTGTTTCAAAGCTGCTGATGACGTGGCAGTGTTTGAGACAGTCCTAATTATTTCAAAGCTTCAATTAACGGAGTAGTGTTCGAAGCACTTTTAATTGTTTCAAAGCTGCTGATGACGTGGCAGTGTTTCGAGACAGTCCTAATTATTTCAAAGCTTCAATTAATGGAACAGTGTTCGAAGCAGTTTTATTTGTTTCAAAGCTGCTGATGACGTGGCAGTGTTTCGAGACAGTCCTAATTGTTTCAAAGCCTCAATTAAAGGTGCAATTTTTAGACAAAGTCTTAATTGTTCCAAAATGTCAATTAACAGTGCAGAGTTTCCAGACAGTCCTACTAATTGTTTCAAACCATCAGTTAATGGTGCAGTTTTTGGAAGCAGTCTTAATTGTTCTGAGGCACCAGCTATGCTAAGATTCGACACAATCAGAGCCTTTCCAATGCATCAGCGTTGTCAATTGGTTTAATGCATTTTCCCCATGCTGTGATTATCCGTCAAAATAGTCTGATGGCTAAAGCTCTGGGTTTCTGTTTGTGACCTTTCTCAATGTTCTACTTTCCGAATCCGAACTACAGTGTCTTTTTCGCTGTTATCAATAGGATGTAATATTTAATTTATTTATGACATTCATCACCCCTAGATGTCACTATCATTGGTGTTCGAAACAGTAGTTTCCAAACCATTTAATTTGCTTCTATTAATTGAAGTTTATCCATGTAGTATAAGTTGTAATTGCCATAGCCATTGCATGTTAATTAGGCTATACTCCTGACAGTGAGTGCTTGCTAGTTTTGATAGTGTCTGTAACATGTAACACCAGCGCCACACATGGTTTTTGTTATTTTTATTAACCTTTTTCTGTCTTCACTGAGGAACTGAACTTATAAAACGAGAGAAAACAACAAACATGATAGGCAAGATTTAAACATAGTTATTACTGTGTCACTGCTTTACAACATAACATAATTAACTTCTTACAATTAAGACTGTCTGGAAACACTGCCACCTCATCTGACACTTTGAAACAATTAAAAGTGCTTCGGAACCTGCTCCGTTAATTGAGGCTTTGAAACAATTAGGACTGTGTCGAAACACTGCCACGTCATCAGCAGCTTTGAAACAATTAGGACTGTGTCGAAACGTCATGTGACACTTTGAAACAATTAGGACTGTGTCTAACAGCTGCACCGTTAATTGAGGCTTTGAAACAATTAGGACTGTGTCGAAACACTGCCACGTCATCAGCAGCTTTGAAACAATTAGGACTGTGTCGAAACGTCATGTGACACTTTGAAACAATTATGACTGTTTCTAACAGCTGCACCGTTAATTGAGGCTTTGAAACAATTAGGATTGTGTCGAAACACTGCCACGTCATCAGCAGCTTTGAAACAATTAAAAGTGCTTCGGAACACTGCACCATTAATTGAGGCTTTGAAACAATTAGGACTGTCTCGAAACACTGCCACGTCATCAGCAGCTTTGACACTGTTAAAACTGCTTCGGAACGCTGCACTCTTAGGAACAATTAAGACGTTTCAAAAGACTGCCAGGTCATCTGACACTTAAACAATTAAAACTGTTTCGAAACACTGCACAGTTAATTCAGGCTTTGATACAATTAAGACTGTTTCCAAACACTGCCACGTTATCGGACACTTATGTTATGTTGTAAACAATTAAGACTGTGTTAAAACGTTACCACAGCTGACACTTAGGAACAATCAAGACTGTTTCCAAACGCTTTGGCCGCTGACTCTTAGGAACAAGGAACTGTTTCGAAACACTTGTGATGGGGACATCTGCTGCTGACATAAATGTATGTCATAACAAGTAATCTGCAATAAGTCTGCATTGAAGAATTGGACATATGTAACGATATATCAGGATATAAAATAGTTCAAGCGTCTTGTAGTTGCATAATCTCACGTGCATATATTTTACGACCCTCTTAAAAACAGATGATCCTCAATGGTCGAGCAAATATGACACATAACCTATGTTACGTCACTAATATAGCTTCCTCCTGCAAGTTACATGCTGCATAACAACCAGAAAATTATGAATGTATGTGGCCAACTTTAAAATACCGTTTCAAAGTCGTTGCTATTTAATAAAACGTATTATAGTGACATCTGGGGAAGTATATTATACTGGTTAATAACTCTAAACTAATATCCACTTCTTCAAAGCAGACTTATTGCAGGCTTAGAGTCAGCTACCACAGCATTCGGAAACAGTCTTGATTGTTCGTAAGAGTGAGTTATGTCAGTGTTCCGAAACAGTTCTAATTTTTTCAAAGCATCAAATGGCGTGGCAGTGTTTCAAGGCACTTTTAATTGTTTTGAAGTTTCAGATGACGTGCCAGTGTTTCATTGTTCCACAGCGTCAGATAATGTTTGAAATGATCTAGGTCAGTCCAATGCATTAGCATTGTCAATTGTTTCAATCACTTGTCCCTCTTTTATAGGTAAGCAGTTCATGTAGTGTAATGGTTAACGCTCTGAGCTGCTGTTTGTGAGGAAAAGCGAAGTTGCGTTGTTCGAATCTGCACAAGCCTATTAAGATTTTATCGCATAATACTTCTACAGCGGGCTATATCTTGTGAATGCGTGTATATGGAGTAACTAAATAAAATATGATCCACCTAACCTACAGGCTGCAGGCTGGTTTTAAAGTTTCTCTTGAGGGAATAATACGTTCGCTGATTTGTGTAGGCTACCAGCAAATGTTATCAAAATGCTTTGAAAAAAGTACGTACAACTATTGTGACACATCAGCTAAATGAGTCAAAGCCTTGAATAGACAGATTCTTCGGTTTTCTCTTTCGCTTCTCAGGGAAAGCTTATTCGGTCGCTATTATTCGCAAGCTCTGCATTCTCAAATAAAGAGATTGACAAAGAAATTATGACAGATCCTTTTAATTGGTAATTTATTCTTGCGTTTGGAAAATGATCATGAAACACATGGTTTAACTTAGCTTACTCCTGTAGTCTAAATGTTCCGATGTATGGTTTGATGTAGCTAAACACTGACTTCGTCATTAGTTCAGGACATTTCACACAGATAATCACATCACAGCCTATGTTTCTCCTATCTGCATATTCAAGTAAGAAAAGGCGTAGTAAAGAGACTATTTATTTAGAAAATACATGTGGAAAGTGTAACTTCAAACAGCTACCCAGCCAGATTCGAACTCGCGAAGTGACGACAGATAGCCACGGACTCTTCTCAAAGAACCATAGGAAACTTCTGTTGTAGGGCTTTATTATGCGTATTTGATCATGGTGACGTAATACCCATCTGGGTGAAGTGTCGGAGCATCGATACATTTTCGAAGCAATTGCTTCGATTGTGTCAATTGTTTCAAAAGCCTCGGTTTCGCCATCACTAGTAAACACAGCAATCAGGCAGAGACACAATCCAAAATCAGAAATCGGGGAAAACAGGCAAGAATCAAAAACAGGAGCAGGTCAGAACAGGAAAAGGCTCATAGCGCAATTGATCACAGGTAATACAGAGACGAACTCGCACAGAACAAACACAAGACAGGGTTTAAATGCACAGACTAACGAGCCAACGAGACACAGGTGCACAATAGGGCAGGTGAAACAAATGGGTAATCAACTGGGAAGGTAACAAGGAGGGCGGGGCCGACACAAGGGGGAATGAAAACAAAAGCACATGGACAGGGAAAACAAAAACACAGCATCAGACAGCATTACTGACACTATCTTTTTAAATTGTTGGAAGTGTTCGGTTTTGGTCCGAACATGCGGCGATGGTTAAAATGTCTCTACCGTAAAGCTGTCAGCTGTATCAAGTGCAATGGTTTTGTAACAGATTTTTTTCCTATTAGAAGGTCTATTAGACAGGGTTGCCCACTGCTATGTTGTTCAACTTGGTGGCAGAGCCTCTGGGTTTAGCCATCAGTGCGGACAGGGGGGTGAGGGGGTTTCATTTCGGGGATTCAAGGAATGAAATGAAGATTTTTCAATATGCTGACGACACCACTTTGATTGTACGGGATTCTGATAGTATTCAAGTAGCAATGGGGATTCTAAATAAGTATTGCAGAGGGACGGGTGCGAAGGTTTTGGGGTTACGGATGGGAGTGGATGAAATTGTTACAAGGCAGCTGATTTGGGAGGAGGCATTGAAAAATGTTGAGAACAGGTTAAATTTCTGGAAGCGACGGGATCTTCAGCTAAAAGGGAAGGTTTTGATTTTAAATTCTTTGTTTTTAGCTAAGCTCTGGTATCTGGTGGCGGTAGTCAGCGTGCCGACGTGGTTTTTTAAATCACTTAAAAAGCAATTTTAAATTTTATTTGGGATGGAAAGCCTTCGAAGATAGCCTACAACACATTAATAGGAAGGGTGGAAGAAGGGGACTGGGGCTTTTAGATAGTTTTATAAGAATGAAAGAAGTGCACGTGTTAAGGTGGTGAAAAAGTATCTAGGTGCGGGTGTACAGGATTGGAAGGAGGTGATGAGGTTTTTCTTGGGAAATGTGGAGGGGGAGGAATGGGAGAAGCAGGATTGTGGATGAGAATGAAGGAATACATGCTGACAGGGATACCTGAATTTTATAAGGAAGTTTTTAGAGCATGGGGAGATTTTTTACATCACATTACGGTGAAGCCTGAGGGGAAAAATCAGATTTTAAACCAACCGCTTTTTTTTTAAATCCGAATATTTTAGATGATGGGAGTCCAATTTTTTCAAGGGGTGGTTTGATGCGGGTATACAGCTGTTACAAGATGTACTGTATGTCGTAAGACCTGGGTTTCTGCCAGTGCAGGCGATAATCGATCTCATGGAAGAGAAGGAGGAAGTCAAGAGCCGGGTTACAATCAGTAACCACTATAAGAGGCTCAAGAAGGCAATTCCGACTGATTGGCTTGAGCAAGCCGCCATGGGACCGGTGGCCCAGGCTGGAGACTAAGCTTGGGGTGTTACTGAAGCCCAACAATGAGCCTTTTATTGACGCAAGTTTGAGATTCTTTTATTCGGTTTTTAGAGAAGGACTTTTTATGGAACCTAGGTCTTATGACTATTGGGGAAGGCTTTTTCCTGGGTTCTCAGTGAGGGATATATGGAAATCATCCACATTTCGTTTTAAGAATCTTGTTTTAGAGGCATTTGATTTTTTATTGTGTCATAATTGTATTTTTAACTAAATGAGGTTGTGCTGTATGGGAATGGTTGATGATGCAAAATGCAGGATATGCGGGGAGGGTGAGGAGGGTTTTAAACATATGTTTTTTAACTGTGTGAAACTGAAGTGTTTTATGACTAAACTGAAATATGTTGTGGAATGTTTTTTATCGGATAGGAGTTTGTTAGAAGCTAATTGGGAAACTGTGTTTTTATTTGGGTATAAGAGCCGCTCAAAAAATACTCTTGTTTTGAATATGTTTTTATCGGTGGCCCGGCACACTGTTTATTTAAGGAGGGCACTGGTGCGGCACAAGAAATACTACGTGGACATATGTAAATTATATGAAAGAGAACTACGGAAAACTGTTCAGCTTTTATTTGATTATTTTCAATTCCACGGTGATCCAATTCTGTTTGACAATCTTGTTCTTCGGAATAATGATTTTATTGAGCTGACATTTGATGGTGTTTTGATATGTCTGCCTGCCTGATTTTCTTGATGTGTTTTTTGCAGATTCTTGTATCTCTTATTGTTCTTGATTTTAACTGCTGACGCATAATGTGCACATTTTGTATGAATATGGTTATGGAATAGTTTTATGGAATGTAAATAAACTATATTCAATAAAAAAAAAAAAAAACACGCCCGATCTCGTCTGATCTCGGAAGCCAAGCAGCGTCGGGCCTGGTTAGTACTTGGATGGGTGACCGCCTGGGAATACCAGGTGCTGTAAGCATTTTTGTTTTTTCCTACCCCCACAATCAAGTGGTAGAAATGGCTCCAACCTGGGCCCAATGGCTGGGGGCCCCTCGTCACATTTTTTTTTAATATCCTCAAGCCTTCGTTGCTTCAGTAACTGAACAAAATCAAAATCCACCGAGCCTGATGCAAAAAGGTTTATTGTGTATTATCTGAACACGATACGCGACACCAGCTGGGCTGATCCGCACAGAGGTAAAAGAGACCACTTTGGCACTCCAACAGTCACTCTGAGGACTTCGCTAACCCTCTTCCTCTTTATTCTTTTTCTTATCTAAGGCCTTCCCCCAGCTTATCTAAGGCCTGCCCCAGAAAAAGAAACTTAGGCCCTCCTAACTTTGTTAGTTTGAACATGAGCTTAAACTTTGACGCCAATAGTTAGTGGTAATGGCAACCATTTTATTAAGGAATAGACTGCCACCTTGTGTGTCTGGCAGTGAACTACACCCAAAGAAGATCGTGGTTCCAGTGAGGAGATTGGCATTAAAACAAGAAAAAAGGTCTTTCTTTCCAATTTAAGGTCAAACTGAGAGATTTTATGGTGATTTGCATATTTTTCCAACAGTAGGTATTTTAGGTGTTTGCCGGGGTTGGAGGGGTGGTGGTGGTAATATTTAATGTAAAGGGCTGTTTAGCTGGTAAACTAAGAACCGTAAGGTACCTGACACATAAGAATGGGTAGCAATTTTAATTATAATCATTGCCTGGAGGTTGAAATAGCTTGGGTCAAACTGACCCCAAGGATAAAAGATGTTAGCAAATTAGAGGACAATACAAGGGTAAAGCCCCCACCAAGAGCGGTCGGCCCATGCCAAGCTTCAGCAAAAAACCCAAACTCCAAACGTGAGCCTGGGCTCCGCAATGTAGGACGAAAAAAAATGAATAAATAAATAAATAAATAAATAATAAAAAACGCACAAAAGCGTCACAATAGCGGTAGAAAGCGGATGACAACCATGAGGCGACCGATTGAGAGGGCAGCTTTCGCTTACGGCCACACCACGCTGAACGGGTCCGATTGACGCGTCACAGGTGTGAGGTTGTGGCTGCAGTGGTGGGAGAGAGTGTTTGTTTACTTTATCTTTTCATTGTTTATTGTACTAGTCTGTTACTCTTGTAGTGCTTCTTTTGTTTTTTTTTTTTTTTTTTTTTTTTGCTTTTTTCGGAAACTGATCGGGGTAAGAAGCCGGCCCAGCAATACATTTGAGTTAACTTTGGAGAAGGAGTGCAAGTGAAGGGTCATGTTTGTGAGGTGTGCAGACTGTGTGCTATGGAGGTTATGCTCTCCTTTTTGAACCTGCCGAAATACATAGAGGACTCTGATCTTGGACAAGTTGGAAAGGTGGAGTGTGACTCCGATTCTACCTCCGCGGGCTTTTTTACCTGGGCACCGCAGCAGCGGATTACACCCAGTTTCTGAGGGTCAAATTGCCGCAAGAGATTGCTTCGTTGCCACACAGCGTGCGTTTTGATACGAGAGATGGACCACTGTATTTTCGGGTCATGCATGACAGGCAGGTGAAGATCTGCCGTTTGTGCATGAGCCCGGTTCATGTGATGCGAGTTTGCCCGCAGTTTGTCTGCCGTGAGTGCTTGGAAAAGGGGAATCACGCGAAGGAGTGTCAATCAGCGCGCTGTAACACCATCAATCGAAAATGATATACTTGAGAGCCCGAACATAATACATGTTTCTCTCTTTGATAAAAGATATTGTTTTTCTTTCCAAATAATATACATGACAAAAAAATTGTTCTTAGAAATAATATAAAATCGCTCCGGCGTCACAATAGCAGTAGAAAAGCGGATGACAACCATGAGGCGACCGACTGAGAGGGCAGCTTTCGCTTACGGCCACACCACGCTGAACGGGCCCGATTGTGACGTCACAGGTGTGAGGTTGTGGCTGCAGAGGTGGGAGAGAGGCTCCCGCAGTGTTTGCTTCGTTTATCTTGTCATTGTTTATTGTAGTAGTCTGTTACTTTTGTAGTGCTTCTTTTGTTTTTTGGTTTTTTATTGCTTTATTCCTCCCCTGAGCAGTTTATCTGCCGAGGGGTAGATTTTTCGTGCGTTTCTTAATTAACGGGAATGGATTTCTACGTGAATGACTCAGGACCGGCAATTGCTATGGATACGGATTTGAAACAAACGGCGAGTTCTGGGTTTTCTGATCGATTGTCTGAACATCGACATCGACTTTTGGATCATGGTGAAAGTTCAAGTAATACAGGTGTTAATGTGGTTTTTGAACATGGCATGTATTCAAGGAAAAGAGTTTTGAATGGCGGACGGATTGATGACGCTGAGAAGGACTGCGGGGCTGGGTTGGAATTGACGGCTGGAGAGGAATTCTCTCGCCAGCTTACTCCTGAACAAAGAGAAGAAGCTGGGGGTTTGGTTAATGGTGTTGGCTCGAGCGTTTTGGACAACAAAAGTAGATATGACATGCGGATGGTGTAGTTGGGGAGACAAAGGTTAGCGGAGAAATAACAGCAGGGAGCTAGATTTCAGAGAGATTTTTCTGAAGACGCTCCGCTTATTCTGCATTTGAATGATTTACAGGGGATAACTGCAATGGACGTGATAACCATGGTTGATGCCAAGCTTTGCAGAGGGAAACTGATCAGGGTAAGAAGCCGGCCCAGCAATACATTTGAGTTAACTTTGGAGAAGGAGTGCAAGTGAAGGGTCATGTTTGTGAGGTGCGCAGACTGTGTGCTACGGAGGTTATGCTCTCCTTTTTGAACCTGCCGAAATACATAGAGGACTCTGTGATTTTGGACAAGTTGGAAAGGTGGAGTGTGACTCCGATTCTACCTCTCCGCAGGCTTTTTTACCTGGGCACCGCAGTGGCGGATGGCACCCAGTTTCTGAGGGTCAAATTCCCGCAAGAGGTTGCTTCGTTGCCACACAGCGTGCGTTTTGATGCGGGAGATGGACCACTGTATTGTCGGGTCATGCATGACAGGCAGGTGAAGATCTGCCGTTTGTGCATGTGCCCGGTTCATGTGATGCGACTTTGCCCGCAGTTTGTCTGCCGTGAGTGCTTGGAAAAGAGGCATCACGCGAAGGAGTGTCAAGCAGCGCGCTGTAACACCATCAATTGAAAATGATATACTTGAGAGCCCGAACATAATACATGTTTCTCTCTTTGATAAAAGATATTGTTTTTCTTTCCAAATAATATACATGAAAAAAAAAAAAAAAAGTACTTAGAAATAATATAAAATCGCTCCGGCGTCACAATAGCAGTAGAAAGCGGATGACAACCATGAGGCGACCGATTGAGAGGGCAGCTTTCGCTTACGGCCACACCACGCTGAACGGGCCCGATTGTGACGTCACAGGTGTGAGGTTGTGGCTGCAGAGGTGGGAGAGAGGCTCCCACAGTGTTTGTTTCGTTTATCTTGTCATTGTTTATGGTAGTAGTCTGTTACTTTTGTAGTGCTTCTTTTGTTTTTGTTTTTTTTATTGCTTTTTTCCTCCCCTGAGCAGTTAATCTGCCGAGGGGTAGATTTTTCGTGCGTTTTTTAATTAAGGGGAATGGATTTCTACATGAATGAGTCAGGACCGGCAATTCGACAAATAGCTATGGATACTGAAACAAATGGCGAGTTCTGGGTTTTCTGATCGACTGTCTGAACATCGACTTTGAGTTTTTTGATCATGGTGAAAGTTCTAGTATTACAGCTGTTAATGTGGTTTTTGAACATGGCATGTACTCAAGGAAAAGCGTTTTGAATGGCGGACGGATTGATGACGCTGAGAAGGACTGCGGGGCTGGGTTGGAATTGACGGCTGGAGAGGAATTCTCTCGCCAGCTTACTCCTGAACAAAGAGAAGAAGCTGGGGGTTTGGTTAATGCTGTTGGCTCGAGCGTTTTGGACAACAAAAGTAGATATGACATGCGGATGGTGAAGTTGGGGAGACAAAGGCTAGCGGAGAAATAACGGCAGGGAGCTAGATTTCAGAGAGATTATTCCGAAGACGCTCCGCTTATCCTGGAATTGAATGATTTACAGGGGATAACTGCAATGGACGTGATAACAATGGTTGATGCCAAGCTGGGCAGAGGGAAACTCATCGGGGTAAGAAGCCAGCCCAACAATGGATTTGAGTTAACTTTGGAGAAGGAGGATTACTGCCAGCTTCTCTTGGACGGAATTTTAGAATATTTAATTTAATGGGCTATTTAGCTGGTAAACTAAGAAACGTGAAGTACCTGACACACAAAAATGGGTCACAATTTTAATTATAATCATTGCCTGGAGGTTGAAATAGCTTGGGTCAAATTGATGCCAAGGATAAAAGATGTTAGCAAATTTAAGGACAATACGAGGGTTAAGCCCCCACCAAGAGCGGGCGGCTCAGACAGAGCTCCAGCGTGAAATGTGAGCCAAAGTCCAGGTGAAACTGGGAGCCGGTGGTGGATCTTTCTCCACCATCTTCAAATCATGGGCCTCCGGCCTAGATCCACACCTAGAGCCGGGCCTGACGCTGTGGCCTTGGCCCATGCCAAGCTCCAGCCGAAAACCCAAACTCCAAACGTGAGCCTGGGCTCCGCATTGTTGAAAAAAAAAAAAAAAAAAAAAAAAAAACCGCTCTGGCGTCACAATCGCAGAAGAAAGCGGATGACAACCATGAGGCGACCCATTGAGAGCGCAGCTTTTGCTTACGGCCACACCACACTGAACGCGCCCGATCTCGGAAGCCAAGCAGCGTCGGGCCTGGTTGGTACTTGGCTGGGTGACCGCCTGGGAATACCAGGTGCTGTAAGCATTTTTGTTTTTTCCTACCCCCACAATCGAGTGGTAGAAATGGCTCACACCTGGGCCCAATGGCTGGGGGCCCCTCGTCACACTTTTTTTTTAATATCCTCAAGCCTTCGTTGCTTCAGTAACTGAACAAAACAAAATCCACCGAGCCTGATGCAAAAAGTTTTATTGTGTATTATCTGAACACGATGCGCCACACCAGCCGGGCTGGTCCGCACAGAGGTAAAAGAGACCACTTTGGCACCCAAACAGTCACTCTGAGGACTTCGCTAACCCTCTTCCTTTTTATTCTTTTTCTTATCTAAGGCCTTCCCCCAGCTTATCTAAGGCCTGCCCCAGGAGAAGCAACTTAGGCCCTCCTAACTTTGTTAGTTTTAGCATGAGCTTAAACTTTGATGCCAATATTTATTGGTAATGACAACCATTTTAGTAAGGAATAGACTGCCACCTTGTGTGTCTGGCAGTGAACTACACCCAAAGAAGACCGTGGTTCCAGTGAGGAGATTGGCATTAAAACAAGAAAAAAGGTCTTTCTTTCCAATTTAAGGTCAAACTGAGAGATTTTATGGTGATTTGCATATTTTTCCAACAGTAGGTATTTTAGGTGTTTGCCGGGGTTTGGGGGTGGTGGTGGTAATATTTAATTTAAAGGGCTGTTTAGCTGGTAAACTAAGAAACGTGAAGTACCTGACACATAAGAATGGGTAGCAATTTCAATCATAATCATTGCCTGGAGGTTGAAATAGCTTGGGTCAAACTGACCCCAAGGATAAAAGATGTTAGCAAATCTGAGGACAATACGAGGGTTATGGCCCCACCAAGAGCGGGCGGTTCAGACGGAGCTCCAGCGTGAAATGTGAGGCAAAGTCCAGGTGAATCTGGGCGCCGGTGGTGGGTCTTTCTCCACCATCTTCAAATCATGGGCCTCCGGCCTAGCTCCACACCTAGAGCCGGGCCTGACGCTGTGGCCTTGGCCCATGCCAAGCTCCAGCCGAAAACCCAAACTCCAAACTCCGGTCCTGTCTGGGTGATCAGCTGCCCGCGGTTCTGGAGCCAAGGGCTGAGAACGAGGTATCGGGAGAGAGGCTTAAGGTTGGGAGCCCCTCAGTAAAATGGAGGTCAGGCTTAAGCAGGAGTTTAACCCTCCTATTATCTTTGGGGTCCATGTGACCCCATTCAATGTTTCACGTTTCCAAGTGGATTATTGACTTTGTTTTGTTGCCTCATGTTTCATGACTTTTCCTTATTTCATGGGGACAACTGGGTGAACGTAAAATGAACATGATGGTTTGTTTTCAATGTCCTGTACACATTTTGTACACATCGGTGTCCCCTGGGGTCAATTTGACCCCAGGTTGTTTTGGCGGTATAAAACATAAGAAATATCAACATCTTTCACACATTTCATTTGGTTGTTTTGGATGCTATTGAAGCCACTGACATGCAATTTTATAATCTTCAAAAAACCTTCCCTCTGCTGTAGGGCCCTAAAGCAGAGGGGGTGTTGCTAGATTTGAGGCACTACTGGGGCGCGAACCCCTAGTGCTCACATCCTCATGCGGGGAATTCATCAGCAACTACAATGGGCTAGTTGTGTTACATTACTTTCCAGTCATTTAGCTGAAACGTTTATTCAAAGCGACTTACAGTTGATTAGGCTGACCAGGGGCCAACCCTCCCTTGGGAGCCAAGTTATTTTTCACAAGCATTTGCCGGGGCACCACAGATTGTTACTGGAGCATGTGCCCCCGTGAGATCGGGTCTGGTGATGCCCCTGGCCCTAAGCTATCGTAACCATACCTGTGGTAGTGTGAGAACCACTGATAGTTCACATGAAATGGGGGAGGGGGAAATATAATTCCCACAAGAACGCTGATATTTCCTGCACTGTTTTTGTGTGGAAATGTGGTTCCAGTGAGGAGATTGGCAGTTCACACAACAAAGGGGAGGAGCAAACATATGAAAGCTTGCACCGCAGCCTTCAAAACCATTTCTCTTGGTGCGCTGTGTGCTCTTGCTTTATGTTCTCTTTCAATTGAAAATGACCTCTAAGCAAAGGTTTTGTGCCAATGCAGTTTTGTCACAGCTCTTTGACAGTGAAAGTGACATAGAGGAGAATGTGTCAGAGAGAGATAGGATAATGTTGAGGTGGACCCTGATTATGAGACATCCTCCTCTGATGAGAATGAGAGCCTTAGTATTGACCCTCCCGTTGTCTCTCAACCACCAGCAGACAAGTTACCTTACAAAAATGGAAAGTTAATATGGTCTCTCTCCCCACCTGAATGACAGGTTAGACTTAATGCTGCTTATGTCATCAAAATGGTTTCAGGCCCCACCACATACGCTGTCAGCCATGTCTAAGACATAAAATCAGCATTTGAGCTCTTCATAACACCGGAGCCCGAACATAATACGTGTTTCTCTCTTTAGTAAATGACATTGTTTTTCTTTCCAAATGATATAAATGACAGAAGATGTGTACTTAGAAATAATGTAAAGCTACTAAAACAAGAAAAAAAGGTCTTTCTTTCCAATTTAAGGTCAAACTGAGAGATGTTATGGTGATTTGCATATTTTTCCAACGGTAGGTATTTTGGGTGTTTGCCGGGGTTGGGGGGGTGGTGGTGGTAATATTTAATTTAAAGGGCTATTTAGCGGGTGAACTAAGAAACGTAAAGTACCTGACACACATAAAAATGGGTAGCAAATGTAATTATAATTATTGCCTGGAGGTTGAAATAGCTTGGGTCAAATTAACCCCAAGTATAAAAGATGTTAGCAAATCTGAGGACAATACGAGGGTTAAGCCCCCACCAAGAGCGGGCGGACCATGCCAAGCTCCAGAGTGAAATGTGAGCCAAAGTCCAGGTGAAACTGGGAGCCGGTGGTGGATCTTTCTCCACCAACTCCAAATCATGGGCCTCCGGCCTAGCTCCACACCTAGAGCCGGGCCTGACGCTGTGGCCTTGGCCCATGCCAAGCTCCAACCGACAACCCAAACTCCAAACGTGAGCCTGGGCTCCGCATTGTTGGACGGAAAAAAAAAAAAAAAACGCTCCGGCGCCACAATCGCAGAAGAAAGCGGATGACAACCATGAGGCGACCGATTGAGAGGGCAGCTTTCGCTTACGGCCACACCACGCTGAACACGCCCGATCTCGTCTGGTCTTGGAAGCCAAGCAGCGTCGGGCCTGGTTAGTACTTGGATGGGTGACCGCCTGGGAATACCAGGTGCTGTAAGCATTTCTGTTTTTTCCTACCCCCACAATCGAGTGGTAGAAATGGATCCAACCTGGGCCCAATGGCTGGGGGCCCCTCGTTACACTTTTTTTTTAATATCCTCAAGCCTTCGTTGCTTCAGTACCTGAACAGAATCGAAATCCACCAGGCCTGATGCAAAAAGGTTTATTGTGTATTATCTGAACACGATACGCGACACCAGGCAAAATCAAAATCCAGGGCTGTTTAGCTGGTAAACAAAGAAACGTAGGGTACATGACACATAAGAATGGGTAGCAATTTTAATTATAATCATTGCCTGGAGGTTGAAATGCCTGTAGGCTTTCGCTTACGGCCACACATGGTCACTGGATTATAGACTCATGGCCTGGAAGTGGATTTGGAGGAGGTGTCGGGAGCTACCAGCTCTGGTGGGGCTTCTGGCTTCTGGGGATGGGTTTTTGGGGGAGGTTAGGGGGTGCTGATGAAGGGCCGTGTGAGGAGGGGCCGTCTGACCATGTCTGTGGGGCTGGTACTGAGGTGGTGGAGGGAAGTCTGGTGGTGGGGGATGTTGAGTTTGGAGGGGGGTAGTGGATGCCTCGAGGCTTTGCTTCACCTGGCGGAGGAAGAGGGTGGTGCAGCCCAATGTGTCATCGATCGCATTGAGGGTGGTGGTGGTGGTGGGGGGTTTGGCGGTGGATGTTAAGGATCCGGGCGCTTGTTTGGATGGGACATGATGAGGATTATCTGTGTGGGTGTACTGGTTTTTTTCTTTTGGGTTTTATATGCTTTCTGTCCTGTCCCTGAATGCTAGGTGTTTGAGGGACATGGGGAAGGTGAGGCATGTTTTGACGCTGGAGAAGGGGGTGATCATTTGCCTCCAGGAGACTTATTGGGATGCGGACATTGTGGAACGGGTGGGTAGGTGGTGGGACGGGGAGTTTTTTGCGAGCAACGCAGTGGGTGGGATTAGATATGGGGTGGCAACGCTGGTACGGAGGTGGTCAGTGGAATGTACTGCATGAACATATAGGGATGGGGAGGGGAGGGTGGTCGGGGTGTCGGTTGGTGTGGGGACTAAGAGGGTGGAGGTCTTGAATGTTTATGCGCCTAATGAGGATCGGGATAGGCAGGTTTTTTTTTTTAAGGGCTCGGGGGGGATTCTTCCTGGGTCAGGGGGCTTGGTGGTGGGGGACTTCAATACTGCCTTGTCGAGGGCTGATGTAGGTCTGGGTATGGGGTTTAGCTTGGGGGGCACTCGGAAGGTTTTGCTGGATGTCATGGGGGCGGTGGTTTTGAGTTCTGGAGGTGTGGGAATGTGTGGGGTAGGGCTTTTTCGCGGCAGCAGGTGGTGTTGGGGCAGCTCAAACAAAGCCGGATTGACTATGGGTTTTGTAGCAGGGAGCTGCTGAGCTGCGTGGTGGGTGCCAAATATGTGCTCACTGCGGTAAGTGATCATGCACTGTTCTCCTTCCGGGTGCTGTTGGAGGAGGTGCGGAGGGGACCAGGGGTGTGGTGCCTAAATTCACAGTTTTTGTGTGAGGAAGCTTACTGTGTGGGAATTAGGGCGCTTCTCCGGGAGCAGCTGGCCTGCCCGCTATTTCGGACTGATAAACGGGTGTGGTGGGATTATATTAAAGTTTTTTCAATTGAATATGGGGTTGAGAGGAGGAGATGGTTGGACTGGGAGGAGCAGAGGGTGAGGGCCCAGTTGGATAGGGAGTGTGGGAGGGTGGGGGCTGGGGAGAACCTGGATGTGGTTCTGCAGCTGCAGGCCTGGCTGGAAAGGCTGGAAGGGGACAGATGCAAGGGGGTGGCCGTGAGGAGTAAGGCGGAGTACGTGGTGGAGGGGGAGAGGAGTACTAAATTCTTTTTTGGGCTGGAAAAGAGCAGGCAGCAGGCCCGCTGTTTTGGGGAGGTGGTGGGGGTGGATGGGGTGAGGGTGAAGGAGGTGGGGAGATCCTGGGCATGCTGCATGATTTTTATGCCAGTTTATTTTGTTCGGAGGGTGTGAAAGGGCAGGATTTGTCCTCCTTTCAGCAACTGTCTGCTGCGGACGCGGACTCCTGTGATGGGGGTATCAGTTTGTTGGAGGTGGAAAGGGCAGTGATGGGTATGAAGGCTCTGAAGAGCCCAGGGCTGGATGGTCTTTCGGCAGAATTTTATAAGGCCTTCAAGGATGTGCTTGGGCCGATTTTGGTGGAGGTTTATGGGAGATAGGTTGGTGTGGGGGGTTGAGTCCTACTATGGCACGAGGTATGGTGGTGTTGATTTATAACAATAAGGGGATCCGACTGTGTTGGGGAATTATTGGCCTTTAAGCCTACTCAACTGCGATTACAAGATCCTGGCCCACGTCTTGGCAGAGCGCCTGAAGGAGGTTTTGGCCTCCATCATTGAGCCGACCCAGACGTATAGTGTTCCGGGGCGGGATATTGCGGACACTGTTAGATTTATTAGGGATGTTGTGGCATATTTGGTGGAGACTGAGGGGGATGGGTATGTCTTGTGTTTATATCAGAAGAAGGCATTTGATAGGGTGAAGCATGATTATGTGTTTGGTGTGTTGTGGCGCTTTTGGTTTGGGGCTGGTTTTATAAAGTGGGTTCAGATTTTATATGGTGGAATTGTGAGTTGTATGAAGTGCAATGGGCATCTCAATAAGTTTTTTCCAGTCACCAGGTCTGTGCGGCAGGGCTGTCCTCTGTCGGCCATTTTGTACGCCTTGGTGGCAGAGCCTTTGGGTCTGATGGTTTCTAGCTATTTTTTACACTTGGGAACTACAAAGGAACCATAACTGATTTTATGAGCCATTCGCAGTTTCAGTGTACCGACCATGTGTACTTAGAAATGCATGGTTTAAAATTTGAGACAAGCATATGCTTCTGGCAGGATCAACCAGGTAACCTCGGTCTTCTCCTGCGCACCCAACCCACCCTCCCACTCAGCTGGGGTCCGAGCCTGCTAGTGCACCCACCCCCCTTCCTCCGTCCTCCTACCTTCAGAACATGGGCCTCCGTTTTGCCCGCGCCGCCCACAGTTAAGCCCCCCCACCTCCAGTCATGAGGCCCAAAAAGCCCCGCATCCCCGTGAGCCTGGGCAACTGGTCACCCGAATCCAGAGGCAGACAACTGGTCCCCAAAAATTGGTAAAGGGGGCTACTGGTCCCCTGAATGGCAAAGGGGGCAACTGGTCCCCCTTTGCCCGGCCCATCTTCAGAACCAAAGTCCAGCTGGCAACTGGTCCCCCTCCACACTTGGGCTCTGGCCAGCAACTGACCTGACTGCCTGCCCGTCCGCCCGCCCTTTGCTGGAGCTCAATGGGTACACTTACTTTCCATGTACACTGGAGGGTGACAGAACGCCCCAGCCGAGGACCATCTGGTGGCTGGTTCCCTCCAAGGTTTCCCTGGGGATTGCTGGAGCTCAGAGTCTCGCAGGCCCACCTGGGTAAAGCTAATGACTAGTGGTCTTGGGGCCCAGACCATCTTGACCCTTCTACGCCAGCTGACTGATGTGGACTGACAGCCCACCCGTCTGCCAGCCAGGCCTAGCGGGGCCCAACGGCAGGTGCCAGAGCCAAAGCCCCTGCCTCCTCCTCCTCCTACTCTCCCTCCTCCTCCAACTTGCGACCGCTCTGAAAAGGGCCTTTGTTTGGGCAGGCGCCCCACCACCGCCTATGTCTAGGCTGGACATATGAAGCCCCAAACTTTCCTCCCTGTCCTTGGAGGCCGGCTTGTGTGTGAGTTAGTTAGTTATTGGTCCCCACCCCCACCCCAGGTTGTTTTGTTTGAGAATACGTAATTTTGTTTGTTGAGTCACCAAAGTGGATTTGTTTTTGGATGAGGGGGGGAGATGAGGCATGACCAACTGTTGGAGCGATCAAAGGAACCGTGGCTACACAATGTTCTTTCTGTTTTCGGGAGTGATCCTTTCGGCACCATGTCTCCACGTGCCACCTGGCCTTCATTCTTGGGAAACAACAGGCCAAACAATAGGGGTCATTTTAAGTGTAACCCCAGTTACACACAATCGTTGGAACCTTACAAACGTCTGAGAACTGTCTTGTGTACTTTCAATTCTTCTGTGACTCTGGAAGTCTTTGAAAAGAGACTGTACGGCAAACAGAAAAATCCCATTCATGTCAATGACGGTAAAGTTAGTGGATGACTCCCATTTTGTTCTGGCAAGCAACTTCACATCTAACCACATTTTTATGACACTGATTGTCACTGCCAGCCTTACTAGACAAAAAAACACACAACCTGTGTTGTACTGAAGAATGTTATCAAGTATAAAAATAGCAAGACACTGTTGTGTACAATTTGCCTCCCAAGTCCTCACTACTCACAACGCACCTCCTAAACCTCCCAGGACTGCATGCAGCTGATAAACACTCGGTTTGCTTACATACAATTAAAGAACATGATGATTACCATTACAATGGCCACTCATTGCATCGAGTTGTGAACTTGTTGCCTTTAACTGCTCTAACTATGCAATTGAAATAGGAACAAGTCCTACCGCTACATTCTGCTTCTTCATTTGGCAGCACATATCCTAAAATTGGAACCATACAGAGAAGATTAGCAAGGATGACTCGCATATTGGTGAAGCGTTCCATATTGTTGTTCCTTGTTGCATTGGTGATCCAAAACTTTACAAAGGGACATTTTCAATTAATTCAAAACACGGTATATTTACAGCAGAGGAGAGGTGTCTGAATGAAGCACCCATTTATTCATTTTACATTAGATAAACATCACTGACAGGAATTTCTATCCACTAAACATTACTTTTTCTGAGTCATGCGACATCAGATAGTGCAGGAAAATCAAACAGGTGCATATGACTAGGGTCACGTAAAATTACCCCTTTTGCCTATGGCTGGGATTATATCAAGTCCCACACACATGTAAATCAGCCAGGATGCTGCTCACTGATTGCAATGGATAAGAAAGAAACACTTGAGTTGCTGCTCTTACAACTGTCATATGGGGTTGCACAGCCACACCAGGGGTGAAGTGTGGAAGGAACCCCATGCAGGTTTTTGGCCCCCTCTCCGGTGCCATGATGAGGGGGTCAGGTGGGCCTCCCTGTTGGTGGAGTTTGGGAAAAGACTGATCTTGAGGAGGGAAACCTACAAGAGAAGTTGGGCGTTGCTCCTGCTACTTCTCTCGCATGCTAAGAGAGCGCGCTACCATTTGAGTTAACTCCCTGTTACCTACCCGGCTTTCTCCTCTGTCCCTTGGATCGCTGCATGACCTTCTGAGAAGCAGACAAGATAGGGGAGGATTTTTTGGAATTGGCACTCCCATCTGGCCATGAAGCCATTGGTTCCATTGTGTAACGGTTAGCATGTTTTCTGAATCCAGTTGAAATCTCAGTGGGACCTTTGCTCTTCTAGCCAGGATATTTCTCTCTGAGTGCAATGCATGGGAAAGCAACGCTTGAGCTACTGCTGTTGCAACTTTCATGTATGAGAAAATGTATTCTTCCAATGACTCCTACTGTTTGGCGAATGGCTAGGGTTTTATTATATGTAAATCACTTACACATGAAAATTAGACCAGATGTTGCTCTCTGAGTGCAATGGATAGAGAAACAAGATTTGAGATCCTGCTCTTGCTGACAAGTGAGAACATCCCACGATTGTGTGTAACTTGGGTTACATTGAAAATGACCCATATTTTTGGCCTATGATTGCATTTGCATCATATGTAAGTCCTAAAGACACAAAAATGAGTCAAGATGTTGCTCTGTGAGAAGGAAAATCCAACCATCATGCATGAAAAGTGTTACACTTCACCAATTGTTTAGCCCAGGGGTGGGCAACCCTGGTCCTTGAGTGCCAGAGACATTTTTGGATTTCACTCCAGCCAAACCCCTGACAGTGTAATCAGACAGGGGTTAATTAACAGACAGAGTTAATTATCAGGCTTTAATGACTGCAGTTGACCATGTGCTGGAGCTGGAAGAGGAGCTTCACCATTCAGGATTAGGCACTTCATAATTACTCAAACCGTACTCGAGAACTCAGGCAGAACGATATCCCGAAATGGCTCTGGCACTCAAGGACAAGGGTTGCCCACCCCTGGTTTAGCCTGTGGTTCCGGCTGCATCATATACAAGTCCCAAAGACATGAAAATTTGCCAAGATGCTGCTCTCTGAGCACAATGCACAGACAAACAACATCTGAGCTCCTGCTCTTGCTTAAGAGTGAGAAAACCTCACTATCACGTATTAAAAGGGTTGCACTTAAAATGACCCGTTGTTTGTGATAGTTACTGCATAAGGTAACCAGGAACAACAATATGGAATGCTTCACCAGTATGCGTGTCATCCTTGTGCAGGGGCCATGATAATCTTCTCTGTATCGTTCCAATTTTAGTATGTGTGCTGCCAAAGCGAGCACAAAGCATTAGTAGGATGAGCTCCATTTTTTAATGGCATAGTTAGCACAACCGTTGCAGTCGTGGTTTCATGAGCACCCCTTCGATGCCACAATATCTGGAATTGTTTATTTTTAAAGGAAACACGTCCCCACAACGATAGGTAAAGACAAACTGAAAAAAGCTTTCTCCAACAGCTCATCAAATTCCAAAGGATTTCTTTTTCTGTCATTGTAACACACTTGCACTACATTCCAGGCCACTCATGCACATATGCAGATTTCAGGCTACATCCACACTTCCTATTGGTGGCCTCAAAAGTGACAACATGACATCACCATGATTTCAAATTAGCCCAATTTTTTAAACAACGATTGCCATTTTAGAAGCAACCTTAACAACTGTTGATGAATGCATGAGGGGCCGATCACTAACTAACTCGCACACAAGCCGGCCTCCAAGGACAGGGAGGAAAGTGCGGGGATTCATATGTCCAGCCCGGACGTAGGCGGTGGTGGGGCGCCCAAACAAAGGCCCTTTTTAGAGTTGCAGCAGGGGGACCAGTTGCACCTTTGGAGTTTGCCTCTGGTGAGAGGAGGTCAAGTGTGTCACCTTGGAGGAGGAGGGGGAAGAGGAAGAGGAGGCGGGGGCTTGGGATCTGACACCTGGCGTTGGGTTTAACTCTCAGCACCAGTTCTGCTTGGGTGGGCTGTCACTCCACATCAGCTAGCTGGCGTAGACTGGTCAAGATGGTCTGGGCCCCAAGACATCTATTCATTGGCTTTACCCAGGTGGGCCTGCGAGACTCTGAGCGCCAGCAATCCCCAGGGAAACCTGGGAGGGAACCAGCCACCGGATGGTCCTTGGCTGGGGCGTTCTGTCACCCTCCAGTGGACACGGAAAGCAAGTGTACCCATTGAGCTCCAGCAAAGGGCGGGCAGGCAGGCAGTGGCTGGCTGGAAGGGACGCATGCATGCATGCACAGAGGAGACCACGTGAAACGGCGGGGAGACGGGCAGGCAGTCAGGTCAGTTGCTGGCCAGAGCCCAAGTGTGGAGGGGGACCAGTTGCCTGCTGGACTTTGGTTCGGGTGATGGGCCAGGCAAAGGGGGGCCAGTTGCCCCCCGTTGCCATTCAGGGAACCAGTAGCCCCCCTGTGCCATTTTTCAGGGGACCAGTTGTCTGCCTCTGGATTCAGGTGACCAGTTGCCCAGGGCTGTGGGGCTTCTGGGCCCAATAACTGGAGGTGTGGGGGCGTAACTGTGGGCGGCGAGGGTGAAACGGAGGCCCAGGTTCGGGAGGTGGGAGGGAGGGAGGGAGAGTGGATGGGTGCACATGCAGGCTTGGACCCAGGCTGGGTGGGAGGGTGGGCTGGGTGCGCAGGAGAAGGCCGAAGGCGTTACCTGGTTGATCCTGCCAGTAGCATATGCTTGTCTCAAAAGTTAAACCATACATTTCTAAGTACACATAGCAGGTACAGTTCCTTTGACCACTCCAATGTTACTTTATGACAAATAAACACACAAACGTTAATTGTGCTGTACTGAAGAATCTTATCAAGTATAAAAGTACCTAGACACTGTTGTGTACAATTTGTCTCCCTAGCCAACTACTCACTACACACAACTCACCTCCTAAACCTCCCGGGATGGCATGCAGCTGATATACACTCGGTTTGCTTACCAACAACTGAAGACAATGGTGATAAACGTTACTATGGCCACTGGCAACCAACACCAGGGCTTCCCAAGTGCAGTGGATAGCTCACTCTCATTGCGTCAAAATATAGCGTCCATGAGTTCCATCTCGTACTCGCAAGCAAAAAGTAAAAAAGAATAAATGCTGTTTCCTTTCGGGAAACCTTGGTCAAGTGGCCAGGCGTTGTTTAGAATAAACTGTAAACAGGAATTGCTTTGTACTTGTGAACAAGCTATTTGTTCACAAGCAATTGAACAGTTGAACAAGCAATTTTTCTGCCCTCCAAAGGAATTTATATCCACTAAACTATTCTTTTGTGCCATAAAACAGAGTGAAAGTCTTAAATCTTAGAAAGACATTTGAAAACTGACTTGTGTAGGGTTGTGGGGATTGCAAGTATTCAATGGCCTGTGCAAGAGTTGACGCACAGCAGTATGCAACAGTATCATCAGCATAAAAATGAAAAGTAGCATCTGACATATTTTCATCAAGATTATTCATATAAATAGTGAATAAAAGTGGACCAAATAAACCTAATCCGTACACCCTTGTGGATGAATGCAATATCAGAGCACTGAGACCTGTTACTAAGGTAGTTTGAGAATTAAGCGACTGTTTGCTCCAAGAGTCCTGAGTTAAAATGTATACGTTTCAAAACATCATGGACAACTGTGTCGAAAGCTTTGGACAGGTCAGTAGAATTAGCTAATTTGCCTAATTGCAAAAAGATAAGACCACAGTAATGTTTAAATGTAAATCTTTCATTATTTGTGCTTAACTTTGTGTTGTTTTGTATCCTCTGTGCCGTTGTGGCTTTTGATTGCTTATTGCTTATTTGATTGGAGCCTGCAAATGCATGCTTCTCATTGGCTAATGCAACTTCACTGTGAGTTTTGCTTTGGATGAGAATTGCAGATGGTACAGGTTAAATTTGCCTAAGCGAACAGTGAAGCACTACCTTAGAAGTTTTTTTTAGTAAAGAAGAAGAAAAGGACAGGTGAGATCATAACCATTCTCATGTATGATTAATGCATAATATGTCCCTTATATAACAAAACTTTGGCAACAGCTCAGCCAGTGTTTAATCTTTAATGAGACCGTTGCAGATAATAACATATATAAATTGTTGTTATATAAATAAGATAATATTGTAAATAATTGGATAGTTGTTGTGTTAATAATACAAGTTACAAGTATATTTCTGTCTTTTTATCATTCAATAATGCCTGAATATAAAGAATGTAGGTATATACCACCATCCTTCCACTCTGAGGTTGACCATCCCCCTTGAATTTTTGAAACATAAACACCTGTGAGGTCTCCACTGCCGTTTTCTCCCTGATGGGTCAGGCCTCTGAAGAAGTCTGCGGCTGTCAAACAGCATCGCTTCCCGTTCCTTGATGTCTTGAATGGCCCAATGAGGTCGACACCTGGTTTGTACAGACAGACAGAGGAAACTCATGAATCAATAGCTCTAAATTTGACTGAAATGTCAAGTTACAGTTACAATAATATATTATAAAGTTATAATTACACTGTACAGTTTCTATTGTAAATATTTAAAAATGCTTAAAGATATACTAGATACAATTAGGCTGTACCACAGCTATCATTATAATACATTATACATTTGAAACATTATGTATACAATATCATTGTGGTACATTTATATGTGATACAAGGCATTTTATGTCACAGTAATCAAAACTATACAGTGCACATTTGAGACGGGAACTAATATGGATCAACTTACCCATTACTCCACATCCTTTCTGATGTTATGCCAGTAGAACCGCTGCCTAATCTTCCCCACCATGCAGTTACGTTCAAAGTTGCCAGCGTGGACCTCCGTGAGGATGGACCTCTTTCTATTTAGTTGCTACTGCCATGATGGATCAGCTAGATCATTGGAGCTAACTGCATTTCTCATCAAGCTGTTCACTCACTAGCTATCTATTCTAAAGAGTAGGACAGATTGCAGTCTGTCAGATTGCAATATCACTGAGCATTAAATAAACTGATGTCTTTCCTCATCTGAATAATTTCTGTTTCATAGCGCTTGGCAGCATTAGCTCACAAGCTAGCTGGTGCTAATACAGCTAGCAATGTCTTTCACTCATATAGCTGGCACTGTCTTTCTCTGAGGTAAATTTTTGGTAGTTAGTTAGCCATCCAGCTGACGGTATGACACCAGCTAGTCATCTGGCTGCCATGACAGTTCCACAGGTTGGCTCAGGAGCACTACTTAGGAGCACATCTTAGTTCACGATAACTACAATAATTTCAAATCAAAAGCCAAGCTTAGTTGGTAAATACTCGTCAGTACAGACACAACATTCAGTGAAATGTTTTTTTTTGCCAACCCCCGCCGAAAGAAGAAAAAATAAAAAGCCAGTGTAGAGTTCTGAACATATTAATTGAATAGAAAAGGGCAATTCGTTAAACATTGCAAAACTAAGAAAAAACCACCATTGAGAATTAACTGTCGAGAGCTAATACATAAGAAATGCATAAGAATTAATATTCATGAAGTAAGTTAATATTGCTTGTAAATGTTGATAATATTATTATCCCTCTTATTATGATTCAATTATATTAATTGTAGTAATAATCTATTGTAATAATTATTGTTCTTTAAAATGATGAAATGATCAGACATCCTCTCTCTCAGACTGATTTTGTTGGAAATATTTTATGCTTCCAGATTCCTTGCAACTGGGGATTCCTTCAGGACAATTGCCTTCAGCTATTGTGCTGGGAAGAGTCCTGTTGGTCAGATTGTCCCAGGTGTGGCTGAGGCTGTTTTTGAGTGCCTGTGGAGGAGTTTATGCCCCAACCAACCATGGAAGACTGGTGGACCATTGCAGAGGGGTTCCAGCAGCGTTGCAATTTTCCGAACTGCCTGGGATCTATCAGTGGCAAGCATATGGTCATTCAGGTTCCACGCAATCCTGGCTCCTGGTTCGACAAAATCTTGGCTGTGGTGGACTCTGAATATCTTTTCATAGTTGTGGATGTGGGAGGAACAGTGACTGTGGCACCCTGGCAAAATCCAACTTTGGTAGTGGCCACCTGGATGGAACACTGGATCTCCCTGCAGATTCCGTCATCCCAGGATTTGAGCACCGTGGCAGCTTCCCCTATTGTCCTGGTAGGAGATGAAGCTTTCCCCCTCCGCAGGTGTCTGATGCGGCCTTACACAGGCCTCAACATGCTCAGGGAGAAGAGGATCTTATATTATCGTCTCAGCCCTGCCAGGCTGACAGTGGAGTGCAGTTTTGGGATCCTTTCCTCTCAGTGGCGAATGTATCGCCATGTCATATATATGGCCCCTGAGAAAGTGGAGCTGTGCGTGAAGGCAACCTGCAGGGCGAAGGAGGGACAATGCATCAGCACACACACCTGATGCTGCTGCTGCTGCTGCTCTCAGGCCAGTGGGAAGGATGGGCAGCAACAATGCACTTCAAGAGGCCATTCAAGTGAGGGAGGCCTTCTGTGAATACTTCAACCAGGAGGGTGCAGTCCCTTGGAAAAATCATGTCTAGGCTCCGTTATTATTTATTAGCTTATTTAAAGCTGTCACCAGCATGTGCTCAAAAGGAGACACAACTGGTTGTCTGGTCCTCCTCCTCTTTCCAACCGGAGGCCTGTCAGGTAAAGCTGACTGTGGCTCTTCAAGGGGCCTGGCTGAGGGTCCTCAGCCTGTGATGAATGGTCACCTGGCATTTCCTCCTCCCAGATGAACTGGCTGCTGAGGGGGCTCACTGCCACTGGCCGTGGGCTGGCTGGCTACAGAAGGGGTGGGCTGGCTGGTACAGGCTCTGACATTTGATGAGGTCAGCCTGTACTCAATAAATGGGGCAAGAAAGCCCATTACAGCCATGTAGCGCCATGGCTGTTTGAATACCATACCAGCCCCACTCCTTTGCTGGTCTCCCCCTTTTTTGGAGGTGTCCCTCAGGCTTTTCCACCTTTTTTTGGAATATTTCATCTGATGAAAGTAAAAAATGGAAATATGTACTTTATATGTGCAGTTACGTGTATCACTGTTTTGGTTGGTTGCAGCTTTAACACATTTTTCTTCTGATCTCATTAATAGCTGTTACTCTCCATGCTACATATATTGGTGTAAAGTAGCTGCTTCATCTATGTATGTATTTTATTTATTTATATTATCGTCCACAAATTTACAACCCTTCACAACACTTGAGATGTACAGTTCATGACCCGGGATAGCAATAGCTTAGCTACACCAGATAGATCAGATATTCATATCGTGTGGAAAACCTTGGTACTGAGCATTAAGCAATATTACTGTACATTATATTTATACATGTTCACACACATTTACACACCAGAAACGATTTCTGCCACCTTTTTCCAAGTGGTGTCTTTCCTGTCATTGCCCCTGAATTGTGGCAGAGCAGGATCATACATTTCGGGGAACGCTGACACAGCAATGATTCGTTTCTCCTCTATTTTTATTATTTCATTCCTTTGACTGTACCCGTGGAATGAAAATGGGGGGCGGTACTGCCCCCGTCACACACTTTATGCTGCAGTCACACTAAGAACTAACACTTCCTGCTGAAATCAGTCATAGACAGCAAGCTATTACAAAAAAAGACAATGGCAGAAAGTCCATATCTAGTTGTGTGAGCTGCTTATCAAATGCACAGAAGGCCTATTGGAGACGAGTGGTTTGCCAAGTACTCTAAATAGTCTGGTACATCTGGCTGCAATCATTGAAGTTCTCTGCAAAATTACAAAAACTAGGGGAAAGCTGGATATTGCGTAACAAATGGTGTCACATCAGAAAATTTGTGAGGTTTTGACCAGGCAAAAATATGCAAATAAATGTATTTGGGCATGTGCTGAATCACAGCATGATGTATCTCTACATGGGTATTTATACCATGGTCACAAATGCTGGCGAGCCACAAGTGATGCATTTTGTAATAGAGGCTGTGGGCGGTATGAAATTCGACCACGGGCCACAATTGGGCCCGGGCTGGACTTTGGACATGCCTGCTCTAGTGTGAAACGCACCTTGCTCTGCCATAGCTCATCCATATTCTATTGCAAGTGCTGGGTGCACATGATTTTATTGTATGTTATGCTCATTATGATTGGCTGAAACATGCAATGCCATCTAATTGATATTAACACAGTACTCCAGCCATTGCAGATTGCACCATGTGAAGGACCTCCGATTGTGAGTAACATTGTGGGTTCGCCCCGCCCATCGAATGTTGTGAGAATCGGGCAATGACTGATTTCCGAATTTTGATATAATATGACTTTGAAAATAGGGACCCTAGAGTCAAGTTTCAAGTCTCCACTGCTCGAATCCAAGTCCATGTCTGAGTCAGTGGATAACTTATGGATAAGTGGATAACTTCAATCCAGGAACCCTTATGGTATTTTTACACTGTGTGTAAATATGTACAGGGTAGGATGAGGAAGAATATTTGGGGTGCTGCTCAGTTTTACAACATATAAAGGGGTATATTTAGGGGTACCTTTGGGGCACAGGCCCCCGCAGGGCTCACACTGCTTGATCCCATTCTTATCCACCTCATTCTTTTCTGCTGGACAACCACTGACACACAAGCTGCCGTCCGCCACAAAATTGGCTGTGAAAAAGAGAGACAGAGAGGAGTCACGATTCACTGCCTTTTGCTGAGCGTTCACATTCAGGCTTGCACACATAGTTTTTCTAACCACTGATATGCTAGATGCCACATTGTAAAATTCTTACTGACATAAGGAGAGTGCATGCTGAAATCATACATTAGTTTAACACTGATGGTTGCGTTGTGAATCAGGTGATTACATATAATGGCTACTTCTCTTGAAGGTCCTATAAAAATCTAACAAAACGTGTATTACTTTATAAACAGTAAAATAAGACATGGAAATAGGTTGAGTAATTGGAGTCTCACAGAGACAGGATGAGTACTCACTGAGTCACAAAAACAGTATGAGTTGAAGCGACTGCAAGCCTGTAAACACAGATACACCTTCAGACCTCTAGCATGTTCATGATCAGTGTTTAAACCATGCTGACCTTTCCATACTAGACTAATACACGGCACATAATATTGTAATGTTTCTAATCTGCCAAGGTAAAGTCAAAATGGAGGATCATTTGTACATGCTAATGAATATATACTTATTGGAGATAATTTACATGGACTCATTGGGCTAAACGCACAAACACTTTACTAAATTGCAAATTGCTGATGTGTCATATTATTATGTTCTTTGCAAAGAGTGCGTATGTGACAATGATGAGAACTGCAGGGCCTCCAACCAGTAGGAGGCAGCAGGTTTTCCTCCTCATCCTCTCAATAGAGTGGGGGAAGCATCTCTTCATTTTCATTGATTCATTTACGGTTTTTTTTCCAAATGGCAAAGTTAGGTAAATCACAAGGGTGCCGTGGCTTAGTTGGTTAAAGTGCCTGTCTAGTAAACAGGAGATCCTGGGTTCAAATCCCAGCGGTGCCTATACACTTTGCTTTTTTCTTCTGCATAGCCAGTGCAACTCTTAGCCACGTTGCCGGTATCCCACAGTACGTGACCTCTGTTTAAGGCAGGGGTGGGAAGGAGAAACCTTGTCAATCACCAACCAAGCTCAGCTCTTCATTCTTCCTGACAGTAATCAGGCTCTTTTCTTGTGCTCAGAACATCTGATTCCATCAGGCAAATCACCTGCAAGCCCTGTCCGCCTAGGCATATGTCCTGGGTGAACTGGCCATCTGATTATGGAATCCCATTTTATTTGTAGTTTTGCTCTTTTTTCCTGTTTGCTTATGTTTTTTGTGGTTTGTAATTTTTTTTTTTTTTTTGGGGGTTGTGGGTGGAGGTTGTTTTTTGCATGTAAATGTGTTTGATTCAAAATTTAAAAGAAAAAAGTTGGTTGATTGTAGTTGAATGATTGTTGTGTGATTTGCACATCCATGGTGTTTGGTGTAGATGTTTAGATCCTAAACTTGGAATTTTAAGAATATGACCCTTAGATGGAAAAACTCAGAATTCCAACAATATGACCCTAAACATGGAATTCCACAAAGACTACCTTTACATGAAAAACTAAAAATTCCAAGAATACCATCTTTAGATCCTAAACTTGGAATTCCAAGAATATGATCCTTCAGATCCTAAACTTGGAAATGGTTGTATGGTTGTTATAGCTGTGTTATGTGGGTGTAATGTGTGTTATATGAGTTATATGGCTTATGTTTGGTCTATCCAAACTCATGGTGGAGGATCACCCGTCCAAGTTTGGTACTCTCTGGTCCTTCTGACAACAGGGGGTGCCACACTAAGCTTGGGCTCCAAGCTAGGGGGCACTACATAAAAGTGAAATCACACTGTTGGCAAGCACAGGTGAAATTGACAGGTGAAAGTCCAGACAAGCAGGATTGATTGACGGATTGGGATGGTTACTGGAGTGGGATTCCAAGAATAAAATATAAATCCATAACTGCACAATTTAAACATGGTTTCTCACCCGGCGGAGGAAGCAGCTCCTTCTGTAACTGCCATTCCCAGCCATCCAGGATGGTATGTTTCTGGCTCTGCAGAGGTACTGAGAGCTAGAGATGTCTTCCAGGGAAGTCAGAGGGCACACTGAGCAGCCGGCATACCATTCTGTTATGCAGTCTGCCAGTACACGTTCGATGGTGGAAAAAACAAGTTTAAAAAAACTTGTTTTTTGCGCTGACCAGGAGAAGGTCTTATGGCAGAAAAGAAGGGTTTAGTGGATATGAATTCCTCTCTGTGGCATTTATCTAATGTAAAATGAATAAATGGATGCTTCATTCAGATTTCTCTCCTCTGACATGAATATACCTTGTTTTAATTGAAACTGTCCCTTTGCAATGTTTTGGATCGCCATGTAACCAGGAATAATAATATGGAACGCATTGATGGTTGGTTGTATGTGATCACCCAGAGCCTCTGCGGTTTGCTGAGCTCCTACAGTGAGGGCAGAGGGAAAATTCAGCCGTTCTTGGGTGGGCTCGAACCACCAACAGCCGAACGCGCTGACCGATTGTGCCACAGAGACCAGGTTATGTGTTCCTTGCCACCTGTTCTATTTTATTACTCCTCGTTTCTTCCCTGCACTCAAAGTGGACTCCAAGGACACATTATAAGTCTCACTCTGGAGCCATTGCTCTCACAGAGCAGGTGTGTTTGCCTGTCAAAAAGAATAAATGCTGATGTGTTTTGGGAAGCCTTGGTCGAGTGGCTCGGCTTTGTTAAGGATAAACTGTAAACAGGAGTAGCTATTTGTTCACAAGTAATTGAAGAAGCAATTCTTCTGCCCATGAAAGGAATTTATGACCACTAAACCATTGGAGTTGTGGGGACCTGGTGCCTTTAAAAATAAACAATTCTAGGTACTGCGGCAATGAAGGGGTGCTCAAGAAATCGTGACTGCGACAGTTGCTGTAACTATGCCAGTGAAATAGGAACTACTCCTACCGCCGCTTTCCGCTTGCTTCGGCAGCACATATACTAAAATTGGAACGATACAGAGAAGATTACCATGGCCCCTGCGCAAGGATGACATTCATACTGGTGAAGGGTTCCATATTGTTGTTCCTGGTTACCTTATGTCGTAACTATCACAAACGACAGAGGTCATTTTAAGTGTAACCCTTTACGTGATAGAGGGATTTTCTCACTTGTAAGCAAGAGCAGGAGCTTGGGTGGTGTTTGTCTGTGCATTGCGCTCAGAGAGCAGCATCTTGGCAAATTTTCATGTCTTTGGGATTTGCATATGATGCAGCCGGAACCACAGGCCAAACAATTGGGGTTATTTCAATTGTAACCCTAGTTACATACAACCCTTGGGAACCTGAGAAACTTCTGAAAACTGTCTTGTGTACTTTCAATTCTTCTGTGACTCTTGAAGTCCTTGAAAAGACCAGTTGAATCTGGACTGGATGCTTTGGCAAAGAGAATTCAAAACAGGGTACATTTACAGCAGGGGAGAGATATCTGAATGAAGCATCCATTTATTCATTTTACATCAGATACACACCACTGAAAGGGATTTATATCCACTAAACATGACTTTGTGTTACATCAGATAACGCAAGAAAATCAAACCGTCGCATATGACTAGGGTTAAATGACTCCTATGGCGTTATATCATATGCAGGTCCCAAACACATTTAAATCAGCCAGGATGCTGCTCATTGAGTGCAATGGATAAGGAAGCAACACTCGAGCTGCTGCTCTTGCTACTGTCATGTGGGGGTGCACAGCAACACCGGAGGTGAACTGCAGAAGGAAGCCCATACAGATTTTTGCCCCTGTGCTGTGTTTCGCATGATGCTGGGACCATGTGGGGGTCGGGTGGACCTCCCTGCTGGTGGAGTGTGGGAAAAGGTAGAGCTTGATGGGGGTGGCCTTCTGGAGAATGTGGGCATTGAGCCCGCTACTTTGCGCATGCTAAGCGAGCGCTCTACCATTTGAGCTAATTCCCCACTTGCTTTGTCCTCCGTCCCTTGTATCTCTGCACGACCTTGCAAGAAGTGGCAGGATGGGAGAGCACTTTTTCGCGCCCCCATGGCCTTCAGCCTGTGGGTTCCATGGTGTAACGGTTAGCACTCTGGACTCTGAATCCAGTGATCCGAGTTCAAATCTCGGTGGGACCTTTGCTCTTTTACAGTCTGGTGTTTTGACACCATGTGGCTCCGTCGCGCTCTGCTTTTGGGCACACTTTTTTGTTGCAGCCGACTGCATACATGAAGCTCAGCTACCTCAGCTGGTCAGAGTGTGGTGCAAATGACGCCAAGGTTGTGGGTTACACCCCTGTACGGGCCAAGGCCTATTGTTTGTGATAGTTATTAGATAAGGTAACCTGGAAAAACAATATGGAATTGTTAGAGAAATTATAGTTGCAAGGGGTTATGTATATAATATGTATAAAGACATTCAATGTGAGAAGTTGAAATGTAATTTCACGCCCGGTTTTGTTTTTGTGTGAAAATCATGATAGCCAGATGGTGTGGAAAATTCCAGTTTTGAATTTTAAAAAAGTCATATTTTATTTTTCCAATTAAGAAGAAAGAGAAACATGAGACATTCAATGTGAAGTTGTGTGTGTGTGTGTGTGTGTGTGTGTGTGTGTGTGTGTGTGTGTGTGTGTGTGTGTGTGTGTGTGAGTGTGTGTAAGATAAGAGGGAACAACTCTTTAGGTTGTTGAGCTTTCTCATGAGAATAAGGTGTCCTTTGGGGTAAGATAATATTGGGGAGTAACTGAAATTGGGCAGATTGCCATCGTCTGGTGAGGAAAAATAACTTTTTGCAAACAGAAGACTCATTAAAAAGAAGTAGCTAAAAGACACCGAGGTAACTGTTAACCAATGAAATGTTAGAGGTGGGATCTCCACATCCACCATGAAGATTATGTATTCATAAAAAAAGGATAAAGGATGATTGATTTTTGTATGTACTTTGAATCAGATCTCGGAGGAGGCTGATTCCCAAATGTGCATTTGTATTAAACTTGTGTTGATTGAAAGCTCTTGTTTGCATGTTCATTCCTCTCTAATATTCACCTCAACAGGTCATAAGGGAATTTGCCTGACAGAACACGTCTCAAATTTTCTTGTCATCCTTGTGCAGGGCCCATGCTAATCTTCTCTGTATCGTTCCAATTTTAGTATATGCACTGCCGAAGCAACCACAAAGCACCAGTGGGACGAGTTCCTATTTCAACGGCGTAGTTAGAGCAACCGTCGCAGTCACGGTTTCATGAGTACCCCTTTGATGCCACAATATCTGGAATTGTTTGGTTTTAAAAGGGAAAACGTCTCCACAACTCCAACTAAAGAAAACTCTCAACAAAAAAAGCTTTCTACTACAGTTCATCGAATTCCAAAACATTTTTTTTTCTATCACTGTAATACACTTCCGCCACATTCCAGCGCACTTGTGTGCATGTGAAGATTTCAGGCTAACTCCACACTTCCTATTGGTGGCCTCAAAAGAGACAACGTGACATCACCGTGATTTCATATTGGCCCACTCGTTTTAAACAAATGTTGCCATTTTAAAAGCAACCTTATCAACTGTTGATTGCATAATCCACAACGGCAAGACGGCGGCAGATTCACAGAAGAATTGAATGTACTCAAGACAGTTCAGTTTTTTTCGGAATCACTTTTGCAAGAGAGACAGACTTGGCCAAGGCAGACAACAAAATTTCAATGTTAAATTCCTTTCAGTGCCGTTTATCTGATGTAAAATGAATAATGCTTCATTCAGATATCTCTCCTCTGTTATGAATATACCTTGTTTTAATTGAAACAGTCCCTTTGCAATGTTTTGGATCACCATTTAACCAGGAATAACAATGCAGAACACAAAGAAGTAACCTCATCAACTGTTGATTGCATGCTCCACAACCTGCGAGATGACAGAAAATTTACTTTGACAGAACATCCAGTCCAGATTCAACTGACCTTTTCAAGGACTTCAAAAGTCATAGAAGAATTGAAAGCACTTAAGTCAGTTTTCAGAAGTTTCTCAGGTTCCCACTGTTGTATGTAACTAGGGTCACATTTGAAATGACCCCTATTGTTTGGCCTGTGGTTCCAGCTGCATCATATGCAAGTCCCAAAGACATGAAAATTCGCCAAGATGCTGCTCTCAAAGTGCAATGCACAGACAAAGAACACATGAGCTCCTGCTCTTGTTCACAAGTGAGAAAACCATAAAGGCACATGGAGCGATTCTGCTCATCCCGTTATTTTAATTTTTTCTGAGTTTAGCCCTCCCTGAATTTTCCCCTTTCAGGAAGACAATCGGCTCTCGAGAAGGTCAGGCTTCAGCGCAGTTCAGCAATTCACACCCCTGGATGCAGCACTTTTGTGAGATTGACTGTGACAAGACTTACTTAATGTTACGATGTCATGAAAATTAGCCAAGATGTTGCTCTCTGAGTGCAATGCACAGATACACAGCACTTGAGCTCTTGCTCTTTCTTACAAGTGACAAAATCCCACTATCACATATTAAAAGGGTTATACTTAAAATGCCCCCTATTGTTTGGCCTGTGATTGGGTTTTGTAGAAGTATAATTTGTAGAATCAAGCATACCTTTGAACTAACATAACACAAGCAGATATACTCATAATGACGCATGTTGTGATACTGGTAAAATGTAATCATAGAAATAGAGAAGCCAACCTAACCTGGATGTAGTAACCTCATAGACACTCTAGGGGTCAGTCTGTCTTGGGTGTAATTCACTGCCAGACACACTAGGTGGCAGTATATATATATTTTTTTAAATAAAAAATGACCATTTGCAATAATTATTGGTGTCAGGGTTAAGCTAATGCTAACAAAAAGAAAAGGAGGAGGGCCAAAGTTGCTCCTCCTTGGGCAAGCCTAAGATAAGCGAGGGAAGACCTTAGATAAGAAAAATAATCAAGATGGATGAGGCATGGTGGACCCCTCAGAGCGAATGGTGGATTACCTAGGTGAACCTTTGCTGCTCTGCACAGACCATCCCGGCTTATTGTGCAATGTTTCCAAATAATATACAATAAACCATTCTGCATCAGACTCAGTAGATTTTGTTTTTGTTTGAATAAGAACTTGTGAAGTCCTGAGGAGCATTAAAGTGTGGTGAGGGTCCCCAGCTGTTTGGCCCAGGTTGGAGCGGTTTTCTCTTCCACAAATTGAGCCACTTGGACGGAATGAACACTGCTTCTCTGCTTCTCTGTATGACAGTGGCCACTGTAAAAAAGGTAAGCAGAGCCTTTTTCACAGAAGTCTGCTGAATGTAGTACTGGTTGCACCTGAGAATAGTGAGTTTTCACCCAGGTCAAAGCAGTACTTAGCCTCTCCTCAAAAGACCCTAAAAGTTTGTAGTCAGAGTCTGATGCAAAAGTGTGAATGTGTATGTGATGTGTGTGGATGAATGAAGGCAACCAGAGAGGGCAGTTGAACATGATGATAGTGGGTTGGTTGGCTTTCTTTGTTTTTGTACTACACTTACTAATTTTAGATTCATGTAAGACTTTGTGAACTTGTCTGATTTGTCTTGCATTGATCTACTACACTTACTAATTGTTGAGATTCATTATGACTGTGTTTGTTGAACTTTTCTGGTGTGTGAAGAATTCTTTTTTTTTTTTGTTATTACTCTTAGCATTAAGTAATGTTGAGAATTGAGGTTTGTAAGCTCTCCCCAGCAGCTCTCAGTGAGAGGCTGCTTATGTGGATTAAGGCTTCTCCATGACCTAAAGGCCTGTGTCTGTGTGTTAGTATCAAAATTGTTTTGTGGTAGTGTGTGAAGAATTCTTTTTTTTTGTTATTAAGTTCTGTGGATACCGCTTTTCCTGTGTTACAGAAGTGTACCAGGAAAAGGTCTGAACGGGCAGGTACTTAGATTTGTGCACAGTCCCCAAGAGAGGGACAGTCCTAGAGGTAGGACAAAAGAAGCAAGCACAAAGTCTCCAAAGTGAGAGACAAAGACCGCTGGAAGCTGCTGCTTTCTAAAATGTTGTTCATATACTAACTGAAAAGGCTAATGGGATAATTATTGAAAGGCATTTTATTATTCTTATTTCTGATAATGGTTCTAGCCTCGCTGGAGGCCCTGTCATTGAGAGATGGATTTATGAAACGGAGAGACCACATTGTGCACGAGTACTAAGTGAAGAAGAATGGAAGAGTATTCGTAATGCAAGAGTACAGTGCATTATAATCATGCAACTGTACTGACTGTTTCTTTTCCGTGGATATGATCATTCACTTGCTGACAAACGTGGCAGCAGAAGTGTATCTTGAAAGACATTTAACTTGTGTAGATGTGTATGCAGTTCCTGAATTTGAGGAAGTTGGGTTTGATGACTTTGAATGGTGGGTTATTGAGACAAAAGACCCATATCGTCTAATTGCTATTTTCAAACTCTGGTGGAAGCAATATGCTGATAATAGAATTTGTAATCAAATGGTTCTGGAATCTGGAAAGATTGCACTTCAATGTCAAATGAATCACACATACTGCATTTATTGAGTAATTGGGTGTTGGAGAAAACATTTGGGGCAAGAGTGCCAGCATGGGTTTGGAGTCATAATACAAGGATAACAGTACAAGAGACAGAGATGTTTGACATAGGAAACCTGAAGCTAACAAGGAATGAGACAGAGTTTAATTTGGATTTAAAAGTGATAATGAGGGGAAAGCAGAAGCGTCCAGATAGGGAGTGGTGCATGACAGTAACAACAAGGAAAGGGAGAAGAAGGAGATGTGAGTTTAACCAGACTGTGGAAATAATCAAGGTCAGTGTGGGGGAGTATAGTATTTTGTCAACACATGGGAAAAAGGCAGAGCAGGAGCTGGTTCTGCTAGATTTGGGATATCCATGGAATTTCTCTTTTGAGACTCACACCATACCCTCTGCACCATTTGAACCATATAGAAAACCTCAGTTCCAGGTGTGCATAACACCCCCAGAGGGAGAAGTGTGCCCACACTGTGTTATAGAATCCAGCTACTATCACCTGACACCGTTGGCATGGCTCCAAAAAGGAGTTAAAAAGATACCTATAGATTGTTTTAAGAGTGACGGGGGAATATTGGTAAATGTATGCCCACCCAGAGGGGGAAGTGGACATTGAGTTAGCAATAATAAGAATACAAGCATAAAGAGGTATACAAGTACTTTTTTTGTTTTATGGGCTATTTCACTTATAATACTATGGATAGCAGCTCTGATATGGGTGATTTGATTGATTATAGATGGGGGATATAGAAACAGGGAATCAGGACGCACTTTTGGTTGGAACGCACTTATATAGACTCAGACGGAGTGGAACAGTTTCAAAACACACAAGTGATGAATCAAAAGCTTTGGACCTCAGAAAGTGGGTAAATTTAGAGCAAGGGCAGGAGGAATTCCCTGACATACTGTGGAGACAACGGTTGAAATGTTTATGGTCAGTAACAACATTAAACTGGACTCTGGGATATCTGTGTGAGCATCCAGAGGAGGATGCGACTATCTCATTGTTAGATGAGATAAGAGTACCCAAAGGGTTTGCTATTCATGGAAAAGTAAACTGACAATTATTGAACCCTAGATTGTGTGTGTGCATCAGCACTAGAAGAGTCAGGAGACAGGCAAGTGGGCTGACATCAAAAGGACCCTCAGAGAGGACACATCAGAGGATTTAACTATAGCGTGGGAACAGGAAGTACAAAACAGGAGTCACAGTGGGAAAAATGATTGTGCTGATCAGAATCAGAGAGACAGACGAGGAGCCAGAAATACCAAGGTCACACTCAAACAGTGCCAGACAAGGATACAAGGGGGCAAAAGCAGGAAAACTGGACAGGAGTAAGAGTACCATGGAGGTAGGACCAAACATTCCCGTGGAAGTAATGAACAAACACCACCCAGCTCACAAGAAATGGATTCAGATACTGCCAGCACATAAGGTAGATACATTAAACTGTTGCACAAATTTGATTTAACATATGGTTAAAATGTTTGCAACATGCTAGTATACTGTTGTGCCTTGTAATGAAAATCAAAACACGCACAATGTTAACCTAACTGCACATGTCTGTTTTGCAGGTGGTACGCATTACTGTCTCAACTAGCAAGTGACATCTAAGATTCAACAAAAAACAACACGCAAATGCAAGCAGCAGCATGCCTTACATGCACATAAAATGCATAGAGGTACAGCACTCATATTTGAACTCTTTACTTTGCCCAAAATAAACTGTAATGACTGTCCAATCACCATTAACCCATACAAATCTTTGAGTCATTTTTTTATTTGTTTCTTTTTATTTTCTTCATGTAATCTGTCCTTTCTATTTCCCATGTATATTATCAATGAATAATCTGTAGCCAATACACTATAATGTTATTGTTTCCATTGCAATTATTATTATTTATTTTCTATTTGACTGGTTGTAACTACATTGTGAAGTAAAAACGCTTTAAAACAGAACAAACAGTAAACCCTTTTTTTTTGCAAACATTTCCTGTATTAAAAAGTTACGTACATACGCATTTACACATTTTCCACTTCTGCAATATGCCATATTCTGTACTTGTAACGCTCTCTTGTAGCATAATTACCCAAAATCCTATATTCACTAAATAAAACGTTTATGTGTTTGTGAAATGTACCTACACAAATTTAAGTCCTTGACTTCATATTGACATTAAATGACTTGAATGAAGTAAATCCCTCCTAGCTTCTTTAAGAGATTTGTTGTGGCGTACTCTTTCAAGAACATGCCTGTGCTAGCTAGAGGTGGTGCTAGCGGCTGATCACTGGTCTGAGCTGTGTTTGGAAGAGTAGCAAGCGTCGGCTGCTGCTTTCATTCGATTGTTTGCAACCCGTTTTGAACATTTGTACGGGGATATTTTCAATACAGGACTGCTCCCTATTTCTGGTTGGGTTCCTTCCCCTGGCAGTTTGTGCCAGGGGTGGCCGGGTTTATTTTTCTTCTTCATTTCACCTCTTGTTTTTTTTTTTTTTTTTTTTTAAATGGCTACCGCTACATTTACCCCTGTTGGATCTACACGCCAGTATTTGAGGAGTGCTACGGTGGTTTTGTCAGTTGCTGGGGTGGAGAATGTTTCCCTATATGGATATTATTAATGCAGTTCAAGCTCATGTTGGAATTGGCAGCGTTTTGGCAGTTCGTCCAAGCGGGATTGGGGAGTTTGAACTAACAATTGATAAGACAGCGTGTGATGGTTTGTTGGATGGATTGCAGATTCCGGATGTAACATGTGAAGTTCGTGCTTTGCTCAACGATGTGATTTTGTTTCGTTTTTGCATCTGCCAGTTTACATTACTGATGTGGATATTCTGGAGAAACTGTGAGGCTGGGGCGTGCAGCCAGTGACAGAGGCACACAGGAGAATGTATCCTGGAACTTTGGTGGCGGAAAGGACAAGATATTTGCCGGTTAAATTCCCGCCGTCTGTTCCCTCGCTGCCATACAGTACAAAGTTTAATACAGAGGAGCGAGTTAAGTACTTTCGTGTGCTGCATGACAGGCAACAAAAGCTTTGCAGAATTTGTTTGCAACCTGGTCATTTTTGAGGGAATGCCCCGATTTTGTAAATCGTGACTGCTGTGAGCAAGGGCATTATGCGAGGGACTGCAGGGCTGTGGTGCGGCGATTGTGGACACGTGTTGATGCGCTGCACCTGCTTGGGGAGTGAGGAGGAGGCTGGGGATGGCGACAAGACGGGAAGTGTGGAGGAGCTGGCTGAGGGGGGCCGGGATGGCTTCAATGCTGGCGAGGGTATGGATCTGCAGGACGGTGGGAGTGGAGTGGATGCGGCTGCTGGAGCAGGGGCAGTGGAATGTGCTGTGGAGCCAGCAGCAGGTGAGCTGTGTGTGGAGGAGCAGGAGGAGTCGGCGGTGGATGACGGCATGGAGGCAGAGGGGTCGTGTTTCAGTGGGCCTGAAGAGGACATGGTCACTGGATTACAGTCTGATGGCCTGGAAGTGGATTTGGAGGAGGTGTCAGGAGCTACCAGCTCTGGTGGGGCTTCTGGGGATGGGTTTGTGGGGGAGGTTGGGGGGCTGATGAAGGGCCGTGTGAGGAGGGGCCGTCTGGCCCTGTCTGTGGGGCTGGTACTGAGGTGGTGGGGGATGCTGAGGGTAGTGGATGCCTCGAGGCCGTGCTTCCCCCAGCGGAGGAAGAGGGTGGTGAGTAGGCCCAAAAAACTTATAGTTGACTCTGGGGGAGGGGGAGGGGGTTTGGCGGTGGCGCCTGTATGGATGGGACATGATGAGGTTTATCTGTGTGGGTGTACTGTTTTTTTCTTTTGGGTTTTATATGCTTTCTGTCCTGTCCCTGAATGCTAGGTGTTTGAGGGACATGGGGAAGGTGAGGCATGTTTTGACGCTGGCAAAGGGGGTAGACGTCATATGTCTCCAGGAGACTTATTGGGATGCGGACATTGTGGAACAGGTGGGTAGGTGGTGGGACGGGGAGGTTTTTGTGAGCAACACAGTGGGATTAGATGTGGGGTGGCGATGCTGGTACGGAGGGGGTCGGTGGAATGTGCTGCGTGTACATACAGGGATGGGGTGGGGAGGCAGGTAGGTGTCGGTTGGTGTGGGGACTAAGAGGATGGAGGTATTGAATGTTTATGCGCCTAATGAGGATTGGGATAGGTGGGGTTTTTTTTTAAGGGCTCAGGGGGGATTCTTCCTGGGTCAGGGGGCTTGGTGGTGGGGGACTTCAATACTGCCTTGTCGAGGGCTGATGTGGGTCCGGGTATGGGGTTTAGCTTGGGGGGCACTCGGAAGGTTTTGCTGGATGTCATGGGGGCGGGGGGTTTTTTGAGTTCTGGAGGTGTTGGAATGCGAGGGGTAAGGCTTTTTGAGGCAGCAGCTGGTGTTGGGGCAGCTCAAACAAAGCCGGATTGACTATGGGTTTTGTAGCAGGGAGCTGCTGAGCTGCGTGGTGGGTGCCAAATATGTGCTCACTGCGGTAAGTGATCATGCACTGTTCTCCTTCTGGGTGTGGTTGGAGGAGGTGCAGAGGGGACCGGGGTGTGGTGCCTTAATTCACAGTTTTTGGGTGAGGAAGCTTACTGTGTGGGAATTAGGGTGCTTCTCCGGGAGCAGCTGGCCTGCCCGCTGTTTCGGACTGATAAACGGGTGGTGGGATAATCTTAAGTATTATATCAAAGTTTTTTCTATTGAGTATGGGGTTGAGAGGAGGAGATGGTTGGACTGGGAGGAGCAGAGGGTGAGGGCCCAGTTGGATAGGGAGTGTGGGAGGGCAGGGGCTGGGGAGAACCTGGATGTGGTTCTGCAGCTGCAGGCCTGGCTGGAAAGGCTGGAAGGGGACAGATGCAGGGGGGCGGCCGTGAGGAGTAAGGCGGAGTATGTGGTGGAGGGGGAGAGGAGTACTAAATTCTTTTTTGGGCTGGGAAAGAGCAGGCAGCAGGCCCGCTGTCTTGAGGAGGTGGTGGGGGTGGATGGGGTGAGGGTGAGGGAGGCGGGGGGGAAACTGGGCGGGGTGCATGATTTTTATGCCAGTTTCTGGAGGTGGTGGACAAGCAGCTGTCCACTGTGGACGCGGACTCCTGTGATGGGGTATCAGTTTGTCAGAGGTGGAAAGGGCAGTGATGGGAATGAAGGCTCAGAAGAGCCCAGGGCTGGATGGGCTTCCTTTTGGTGGAGGTTTATGGGGAGATTGGTAGGTGTGGGGGGTTGAGTCCTGCTATGGCATGGGGTATGGTGGTGTTGATTTATAAGAATAAGGGGGATCCAGCTGTGTTGGGAATTATCGTCTTTAAGCCTACTCAACTGTGATTACAAGATCCAAGCCCACGTCTTGGCAGAGTGCCTGAAGGAGGTTTTGGCCTCCATCATTGAGCCGACCCAGGCATATAGTGTTCCGGGGCGGGATATTGCGGACACTGTTAGCTTTATTAGGGATGTTGTGGCATATTTGGTGGAGACTGAGGGGGATGGGTATGTCTTGTGTTTATATCAGAAGAAGGCATTTGATAGGGTGAAGCATGATTATATGTTTGGTGTGTTGTGGCGCTTTTGGTTTGGGGCTGGTTTTATAAAGTGGGTTCAGATTTTATATGGTGGAATTGTGAGTTGTGTGAAGTGCAATGGGCATCTCACTAAGTTTTTTCCAATCACCAGGTCTGTGCGGCAGGGCTGTCCTCTGTCGGCCATTTTGTATGCCTTGGTGGCGGAGCCTTTGGGTCTGGAACCATCAGTATGCGGATGATACCACTTTCACTGTGCGGAAGGTGGGCTGCCTGCCCTCTGTTATGGAGGTGCTGGGTGAGTTTTGTAGGGCCTCTGGGGCCAGGATTAATTCAGCAAAAACAGTGATTTTGAGGGTGGGAAGAGGTGTGGGGTTTGAGGAGCTGGGGTTGCCTTTTCAGGTGGTGGAAGGGGTGGTCAAGGTGCTTTGGGTGGATGCAAGGGGGTGGTTAATCGGTGGTGGGGGGAGTGCATAGGGAAGATGAAGAAGAGGCTGCGGTGGTGGGGCTCCCGGGACCTCACCTTGAAGGGGAGGGTTCTGGTGCTGAACAATCTGATGCTGTCTCAGCTCTGGTATGGGATGTCCGTCATGGCGTTCTTTGTTTCTGTTTTGATTGCCTGATTTTACAACCTTTTGTCAAAAAAAAAAGAGCATGAGACTCTTAATCTCAGGGTCATGGGTTTGAGCCCCATGTTGGGCGACGTGCTTTCTGCAAGCGCCGCAGTTGACGTGCGACAGGTTAAGCCGCCAATGCCAGCCATGCATTTTGTCGCACCTCTCAACATGTACTGCACTTTCATCCTCATTCTCTCAATCGAGTGGGGGGAAACATCTCATTATTTTTTTCTTTTCATTTAGGGTTTTTTTTCCCCAAATGTCACAACTGAGACAAATAAGGGGGGGTACCATCAGTTGGCTAAAGTGCCTGTCTAGAAAACAGGAGATCTTGGGCTCAAATCCCAGCAGCGCCCGTGCATGTGCAAAAGTAAAAATAAAAGTATACTCCACACACATGGATGTGAGCTACTGGGTGGTTCCAGCGTTATGGATGTGACATTTGGACTCATATTGGAAAACAAAATACCTCAGAGCATGGACAAGCTTAGTATCAGTGAACTTTTATGGGAGACTACAGGTTTTCTACTCTGTGAATCTTAAAGAAAATTGCAGAAAGCATTACACGTGTACCCTGAAAGAGACCTGAATGAACAAAAAAAGTGTAGATTTGAAAATATTTGTTGTTTTTGGAATAAATTATTTTGGCAACATTGGCATTATGGATGTGACATTTTCACGTTATGGATGTGACGTGTCTGGACCAGTCCTCTACAAACTATATAAAGCACATGCTTGAATAGTGAATTTTAACATGAAACAGCTGCAATGGTAATTATGAAAAAACTAACAATGAAATTATTGCATCGTCAGTCCCCACTAAGATCCACAGGAAGGATCAGGACAAAAGCTCTTTTAAAATATACAGTATAATTTAGTATTCATTCACTTAAATAGACCAACAGTTTACAATAAACAAGTTACGTTTATAAAGTACATACAATTTTTCAGTAGGTCAGCTGCTGCTGATATTTTGTTAACTGAATTAAGTTTCAAAAAGATATCTTCATCACTTGTCCACAACAGGACTGAGAACAACAAACGGTCTTTTTAATACACACAGTATAATTTGATTATAATTTGTAATGTATAATTTATTTCAATAGGATAGCAGAATAAATTAAATTCATTAAGTACATTCATGTATTTCATTATGTCTGCAGCTAATGATAATTTGTTGGCAGAATTAATCAATCTGAATCAATCAATCAGTCTGCCAACACAGCTTTGGCAAAGTGGTATCTTCCTCTGTTATCCACAGCAGGACTGAGAACATCAATAAGTTGACCATAACCCCCCAAGATATATCCTCTTTAGGAGGCAAGCAATACACAAATCCATGCATGTCATTCCTTCTCAAGCACTGGACCTCCACTCCGTCATCATCTATGTTAGTTGCCAGCCCTATAAACTGCCTGGAAGACTTCTTAGCCCTAAAGGCAACAAGCTTTTAACTGTTCCACCCACTCAATCAACAGCTCCCTTGCCATGACTTGTGGCAGAGAAGTGCCATTCTATCTGGATTAAACAAAATTAAATGAGGATCATTGAATAAATGAAGAACACCATCTGTATTCTTCTAATACAGAACACTCCATAATAACATAAAAGTATTTAAATAAATTGTCATACCTTCAGGCCTGGACTGTTTGAACTGTTTGAGCAGATTTAACTGGTCCATACTTTCAACACATTATTTTTAGCAGTTTTAAATACAATCATATGCTGACAATACCACAGTCATTTTGAGAAACCCATAATATTTATAAAGAATGTGTTTTGTAAGTTTGGCAGCAATAACTTAGAATCTTTACAAACCCATCTCCATTGATTTTTTAATGGAGTATAGGCCTATGCAAAACAAATAGTTACAATTTTTTGTTTTACTGTTTTCATCTGATTATGATTTTCAGTATTGGGGCCATTAACACAGTGGGCTTAACTGTAATACAAGCAGAGTCTAAAGGTGTTAAGCTACCTAATGATAAAAGTAAAGCCACTTCTGTCAGGTACCACCTTATCACCCTCTGTCACTCTGACTGCAATGCTGTTTACTGGTAGTTTAAAGTGTCACCAGTGTTACCACTGGATGTGAGGGCAATGTAATTGATGGTGAATGAATGAAGTGTTTGTTGTGACTGCTTATCTGATTGCTGGTGTGGAACAGTTTGCAGTGAATTAGATTCATTGTTGTGCTGCACTCAGATTGAACACTCACACAACGCATCGACACACACTTTCACGTACACACAAAACATCGAAACACTCTTTCATACTCGCACAACACATCAACAGTCTTTCACATTCATGCAACCCATTAAAACACTTAAACACACACACAAAACAACACACTCAAACTCACACAATACTACATCAACACACTTTCACACAAACACAACATATCAAAACACTCTATCCTTTACTATCCTAAAGACAAAACAGGGGTGTAGCTCTATGTAAGCGATGGTGAGGATTTTTTGTTATCTTGCATAACCCCTGAACTGTTTTCCTCCCTTGAAATGTTTGCTCTAAGAGACCTGTCTGTATCATTCTCTAACATATTCTAAACCATACCATATGATAACTCTGTTGCTACATGCTGTTTCTTTGTTTTGCTAGATCACGCCCAGGTATGCAAATAGGTAACAATATCCTCATACAGCCATCCTGCACGCATGTGACTGGAAGGGGAACCACCCTTCAGCGTGTTTGTACTCTGACTGCTGTGCTCTGTCTCTCACCATGCTGTATTAATAAAAGCCTTCCACCCCTAAACAAAGACTGGTGTCTTCCACCAAAACAGGGCCTCATATCAAAACATTGTGTTACTTTTATCAATTCACTTTTTGGAAACAATTAGAACTTTATGCAGCCATCTCTCTCTTTCTTATGGACATACCAACAGAGACTCGACTGAAAAGAAAATGAGGTGAAAATGGCAAGATCAAGCTGGTATTCAAACTGAAAGTAGACTATTCAAATCTCCCTCATAATGCAAATACAGACAGAATCAGCTCAGAGCCAGAGAAGAATACACTTGGTCTCTGCAGTGTGTACCTGTGTACAGGTGAGTAAAAACTTGATAATATGCAGAAAAGTCAAATCTGTGAGTACCTGTCTGTAATTGAGCTTTAAAAATGTACCTATAATCAAAAACATAATCAGTAGACATTTCAACATGCCACCAGCTTTTCAAGAGCTGCTCAAGGCAAGCAAGATGACTGACAGAACGTTCATTTCATTTAGTATGAAATATGCTCCTACTCTTGTGGGATCAGATCTCAAATTACAGTGAAGTATTACTTTATTAGGGAATAGTAGAGCAATTACAAAGTTCATAAATGATATTTAGTAAATTTACCATGGGTAATTACATTTTCATCCATAGGCGTGTCTAATCCATTTATATAGTATTCTAGCATGGATATTAGCTTTAATAATCCATTTTATACAGTATTCTAGAAACTGTTTTTCCTTTTTGATACATTTTATAAAGTATCTTAGCATGGATGTTACCCTTTGTAGTATATTCAGTAAATTGGAATGAATTTTATGTTCCATATCATATTCAGTGTCCTAGGATTCTAGCTTTTATGATATAGTTTATATAATTTTCTGTCATGAATGTTAGCCTTGATAAGCCAATTTATACAGTATTCTAGCAAGCATGTACAATATACTTTTATACAGTATTCCAGCATGGATGTTGTGACTGTTGTGCACTGCATATGTCAGCACAACTGGAACTGTACACTGGCATCCTGAAATTCATTACAAAACATGCTCTCTTGAACAGTAAACCAACAGTAAACCAAGTGGCTACAATCTACTGTATTAATATGTTACAACAATGGCTGATTTTAAATTTACATTGTGGAGTTTTTCTATATTTCTTTTTATTTCTTATTTGATAGCAACTGTACAGTTTTTATATGCGTCACAAAGCAAGCAAGAGCACAAGGCTCAAAACCAGTCAGTCTGGTTTACAGCTCTGTCTCCTCCTGCCAGGTTATGTTTGACAAACACAAACACAAAACTTCAGAGTAATTAACTTCACAATAATTAATATTTATGTAACACTTCAGGAAGGATAGAACAAAAACTTCAACAATCTATCAGTTTAAAATACTTTGGTCACTCAGCTCTGAAAAGCACAAAACAAAAAAACATGTTACTACCAAGTACATTGAAGTTATTTAAAGCAATTCTATAAAAATGTATCTTAAGTTTGGCCTTAAAAGAGCACACTTTAGTTTCTTTTCATAACTGCATCAGGTATTTATGACGAATTGAATTGTATTGCATATTCTTTTAAGTTAACTAACTGCTTCAGATCCATTCTCCATACTTCCATTATCCAATACTGACCTGATCAAACCTGTATGAACGGCTTTCAGTGCAGTCCTGTCTATGTCCCATTCAGTCCCAGCCAAACACCTCACTACAGGTACCCGGCCAACCAGGAGTGGCCACTAGAGAACAATGAGAGCTGGGATTCAAACACCCAACCTCATGCCTGTGTGTTTCTGTCATGTACTTAATCAGTGTGACTCTGGTGTGTGTGTTTCTGATTTTCTGTGTGTTTATTCAGTAAGATATTATTTTGTGTGTTTACAGGTCTTCTGATCTGGGTCAGAACCATCTCATGGTCTAAACCAATTCAAGCATGTCCCAGAATCCTGAGACAGGGGGCACTGCCTGTTTAAAATGAGTAGCTCTGAGAAGCCAGAGACCATCGCTGGAACTTCCAACCCTTACAGCAAGATGTATTTTTACATAAATCATTATACATTTTTATCAATTAAAATTTAAATTGATATGTATCGACTGTACAGCATATATATCTCAGCAACTTTCAAATGATTATTATTAGTGACAACAAACTTTGGCAGATGCAGTAAGAGGATGAGGTTAACTAGAAGCTCTGTCTCCATGTGCTGTGAGTTAGAGCTGCAGTAAGAGGATGAGGTTAACTGGAGGCTCTGTCTCCATGTGCTGTGAGTTAGAGCTGCAGTAAGAGGATGAGGTTAACTAGAAGTTCTGTCTCCATGTTTTCTTTACAGGGTCCTGGTGGAGAGAGCAGGGTCACCTGTACCCAGCTGTGTGTCAGTGAAGAGTGACAGATCAATGGACCGTCCACCTGTACTGAAAGGAGAATCCACAGCTGAGCCAGGGTAATTAAAAACATTATTATTTACATGACATTTTCGCTATACCTCACTTTCACTGACTAAAGTTTGGTGTAGGTGGGGCAGGAGCACCCCTTCGCGCTTGAGGGCTGTCGTAGGCCTGGAAGGGGGCTCAAACCTCAGATCTTAGAAAGCCTTACCTATTTTGCATGACTCCAAAATGCTTTATAATATTTCAATTTGTTCACACATCAGAGGATTGCAGCCTTGTCAAAATCATAATTGTGTGTAACACTCTTTAACAAATGTTTTGATGTGAAACAAGCTGTGACTGTATTTGGCCTCAACTAGCATAAACCTGATATTTTCAATTTTGCATCTATACTTTCTGATGTGAATGTAAAAATCTGTTTCTGCATTTGTTGTGTAACACAGCTGCAATAATAGGGATGGGGTTAACTGGAAGCTCTGTCTCCATGTGCTGTGAGTTACCTTGCGCTCACACTGACAGCAACAACAAGCCACAAGGTGGCTGGAAGTCATTCGTTTCCAATGGTTGCTGGGCTACACTGAGAAACATGGTGCGACTAGTCACAATTTGTAATATCTATTAGTATATACATTTTTTGTAGAAAATTGATGCATCTCCTGTCAATACATTTGTAGCCCACTTCCTCAAAACTATGTTAGCAATGCCCACAAGGAATCTGCAAGCTACAGCTAGGCATCAGCAACAAAGCGACTTGGTGACACGCAGCGACAAAGTCGCTTCCAGTGTGAGTGCAGGTGTCAGAACTCAGAGGGACCCAAGCGCAGACGAAGATACGTAATAAACCAGGGTTTATTGAGCAGCCAAAAACAAAGTCCACAAATCCAAAATCAAAGTCGTGAATCAGGCAGAGGTCAAAACCAGAGAGACTCGGCAAAAGTACAGAAACACAATCCAGGGTGGTAGTCAAAAACAGGCAAAGAGTTCGTAACAGGCAGGCTCAGCAAAGGTACAAAATCACAAGGCGAAGAATCAAAACCAAAAAACAGACAGGGTAATAACAGGCAGGCAGATCAGAAACAGAAAGGCTTGTAGCGCAACAGGTACTAAACACACTGAGACGAACTCGCACAGAACACACACAAGACAGGGTTTAAATGCACAGACTAACGAGCCAACGAGACACAGGTGCACAATAGGGCAGGTGAAACAAATGGGTAATCAAACAGGGAAGGTAACAAGGAGGGCGGGGCAGACACAAGGGGGAATGAAAACAAAAGCACATGGACAGGGAAAACAAAAACAAAAACACAGCATCAGACAGTATTACTGACAGTACCCCCCCTACGACCGCCTCTTGGCGGTCTAGCAGGTGCATCAGGATGCTGCCGGTGAAAGTCAGTAATGAGGGAGGGGTCGAGAATGTCCCGAGCCGGGACCCAGCAGCGTTCCTCAGGCCCGTAGCCCTCCCAGTCCACCAGGTATTGCAGACCTCTGCCGCGCCGACGGACCTTCAGCAAGCGGCGCACAGTGTACGCCTCGGAGCCTCGATGAGACGCGGGGAGGAGGCGCCTTAGGGGGTGGGCACAGGGGACTGCGGCGGACCGGTTTGATGCAGGAGACGTGGAAAGTAGGGTGGATGCGGCGGAGGGGGGGAGGCAGCTGGAGGCGGACGGCCACAGGACTGATGACCTTGGTGATGGGGAAGGGACCGATGAACCGGGGAGCCAACTTCCGAGAGTCAACCTTGAGAGGCAGGTCACGGGTGGAAAGCCAGACCCGCTGGCCCTGGAGGTAACGCGGAGCCTTGGAGCGCCGACGGTCAGCCGCCTTCTTGATGTGGGCTGACGCCCGCAGCAGTGCCGCCCGAGCCCTCCTCCAGGTGCGGCGGCATCTCCGGATGAAGGCAGCTGCAGATGGAACACTCACCTCCTCCTCCTGGGATGGGAACAGGGGGGGTTGGTACCCGAGGCAGCAGTGGAAGGGTGACAGACCCGTGGAGGAGGAGGGGAGGGAGTTGACCGAGTATTCGACCCATGGCAGCTGCCGACTCCAAGAGGAGGCGTCCCTGGAGACAAGACATCGCAGCACCGTCTCAAGTTGTTGATTAGCCCGCTCGGTCTGGCCGTTAGTCTGGGGGTGAAAACCTGAGGACAGGTTAGCAGAGGCACCAATCAAAGTACAAAATGACCTCCAAAATTGAGAAGTGAACTGGGGCCCCCTATCTGACACCACCTCCAAAGGAAGCCCATGCAGTCTAAAAACGTGAGCCACCAGGAGCTCAGCAGTTTCCTTAGCAGAGGGTAATTTAGGAAGGGCAATGAAATGTACGGCTTTAGAGAAACGGTCCACGACTCGTGAGGATGGCGGTGTTACCGTCAGAAGGGGGCAAACCAGTGACAAAGTCCAGCGCGATGTGCGACCAGGGCCTCTGAGGGACCGGTAGAGGGCGCAACAGGCCAGCAGGAGAACTGGTGGAGGGCTTGTTCCGGGCGCAGACTGAGCAGGCAGAGACAAAGCTGTGGACGTCCTCCTTCATGTCAGGCCACCAGAAGCGTTGTTTGAGCAGAGCCATGGTGCGTCTTACTCCCGGATGACAGGCTAGCTTGGAGGAGTGTCCCCACTGCAGCACCTGGGAACGGACACACTGAGGAACGAACAGACAATTAGTCGGACAGGCACTGGGAGCAGACTCACCACCGAGGGCAGTGCGGACCACCGACTCAATGTCCCACCGCGCAGCCGCTACCCAGCAGCGATCAGGCAGGATGGAACCCTTCTCAGGAGAGCTCTCCGGTGAGGCATGTAGACGTGAGAGGGCATCAGGTTTGGCATTCTTAGAGCCCGGGCGATAGGAGAGGGAGAAGTTGAAACGGGCGAAGAACAGGGACCAGCGTGCCTGACGAGAATTAAGCCGTTTGGCAGAACGAAGATATTCTAGGTTTTTGTGGTCCGTCCACACCAGGAAGGGATCCTTCGTTCCCTCTAGCCAGTGCCTCCACTCCTCTAATGCCAGCTTGACCGCCAAGAGCTCTCGGTCACCAATGTCATAATTCCGTTCAGCAGAAGACAGTCTGCGGGAGAAAAAGGCACAAGGGTGAAGCTTGGCATCCTGACTGGACACTTGAGAGAGAACCGCCCCCACCCCTACGTCCGAGGCATCCACCTCCACCACAAACTGACGGGCAGGATCAGGCTGGACCAGAATAGGAGCGGAAGTGAAACGCCTCTTGAGTTCATGGAATGCCACCTCCGCTGCCGGGACCAGGAGAACCTAGTGGTGGAGGAAGTGAGAGAGGTCAATGGGGCCGCCACCATACTGTAATTCCGGATGAATCTCGATAGAAGTTCGCAATCCCAGAAACCGCTGCAACTCTCTGGGACGTTGGTAGCGGCCAGTCCACTACAGCTTGTACCTTCTTCGCATCCATCTGACTCCCCCACTGAAACCACATACCCCAGGAAAGACACAGTGTCCTTGTGAAAATCACATTTTTCTGCCTTGACAAATAAGTTGTTCTCCAGGAGTCTCTGCAGGACCTGGCGGACGTGGACGGGAGTGTTCGGCAGGGGACCGGGAGAACACCAGAATATCGTCTAGGTACACGAGACGAACCGCCCCAGCATGTCACGCAGAACATCATTAACCAACGCCTGGAAGACAGATGGGGAATTAGTAAGGCCAAACGGCATAACCAGATATTCGTAATGGCCAGTGGGGGTGTTGAAAGCAGTCTTCCACTCATCGCCCTCGCGGATCCGGACCAGGTGATAGGCGTTGCGCAGGTCAAGCTTGGTAAAGATGGATGCACCCTGCAGAGACTCAAAAGCTGTAGACATTAATGGCAAAGGATAACGATTCTTAACAGTGATGCTATTGAGACCCCTGTAGTCGATGCACGGGCGCAGTGAGCCATCCTTCTTCCCACGAAGAAAACCCTGCCCCTGCTGGGACGATGAGGGGCGGATGATACCTGCTGCCAGGGAGTCCTGAATGTACCTCTCCATGGCCTGCGTCTCAGGGGCGACAGAGAAAAAAGGCGACCTCTGGGAGGCGTGGTCCCGGCAGCAGCTCAATGGCACAGTCATATGGCCGATGGGGAGGCAAAGAGGCGGCTCGGGATTTGCTGAACACTCCTCTCAGGTCCATGTATTCCGGAGGGACATTAGACAGGTCAGGAGCTCCTCAGGAGTCTGGCGGTTAGTAGTAACAGGAACTTGGGCATCTCGGAGACAGTGATTCAGGCAGTAGGCACTCCACTCCATTACCCTGTTGTTAGTCCAGTCCACCCACGGGTTGTGCGGCTAAGCCAAGGATATCCTAGTACAAGGGAAGCCTGGGGGTATCAAGTACGTACAGGGTGAGTTCCTCCCTGTGGTTGCCCGACATGAGCAGACTCACCGGTGGCGTCACGTGGGTGATGCGGGTCAGGGTCTCCCTGTGATGGCAAGGACCTCCAGCGCCGTCTGCAGTGGGGAGTCGTGGAAGGTGGAGCTGGGCAGCCAGGGAGGCATCAATGAAGTTTCCATCGGCTCCAGAATCGATCAGGACAGAGACCACCTGTGAGAATCCATTAACAGACAGAGTAGCCGACAGTAGAGGTCTGATGGTGGGGGATTTCAGAAGGGGAGTAAACTTCAGTGTTAACCCTGCTACAGGTGAGTGTTGGCCCTTTAGGGGACAGGTGGATATGAAGTGTCCCAAGTTACCGCAGTACAGACAGGAGCGGGTGAGAATACGTCTCTGTCTCTCAGCGGAGTCAGACGGGTGTGGTTTACTGGCCTGGGCTCTGGAACTTGAACAGCAGAAACGGGTGATTTAGAGACCCCAGCAGAGGACTCACCGCCCCATCGCTGTTGCGGGGTGACCCTCCTGGTTCGCTCCCTGCGGCGATCGGTCAATCTCCCATCGATGCGGATGGCCAGTTCCACGAGGGCCTCAAAACCCTTGGTAGTTCACAGGTGACCAGCTCATCCTTTACCTCCTCCGACAGCCCTTGAAGGAAGGCATCGACCTGGGCTTCCTCGTTCCATCCACTTGAAGCGGCCAGTGCACGAAAGTTGATGGCGAAGTCTGAGACTGAACCCCCTTCCTGACGAACCTGGAGCAGTTCTTGCGCCGCCTCATGACCACTCTGGGACCGATCAAACACTTTCCTCATTTCTTCACAGAAGGTGGGGTAAGTGGAGCAGACAGGTGAGTGAGCGTCCCAGACCGTCCCCATTCTCTGGCACGACCGGAGAGGAGTGTGATGATGTAGGCAATCTTCGATCTGTCTGTGGGAAACCTGGAGGGCTGTAGCTCAAAGACCAGGGAGCACTGAGAGAGGAAGGAGCGGCAGGTCCTTGGCTCTCCCGCGTAGGTCTCAGGAGGTGGCAACTGGGGTTCTCTTTCAGGTGGGGAAGCGACGGGGCAGGGATGGGGGAGTCGGGTCAGCGGAAGCTGTTCGGTCGGTCGGAGCAGTTGAAGCTGGTCGAACAGGTTGTTAAGGCTGACAGCTAAACCCTCAGGGTTGCATGAACAGTGTTCAGCTGGGACTGATGCCTGCCGAGAGCAACCCCTTGCTGGTCCAAAAGGGCCTGATACTGGCTGCAGTCTGCTGGATCCATTCTTGGCGAGTTCGTACTGTCAGAACTCAGAGGGACCCAAGCGCAGACGAAGATACGTAATAAACCAGGGTTTATTGAGCAGCCAAAAACAAAGTCCACAAATCCAAAATCAAAGTCGTGAATCAGGCAGAGGTCAAAACCAGAGAGACTCGGCAAAAGTACAGAAACACAATCCAGGGTGGTAGTCAAAAACAGGCAAAGAGTTCGTAACAGGCAGGCTCAGCAAAGGTACAAAATCACAAGGCGAAGAATCAAAACCAAAAAAACAGACAGGGTAATAACAGGCAGGCAGATCAGAAACAGAAAGGCTTGTAGCGCAACAGGTACTAAACACACTGAGACGAACTCGCACAGAACACACACAAGACAGGGTTTAAATGCACAGACTAACGAGCCAACGAGACACAGGTGCACAATAGGGCAGGTGAAACAAATGGGTAATCAAACAGGGAAGGTAACAAGGAGGGCGGGGCAGACACAAGGGGGAATGAAAACAAAAGCACATGGAAAAACAAAAACAAAAACACAGCATCAGACAGTATTACTGACAGTACCCCTCTACGACCGCCTCTTGGCGGTCTAGCAGGTGCATCAGGATGCTGCCGGTGAAAGTCAGTAATGAGGAGGGTCGAGAATGTCCCGAGCCGGGACCCAGCAGCGTTCCTCAGGCCCGTAGCCCTCCCAGTCCACCAGGTATTGCAGACCTCTGCCGCGCCGACGGACCTTCAGCAAGCGGCGCACAGTGTACGCCTCGGAGCCCTCGATGAGACGCGGGGAGGAGGCGCCTTAGGGGTGGGCACAGGGGACTGCGGCGGACCGGTTTGATGCAGGAGACGTGGAAAGTAGGGTGGATGCGGCGGAGGGGGGGAGGCAGCTGGAGGCGGACGGCCACAGGACTGATGACCTTGGTGATGGGGAAGGGACCGATGAACCGGGGAGCCAACTTCCGAGAGTCAACCTTGAGAGGCAGGTCACGGGTGGAAAGCCAGACCCGCTGGCCCTGGAGGTAACGCGAGCCTTGGAGCGCCGACGGTCAGCCGCCTTCTTGATGTGGGCTGACGCCCGCAGCAGTGCCGCCCGAGCCCTCCTCCAGGTGCGGCGGCATCTCCGGATGAAGGCAGCTGCAGATGGAACACTCACCTCCTCCTCCTGGGATGGGAACAGGGGGGGTTGGTACCCGAGGCAGCAGTGGAAGGGTGACAGACCCGTGGAGGAGGAGGGGAGGGAGTTGACTCCAAGAGGAGGCGTCCCTGGAGACAAGACATCGCAGCACCGTCTCAAGTTGTTGATTAGCCCGCTCGGTCTGGCCGTTAGTCTGGGGGTGAAAACCTGAGGACAGGTTAGCAGAGGCACCAATCAAAGTACAAAATGACCTCCAAAATTGAGAAGTGAACTGGGGCCCCTATCTGACACCACCTCCAAAAGAAGCCCATGCAGTCTAAAAACGTGAGCCACCAGGAGCTCAGCAGTTTCCTTAGCAGAGGGTAATTTAGGAAGGGCAATGAAATGTACGGCTTTAGAGAAACGGTCCACGACCGTGAGGATGGCGGTGTTACCGTCAGAAGGGGGCAAACCAGTGACAAAGTCCAGCGCGATGTGCGACCAGGGCCTCTGAGGGACCGGTAGAGGGCGCAACAGGCCAGCAGGAGAACTGGTGGAGGGCTTGTTCCGGGCGCAGACTGAGCAGGCAGAGACAAAGCTGTGGACGCCCCTCCTTCATGTCAGGCCACCAGAAGCGTTGTTTGAGCAGAGCCATGGTGCGTCTTACTCCCGGATGACAGGCTAGCTTGGAGGAGTGTCCCCACTGCAGCACCTGGGAACGGACACACTGAGGAACGAACAGACAATTAGTCGGACAGGCACTGGGAGCAGACTCACCACCGAGGCAGTGCGGACCACCGACTCAATGTCCCACCGCGCAGCCGCTACCCAGCAGCGATCAGGCAGGATGGAACCCTTCTCAGGAGAGCTCTCCGGTGAGGCATGTAGACGTGAGAGGGCATCAGGTTTGGCATTCTTAGAGCCCGGGCGATAGGAGAGGGAGAAGTTGAAACGGGCGAAGAACAGGGACCAGCGTGCCTGACGAGAATTAAGCCGTTTGGCAGAACGAAGATATTCTAGGTTTTTGTGGTCCGTCCACACCAGGAAGGGATCCTTCGTTCCCTCTAGCCAGTGCCTCCACTCCTCTAATGCCAGCTTGACCGCCAAGAGCTCTCGGTCACCAATGTCATAATTCCGTTCAGCAGAAGACAGTCTGCGGGAGAAAAGGCACAAGGGTGAAGCTTGGCATCCTGACTGGACACTTGAGAGAGAACCGCCCCACCCCCTACGTCCGAGGCATCCACCTCCACCACAAACTGACGGGCAGGATCAGGCTGGACCAGAATAGGAGCGGAAGTGAAACGCCTCTTGAGTTCATGGAATGCCACCTCCGCTGCCGGGGACCAGGAGAACCTAGTGGTGGAGGAAGTGAGAGAGGTCAATGGGGCCGCCACCATACTGTAATTCCGGATGAATCTTCGATAGAAGTTCGCAAATCCCCAGAAACCGCTGCAACTCTCTGCGGGACGTTGGTAGCGGCCAGTCCACTACAGCTTGTACCTTCTTCGCATCCATCTGGACTCCCCCCACTGAAACCACATACCCCAGGAAAGACACAGTGTCCTTGTGAAAATCACATTTTTCTGCCTTGACAAATAAGTTGTTCTCCAGGAGTCTCTGCAGGACCTGGCGGACGTGACGGGAGTGTTCGGCAGGGGACCGGGAGAACACCAGAATATCGCCTAGGTACACGTAGACGAACCGCCCCAGCATGTCACGCAGAACATCATTAACCAACGCCTGGAAGACAGATGGGGAATTAGTAAGGCCAAACGGCATAACCAGATATTCGTAATGGCCAGTGGGGTGTTGAAAGCAGTCTTCCACTCATCGCCCTCGCGGATCCGGACCAGGTGATAGGCGTTGCGCAGGTCAAGCTTGGTAAAGATGGATGCACCCTGCAGAGACTCAAAAGCTGTAGACATTAATGGCAAAGGATAACGATTCTTAACAGTGATGCTATTGAGACCCCTGTAGTCGATGCACGGGCGCAGTGAGCCATCCTTCTTCCCCGAAGAAAAACCCTGCCCCTGCTGGGGACGATGAGGGGCGGATGATACCTGCTGCCAGGGGAGTCCTGAATGTACCTCTCCATGGCCTGCGCGTCTCAGGGGGCGACAGAGAAAAAAGGCGACCTCTGGGAGGCGTGGTCCCCGGCAGCAGCTCAATGGCACAGTCATATGGCCGATGGGGAGGCAAAGAGGCGGCTCGGGATTTGCTGAACACTCCTCTCAGGTCCATGTATTCCGGAGGGACATTAGACAGGTCAGGGAGCTCCTCAGGAGTCTGGCGGTTAGTAGTAACAGGAACTTGGGCATCTCGGAGACAGTGATTCAGGCAGTAGGCACTCCACTCCATTACCCTGTTGTTAGTCCAGTCCACCCACGGGTTGTGCCGGCTAAGCCAAGGATATCCTAGTACAAGGGAAGCCTGCGGGGTATCAAGTACGTACAGGGTGAGTTCCTCCCTGTGGTTGCCCGACATGAGCAGACTCACCGGTGGCGTCACGTGGGTGATGCGGGTCAGGGGTCTCCCTGTGATGGCAAGGACCTCCAGCGCCGTCTGCAGTGGGAGTCGTGGAAGGTGGAGCTGGGCAGCCAGGGAGGCATCAATGAAGTTTCCATCGGCTCCAGAATCGATCAGGACAGAGACCACCTGTGAGAATCCATTAACAGACAGAGTAGCCGACAGTAGAGGTCTGATGGTGGGGGATTTCAGAAAGGAGTAAACTTCAGTGTTAATTCCCTGCTACAGGTGAGTGTTGGCCCTTTAGGGGACAGGTGGATATGAAGTGTCCCAAGTTACCGCAGTACAGACAGGAGCGGGTGAGAATACGTCTCTGTCTCTCAGCGGGAGTCAGACGGGTGTGGTTTACTGGCCTGGGCTCTGGAACTTGAACAGCAGAAACGGGTGATTTAGAGACCCCAGCAGAGGACTCACCGCCCCATCGCTGCTGCGGGTGACCCTCCTGGTTCGCTCCCTGCGGCGATCGGTCAATCTCCCATCGATGCGGATGGCCAGTTCCACGAGGGCCTCAAAACCCTTGGTAGTTCACAGGTGACCAGCTCATCCTTTACCTCCTCCGACAGCCCTTGAAGGAAGGCATCGACCTGGGCTTCCTCGTTCCATCCACTTGAAGCGGCCAGTGCACGAAAGTTGATGGCGAAGTCGGAGACTGAACCCCTTCCTGACGAACCTGGAGCAGTTCTTGCGCCGCCTCATGACCACTTCGGGACCGATCAAACACTTTCCTCATTTCTTCACAGAAGGTGGGGTAAGTGGAGCAGACAGGTGAGTGAGCGTCCCAGACCGCCGTCCCCCATTCTCTGGCACGACCGGAGAGGAGTGTGATGATGTAGGCAATCTTCGATCTGTCTGTGGGAAACCTGGAGGGCTGTAGCTCAAAGACCAGGGAGCACTGAGAGAGGAAGGAGCGGCAGGTCCTTGGCTCTCCGCGAGGTCTCAGGAGGTGGCAACTGGGGTTCTCTTTCAGGTGGGGAAGCGACGGGCAGGGATGGGGGAGTCGGGTCAGCGGAAGCTGTTCGGGTCGGTCGGAGCAGTTGAAGCTGGTCGAACAGGTTGTTAAGGCTGACAGCCAAACCCTCAGGGTTGCATGAACAGTGTTCAGCTGGGACTGATGCCTGCCGAGAGCAACCCCTTGCTGGTCCAAAAGGGCCTGATACTGGCTGCAGTCTGCTGGATCCATTCTTGGCGAGTTCGTACTGTCAGAACTCAGAGGGACCCAAGCGCAGACGAAGATACGTAATAAACCAGGGTTTATTGAGCAGCCAAAAACAAAGTCCACAAATCCAAAATCAAAGTCGTGAATCAGGCAGAGGTCAAAACCAGAGAGACTCGGCAAAAGTACAGAAACACAATCCAGGGTGGTAGTCAAAAACAGGCAAAGAGTTCGTAACAGGCAGGCTCAGCAAAGGTACAAAATCACAAGGCGAAGAATCAAAACCAAAAAACAGACAGGGTAATAACAGGCAGGCAGATCAGAAACAGAAAGGCTTGTAGCGCAACAGGTACTAAACACACTGAGACGAACTCGCACAGAACACACACAAGACAGGGTTTAAATGCACAGACTAACGAGCCAACGAGACACAGGTGCACAATAGGGCAGGTGAAACAAATGGGTAATCAAACAGGAAGGTAACAAGGAGGGCGGGGCAGACACAAGGGGGAATGAAAACAAAAGCACATGGACAGGGAAAAACAAAAACAAAAACACAGCATCAGACAGTATTACTGACAGCAGGGTTAGAGCTGCAGTAAGAGGATGAGGTTAACTGTGAACTCTTTCTCCATGTGCTATGAGTTACAACTGCTGTAAGAGGATGAAGGTTCCTGGAAGGTTTCTCCCCTTATGCAGTGAGTTAGAGCTGCAATAAGAGGATGAGGTTAACTGTGAACTCTCTCTCCATGTGCCATGAGTTACAACTGCTGTAAGAGGATGAAGGTACCTGGAAGGTTTCTCCCCTTATGCAGTGAGTTAGAGCTGCAATAAGAGGATGAGGTTAACTAGAAGCTCAGTCTACATGTGCTGTGAGTTAGAGCTGCAGTAAGAGGATGAGGTTAACTGGAAGCTCTGTCTCCATGTGCTGTGAGTTAGAGCTGCAATAAGAGGATGAGGTTAACTGGAAGCTCAGTCTCTATGTGCTGTGAGTTAGAGCTGCAGTAAGAGGATGAGGTTAAGTAGAAGTTCTGTCTCCATGTTATCTTTACAGGGTCCTGGTGGAGAGAGCAGGGTCACCTGTACCCAGCTGTGCGTCAATGAAGAGTGACAGATCAATGGACCGTCCACCTGTACTGAAAAGAGAATCCACAGCTGAGCCAGGGTAATTAAAAACATTATTTAATGACACTTTAGTTGTACCTCACTCTCACTGGCAAAAGTTTGGTGTAGGTGGGGCAGGAGCACAGCTTCGCGCTTGAGGGCTGTCGTGGGCCTGGAAGGGGGATCAAACATCAGATCTTAGAAAGCCTTACCTTTTTTGCATGACTACAAAATGCTTTATCATATTCCCAATTGTTCACACATCAGAGGATTGCAGCCTTGTCAAAATCTTAATTGTGTGTACCACTCATTAACAAATGTTTTGATGTGAAACAAGCTGTGACTGTATTTGGCATCAACTAGCATAAACCTGATATTTTCAAATTTGCATCTATACTTTCTGATGTGAATGTAAAAATCTGTTTCTGCATTTGTTGTGTAACACAGCTGCAATAATAGGGATGACGTTAACTGGAAGCTCTGTCTCCATGTGCTGTGAGTTACCTTGCGCTCACACTGATAGTAACAACAAGCCACAAGGTGGCTGGAAGTCATTAATTTCCAATGGTTGCTGGGCTACACTGAGAGACATGGTGCAACTAGTCACAATTTGTAATATCTATTAGTATATACATTTTTTGTAGAAAATTGATGCATCTCCTGTCGATATATTTGTAGCCCACTTCCTCAAAACTATGTTAGCAATGCCCACAAGCAATCTGCAAGCTACAGCTAGGCATCAGCGACAAACCGACTTGGTGACACGCAGCGACAAAGACGCTTCCAGTGTGAGTGCAGGGTTAGAGCTGCAGTAAGAGGATGAGGTTAACTGTGAGCTCTTTCTCCATGTGCTATGAGTTACAACTGCTGTAAGAGGATGAAGGTACCTGGAAGGTTTGTCCCCTTATGCAGTGAGTTAGAGCTGCAATAAGAGGATGAGGTTGACTAGAAGCTCAGTCTACATGTGCTGTGAGTTAGATCTGCAGTAAGAGGATGAGGTTAACTAGAAGTTCTGTCTCCATGTTTTCTTTACAGGGTCCTGGTGGAGAGAGCAGGGTCACCTGTACCCAGCTGTGCATCAATGAAGAGCGACAGGTCAATGGACCGTCCACCTGTACTGAAAGGAGAATCCACAGCTGAGCCAGGGTAATTAAAAACATTATTTACATGACATTTTCGTTGTACCTCACTCTCACTGGCAAAAGTTTGGTGTAGGTGGGGCAGGAGCACCGCTTCGCGCTTGAGGGCTGTCGTAGGCCTGGAAGGGGGATCAAACCTCAGATCTTAGAAAGCCTTACCTATTTTGCATGACTACAAATGTTTTATCATATTCCAAATTGTTCACTCATCAGAAGATTGCAACCTTGTCAAAATCGTAATTGTGTGTACCACTCTTTCAAAAATGTTTTGATGTGAAATAAGCTGTGACTGTGTTTGGCATCAACTAGCATAAACCTGATATTTTCAATTTTGCATCTATACTTTCTGATGTGAATTTAAAAATCTGTTTCTTCATTTCTTGTGCATCACAGCTGCAGTAACAGGGATGAGGTTAACTGGAAGCTCTGTCTCCATGTGCTGTGAGTTAGAGCTGCAGTAAGAGGATGAGGTTAACTAGAAGTTCTGTCTCCATGTTTTCTTTACAGGGTCCAGGTGGAGAGAGCAGGGTCACCTGTACCCAGCTGTTCGTCAATGAAGAGTGACAGGTCAATGGACCGTCCACCTGTACTGAAAGGAGAATCCACAGCTGAGCCAGGGTAATTAAAAACATTATTTACATGACATTTTCGTTGTACCTCACTTTCACTGGCTAAAGTTTGGTGTAGGTGGGGCAGGAGCACCGCTTCGCGCTTGAGGGCTGTCGTAGGCCTGGAAGGGGGATCAAACCTCAGATCTTAGAAAGCCTTACCTATTTTGCATGACTACAAAATGCTTTATCATATTCCAAATTGTTCACACATCAGAAGATTGCAACCTTGTCAAAATCATAATTGTGTGTACCACTCTTTCAAAAATGTTTTGATGTGAAATAAGCTGTGACTGTGTTTGGCATCAACTAGCATAAACCTGATATTTTCAATTTTGCATCTATACTTTCTGATGTGAATGTAGAAATCTGTTTCTGCATTTGTTGTGTAACAGCTGCAATAATAGGGATGGGGTTAACTGGAAGCTCTGTCTCCATGTGCTGTGAGTTACCTTGCGCTCACACTGATAGCAACAACAAGCCACAAGGTGGCTGGAAGTCATTCATTTCCAATGGTTGCTGGGCTACACTGAGAGACATGGTGCAACTAGTCACAATTTGTAATATCTATTAGTATATACATTTTTTGTAGAAAATTGATGCATCTCCTGTCGATATATTTGTAGCCCACTTCCTCAAAACTATGTTAGCAATGCCCACAAGCAATCTGCAAGATACAGCTAGACATCAGCAACAAACCGACTTGGTGACACGCAGCGACAAAGACGCTTCCAGTGTGAGTGCAGGGTCAGAGCTGCAGTAAGAGGATGAGGTTAACTGTGAAGCTCTGTCTCCATGTGCTATGAGTTAGAGCTGCAGTAAGAGGATGAAGGTACCTGGAAGGTTTCTCCCCTTATGCAGTGAGTTAGAGCTGCAATAAGAGGATGAGGTTAACTAGAAGCTCAGTCTCCAGTTGTGCTGTGAGTTAGAGCTGCAGTAAGAGGATGAGAGTTAACTAAGAGGAAGTTCTGTCTCCATGTTTTCTTTACAGGGTCCTGGTGGAGAGAGCAGGTCACCTGTACCCAGCTGTGCATCAATGAAGAGTGACAGGTCAATGGACCGTCCACCTGTACTGAAAGGAGAATCCACAGCTGAGCCAGGGTAATTAAAAACATTATTTACATGACATTTTCGTTGTACCTCACTCTCACTGGCAAAAGTTTGGTGTAGTGTGGGGCAGGAGGCTTCACGCTTGAGGGCTGTTGTGGGCCTGGAAGGGGGATCAAACCTCAGATCTTAGAAAGCCTTACCTATTTTGCATGACTACAAAATGTTTTATCATATTCCAAATTGTTCACATCATCAGTCAAAAGATTGTACAACTCTTTAACAAATGTTTTTGAAATCAAGCTGTAATTGTGTGCATACCACTATACTTTCAAAATGTTTTGATGTGAAATGCAATAAAGGGCTGTGAGCTCTGTCTCCATAAAAAGGTGTTTGCGCTCACATCAACTAGCATAAACCTGATGAGAGACATGGTGCAAGTAGTCACAATTTTTGCATCTATACTTTCTGATGTGAATTTCAAAATCTGTTTGCCTCCACAAGCAATTCATTGCCAGCAAGACATCTTGGTGCATCACAGCAGTGTGAGTGCAGTAAGAGGATGAGGTTAACTGCTATGAGTTACAAGCTCTGTCTCCCATGTGCAATAAGAGGATGAGGTTTAGAGCTGCTGTGAGTTAGAGCTGCAGTAAGAGGATGAGGTTAACTGGAAGTTCTGTCTCCATGTTTTCTTTACAGGGTCCTGGTGGAGAGAGCAGGGTCACCTGTACCCAGCTGTGCGTCAATGAAGAGTGACAGATCAATGGACCGTCCACCTGTACTGAAAGGAGAATCCACAGCTGGGCCAGGGTAATTAAAAACATTATTATTTACATGACATTTTCGCTGTACCTCACTTTCACTGGCTAAAGTTTGGTGTAGGTGGGGCAGGAGCACAGCTTCGCGCTTGAGGGCTGTCGTGGGCCTGGAAGGGGGATCAAACCTCAGATCTAAGAAAGCCTTACCTATTTTGCATGACTACAAAATGCTTTATCATATTCCAAATTGTTCACATATCATAGGATTGTAGCCTTGTCAAAATCGTAATTGTGTGTACCACTCTTTAACAAATGTTTTGATGTGAAACAAGCTGTGACTGTATTTGGCATCAACTAGCATAAACCTGATATTTTCAATTTTGCATCTATACTTTCTGATGTGAATGTAAAAATCTGTTTCTGCATTTGTTGTGTAACAACTGCAATAATAGGGATGGGGTTAACTGGAAGCTCTGTCTCCATGTGCTGTGAGTTACCTTGCGCTCACACTGACAGCAACAACAAGCCACAAGGTGGCTGGAAGTCATTCATTTCCAATGGTTGCTGGGCTACACTGAGAGACATGGTGCAAGTAGTCACAATTTGTAATATCTATTAGTATATACATTTTTTGTAGAAAATTGATGCATCTCCTGTCGATATATTTGTAGCCCACTTCCTCAAAACTATGTTAGTAATGCCCACAAGCAATCTGCAAGATACAGCTAGACATCAGCAACAAACCGACTTGGTGACACGCAGCGACAAAGACGCTTCCAGTGTGAGTGCAGGGTTAGAGCTGCAGTAAGAGGATGAGGTTAACTGGAAGCTCTTTCTCCATGTGCTATGAGTTACAACTGCTGTAAGAGGATGAAGGAACCTGACTTAGAGCTGCAGTAAGAGGATGAGATTCTCCCCTTATGCAGTGAGTTAGAGCTGCATGTAAGAGGATGAGGTTAACTAGAAGCTCAGTCTACATGTGCTGTGAGTTAGAGCTGCAGTAAGAGGATGAGGTTAACTGGAAGCTCTGTCTCCATGTGCTGTGAGCTGGAGCAGGAAGAGGATGAGGTTAACTGGAAGCTCTGTCTCCATGTGCTGTGAGCTGGAGCAGTAAGAGGATGAGGTTAACTGGAAGCTCTGTCTCCATGTGCTGTGAGCTGGAGCTGCAGGAAGAGGATGAGTTAACTGGAAGCTCTGTCTCCATGTGCTGTGAGCTGGAGCAGGAAGAGGATGAGGTTAACTGAAAGCTCTGTCTCCATGTGCTGTGAGCTGGAGCAGTAAGAGGATGAGGTTAACTGGAAGCTCTGTCTCCATGTGCTGTGACCTGGAGCAGTAAGAGGATGAGGTTAACTGGAAGCTCTGTCTCCATGTGCTGTGAGCTGGAGCAGGAAGAGGATGAGGTTAACTGGAAGTTCTGTCTCCAAGTTTTATTCACAGGGTCCAGATGAAGAGATCAGGGCCTTCTTCACCCAGTTGTCTGCCAAAGAAGAAGTGCAGGTCCAGGGATCCACCTGTCCAGTTAAGACGAGAATCCACAGCTGATCCAAGGGAATTAAACAGGTTGATATTTACATTTTGTTTCATTGTACCTCACTCTCACTGTGAGCAAGCTGGTGTTTGTGTGCCAGGGGGACAGCTTGGGGGTTGAAGGCTGCACTGGGTCTGGCAGGCAGCCCCAGCCTCAGGCCTTATAGCTTAATTTTACTACATTGCAAAGGAATTTCATTAAAAAATTTTTATCATAAGATCATTCTAAATACAAGAGAGGATAACATTTCTATTTATTGTAAACTAATATTAAACTATCATTAAAATGTTCTCAGTTTTGAAAGTACATTTGCACTTATAAACTGTGCTTTGAATTAGCTCTGCAATAAGAGGATGAGGTTAACTGGAAGCTCTGTTTTCATATTGTCCTCGTAGGGATCCAAGAGTGTGAACTGAAAGAGAAGAGTCCATTTGTGGTGAGATATCATATATATTCCATGTTGTTATGCTTTATGGAAGGGCTTTGTTTCTCTAATAATTGTTCTTGGGTTTATTCCTTTTGCTATTTCTACTGTTAGCTTCTGTCATTTTTATTTTCTGAGAGTGAAAGTATTCAGAATTTGTTTGCACTTATCAGCTACCAGTATGCAGTTGTAAATTTGTGTACATACATTAGTTGACATGATTGTTTTATTTGTAGGTGAAAACAATCAATCAATCAAACTTTATTTTGGGAGGTTTTTCTTTGAGCAAAGCGTAACAACAAAAATAAAAATCATTAGAAACAAAATAATAAAACTGCTTAAAATATTATAAGGTCAGGGTAGCAGTGAAGTGAAGAGTCTGTAACTGTGTAAATTAAGCATATTATTGCAGATGGGATGAAGGAGAACTTGCACAGGCGTCTTTAAAGGTGGTCTGCTGAGTGCCAGTGATCTTTCTGGACACCTGTACCATTGTGTGGGGTTTTTGTTTGACTCTTGGGTTTTTAAACCAGGCCAGGTGAAGGTCTGGATTTTCTTTTTAAAAGACTTAATGCAGTGAGATTTTTATAGTTGTTCTGTGTATTTATGAAAACACAGCTTGACCTGTAGTGAATGTACAACTCCTCATCCTGGAGCAGGCTGATGATGACAGAAATGCATCCTTGAGGAGAGCCTGTGGACAAGGGCCATCATCTTTAAGAATGACATGATCCCATGATCCCATTCCCCCTCTTCTGAGAATGACATGATCTGAGAATTGAGAACATGATAAACCCATTCTCACCTTCAATCTGTTAAACATTCAGGGCTGGCCACTGACACGTATGTCCAGGTTAAAATGAATGAACTGTTTTTGCTGAAGTATGTTGCGGCATTGTGTTAAAAGCAGAATAAAAATAAACACATGAAACACATGTATGTGCTTTAGCCCATAAGGATGCTCTTGTAGGAAGTTGAGTAGGTTCACTGTGGCATCTTCCACCCCTCTCTTAGGCCTTTAGCTAGACTGCATGGGTCACTGTGGCATCTTCCACCCTCTCTTAGGCCTTTAGCTAGACTGCATGGGTCACTGTGGCATCTTCCACCCCTCTCTTAGGCCTTTAGCTAGACTGCATGGGTCACTGTGGCATCTTCCACCCCTCTCTTATGCCTTTAGCTAGACTGCATGGGTCACTGTGGCATCTTCCACCCCTCTCTTAGGCCTTTAGCTAGACTGCATGGGTCACTGTGGCATCTTCCACCCCTCTCTTAGGCCTTTAGCTAGACTGCATGGGTCACTGTGGCATCTTCCACCGATCTCTTAGGCCTTTAGCTAGACTGCATGGGTCACTGTGGCATCTTCCACCCCTCTCTTAGGCCTTTAGCTAGACTGCATGGGTCACTGTGGCATCTTCCACCCCTCTCTTAGGCCTTTAGCTAGACTGCATGGGTCACTGTGGCATCTTCCACCGATCTCTTAGGCCTTTAGCTAGACTGCATGGGTCACTGTGGCATCTTCCACCCCTCTCTTAGGCCTTTAGCTAAACTGCATGGGTCACTGTGGCATCTTCCACCCCTCTCTTAGGCCTTTAGCTAGACTGCATGGGTCACTGTGGCATCTTCCACCCCTCTCTTAGGCCTTTAGCTAAACTGCATGGGTCACTGTGGCATCTTCCACCCCTCTCTTAGGCCTTTAGCTAGACTGCATGGGTCACTGTGGCATCTTCCACCCTCTCTTTGGCCTTTAGCTAGACTGCATGGGTCACTGTGGCATCTTCCACCCCTCTCTTTGGCCTTTAGCTAGACTGCATGGGTCACTGTGGCATCTTCCACCCCTCTCTTTGGCCTTTAGCTAGACTGCATGGGTCACTGTGGCATCTTCCACCCCTCTCTTAGGCCTTTAGCTGGACTGCATGGGTCACTGTGGCATCTTCCACCCCTCTCTTAGGCCTTTAGCTGGACTGCATGGGTCACTGTGGCATCTTGCACCCCTCTCTTAGGCCTTTAGCTAGACTGCATGGGTCACTGTGGCATCTTCCACCCCTCTCTTAGGCCTTTAGCTAGACTGCATGGGTCACTGTGGCATCTTCCACCCCTCTCTTAGGCCTTTAGCTAGACTGCATGGGTCACTGTGGCATCTTCCACCCCTCTCTTAGGCCTTTAGCTAGACTGCATGGGTCACTGTGGCATCTTCCACCCCTCTCTTAGGCCTTTAGCTAGACTGCATGGGTCACTGTGGCATCTTCCACCCTCTCTTAGGCCTTTAGCTAGACTGCATGGGTCACTGTGGCATCTTCCACCCTCTCTTAGGCCTTTAGCTAGACTGCATGGGTCACTGTGGCATCTTCCACCCCTCTCTTAGGCCTTTAGCTAGACTGCATGGGTCACTGTGGCATCTTCCACCCCTCTCTTCGGCCTTTAGCTAGACTGCATGGGTCACTGTGGCATCTTCCACCCCTCTCTTAGGCCTTTAGCTAGACTGCATGGGTCACTGTGGCATCTTCCACCCCTCTCTTAGGCCTTTAGCTAGACTGCATGGGTCACTGTGGCATCTTCCACCTCTCTTAGGCCTTTAGCTAGACTGCATGGGTCACTGTGGCATCTTCCACCCCTCTCTTAGGCCTTTAGCTAGACTGCATGGGTCACTGTGGCATCTTCCACCCCTCATCTTCCACCCCTTAAGGCAAACTGCATGGGGTGTAGTGAGTCCTTCACCATAATCAGCAGTTCTCTTTTAACAAGCTTTTCTAATCACTTCATGAGTGACTGTTCTGAAGTCATTTAGATCCCTTGGTAATCTTTTCTTGCCACCAGTGCAAAAGAAGACTGTTTGCATAGTTTTGGGACTCTTTGTTGCTCCAGTGACAGTCTGACTGTATAACAGGAAATATCACACAGCTGCTCTGCACATGACTTCAGCTATAGTTCTCATGGCATCCCACACTGCCTTCAGATCACTGCTGTTAAATTTATTCTTGACTTGTCCTTGTATTAAAGATTGGCCTAAAATAACAGGTGGCTAGCTGCATAGAGGGACTTAATCCAATGCTAGTATCCGTAGCATCATTAGTCCATTTAAATGGTTTCAGAAGGGTGAGTGGGTTGGTGAAAGTGTAAAACTGTTTAGCTGAATGAAATGTGATCTTTTTATATTGGATAACAGCACACCATGTGTTTCAGTCTCTCTGATACAGCACACCATGTGTTTCTTTCATTCACTCTGTTACAGTACACCTCTTTATGTGTTTATTTCAGTCACTCTGATACAGCACAGCTCTTCATGTGTTCATTGCAGTCTCTTTGATACAGCACACCTCTTTATGTGTCTGTTTCAGTCTCTCTGATACAGTGCACCTCTTCATGTGTTTATTTCAGTATCTCCATAAAGCAAACCTCTTCATGTGTTTATTTCAGTCTCTCTGATACAGGACTCCTCTTCTTGTGTTTATTTCCAGTCACTCTGATACAGTACACCTCTTTATGTGTTTATTTCAGTCACTCTGATACAGCACACTTCTTCATGTGTTTATTTCAGTCCCTCTGATACAGAACACCTCTTTATATGTTTATTTCAGTCTCTCTGATTCCTCTTCTTGTATTTATTTCAGCACTCTGATAACTCTTCATGTGTTTATTTCAGTCCCTTTCAGTCACTCCTTTATGTTTATTTCAGCTCTGTTACACATAACTCTTTGTGTTTTTTAATTCACGCCTCTTTGTCTCTCTGATACAGCACACCTCTTCATGTGTTTATTTTAGCCTCTGATACAGCAAACCTCTTCATGTGTTTATTTCAGTCTCTCCAGCGCACTCTGATGAAGCTGAAGAAGGAAGAGTTCAAACAGTTTCAGAGCCATCTGAGTCATGATTACCCAGAATGCATTGATAGACAACAGGAGGACCTTGAGGCCCTGCACATAGTTGAGAAGATGCTGGAGACCTGTGGCAGTGACAGATCTCTGAAGATCACACTCCACATCCTGAGGACCATAAAGCAGAAGGATCTCGCTGAATCATTGGAGAGAGATGAGCAGAAGAGTAAGAGTTTTACACATGCTAAAATAAGCCAGGTGGTTCTGATATAACCTGAGAATGAGCAACCCATATCACACATGTAAGAATAAGCAGTTTTTAGAATACAAAATAAAAAATCTGCAAAACCATTTCCTCATCTCTATTTCAAATAACATGTTGTTTGACTGAAAAGTGTGTGTAATTGTAAGAGAACTGAACACACAGTTTAATGTAAACATTGGAAAAGATCATTAATACAGATGAAAAAGCAGTGGCAGAATCACTCTGGTATGTTAACAGTTTTCTAACTGAAAACGAAGAGGGATATGGAACATGCAAGGTCCTAATTGAATGATAAAAAATATGAATGTGGGGAAAAAAGACTGTATTTTAGTGTGTTGTACCACTCAACCTGTTCAGACATCTAAAGAATAACACAACAAACAACAGCCACAGAATGAAAACAAACTTATAACTATTTATGATATTAAAACTGTTACTAAGCTAATAAAATTGTGTGTTTTTAACATACAGGTAGTCGTCGACTTACGACCGTGTTTGGTTACGACTGACCGGTCGTAACCTGATCTGGTTGTAAGTCGGCCTATGTTAAATTACCGTAAGTATATTATGCTGTGTAATGATATTTTAATCACCTTAAAGTCATATATTATCACCATTTTCTCCGTTCATTACTGTTACTGCATAACCCTTGTATCACCACTGTCTTAGTACTATAGTGTAGTGTACTGTATGTACTGCACTGTTATTACTTTTCTACAAGTTTGTTTAAAAATTAAACCTTTATTTAGTTAACTTTGCTCACTTAGCTCACTCGCTTGCCAGACATACCAGTCGTGGTCATGGTCATAAAGTCGAAGAGTCATAAGTTGCATAGGTCGTAAGTCAACGACTACCTGTATATTGAAAAGGTTTTAAAAATTTTATCTAAACTGAGTGGCCCTCTCCACCATGCTGTGATGCTGCCTGCACAGTTTAGAGAAGATAAACTTGATTATTTATACTGCTATGTGTTTATATATATATGACTGTAGTAATATCTGTCAGTACATGTTCACTTAATGTCATAGGTTTTCTCCTTATTCAAGGGCACTCCACTTTGGTAAGATCCTAAGCTGTATAATTCCCTTACTTCTTGTAGCAAGGGAGAATCATTATCTGTTCACTGAATGTGCAGATTGTTGGAGTGTTGTGTGAGACACTGTGTGACAGAGTTGCGTAACATACCATATCAAAGTAAAACATTTACAGTCATCTTTTCAATGAATAATTGTTAAATTTTTTTGAAAATTATTTTTCATATTTTTTATTCTCAGAAAAACACACAAGAGCCCAACAGACACTGAAAGCTGATCTGAAGAAGAAGTTTGGATGCATATTTGAAGGTTTAGTACAGCAGGGCCACCCAACCCTCCTCAATGAGATCTATACAGAGCTCTACATCACAGAGGGGGGAGGTGGGGGGGTCAATAATGAACATGAGGTCAGACAGATTGAGGCAGCATCAAAGAAACAAACCACACAGGAGACTGCAATCCTCTGCAATGACATCTTTAAACCTTTACCTGGACAGAATAAACCCATCAGAACTGTGCTTTCAAAGGGCATCGCTGGCATTGGGAAAACTGTCTCCGTGCAGAAGTTCATTCTTGACTGGGCAGAAGGAAAAGCCAATTAGGACATTAAGTTAATCTTCGCTCTTCCTTTCCGAGACCTGAACTTAATGAAGGAGAGAGAATTCAGTCTGATGGAACTTTTCCAGCACTACTTTCCACAGTTGAAAGAGATTGAAAGTGTTGAACATGATGAAGTCAAAGTTGTGTTCATCTTTGATGGTCTGGATGAGTGTCGACTTCCTCTAGATTTCCAGAACAATGAGATCCAGGAGTCTCTACATCATGTGTCACATTCCAGTCTTCTGCTGGATTTCTGCTACAGTTCTGGAGACATTGTTGGGTAAAGCAGACAGTGGAGAACTGCCCAGAACTCTGACTGAAATGTACACACACTTCCTGCTCATTCAGACCGATGTGAAGAATCAGAAGTATCATGGCACCAGTGAGACAAACCCAAAGAGCTCAGCATCAGATGCAGAAATGATCCTGAAACTGGGGACACTGGCTTTTCTACAGCTGGAAAAGGGCAATCTGATATTCTATGAAGAGGACCTGAAAGAGAGTGGCATTGATGTCAGGGAAGCTTCAGTGTACTCTGGGGTGTGCACAGAAATCTTTAAAGAGGAGTCTGGGTTGCATCAGGAGAAAGTCTACTGCTTTGTGCATCTGAGCATTCAGGAGTTTCTGGCTGCCTTGTTTGCATTTCATTCATGTGTAAATGAGAACAGAAATGTACTCAGAACAGGAACTGACAGGAACAGTGAGCTGACTGACTTACACATGAGTGCAGTGGATCAGGCCTTACAGAGTAAGAATGGACACCTGGACCTTTTCCTCCGATTCCTTCTGGGCCTCTCACTGGACTCCTCTCAGACTATCTTGGGAGACGTACTGAAGCAGAGAAGCAGATCAGAATGCATTAAGGAAACAGTCCAGTACGTTAAGCAAAAGATCAGAGAAGAGTCCTCAGCAGAGAGGACCATCAATCTGTTCCACTGTCTGAATGAACTGAATGACAACTCTCTAGTGGAGGAAATCCAGACCTCCCTGAGGTCAGGAAGACTTTCTGATAAAGAGCTGGAACCACACCAATGCTCAGCTCTGGCCTTTGTGTTACTGATGTCAGAGGAGGTCCTGGATGAGTTTGACTTGAAGACGTACAACACATCAGCAGCAGGTCAGCAGAGACTGGTACCAGTAGTGAGGAACTGCAGGAAGGCCAAGTGAGTACTGGTAAATCATTCATAATGCAAATGATTGATACTGATATTTGCATAAACAGTTTATAATTGTGTGAGAATAAAGTGCATGAATCAAGCTTACCTATATCATGACCAAAAGTATCATGTATCTTCAGAAAAAGTTAATGAATGATATTTCAGAAGGTAATATTTTCTGTTCCATTTTCATATACCCCTATAGTAAAAAACCAATGGTAAAATACTGTAATCTGAATGTGATATTATAGTTGAACAACTGGCCATGTAGGATGCAGAAAATTAATCTACAATTTGAAATGAATTCAATAGCATTTTTATACTTCCATCTTAAGTGTCAAACCTCACTGCAATTTAGGTCTTTCTCATCTCCACAGCATCCTTTCTGAATTTGGAATTTGTGCTCTAGGTATAGAGATAGGAGTTTGGGTGGGGGGACTCTTATTCTTCCCTCTCTATGGAGGTTCCAGAACCTCTCCAGGGCATTAGCATTTTAAAGCTAACCTCAAAGTGGGGCCTGGAACCTTCACCTCCAAACAGGTCATGCTGGGCATTTTGGTCTCTGTCTGTGGAGGATGGGTGGGGTGTTGTGCCATCCTTATTGTTCTGTCCACTGGCTCTGTCATGTGAAATTTGATCCGCCTGGGAAATTTGATCCAGCCTGATGCGACAATGGGTTCTGAACAGCAGATATAGTGTCTCTGTTGAGAAATAAAAAACTAAAGGTAAATACATATTTTACAAATCTTACAGAATAAAAGAAAATTTTCTGAAACCCACATCACAGATTGTGGGTTAAAACATTTTTTCAGAGTTTACAGAGTTTCATTTTTTACCATTTTAAATAATAAGTAGAGCGCAGAGTGCAGATCTACTTAAGCAAACAGAGACAATGCACATTTTGTGTTTTCAAATATTTTTCTGTTTTCAAGTGAATATTATGTTAGTGTTCAATAAATGTTTATTGGAATCAAAAACAAAGAGATGCTGCTGAGTGCTGCTGTTTATTTAATTTTTTATTTATTTATGTAAGTTTAAACATTTTTGTTCTCTCTCAGAAAAAAGGAGATGCTGCAAACTGCTGATAAATGCTGTTAAGTGCACAAAATTAACTTTATTTTTCATTCATTTTTTTTACTATGCTTAGTTTTTTGATTACCTGTGAACATGTATTTAGGTGATACATGTTTTTATTTAAAATAAGTGCACTGCAGGCAGAGTGTAGATCTACTCAAGCAAACAGAGATAGTGCAGACAATAACATTAGTGTTAACCTGAAAAAGACTGTGGAAAAGGTAGCTGGGCCATTAGCCCCACATTCTGACAAAACTGAATAGAGGAAAATGAGCTATTTGGGCCAGAACCTCAGCTGTAGAACTGTCAGACATGAGCAGGACATCTTATTCTCAGGTGTAAAGTGCTGCAGTTGGAGAGTGTAGCACAGACATCTTCATCAGAACATTGTAGATCTTACAGTCCTCAATATCACTCTTTATCAGTGAGCACTATCAATACTACATTTAAAATATTAAGTGTTAAATATTAAAACATCACCTCTTTCTTTCAGACTTGGCAGCTGTGTTCTTACAAAGAAGTCCTGTGAAATTGTGGCCTCAGCTCTCCAGTCATCAAACTCACCCCTAAGAGAGCTGGACCTCAGCTACAGTAACCTGGGAGATTCAGGAGTGAAGCTGCTCTGTGCTGGACTGAAGAGTCCAAACTGTAAACTACAGACACTGGGGTGAGTAGGCTGTGTACATTGTGACCTTTAATAAATAGAGTTAGTGATTATGGCTCCATACAGAGAAACGTTGAAGAACTCCTTCTCTCATTTTAATCCTCTCTCCCCAGCCTTTCTTCCTTTGTCTACATTAGTCCCATCCCTCTCTTCTTGCTCTTCTATCACAGCAAAGTAAAACACCGGTGTTGGTCTTCCTTTAATTATTACGTCTTGCTTCGATTGAAAATTCAGTTTAGAAAAATGTTTGACTTTGGATATATAATCCTCCATTGTGAAAGTAAGGCTGGACGAGAGGAAAAAAAATAAACAGATCGCTGCACTTGACTTGCAAACTGTAATCACGGACTTTAAGATTGAGGCTAGTTCGCTGCCACATACTCTGCAGCTGCGGAGTTGTATAAGAATCTCTGGGCTCACAAGCGCCCCCTACCATGCGGCAAGGGAACTACCTGCCTCACCTAGTGCCTCTTCACTGCCGTTTTATGATCGCTGAGCGCATGAAACACGTTACACACATACATTATATACATCAGCTAAACTATGGAAAGTCAGAGAATTTATTTAAAGTGTTTGAAACATTTTATTGGTGACATACAGAGACACAGTAACACGCTCTCATTGCATGTCATGCCAGCACAGTTTGTTTGGGATTGCACAATCCAAGGTGAGGCTCAGCTCGCTGTTGCTGCACCGTGCATCATTTCCCTGTATTTGAACGGGAAATGCGAAAATTCTGCAATTTGAATAAAAAAATAATAAAAATTATTAAAATTATATTGAAAATAAGTTTATAGTACAAATCACTGGATAAATATAAACACTTCATACATATTTTTTCTCATTCATTTCCTTGATGACAGGTGAGGCTCTGCCTCCCCTGCCTCTCCTGACCGTATGTCACTGGTGTGTGTGTGTTCTATCCATAGACTAGTGTCAAAACAGCAACATGCATTTTATGGTTATTTACCCTGCTCTCTTCTTTTATGGTCCCTTGCCATGCACCCAGACATGGCCTGAGAGGGACAAATGGACTCCACCCCCTAGTAAATACCCCTGAATCAGTGACCAAAGAGGCAGCAGGCTTTTCAAGCATGGCAAGGAGCAGAGCTTTACTCAGAAACTAAAACGAAACACATTTTGACAGCCAAAATGGATGTACATTTGGGGTTAGCAGTTAAAAGCAGAATTGGCCGTGGTACAACCCTCTTTGTTGTTGATAAGCCCTAAGATGCCCCCAAATGTAGAATCCTTTGATAAACATGCCCAACCACAGGGGCTATCACCTGTCTCTCTCTCCCTCTGGCTCCTTCCCTTTCTGGAGCATGTGTGTGTTGTGTGTGTGTGTGTGTGTGAGCATGCATGTGAGCAAGTGAACAGGTTTACTTAAACTATCCTGGAGTTACTTGTTAGAACACCTGCAGAGCCTGCAGCATGTAGGTAGCAGATAGTTTGTCGGACGTGGCGTGCCCTTTTCTTGGTGATCGCATCAACACTGAAACTGTAATAATTTGCAGAGCTTTACATGGGGAGAGGGAGAGTAGACCCTGATTAGACAGCTATTTTATCATTCCCTGATGAATATCTTTGTGAATTTTCCCATTTCTGAGCAATCAGTAATTAATTTGAACAACATTCTCCAGGCTCATATTTCAAACATTGGGCTGCACATCATTTCAAGGTGCTTTATTGGCATGACATGGGCTGTGTTGCCAAAGCAAATGGTGCAGTTGATACAATAACAGAACAATTAACACAAATGATAACGGGGAAAAAAGGAACAAACATGAATGCATACAATGAATGACTGTTAACTAACATTACAGTAAGATTGGTAATTGTCTCTCCCCAGGGAGTGTTTCAAAATTTGGATATATTCTTTTACATTTTTCAAAGAAGTCTTTGTTTTTTTTGTTTTTTAAAGTCAATAAAGCATGCAAAGCTTTTTCCTTTGTTAATTTGGTGAACATGTTTATCTATGAGGGTGTATAGGGTGTAAATATGATCTGTTGTGCGATGTTTTGGGAGGAATCCAACTTGACTCTTACTCAAGACACTGTGCTCGGTAAGGAAGATGCTACAAAATAACTTCCCCAGATTACTGCTTACACAGATGCCTCGGTAATTATTGGGGTCTAATTTATCTTCACTCTTATAAATTGGGGATATAAGCCCTTGGTTCCAGGTGTCAGGGAAGCAGCCAGGACTTAGTGATAGACTGAATAATTTCAGTAGGGCCTCTTATATTAACTGGTTACTATATTTAAGCATCTCATTTATGTTGTCACAAGACTTTTCTTGGTTTTAGTGTTCTGAGATGCTCAGTTAATTCCTGCATTGTGATTGGTGTCAGTTGGGTTTTGGTTGTCTTTGATCGAATGTTCAATTGTTTTCCATTTCAATTTCAATTTGTTCTATTGTTAATTTGTTTTGTGCAATGTCCATATTCAGGTTTTCAAAATATTGTTACCAAACTGAGCCATTTTTTGAAGTCGAAATGAAATTATTCCACGTTTCCCAGAATTAGTTGTGATTAATTGATTTTTCAATTGATGTCAATGAGAGTTTTTTTAATGTTGTTCTCTTTGTTCTGTTTCAGAGTATTTTTGTATTGTTTTCTTTTTCTAATTTTTATTTACCCTGATTTTTTCCCTTTTTTGCCAAACCTGAATGTTCAACTGAACTTCTTAACCTTACTACAACACCTGCCCTGACAGCTGTGGGAGGAGAAGTCGAGCATGTGACTCCTCTGATTCACGTGACGACGCTCTCGTTTCTTTTCACGTTGTGGCTGCACCAACAACCACACTGCCTATGACGTCAGATGAAAAACGTAGTCAGTGTACAGTTGGTTCGTGCCGCCGCAAGTTTCCGTAACTTTTTCCAAATTTAAGTTACATTCATCATCAAACCATTTGTCTTTATATTGTTTGAGTTACAATTCTTGTGATTTCAGGTGAGTTAAGAGCTTTGCTGAATTCTTCTACACTGTGTGGAGCCCATCTGTATGAGTGTTTTAGATCGTACAACTTCCTGGGCTGTGTCTGTATGTTGTCTGGCTCATTTGTTCTGTTTATATATACAATGATTTGACTGTGGTCTGATAGGGAGGTTTGTTGCCTGACAGGGAATGCATTTATGGAGGAGGGGTCCACATCTGTAATGGCATAATCTGCCACACTGTTCCCAAGAGCTGAGCTGTAAGTGAACCTTCCAAAGGAGTCCCCTCTGATCCTACCGTTAATGATAAACAGACCCAAGGTTTGACAGAGAGACACAACCTGTCTATCATTTTTTTTAATTACATTGTCGTGGCTGTTAGTGGTTTTAATGATTGGAGTGTGGTACATAGGAGATTGACCAAAGATGTTTTTGTTTCGTTCAGTGGTGAGGAAGTCAGGGAGAGTACCTGTCCTGGAGTTTAGGTCTCCACAGAGCAGCACACTTGCCTGGGCCTGGAAGTGGCAGACGTCTGTGTGCAGATGTGTGGAAATGTAGTTCCATTGTCCCTACACCCCCCTTTGGTCTCAGGATGCGGCTTAAGCCAGTATTCCTTTAGAGCGCAAAAGTCATTCAACATTCCACAGGTCCTCAATTTCATTTGACATGTTACAACAGTTTGGCAAATCTGGGCAGTTTATGCACTCCTGTTGACATTTGGGCAGTTATGTGTAACATTTAACCAATCATGAATAACATATCAAAAGAGAGATAAGTGATAACAACACAGACAACCAGTTATAAATACAAAAGCTTTATTATTCACAATGATCAAAACATGTGTATGAAAGTGAATCTGAGTGCGTGTAGATGGCTTAGTCAGAACACACTGGTGCGTGTGAGCATGAGTGTGTGTGTTCTCTCCACAGGCTGGGTTGGTATATATTGTGTGTGTTCTCTCCACAGGCTTGGTTGGTGTATATTTACAGTGTGTGTGTTCTCTCCACAGGCTGGGTTGGGGTATATTTGTAAGGTGTGTGTGTGTTCTCTCCACAGGCTGGGTTGGTGTATATTTATAGTGTGTGTGTGTGTGTGTTCTCTCCACAGGCTGGGATGGTGTAATCTCACAGAGGGCTGCTGTGATGATCTGGCCTCAGTCCTGCGTTCTCCACACTCAGAGCTGAGAGATCTGGAGCTCAGAGACAACGAGCTGCAGGATTCAGGAGTGAGAGCGCTCTCTGCTGGACTGGAGGACCCACACTGTAAACTGCAGAGACTGGGGTGAGTAACAAACACAAAACCCCTCTTTTATGAAGGGCTCTAATGTGAATACGTATTCCACTGATATTAACAATGACTCAGACTAAAGCTTTCTGTTCACTTTGCACAGTCAACCCGTGATTTTAAAATGTGTTTTTCCAAAAGGAATTTCAGTGTTCATAAGGGAATAAAATACTAAATTGTTACTTTTGAAAATTATTCATTCAGTATTACAATATTAATTATATACCTTCATTTATAGAAAACAAAGAAGTAAATGAGTCAGTCCCATTTATTAAAATAATGTGTATATTTCTAATTCAACAGCCCTGTTATTTTATAGTAGAGATACTGTAAGGTGCATCTTGGATAAAAATTACAGTATGGAAAGTTGGCGCTGAATTTCCCGCTAGCATAGGCAATAAAATCAACGGCAGTTCTGTTCTGAAGAGTTGTGTTTTTTCTCCTCTAAATTTTAAAAAGTATTGATGATGGTGTCAATATTGTCTCAGATTGTTCGACAGTATCAGTAAGATATCAATAAGATCTTAATGGTACCCATCCCTAGTGAGAGGTAACTGTAGTGAAACACAGTTTGTGTTCCCTGTGTGGAGGGGGATAAATCATACGGTTGTCAGAAGGTTCGTGCTGAGATCTTCTGGTCCCCCCTTTGGAAGGGTGCACAGGGAAACTGGCTTCATTCTCCTGCTGGGAGGAAAAATTGGAGATTAAAAACACTCTCTGGTGAGAATGTTCCACTTCTCTCTCAGAGGCAAAGGGTTAGATGACAACGGTCTGGGGAGTGATCTCTTATCTGATGCTGTAAAGCATAAGTGCTGCTCAGCCCATAGGTTTGTCCCTTATGTCCAGAGTTTCTTAGAGAGCCCATCTCTTCCTGGTGCAGGTGAGATGAGGTCCATAAAGTTACATCAGCACAGCCAGAGGATTAAAGACCTGAATAGACTGAAAAGTTTGGGTTAGAGGAAGTAGAAAAATGATGCTCAGAGCAGCCTGAATCACAAGTAGACCCCCCTTTCCCCTTTTCACTGTGTGAAGAGTGAGATATCAGCACATAGTCTGATGTGGTTTCCACTGAAACGCTGCTCAGTGAATTAGAGTGGAACCTGAGGTCAGCTAGACCGGATATTGGACCCAGATCAGAATGCAAAGTGTTTCTGTGCACCTGGTTATATGTGGCTCCTTGCAGAATTGAGGTGAGTGGGGATGAAAATGTTAACCACTGAAAGAAAAGAAGGCGTGTCATGTGACTGCAGTACTGCAGAGCATTCACTTTTAAGATGGAAAAATTCCTCTCGGTAGGAGCAGAGATCTGATTTGGCAGAATGCAAATCATCTAGATACTGCAGAGCTTTTTTGCTAAAGGTTTGTAGATCTTGGAGGATGTTTGTTTTGAGCTTTCAGGTTTACAATCTCACTCCCTAGTTCCTCGTTTTGCAAAGGAGGGCAAGACTGGCTTGCCTTGAGATCTAACCAATTTTGAAGGCTTTGTTCTATGAATAGAGTGGCTACAGTCAATGTTTAAGTGATAACAACACAGACAACCAGTTATAAATACAAAGGCTTTATTATTCACAATGATAAAAATATATGTACAAAAGCAAATCTGAGTGTGTGTAGATGAGTTAGTCAGAACACACATTGTGTGTGTGTGTGTGTGTGTGTGTCTGTCTGTGTGATTTCTCCACAGGCTAGGTTGGTGTATATTTGTGTGTGTTTATGTTCTCTACAAAGGCTTGGTTGATGTGTATTTATCGTGTGTGTGTGTGTTGTGGCACCCTCGATCGTGCACGAGTTTGGGGAAACTGAAAAACAAGCTCCAGAAGCAGGAAATGAGGTGAAAGAACACAACGTTTATTGATAACGTGCTGAGGGGAGGGGAAGTGGGGCCAAACAAAACTAGGGTCCTTCCTGCCCTGGGCTCTCACTGGGACAACAGCACCTCCACCTGGCAGAGAGAGAGAGGAGACAGGGGTGAGACAAGGTGGGGGTTAGAGGGGGTTCAGTGTTGAGGGCCCCGGGGTGGTGTCTCCTGTTCCTGTCCCAAGCCTGTCTGTAGGTTCCAGTCCACTCTAGAAAGATCCACAGTTTAGTACTGGTTTCCTTTGGTTCAACGCAAACGATTATGTCTCTTTGTGATCTTGTGGTGGCACGCAGCCCCTTACCACCAGACTGTGTAGGAGCGCTCGCTTCCTTCCTCTTCTGAGGTCCGAGGCAAGCTGCTGGTGGTTCTTCTGTCCTGGCTTAAGAGGCCTGCTGGCTGACGACTGACGCCGTTCACCTGGGGCTTCTGCCTGATGGGTAAAATGCAGCTCACCTGTGTGGGGAGGGTGCTCTCCAAGGTACTGGAGTACAACTGGCCCTCCAGCACCTTCCCTAAGGCTCTGTGTCCAGGGGATGGCCGCTCTCCATGGTGCTGCAGACGCCGCTCCCGCTTTGTGGGGCAACGGTCTGGTATCAGGGCGCCACAGTGTGTGTGTGTGTGTGGAGAAAACACACACACACACGCACACAGCCCTGTTATTTTATATTCAGATTCTGTAAGGTGTGTAATACACCTCTGTGTGTTTGATTATGATCACTAAAACCACAGTCCTGTTGTTTTACATTCAGATTCTGTAAGGTGTGTAACACATGCTATGTGTTTGATAATGATCACTAAAACCACAGTACTGTTATTTTACATTCAGATTCTGTAAGGTGTGTAACACACTGCTATGTGTTTGATAATGATCACTAAAACCACAGTCCTGTTATTTTACATTCAGATTCTGTAAGGTGTGTAACACACTGCTATGTGTTTGATAATGATCACTAAAACCACAGTCCTGTTATTTTACATTCAGATTCTGTAAGCTGTGTTTGACCAGAGCTGGTCTCCTTCTTTCTGCAGGCTGTCAGGCTGTCGAGTCACTGAGAGAGGCTGTGATTCTCTGGCTTCAGCTCTGCGTTCAAACCCCTCACACCTGAGAGAGCTGGATCTGAGCTACAATCACCCAGGAGACTCAGGAGTGAGAGCGCTCTCTGCTGCTAAACTGGACACACTTACACTGCTGTAAGTACAGAGAGTTTCCACACTGCACCTCATAGACACGCTGCTGTAAGTACAGAGAGTTTCCACACTGTGTGTCACTCAGTCACTGTCTGTTCTGCTGTTCCAACAGTGTGGACCATGGAGGAGAGAGCAGGAACCAACCAGGTCCCAGGAAATGTGAGTCTGTCAGCACTGAACACCTACTCTCTCCATTTCCTGTCTTCCCTCTCTCCCCCTTTCTTTCACATCTATTTTCAACTCTTTTTTTCAGTCCCTCTCTTCACCATTCTCTTTTTCATGCTCAGACAGAAGTCTGTCTGTGTGTGTGTGTATGTGTTTCTCATGGTCATTAGGTTCTGACATTTTGTGTTTGTTTGCAGACGGTGTTTACAAATATTCACCCTTATTTAAACACCTATGCATAAACACACAAACAAACAGCCCCACAAACTCCAAACACACATGAACACACTCACACAGATGTGCACACACATACAAACACAACCCTGTTTCTCTCTTTCTCTCACACACACTCAGTCACACATAATCAGATGAATATTAATAATAATAATTAATCTCATTAATGTCTCTGGTCTGCAGATGGCTGTCAGCTCACACTGGATCCAAACACAGCACACAGAGAGCTGTCTCTGTCTGAGGAGAACAGGAAGGTGACACACACATGGAGAGAGCAGCCATATCCTGATCATCCAGAGAGATTTGACTGCTGGCTCCAGGTTTTGTGCAGAGAGAGTCTGTCTAAACGCTGTTACTGGGAGGCTGAGTGGAGTGGGCCTGAGTGGAGTGTTCCTGAAAGGGGGTTGCCTGAGAGTAGTGAGTCTGAGTGGAGAGGGGTTCATATAGCAGTGACATATAAAGGAATTAGCAGGAAAGGAGGGGGTCCTGATTGTGTGTTTGGAGGGAATACAAACTCCTGGAGGCTGTACTGCTCTCAATTTAGATACTCTGTCAGGCACAATAACAGTGGAACACACATACCTGCCACCCCCTCCCCCTACCGCAGAGTAGGAGTGTGTGTGTACAGAGTAGGAGTGTGTGTGGACCGTCCGGCCGGCACTCTGTCCTTCTACAGGGTCTCTGACTCTGACACACTGACCCTCCTGTACAGATTCCACACCAACTTCACTGAACACACACCCCTCTGTGCTGGGTTTAGAGTGTATGGATCTAACACCTCAGTGTCCCTGTGCTAACTGGAGTAGAGTCTCTCTCTCTCTCTCTCTCACACACACACACACACACACATACACTCTGTTACACACACTCACCTATACATACATAGACAAACACACAACAAATAATGCATGTTTGCTCACAAACACAAACGTACACTTGCACACATAACATGCACACACACTGACATAAATACACACTCAACCAAATTCTGTTTCATAGCTCACACACAAACAGTATTTTATATTTTTTTTAACATATGTGCCTGTGGAAACACACACAGATTTGTACATAGATACAGTAGGTAGGAGTAGAGGTAGGAGAGAGACACAGTTTCAGATGTCTCCAGTTTACCTCAGTACAAGATCAATTTTATATATAACAATATGGCTTTTTTGCAGGTTAATTTGAAGAACTATTGTGTAATCATGTTTTATTTTATTACAATAAAATTCTATTATAAATGTTAAAGGTGTATGTGTATGTGTGTGTGTGTGTGTAATTTGTTTGATGTAAGACATGAATATCACACACAACCCCCTGAGCCTAACACCAACTGTACCACAGAGAAACAGCCCTGACTGTGCTGTGAACAAAAACAGTAGGGACAACCAAAGTAGGGAGTTAGTGCGTCTCTGTGGAGCCTTAGACCTGTACATGCTTAATGGCAGGATCAGAGGGGACTCTTTAGGGAGCTTCACTTACTGCTCAGCTCTTAGGGCTAGTGTAGTCGACTATGCCATCACTGATATGGACCCCTCCAACATAAGTGCATTCACTGTCAGACCACAGACCCCTTTTTACCACCACTGGAAAATCAATGTGCACCTGAACAGAACTGGAAAACCTAGGAATTAAAGGCATTTGTTCTTCAATCTGTAATTTAAGCTAACCCCCAAAAAACTAACCAGAAATCTTAAATGCTAAAGAAAATGGTTTGATGATGAATGCAAATCCATGAGAGGGAAGAGACTATTATTACATTTGAAATATCACAATCACAAAACCCAGATTTTAACCTAAAATGTGAGATGCTTGAATTGTACAAGCATGCCTTAAAGTAAATGGAACAAAAATCATTCACAAAGAAATTGTACAACTTGAAGAGTATAGCATTAGTCTGTTAGCAGTATTTCATGTTTGCTTCTAGATTCATGTTTTCTTCTAGATGCATCCAGATATTTATAAGCAGTTTGAATATTTGTGATCCATCATGATGGAGAGAGTCCATCAGAGAGTGATCTACTGAGAGTGGTCTACTGAGAGTGATACATTGAGAGTGACCCACCAGAGAGTGATCCACTGAGAGAGGTCTACTGAGAGTGATACACTGAGAGTGGTCTACTGAGAGTGATACACTGAGAGTGACCCACCAGAGAGTGATCTACTGAGAGGGATCCACTCAGAGTGACCACCAGAGAGTGATCCACTGAGAGTGATACACTGAGAGTGACCACCAGAGAGTGATCTACTGAGAGTGATCTACTGAGAGGGATGCACTGAGAGTGACCACCAGAGAGTGATCTACTGAGAGGGATCCACTGGAGAGTGATCCACTGAGAGTGACCACCAGAGAGTGATCTACTGAGAGTGATCCACCAGACTCCATGTGCAGCATTTAATGGCCGGATGGTATCACGTAGCATAGATTTCGAATTCATACTGTGCATGGAGAGCAGAGCTGCTCACTCTACTACAGATGTGTGCAAGTTTTATGACATGGAGGAAGAAAATGTTCCACTCATGCTACGCCCTCCCAACCAGCATGCTGAGGTGCCTTAAAGACGATGAAGTGGACACAGTTTTCCTAACCCTGACGAAGTTCCTCAAAACATACGGCACGTTACCGGTGAAAAGCGCTACAGTAGAGTGCTCATTCTCTAAAGTGAAAATAATGGAGACCCAGCTCAGAAACAGATGTGGGGAAGGCAGGCTCTCAGATCTGCTGCTGAAGTCCATTGAGAGGGACGTCCCCATTGACCATGAAGAAGTCATTCACATTCACAAACACATGGCCGAAAGAAGAATTCTGCTTTGATTTACTACCACCTTCACCATCTTAAGAAAAGGGGGTTATCGGTCTAAACTATGATTTTCTGGAATTTTAATAACATTTTTTAAGTTCAATTATAAACTGATGATAGTAAAAACGTGAGAGCATTTAGGCCTGGGTGTACAGAATCCAGTGCTGCTCAAACATTGGGTATACCACATAGGTGCAATAGACCATAATTAGCACATTACATGAGTACCAATTTAGAAGACAGTATTGATTAAAACCATTGTGTGACCGAGCACGGACCCTCTGCACAAACAAACGTCTGCCTTGCTGTGCGGAATTGGGGAGCTTGAGGGAATGACATTTGCCGTTTTCATGACAGTTTAATAAATGCTATTCTATTTCTATAAACAGTGTTAAAAGAAGTGACATTGCAATGTTTGTTTGTTTGTTCTTGCCTGCGCTACTGTGGTCACATATTTGTTTTGTTATTTTGGTCCTCTGTTTAAAACATTGTAAACATTCTAAAGCTTGTAGGGGGTGGTTGAACAGTGTAGCGTGAGGACTGTCAGTCAGGAGTTTGTTACATTTGATTGAGAGCAACTGACAGGAGCGCTACCTGGGATCACTGGGATGTTTTACTTCTCATGTTACTATTTTTAATTTAATTATTTATTTGTCCCAATTTTCAACACCCAATGATGTTTATAGGGCCATCACATGTGTGTTAAACAGCACTGGTTAGAACAGCTCAAATCAGAATTTGATACCACACTGTAGCTTCCTCTCTGTCATTGCAGCGTTAGCACACCAGGCAAGAGATGGTGTTCTGACTCCCTCCTGTGGTCACTGTGTGTAATTTCAGCTACTGTGAAGTTCGTTAAATGAAAGTTCCCCAGATTAAGTGACTCCACAGGCAAACTTATGAAATGTGAATGAACTTATGTTTGTATACTTTTATGATTGGAAAACACTAACATTTCATACACATAAACTAATTCATCCTGCAGGTTTTGAAACTGAAAAAAAAAAAATTCCTGATACTGTATTTGGTTTCACAAGTTTTACAGGCATTAAAATGCTGTGACATCGTATTAAATGACACAGGATGTAGACATTATTATTGGCCTACATTCTATTAGACTGCTGAGTGTGAGAAAGCTATTATTGAACCACTGAAGCTCAGTGTGCTGGAGCAGAACCCCTCAGTGTCCTGGGTCAGTGCCTCCCCCCTCAGCACCTGCAGTAGGTCCCAGCTGCAGCAGTGCAGTCTCTGTGCAGTCTGACTGAGGGAGGTTTTTGTACGGCTCTCTATCACTGTGTGAATATATTTGTACTGCTGATCCAATGGTAACTCTGACAGTAGTAATCTCCTGCATCTTCAGCCTGGACTCCACTGATGATCAGAGTGAAGCTCGTCCCAGATCCACTGCCACTGAATCGATTAGGAATCCCAGAGATACGCTGATTTACAAGCTTCATCAGGAGTTTTGGAGCTTCTGAGTCACAGTCACCTGCACTATGAATTCTGAAGGAAATAATAAACAACATATAACTGTATTATCTATACATGAGGAATATTATGTAGGATGATACATTTAGTTATTTCAAAATATGCATTACATTTAAATAAAAACAAGCAATCAATACAGAATACACTTCAGTAATTTTAAAAATCTCACCCTGAATAGAGAAAGCGAGTGCCCAGATGAAGATGGTGATAAAAGTCATTGTTGCTGTGGGTTCTCTTGCCATGAAGGACAGATCTCAGTCATTAAGTGTTAAACTCACAGGACTATAAACACTCCCAGAGCACTGAAGCATGTGCTGCCAATGCAAAGTGTCTTCTCTATGCAAATGGTCTTCCTGGGTACAGCAGGCACTTGTAGCCCAGCAGTGTTGGGAGGCAGACTAGGACTTATGGGCTGTGACACAGACAGAGCAGTTTAACTTCTCCAGAGACAGACCAGGGTCAAAGTCCCACTGATGGGTCAGCACAAACACATGACTAACTCTGCACTGCCAAATGCTGCTGTTCCTATTAAAAGTTTTCAAGAATCCACATTTTTATTGACTTAAATGGTTTTTAACAGACACCTCAACTCCCCTCCCTCAAAACGTCCTGGCTATGTATACTAACCACCTCTTCCCATTGTCCCAATGGTGGTTCATCCTGACAGACAGATGAGTATCTCAGTGATGCCACATGCAAGTGTTTCCTTTAAAGAGTTACAGACTCTATCAAACAGAGTCTAAATTTTCCATGTCACTGGCTGTAATATGGGTCAATTTGCATGAAGGTGTGAGCACATACCTCTGTGATTTTACACCTGAAGTCTGCATAATTTCAATGAAGGTTATTTATTTGAAATTGGATTTTTATTGAGAAAAAAATATATATTTTGGAGTAGCAATGCATTTTTTAAAATTTATTTCAGTTCATCTACCAACTAAGAATAGCCTATTCAAGAATAACAGATAAGAGAAGAATAACAAGATCAATAGATGTCATCAAGGCCAGGACTGTGTTTCTCTGTTTCAGATTTCATTTTCACTATTTTTCATCTAATTGTTAACTTGTCCCCATTTTGAACACCCAATCAAAACAAATGTATTACATTTGTGCAAAACAACACTGATCAGAACTTGACAGTGACAGTCTTACATCAGGTGCAACTTGACAGTGACAGTCTTACATCAGGTGCAGAGGTGGTGAGCTGGCTCCCTCCTGTGGTCATTGTGTGAAATGTCAGCCTGAGTGATGTACATTTAATGGCAGTACTACAGATTGAGGACCAAATTTACATAGGAATAGTCGCAGCACAAAAACATTCACTATACAGTGACATTTCTGCGGTGGCAAACACCGAAATATTAACAACCGATTTAGAATTGGTCTAATTACACAATCAAAAAATTAAATGTCCTCATGTTGCAATTTTGTGGTAGGATAAGGTCATATATGACATGCTTACACATCCAGATAACAAGGCGATGCCAAATGGATACAAAGCAAACAGGCGCAAGTAGTGAGGGGAAACCCAAGAAAAATGAAACTCAAATTCACTGATCAGATAATAGAAATAACGGCCAACAAGGCAAAGCTTCATAATGACGTATTATAGCACCGGAATTAAACACCAACTAAGAGGAGAATGTTTTGGAGTGACATTAATGGAGTTTGTTCAAACAAAGTTCGGGAGGATCATTCTCAGACAACGCCCTATAATCAATGACGGTCTCCACCCAAGTATATAAACACCACGTACCTAGCTCCCATCGTGCTTTGCATTTCTGGCATATTCAGTTTGTTGTTTCTGCCCGACTTCTGCACTGGCTGAATTCCCAATCGCTTCCAGCGCCATGGAATTGCTGCTTCATGCTTCCGATGACGACTTCTCTCTCGTCCCTGATTCCGGCACCTCGGCTTCTCCTCCCCGAGACGTCCGAGACCCGGCCGCGGCGGCCCCCGCCCGGGGTCGCCCCCCGAGCCGTCGCCGGACCCTGCGCCGGCTGAGATCCCGAGCTGTTTCCCGGCGGTCAGCATCTCCTTCTTCTACCGCCTCCAGAGTCCCGGAACGGCGTCCTCGCCGCGGCGCTGCCCCTTCGGCTCAGGCTCGCTCCCGGTCTCCTGCTGCCCCCATCGACATCGGCAAGCGCACTGCTTCTCCTCCCCAGCCTCATTTCTTCTCCTTTAACTCACGAAACCAATTGGGATGAAACGCAGAGGTCTGTGTCCCTTCTGAGGTCTCTTTTTCCCCAGTGTGACGAAGTTTGAAAGATCGGTTAGGTTTCAAACAGCTCTGTCGACACACACAGTATCTGTGTTTGTTTACCAGGTTGGAAAATGACTTAAAAGGATATCTCTCGGAAAAATAAATGGAAGTAGAAATAAACGACAGCTTAAACCGCAGCTAAGTACCATCTGAAAACGATGATCGCTCAGCTGAGAGCGTTTCAAATCTCAACGGATTTGCTGGTTTGCTGTCAGATTGCTCCTAAAATCGCTGGCTATACAATTAGCCATGCTAGGTTATGTTCGTACTGTAAAGTATATTCAGGTTATTAATTGGAGGCCGTAATAAATTCGCTGCAAAATAATAAAGACGGTACCCGTTATGAGACTGAATATTTTCTACTACTGCCCTATCAATAGTGAAGTAGTGGGTGGATATGGTAAATATATCAGCATAACAAGACTATGATACCATGGGTTACATTTTATATCATACTCGTGATAATCATACATAGCCAGATAGCGTACAAGCGATCTGACCACCTAACTAGTCAAAAAGGAAATTATTTCGTTTGCCAGATATTTTAAAATAGTTACGAGGAAGCCACATATGACCATGTTCCGAATGCTCATTGATACGATCTTAACGTTAGACGCAGCAATAGCTAGTCTATCTATGTTGCTATCTAATGTTACTGAGTTAAACAATACCTAGCCAGAAGCATTTTACTAGCAAAAATAGTCAACAGATGCATTTGCTGTATCACCTTTCACTACGAAATGTATTGCAAACTGTTGACTACGTATCACTATCGCTAACGATACAGACGAAGACAAGCCTTCGGTTTTACTCCCTCCAACGGAACCAAAAAAATCATCCCTACAAGCGTTGATATTGCCCAGAAAGTACGGCGATGCTGGCTCGCTTGCCGACATGTTAAACTTTATTTGAATATTATACTCTTGCTACCAAAGAACTAGCAAATTTAAAAACAAAGTTTACCAAATTCAAAGACCTCTGTTGCCGATTGATTATATAATCAATTCGTTAAAATGCTGTGATGTTGGTGGTGGTCGTTATTTAATTCTTTCAGATTCTTACACAAGGAAATGCCCAACACTCAATAGCCGCATATCAAGTTCATTGGTAGTCCAAAAAAATAGTGTTTTTATATAACTGCTGAGAGAGAAGTTTCATACCGAATAATCATTTCTCAAAAATAGTTTTATCCAATTAATCTTAAATGCGCAGTTCAATGTAGAAAAATCTAAGAAATCCAAACCACAATATTTGGGTAATTTTAAAGATTTTGAATGCACCACAAGCTAATCGCCCCAAGCTGAAGCTAGCTAGTTGGACCTTATCTCGTCAGTTCACCAGAGAGCCAGCAGCAAAGAAGGCCAGTTGAGGTAGTAACGCAATGTAGTTCAACGTCAGCTAACCCTGATAATTGTCAAACAAAATTAAAAGTGCATAGGTGTATGTAAAACATCTGTGCTTCAGATGTCTTAAGTTGACAGAAAGGGTAGCAAATAACTTAGTTAACTGTTAGCTGATTTAGCTAAGCTAGCTCGCTAACTACGAAACCCGTTTTGCTAGCCAGCTACCTCACCAATGGAGTGTGTAAAAATGAAGCTGGCTAACTAGTCTCAGGTAAATGAACTGTAAGTTACACAAGATCAGCTGATGTCAATATCATAAGTTTTCATTTTGTGTTCAGTAAATGTATCTGTTAAAAGCTATCTAGCTCAAAGGTGTCCTTCAAGTCTCATGGCGCGAAGGGTTGTTAGTGGGTGGGATATGGTAGCGAGGTTAGCTGCCGTCAAAACATGTATTATCGACCGTTTATTCGCAACAAAACAGAAAATATGTGTTTGCGATCTTACATAACGGGCAAAGTATTGGTTACAAAAATAGCTGGTTTTGTTGGAAAAATGTCTCTATGGGCTATCTGTACACAGAAACAATCAGACCGTTACACAGAACTGTCACTGTTGAAGCATTCTGAGCATGAGCTAAGTCTACCAGTTCATATTTGAAAGGAAGCCGCAATGTGTATGTGTGAAGTTGATTCTCTTTATGTAGATAGTTTATATTGTGTATTTTCCTCAGGACATACGTTTCACTGCCTTTTCCTGAATAAATGTAAAAATAATACGTTAGTGTTTGAGGTGAACAGTATGTGACCATATTTTGATGACCGATGGTACAGTAAACCCCCCTCCATTGCGGGGGTTACGTTCCAGACCCACCCGCGATGAATGAAAATCCGCGAAACATAAATACCCTATTTAAATACACCCTAGGCATGTTATTATGAGTTTTACGGTTCTTTTAACAGCATTTTAATGTCTTTAAACACATTTTTAAAACAATAGAAACACATTTAAAGACATAAAAGATATTGAGAGAGAGCAAGACCAATACAACAATGCGGCGAAATGGCGAAAATATAAGCGATATTAAAATTAATAGGCCATACAGAAAAAAACCGCAGAATACTGGGACCAAGAAAACTGAACCGCAATATGACGGGGGTTTACTGTACGTGGTTTGACGATAGTTGGTAATGAATAACAGCAATTGACAATGTAGTTTCTTGTCTCTTTTTAATGTGTTTTTTTTTTTTTTGTTTGGACAGCAAACCCAAATGCACTTCATCTGAGGAAGTTCTCTGGCCCTGGTAGAAGGGCCCTCAGGTCTTCACATGTTAATGAGGGTCACAGCTCATTGGTAATATTTGCACCTGTTGCCCTTATAAGATAAAGTTATATCAGAGGTACTGATAAAGCAAGACAATTCTGATCATAATTTTATGAATCTTGCTTAGCAATTGCAGCAACAGACCGCAACAGTTTGCAAAGAGGTCAGATTAGAGAATTATCAGTCTAGATATATCTATTGATATGCACAAATGTTAGATGTCTAAAACACTTACAAGACATTTACCTTGTAAGTGTTTTAGACATCTAACATTTGTGCATATCAATAGATATATCTAGACTGATAATTCTCTAATCTGACCTCTTTGCAAACTGTTGCGGTCTGTTGCTGCAATTGCCAAGCAAGATTCATAAAATTATGATCAGAATTGTCTTGCTTTATCAGTACCTCTGATATAACTTTATCTTATAAGGGCAACAGGTGCAAATATTACCAATGAGCTGTGACCCTCATTAACATGTGAAGACCTGAGGGCCCTTCTACCAGGGCCAGAGAACTTCCTCAGATGAAGTGCATTTGGGAAGCAGTGCATTCAGAGGTAAGGATTTATTGTGAATTAATGAATGAGGTGTATTAGAGATAAAATATAAATCGGATGGAAAGTTCATCTAAAATGCATGATTTCACAATGCATGCTAGAAATGTACACGAATAGCATTTTTTCTTAATTTCAAAATTTCTAAAATGATGAAATTGATACTGTGGTGACATAAATTGGTCATCAATCATATGGGGGCATGTATGAGTGTTTATTTATATCCTCACTTTGATGTTTTTGTATACTTTTCCCAAAAAATGATACTTCTCAAAATGTACATATACGTTTTATTTTGGATTAGGACTGCACATCTGATTGTAGCCATCGCTTCCAACTGGACTGCAATAATTTCTACAGAAAAATCTTCTCGCTGAAGTAGTAGGCTCGCAAAATCACTGCATTTCCACAGATGATGTTCTGTAATGTTACAGAAATATGCATACCATGTTATTGTGCCTTTTAGTCCTTTAAAATGTGTTCCAATGGTACCAACACAAATTCTTAAGTAGCCAGAAGTACTAATTAAAGGACAAAAAAATTCACACACAGCCAGGTAGTTCAAATACAGTCACAACCCCAACTGCATCCAAAATCACAACTCTCTTGTTTCATTAATAGTTGAGACCAAACAATGTTATATGCATGTTTTTGTTTCAATTGTGAAATTATTGTTATTATTTTTATTATTATTGGATATATTTGTGCAGGAGATCTTAACTTCTGAAGTGGCTGTAAAACCTGCAGGGGACCAGACAAACCTACCCCAGAACACCAAAACATGTGACTCCGAAAAAGGATCATGAAGATAAGCAGCCCAGACCATGTTATTTACACGGACACAGAGCTGCAGCAAGTCCGCAAACACTATTTTGAGCTTCAGCGTTGCGGCAGAGCACACAAGTGCACCATGTCCAAAGAGCTCAGGTGCTGCTTGGTCAGAAACACCATGACAAGCATGATTTCGATCCTGAGGGCTAATGAAATGCAGGACAGGGGAGACTCAATGTATCCCTCTCGTGAAGAAGTGTCTGCCATGGCCAAAAGGTTGATAGGGTACTATCCAATGCTGCAAGATAAGGATAGCACTAATGGGTAGGTTCTTCATCTTCAGTGTCAGAAGTCATTGTCATCTCTAGATATTTACTTTTCATAAGCATAACAATATTGTATGTAACTGATGTCTGTCTGTTTTGCACAGTAAATTGAAGTTTTTATATGTAAATATACACATCTTTGATATCTAGTGTTCAGGGACCAAAATTAAAGTTTTTTCCCATATGCCAAAGGTGGGTAAAGTGAATTAATTTAACGACCAAAGATATTTTTTACTTGCTCAAAACTGTAAATTGCCTTACATTTTAGTATCAAAGCCTTATTAAAAAAAGTGTTGTATCATTATCTCTCTCTTTCATACCTTTTAATGAGTCGCCTTGTCCATTTTACGCTACAGGAAACATGAACGCGCAAAAATAAATGCATTTTTATATTCAGGTAAATTTTACCCTGTGGTGGTTATAGGTGTAAATGCCCGTGTTTTTAATCTGGATTTATCTTCACTGTATTTAACAACAGGGAGTGCAACACAACACAATTTTAGGTCAAGTCAAAGGCTGGGGGACTTCAATATTTTATTAAAACATAGTTATGTACAAGTGAAAAGCCACAACAGGGTAAATTTAACTAAAATTTTACTATTAAATTTTAATAGAATATTGAAGGTTCTAGTGTTAATGAATTGTGGAAGAAACCTAGATTGAACCAACATGACATGGCTCATCTCTTGGATCTTGGGCTTGTAAGTCACTCACAAGCATGTGAGTGACTTAATTCTTACAATGCCTTGATAATTGTTGTCACTAAGTCTGTCAGTGTGATTGAACAGGAACTTTAAAGGGATGGTAAACCCATTTAAAAATGGGGGTTTATTTTGTATTATTCTTGAGTACTATCTTCATCATCCACCAAGATTTGGGAGTTCCTAAAAGTCACTAACTGTAATGTAATAAACTGTAATAAAACTGTTTTTAAGGCTGCATTCTCAACAGTAGTCCATTCAGAAGGGCAGAGTGGGTGTTCTTCAACAGTATTGTTATTGTTGCGATGGGGATTAAAAAGTTATTTTCACACATGAGAGTGGGGGAAAATATCTCACTTTCTGGAACTAGCGCTGCACCAATATGATAGCCAGTATTTTTCTGAGCTAGCATTGCTGTAGAGCTCACTAAAAACGTACATTTTGGAGGCTTTGAGTAGTCGAGTTGATTTGAGAAAGTCCATTACTGATGCCATCGCTCACAAAAGCTTCATATTTAAATGGAAGCCTTTGCTAACCCTCATCTCTTGTGATATAATCGTTGGTGTGCCGTGATAACAGTTACTGTTAGTATCACTTGTTGAAGCTAGCGCATGCAAGTAAACGGGGGCAGTGGTCAAAAAAACTGAGGCGGTGGTCTGATTGGATCGCTCTACACTTATGGATGAAAATAACTTTTTAATCCCCAGCAAAACCACTGGTTTGACTCAGGAGAAATCAACCAGCAGGCCTCTCTCTGCATATAAAGGACTTAAGATTCTCATAGTTTCATGATGATTTTTATACCCAGTGACGACAGTAAAAAAAAAAAAACATTTTAGTGTAAAACTGCGCATTTTGGTTAGTATCCCTTTAAGGATGAACTGTCTAGTTTTGGCCACTATTAAACTCCAATATTTAGGAATTTATTTGCTCACATGTGCAAAATTACACTGCAGGAGGGCTTCAAGTTATTGATCAATAAATGATGGCTTTTGAGCTTTTATGACAATTCCAATAGTACAGAGGCATAGTACATTATATCTATGCGTAATGATAGTCAAGCTTATGCTCAATTATTCGTCCTAAAGCCTTGGATACACTACACAACTTTTAAAATCTTAACCGATTATGAAAGCACTGACCATATTTCACCAACTAACTGTTGGTTAATTGTAAATTTTGCAGATTTTATAATTATGCTCACCTGTTTCTGATGCACATTGCATTTTCTGCCTGCTGGTCCAAATGTTAAGCAAAATGGGAGTCTGAAATTGTTTGCTGCTTTCTCTGTATCAAAAGTTCTATTGATTTATACACTCAGATTATGGACGAACTGGGCCGAATTCTAGAGGCAGACAAGAATTTCACTGATCAGATCAAAGCCTGATGGGAAAGCTTTTGCCAAAATGCACTGCTGTTTGGAGTGTGAAACAAGTCATTGAAGCCACCAAAGGGTCTGGATAAATTTAAGCATAATGCAAATATAGATAACAGTGATGTTTTATAGGTTGGGTGTGACCATGTAGTGGCTGCATGATGTGATTGTATTAGCTTTTTTCATTATTTTGATAGGACAGGATCTCCTTTTTCATTTCTGCAAATTGAACATCTTTTTTTGCCTGAATTACAGAATAATTGTAGTTCCAAGGTATGAGTGGTCTCTGGAGGGTTTAAACACCACGACTACCTTTTGTCATGTATACAGATGACCCTTATTGTCTTGTTTTTCCCTTCTGCAACTGACAAGTGCTTTTTATATCCCTGTTGCTCTCAGTCATCTGAGGACCCCGATATGCTTCTCCAGAGACGGTCCATCACCAGTCCGATCCTCCTGGTAGAATCAGCTAACCTCCTCCTGGCTGTTGTCACAATGCTGCTGATTACCTTACCTAAGGAAATGATCCACCAGGCTCCTTTCATCCTGATGGGGTGTTATTACACCTTCCACCTCGCCTACTCCAAATGTCTTGCTACGTTGTTACACCCTTTCTTTACAATCCATGCCCCCACGTGACTGTGGATGAATGTCTGGTTGCATTTTGTGGACACTGTACCTTCAGACAATACATGCCAAGCAAACCAGCCGAATACGGCATCAAAATATGGGCAGCATGTGATGCAAAGTCCAGCTATGCCTGGAATATGCAGGTGTATACTGGGTAATCCCCTGGTGAAGCACCTGAAAAAATCAAGGCATGAGGGTGGTACTAGACATGGCTGAAGGACTGAATGGTCATAATATTACATGTGATCATTTTTCCACATTATACACCCTGTGTGAGGAACTGCTGAAAAGAAAGGTTACAACATTCGGGACAGTGAAAAAAAACAAGGAGGAGTTTCCTCTGACCTTCTTGCGATGAAGAACAGGAAGTAACATCTTCAATGTTCGCCTTCACTGACAGAGCCACTGTCGTCTCCTATTACCCCAAGAAAGGGAAAAATGTCCTGCTGAGGAGCACAATGCATGATGTCCTGACCACCAGAGAAGACAGAAAGCCACAAAAGGTCTTGGACGACAAGGAGAAAAAGGGAGGGGTTGATAACCTGGACACAGGTCACAGCCACATACTGCTGCAGACACATGACTGCCCATTGGTCCCTTGTCATTTTCTTCAACATCATTGTGCAAAAAACTATGACTGGCCAAGATACTTTTATTTTTAAAACTGTTTTTGTGATGGCCTGCCACAGACTGGATCATACATTGACCACACACATTATCATACGATGGCCTAGCTTAAATGAATGCCCCCTTTCTAGCAGAAATGTGTTCCTGTCATTTTTTTTTTTTTTTTTTTTTTTGCAGTAATCCAGTCCACTTCAACAAAGCACACTTTACAAAATATTTTTGGTCAATTATTTTCTTTTATTTGAATCTTCTTAACTTTATCTTTGTTGCCAATTATATGCTGTCCTGAGCCCTTTATATTTGCTCTTGAGAGGGCGAAAAACCACCAAAAACTTTACATCAGCCAGTGTAGCAGTTTGCCAAATTAGCTAGACTTTGGCTGGATGTAAAGAAGAAAAGGTGGAAAATTCCCTCCCTGCCCCTGAAAAGGCGACAAAAGTGAAAACTTTAAGAGCAAATGGGCCTGATCATCCTGTAGGGAGGACAAACCTGGAAAAGAACCAGAAATAACCATGTTAAAATTAAAATATGAACAAATATTACTATTTACACATAATGCTCAACTAGCTCAAACTCCTCCTCTTCCTCATTGTCATCTGCCACAGCTGTTTCCAGCCGGCATAATTCTGGAGGCTCTGCAAATCTTTCTAGCTCAATGGTCTCTGAAATGGAACTTAAGGTCCCATGAGGCCTCCGTTTCTGACACCCCAAAGCTTGGCAGTCACATTCAGCGACTTCATTTCAAGCCCAGCTATGTGGGTTGTCTTTTTTGCTCCGGCTTAAAGTATGCCTGGAGTCAAGTTTCTTTCCCAATTGATGATAAAGAAAAACCTTTTTGTCCAGAATTGACAAGTTCAAACTCCTCCTCTTCCTCATTGTCATCTGCCACAGCTGTTTCCAGCGGGCACAATTCTGGAGGCTCTGCAAATCTTTCTAGTTCAATGGCCTCTGCGATGGAACTTAAGGTACCATAAGGCCACCGTCTCTGACCCCCCAACCCCCAAAGCTTGGCAGTCACATTCAGTGACTTCATTTCAAGCCCAACTACGTGGGTTGTTTTTTTTGCTCCGGCTTAAAGAATGCCTGGAGTGTAATTTCTTCCCCAATGAAAAAAAAAAGAAAAAAATTTTTTCAAAAACTGACCAACTCAAACTCCTCCTCTTCCTCATTGTTATCTGCCACAGCTGTTTCCAGCGGGCATAATTCTGGAGGCTCTGCAAATCTTTCTAGCTCAATGGCCTCTGTGATGGAACTTAAGGTACCATGAGGCCACCGTCTCTGACTCCCCACCCACTGAATCTTGGCAGTCACATTCAGGGACTTCATTTCAAGCCCAACTACATGGGTTGTCTTTTCTGCTCCGGCTTAAAGCAAGCCTGGAGTGTAATTTCTTCCCCAATTAATAATAAAGAAAAACTTGCCTTACCCTCTTGCAGCTGAAGTTACCCCTTACTTACCTGATTTTTCCACATTGCCCCGGAAACTGTGATGTCACAGTTCCTGAATACCTACCATTTCAAACTCTTACAAAGCAGAAAGCAGAGAGGTTATTCTGACACCATTATATACAACAGTTTTAACAAAATGGCTTGACTGTGTAAAAACCTTCAATTCTTACACAAGATTGCTGCCACTGTAGTTTCTACCCGAATTAATGGTACGGCCAAATTTGCCTTGCCCTCTCTGCAGCTTAGAAAGCAACAAAATAACATATTTAAAAAGAAAATCAATTTCAAGAGTAAACCTGTTGACGTACAAATGTATCTTAAAGGGTTTTTTTGTTTTGCCCTGACTTTAACTATGTCACGAGGCTAGTTTCTTCCCAGATTAATGATAGAACCAAACTTCCCTTACCTTCTCCAGCCGAAGTTCTCCTTTCTGTCCTACTTACCTGTGTTTCCCACGTTAGTTATTGCAGCGTTTCCTCACTTTTATACATATTTTCTGTTGGCGTCACAGAGGTCTTATTGGTAGCAGACATTTTTCACCACCTCTGTGATGTCACAGTTTGTACAAACCCACCATTTCAAACTTTTACGCAGCAGAAAGCGGACAGCTCATTCTGACACCGTTATCCCTACATACGACAGTCTTGGCAGAATGGCTTGGCTGTGTCAAAACTTTCAATAATTACACAATTCTGTTGTTTCGTTGAGTCTTCGTTTGCCCTCTAGTAAAGATCCATCTTAATAAGTGTACCGTCACCAACGACGCAAATGTTCTACTCGCATTTCGTAGCTAGCCAGCTACCTAACATTGCAAACCAGGTCATGAACAGCTTTGCCTCTGTTTATGAAGGCAGTTCATGAACAATCTGACATTCCTTTCAGGAAAAAAATACAAAATAACAATGAGGCGATCATTTAAATTAAATCGACCAATGAGACTATCGTAGGAACACGTTTTTAAAACATTACCATGACCTTGTCGCTGTATTGGTAGCGGTAACCACAGCTGTTTCTCTCTGCCTCCGTCCTCACGGTAGTCAGTCATGCAGTATTCATGCACTTGCTGATTGGTAAAGCTAACTTTTTCAGTCGTTTTTAACAACCTGTACATCCGCACCCTCATTTTATGTAGCTGTCACGAACAACCGGCCGGTTGGCTACCTGATGAGATGTTGTATTTGAGGTTGTAATGGTAGATTGTTGTGATTCCAAACGGCCACTGAAACTGTTGGAATCAGTCACGATCCTAGAAGAAAATTTAGAAGATTCCGGTAGACGCCCAAAGCTTATGAGTCCGTATTTGTGAGCCATTTTAACTGCAATATTAGCAGTGGTTCGTTTAACTTGTTATGGAAGGGATAATTTGATACAAGAAATGAGAAAATACAGTTATTTACAGTAATTATGTCCCCAACCAGCTGAACTGAAATAGTCGTTTCAATAGATTCTGTTTCTCTTGCGCTGTACTGCTGTCTTGTGCACTTATTGTGTTGTGGCATGCATACATTTCTTTCTGCCTTTTGACACCTTTTAATTGTCATAATGAAAGGACTTTTGTTTTGGCGGTGTTTTCACCGCATTAAGTGTCATAAGTCACGTAATACAAGGAAGTAATTTGTATTCCATATTGTATTCCACGCTGTATTGCATACTGTAACATGTTAGACATCTGTCCTCAAAACGTTTGTGCCTTAGAGAGCCTTTGCTTGTGAGTGTTCATATAAAAATAGTATTTACAATGTTTACAGTTCATTTAGCGTCGAAAGTAATATCTGTGAACAGCATACTCATTCGTTCATGCATTTAATGTAAGTTCATGCTTGCTAGCCGTACGCGGCTGGTTACTAAGCTGTTAATACAACATCTTGTAATATGCACTTTTGTTTATTTTCAGTTTTACATGACAGAATCATTCATTGAATTACGGACAAAGTAAAAAGCTTTAACTTTACTTCGGCGTCTGGAATTCATTGAAGCTGTTAGCTGTCTGTCAAGTTGGGCAAAGAGACGCACAACAAGGACAGAACATATTGATTCAGGCAATACTGGAAGAATTTAAGTTCATGCAGTATAACTGTAAAAAAAAATTTGGTTAGTATCCCTTTAAGGATGAACTGTCTAGTTTTGGCCACTATTAAACTCCAATATTTAGGAATTTATTTGCTCACATGTGCAAAATTACACTGCAGGAGGGCTTCAAGTTATTGATCAATAAATGATGGCTTTTGAGCTTTTATGACAATTCCAATAGTACAGAGGCATAGTACATTATATCTATGCGTAATGATAGTCAAGCTTATGCTCAATTATTCGTCCTAAAGCCTTGGATACACTACACAACTTTTAAAATCTTAACCGATTATGAAAGCACTGACTATATTTCACCAACTAACTGTTGGTTAATTGTAAATTTTGCAGATTTTATAATTATGCTCACCTGTTTCTGATGCACATTGCATTTTCTGCCTGCTGGTCCAAATGTTAAGCAAAATGGGAGTCTGAAATTGTTTGCTGCTTTCTCTGTATCAAAAGTTCTATTGATTTATACACTCAGATTATGGACGAACTGGGCCGAATTCTAGAGGCAGACAAGAATTTCACTGATCAGATCAAAGCCTGATGGGAAAGCTTTTGCCAAAATGCACTGCTGTTTGGAGTGTGAAACAAGTCATTGAAGCCACCAAAGGGTCTGGATAAATGTAAGCATAATGCAAATATAGATAACAGTGATGTTTTATAGGTTGGGTGTGACCATGTAGTGGCTGCATGATGTGATTGTATTAGCTTTTTCATTATTTTGATAGGACAGGATCTCCTTTTTCATTTCTGCAAATTGAACATCTTTTTTTGCCTGAATTACAGAATTAATTGTAGTTCCAAGGTATGAGTGGTCTCTGGAGGGTTTAAACACCACGACTACCTTTGTCATGTATACAGATGACCCTTATTGTCTTGTTTTTCCTTCTGCAACTGACAAGTGCTTTTATATCCCTGTTGCTCTCAGTCATCTGAGGACCCCGATATGCTTCTCCAGAGACGGTCCATCACCAGTCCGATCCTCCTGGTAGAATCAGCTAACCTCCTCCTGGCTGTTGTCACAATGCTGCTGATTACCTTACCTAAGGAAATGATCCACCAGGCTCCTTTCATCCTGATGGGGTGTTATTACACCTTCCACCTCGCCTACTCCAAATGTCTTGCTACGTTGTTACACCCTTTCTTTACAATCCATGCCCCCACGTGACTGTGGATGAATGTCTGGTTGCATTTTGTGGACACTGTACCTTCAGACAATACATGCCAAGCAAACCAGCCGAATACGGCATCAAAATATGGGCAGCATGTGATGCAAAGTCCAGCTATGCCTGGAATATGCAGGTGTATACTGGGTAATCCCCTGGTGAAGCACCTGAAAAAAATCAAGGCATGAGGGTGGTACTAGACATGGCTGAAGGACTGAATGGTCATAATATTACATGTGATCATTTTTCCACATTATACACCCTGTGTGAGGAACTGCTGAAAAGAAAGGTTACAACATTCGGGACAGTGAAAAAACAAGGAGGAGTTTCCTCTGACCTTCTTGCGATGAAGAACAGGAAGTAACATCTTCAATGTTCGCCTCACTGACAGAGCCACTGTCGTCTCCTATTACCCCAAGAAAGGGAAATGTCCTGCTGAGGAGCACAATGCATGATGTCCTGACCACCAGAGAAGACAGAAAGCCACAAAAGGTCTTGGACGACAAGGAGAAAAAGGGAGGGGTTGATAACCTGGACACAGGTCACAGCCACATACTGCTGCAGACACATGACTGCCCATTGGTCCCTTGTCATTTTCTTCAACATCATTGTGCAAAAACTATGACTGGCCAAGATACTTTTATTTTTAAAACTGTTTTTGTGATGGCCTGCCACAGACTGGATCATACATTGACCACACACATTATCATACGATGGCCTAGCTTAAATGAATGCCCCCTTTCTAGCAGAAATGTGTTCCTGTCATTTTTTTTTTTTTTTGCTCCGGCTTAAAGCAAGCCTGGAGTGTAATTTCTTCCCAATGAAAAAAAAAAGAAAAAAATTTTTCAAAAACTGACCAACTCAAACTCCTCCTCTTCCTCATTGTTATCTGCCACAGCTGTTTCCAGCGGGCATAATTCTGGAGGCTCTGCAAATCTTTCTAGTTCAATGGCCTCTGCGATGGAACTTAAGGTACCATAAGGCCACCGTCTCTGACTCCCCACCCACTGAATCTTGGCAGTCACATTCAGGGACTTCATTTCAAGCCCAGCTATGTGGGTTGTCTTTTTGCTCCGGCTTAAAGCAAGCCTGGAGTGTAATTTCTTCCCAATTAATAATAAAGAAAAACTTGCCTTACCCTCTTGCAGCTGAAGTTACCCCTTACTTACCTGATTTTTCCACATTGCCCCGGAAACTGTGATGTCACAGTTCCTGAATACCTACCATTTCAAACTCTTACAAAGCAGAAAGCAGAGAGGTTATTCTGACACCATTATATACAACAGTTTTAACAAAATGGCTTGACTGTGTAAAAACCTTCAATTCTTACACAAGATTGCTGCCACTGTAGTTTCTACTCAATTAATGGTACGGCCAAATTTGCCTTGCCCTCTCTGCAGCTTAGAAAGCAACAAAATAACATATTTAAAAAGAAAATCAATTTCAAGAGTAAACCTGTTGACGTACAAATGTATCTTAAATGGTTTTTTTTGTTTTGCCCTGACTTTAACTATGTCACGAGGCTAGTTTCTTCCCAGATTAATGATAGAACCAAACTTCCTTACCTTCTCCAGCCGAAGTTCTCCTTTCTGTCCTACTTACCTGTGTTTCCCACGTTAGTTATTGCAGCGTTTCCTCACTTTTATACATATTTTCTGTTGGCGTCACAGAGGTCTTATTGGTAGCAGACATTTTTCACCACCTCTGTGATGTCACAGTTTGTACAAACCCACCATTTCAAACTTTTACGCAGCAGAAAGCGGACAGCTCATTCTGACACCGTTATCCCTACATACGACAGTCTTGGCAGAATGGCTTGGCTGTGTCAAAACTTTCAATAATTACACAATGTATGTGAGTGTTTGTGTGCTGTGCACTTTGCCGAATTGTGTGTGTGAAGTGAAATCAATCATATAAAAATCTCTTTATAATAAAAATAATATAAGAACAGCTGCTCTACAGACACATACATTTAGCTTGACTTCTTACAGCATCAGGCAGGATGCTTGAGAACTGTAACATTTTACAAGATATAATCTATGTTTTAGAAGACACAAAATGGATATAATGAATTCAGACACTGAAAATTTGTCCAGTTTAAGACTATATATGTCTATTCATAAGCCTGACAATGAAATGATTAAAATTACCTCATATTTTCTCTATTCACCTGGATAATGCCTGCCTTTCTGAAGCGCTTTCAGAGAGCTTTGCCTCTCTCAGGTGTGGGTATTTGCCTGCGTTCCCTCCCGCTCCTCTGATCGCCTCCTCTGTAACTAATTGTGCTCTTTTATGGCTCATTTTCATGTGTTTCAGCAGGTTTGTGGTGTACGGCCACAATGCCGTACAGACTTTTCACACACATCACATTTTGCTTTATTGCTGTTTAGTTGAGTGAAACAACTCCAAAAGATACAAAGCTTTGTTTCTACTCTTAAACCAGAGCAGCACTTGTGCTAAGATTCGTGCTGTCTTATTCGGTGACTGGGTGCGTGTGAGGAGCGGAGGGAGAGAGCGGAAGGAGAAGTATTCTATTCTATACAATTTTATTTTCTACAATATTTCATTTTCACCTTTTCAGCATCACAAATACAAAAATACTAAAATTACTGTAAACACTTGGTATCGATATTGTGATGTGAGGATTGATTCTCAAAAAGAAACGTCAGGATCGCAAGTATCGATGCTTCAAGTGACATATAACACAACGCAAACGATGGTTAAATCTCACGAAGTTTGTCACAAGCTCAGTATTTCGCAGGCTGGCCAGTTCATATACTTCAGCAGATGTGGATGATGTTAATGATTGCTCTGTGTCTATGGCGAATTTGGCACCTGCTGCGTTTTTTCCCACCCGTATTCCACGAAAAGCCGCCTCTGATTGTCTGACCCTAACATTTTTTTCTAACCCCAGAGCCATTGAAAGAGCAGTTTCATACTGACTAATCATTTCTCAAAAATTGTTTTACCAAATTAATCTTAAATGTGTAATTCAATGTAGAAAAACCACAAACCACAATATTTGGATAATTTTCAGAATTTGAATGCACCACAAGCCAAGTGCCCAACGTTGTAGCTAGCTAGTTGGACCTTATCACGTCAGTTCACCAGGGAGCCAGCAGCGAAGAAAGCCAGTGAAGGTTGTAACTCAACGTAGTTAAAAGTCAGCTAACCCTGATAACTGTCAAACAAAACTAAAAGTGCATAGGCGTATGTTAAACATCTGTGCTTCAGATGTCTTAAGTTGACAGAAAGGGCAGTAAATAACTTAGTTAACTGTTAGCTTATTTAGCTAAGCTAGCTCGCTAACTACGAAACCTGTTTTGCTAGCCAGCTACCTCATCAATGGAGTGTGTAAAAATGAAGCTGGCTAACTAGTCTCAGGTAAATAAACTGTAAGTTATACAAGATCAGCTGACGTCAATGTCAGAAGTTTTCTTTTGATGTTCAGTAATTTTATCTGTTAAAAATAACAGATGGTCCACATGTTCAGCAAAATGGGAGTCTGAAATGTTTTGCTGCTTGCTCTGTATCAAAAGTTCTGTTGATTTACACACTCAGATCATGGACGAACTGGGCCAAATTCTAGAGACAGACAAGAATTTCACTGGTCAGGTCAAAGCCTGATGGGAAAGCTTTGCCAAAATGCACTGCTGTTTGGAGAGTGAAACAAGTCATTGAAGCCACCAAAGGGTCTGGATAAATGTAAGCCACATGCAAATATAGATAACAGTGATGTTTTATAGGTTGGGTGTGACCATGTAATGGCTGCATGAGATGTGATTGTATTAGCTTTTTTCATTATTTTGATAGGACAGGGTCTCCTTTTTAATGTCTGCAAATTAAACATTTTTTTTTTGCCTGAATTACATCATAAATTGTAGTTCCAAGGTATGAGTGGTCACTGGAGGGTTTAAACACCACGACTACCTTTTGTCATGTATGCAGATGACCCTTATTGTCTTGTTTTTCCCTTCTGCAACTGACAAGTGCTTTTTATATCCCCGGAGCTAATGTATATTATAGAGTACATATATATATATATATATATATATATATATATATATATATATATATATATATATATTATATAGTATATATGAGATTAATATAGGGATATTATAGATTCACCCCGACTACTGTCGCCACACTATCCAGCCAAACTTTCAGTTTGCTGATCCACAATAATTTTCATTTTATCTACAGTAGTTTTTATTTCTCTATTTCATTTTGCTGTGCACATTCAATATTCCTAGAAGGAGAACCATTTGATTGTGGTGATACCACAACTTCTGTCTTAGCGCAAGGCCAATTTGTCAAGTTGCACCACATTATGCACAATTTCCCAAGGTGACATTAACATTCATGTTGTTTCAGGCATAAACACACTGCGCACATACACACACATACACTGCCGTTTACCAACAGCATAGTTTTTCCATGATTACACCACCTTGGGCAGTGTACGAAAGTATTTTTTGCATTTGTGCTTTCTTTACAATTACACAACCCTTAACATCACAGTCAAATTGCCTGACAAAAACAAGGACAATGCATTTGATGTACCCATATTGTTTTTCAGCTGGACAAGCCATTGCTTTGTTGAAGGCACTTCCTTAAATGTTTCCTTCCCCAACTGCCCCACCCAAAAAGTGCAAGTGAGGGACTGATCCATGTTCTTAAGGTGAGCTTGAGTCAGTATTAGTTAAACAGAAATGAAAGTTAATTAAAGTAAATTTCTGAGGTTTAATTCTGTTCTATTTTTTATCTCTGCTTTGTTGCTCTCAGCCATCTGTGGACCTCGATATGCTTCTCCAGAGACGGCCCATCACCAGTCCGATCCTCCTGGTAGAATCAGCTAACCTCCTCCTGGCTGTTGGCACAATGCCGCTGATTACCTTACCTAAGGAAATGATCCACCAGGCTCCCCTCATTCTTAAGGTTGTGTTATTACACCTTCCACCTCGCCTACTCCAAATGTCTTGCTACATTGTTACACCCTTTCTTTACAATGCAGGGCCCCACGTGACTGTGGATGAATGTCTGTTTCCATTTCATGGACGCTGTCCCTTCTGTCCCTTCAGACAATACATGCGGAGCGAACCAGCCAAATACAGCATCAAAATATGGGCAGCATGTGATGCAAAGTCCAGCAATGCCTGGAATATGCAGGTGTATACTGGTAAATCCCCTAGTGAAGCACCTGAAAAAAATCAAGGCATGAGGGTGGTACTAGACATGGCTGAAGGACTGAATGGTCATAATATTACATGTGATAATAGCAGTTTGCCAAATTAGCTACACTTTGCCTGGATGTAAAGAAGAAAAGGTGGAAAAGTCCCTCTCTGCCCCTGAAAAGGCGACAAAAGTGAAAACTTTAAGAGCAAATGGGCCTGATCATTCTGTAGGGAGGACAAACCTGGAAAAGAACCAGAAATAACCATGTTAAAATTAAAATATGAACAAATATTACTATTTACACATAATGCTCAACTAGCTCAAACTCCTCCTCTTCGTCATTGTCATCTGCCACAGCTGTTTCCAGCGGGCATAATTCTGGAGGCTCTGCAAATCTTTCTAGCTCAATGGCCTCTGCGGTGGAACTTAAGGTACCATGAGGCCTCCATTTCTAACCCCTCCCCCCCAGATCTTGGCAGTCACATTCAGCGACTTCATTTCAAGCCCAGCTATGTGGGTTGTCTTTTTTTGCTCCGGCTTAAAGTATGCCTGGAGTCAAGTTTCTTTCCCAATTAATGATAAAGAAAAACCTTTTTGTCCAAATTGACAAGTTCAATCTCCTCCTCTTCCTCATTGTCATCTGCCACAGCTGTTTCCAGCGGGCATAATTCTGGAGGCTCTGCAAATCTTTCTAGCTCAATGGCCTCTGCAGTGGAACTTAAGGTACCATGAGGACTCCGTCTCTGACGTGGGTTGTCTTTTTTTGCCCCCAACCCCCAAAATTGACAAGCTCAAACTCCTCTCTTCCTCATTGTCATCTGCCACAGCTGTTTCCAGTGGGCATAATTCTGGAGGCTCTGCAAATCTTTCTAGCTCAATGGCCTCTGCAATGGAACTTAAGGTACCATGAGGCCTCCGTTTCTGACCCTCCCCCCCCCCAGATCTTGGCAGTCACATTCAGCGACTTCATTTCAAGCCCAGCTATGTGGGTTGTCTTTTTTTGCTCCGGCTTAAAGTATGCCTGGAGTCAAGTTTCTTTCCCAATTAATGATAAAGAAAAACCTTTTTGTCCAAATTGACAAGTTCAAATCTCCTCCTCTTCCTCATTGTCATCTGCCACAGCTGTTTCCAGCGGGCATAATTCTGGAGGCTCTGCAAATCTTTCTAGCTCAATGGCCTCTGCAGTGGAACTTAAGGTACCATGAGGACTCCGTCTCCGTCCATTTCAAGCCCAACTACGTGGGTTGTCTTTTTTGCTCTGGCTTAAAGAATGCCTGGAGTGTAATTTCTTCCCCAATTAATGAAAAAGAATAAAAATTGTCCAAAACTGACCAACTTAAATTCCTCCTCTTCGTCATTGTCATCTGCCACAGCTGTTTCCAGTGGGCATAATTCTGGAGGCTCTGCAAATCTTTCTAGCTGAATGGCCTCTGCGATGGAACTTAAGGTACCATGAGGCCACCGTCTCTGACCCCTCACTCCCCAAACTTGGCAGTCACATTCAGCGACTTCATTTCAAGCCCAACTACGTGGGTTGTCTTTTTTGCTCCGGCTTAAAGTATGCCTGGAGTGTAATTTCTTCCCCAATTAATAATAAAGAAAAACTTGCCTTACCCTCTTGCAGCTCAAGTTACCCTTTACTTACCTGATTTTTCCACATTGCCCCGGAAACTGTGATGTCACAGTTCCTGAATACCTACCATTTCAAACTCTTACACAGCAGAAAGCAGAGAGGTTATTCTGACACCATTACATACAACAGTTTTAAAAAAATGGCTTGGCTGTGTAAAAACCTTCAATTCTTACACAAGATTGCTGCCACTGTAGTTTCTACCCGAATTAATGGTACGGCCAAACTTTCCTTGCCCTCTCTGCAGCTTTGAAAGCAACAAAATAACATATTTAAAAAGAAAATCAATTTCAAGAGTAAACCTGTTGACGTACAAATGCATCTTAAAGGGTTTTTTTGTTTTACCCCGACTTTAACTATGTCACAAGGCTAGTTTCTTCCCAGATTTATGATCGAACAAACTTCCCTTACCTTCTCCAGCTGAAGTTCTCCTTTCTGTCCTACTTACCTGTGTTTCCCACGTTAGTTATTGCAGCGTTTCCTCACTTTTATACATATTTTCTGTTGGCGTCACAGAGGTCTTATTGGTAGCAGAAATTTTTCACCACCTCTGTGATGTCACAGTTTGTTCAAACCCACCATTTCAAACTTTTACGCAGCAGAAAGCAGACAGCTCATTCTGACACCGTTATCGCTACATACGCCAGTATTGGCAGAATGGCTTGGCTGTGTCAAAACTTTCAATAATTACACAAGTCTGTTGTTTCGTTTAGTCTTCGTTTGCCCTCTCGTAAAGATCCATCTTAATAAGTGTACCGTCACCAACGACGCAAACGTTCTACTTGCATTTTGTTAGCTAGCCAGCTACCTAATATTGCAAACCAGCTCATGAACAGGTTTGCCTCTTTTTATGAAGGCAGTTCATGAACAATCTGACATTGCTTTCAGGTAGAAAATACAAAATAACAATGAGGCTATCATATAAATTAAATCGACCAAATGAGTATTGTAGGAACACGTTTTTAAAACATTACCATGACCTTGTAGCTGCATTGGTAGCGGCAACCACAGCTGTTTCTCTCTGCCTCCGTCCTCACGGTAGTCAGTCATGCAGTACTGTATTTATGCACTTGCTGATTGGTAAAGCTAACTTGTTAAGTCGTTTTTAACAGCCTGTACATCCGAACCCACATTTTATGTAGCTGTCACGAACAACCGGCCGGTTGGCTCCCTGATGTGATGTTGAATTTCCGTTGATGCCCAAAGCATATGAGTCCGTATTTGTGAACCGTTTTAACTGCAATAGTAGCAATGGTTTGTTTAAATTGTTATGGGAAGTCATAATTTAATACAAGAAACGAGAAAATACAGTTATTTACAGTAATTATGTCCCCAACCAGCTGAACTGAAATAGTCTTTTCAATAGATTCTGTTTCTCTTGCGCTGTACTGCTGTCTTGTGCACTTGTTGTGTTGTGGCATGCATACATTTCCTTCTGCCTTTTGACACCATTTAATTGTCATAATGAAAGGACTTTTGTTTTGGCGGTGTTTTCACCGCATTAAGTGTCATAAGTCACGTATACAAGGAAGTCACTTGTATTCCATATTGTATTCCACGCTGTATTGCGTGCTGTCACATGTTAGACATCTGTCCTCAAAACGTTTGTGCCTTAGAGAGCCTTTGCTTGTGAGTGTTCATATAAAAATTGTATTTACAATGTTTACAGTTCATTTAGCGTCGAAAGTAATATCTGTGAACAGCATACTCATTCGTTCATGTATTTAATGTAAGTTCATGTTTGCTAGCCGTACGAGGCTGGTTACTAAGCTGTTAATACAACATCTTATGTAATATGCACTTTTGTTTATTTTCAGTTTTACAAGAAAGAATCTTTCATTGAATTACGGACAAAGTAAAAAGCTTGAACTTTACTTCGGCGTCTGGAATTCATTGAGGCTGTTAGCTGTCTGTTTTCCATCTGCGCTTCCTAACCGAACAAATTCTGCAAGTGACGCCTGGGACCCTCAACCAGCACAGCCCATACAGACAGCACACCCCATGTAGGCTGGAGCACCGTACTGCTGGCCTGCAGCCCTTTAACATGTTAATACCACAGATAGTACATTAACCAAATGGGCCAGGTTGTAACGGTAGATTGTGGTTATTCCAAACAGCCACTGAAACTGTGTTGGACTCAGTCACGATCCTCAAGGAAAATTCAGAAGATTCCGGTAAATTGAACTTTTGTGTGTTAGAAGGCAGACAGAACCTGGTGTGTTCAGTGCACTGAACTGAGTTGCCTGGTTTCTCTATTTTCTGTGCAGGCATACTGTGAAAAGTGGAAACTTAGGGCAACTTACAGTTATCATTTTTAAATGGACGGCAACTTTTGATCATCGAACTGAAGGAAATATCAATTATGATGTTGAAAAGAAAACACTGATCAGTTCACAGTGAACCTTTGTCTCTGAAAAAAGTGGATGTAATATTGAATGCAGTTGCCATTGGAATACCATGTTTTATGTTATTTTTTCTATTTGTTAAAGGAAAGTTTCATTGGAAATGAATGGCTTCTGGTACATGTTTCATCCCTGGCTATTCCTGTTGCTAGGGTAGGGCTGTCAGTAAGGAAGTGTCAGTGTGACTGTCATGCAGACCAATCAGAAAGGAGCCACAGGGGGCAGTCCTGAAGAGAAACTTGGCAATAAGGTAATGTGAGAATAGTTTGCCAAATAATTAGCATAAGAATGTTTTAAAACTGCTATTTGTTTCAAAATAGTGTGCTCATGTCAAGAACTCTGTCACTCTTCCCCATTCTCCCCACTCTTCTGCAGCTCCTGCTTTTAACCCAAAAAGTGCTGAAGTATAAATTTTCCATATTAACATCCTAGGACGTTTATTTGAGTAAGACAAACTGATTCTTTCAATCTTTTATTCAGGTTTACAGCAAACAAGTCTTTTTGATTTATGATTCAGTTTTAGACTGACAGGTAAAATCATTTGGGTCCCACCTGGTGACTGTATAGACACTTGGTTACTGAAACAAAACCATTGGCTGTAAGGAAAATCCAGAATACACAGGGGTCCCCTGATGATGGAGTTTACAAAGCACTGCTTTTGGAACTTGGGACCGTGGGGTCTGTGAGAGTGATGGAATGTGAGGTTTCATTAATTCTGCAGTGGCTGGGGCTATAATGAGCTGTCAGTCATTGAGTTGTTCAAAACAATCAAAAGATTTTGCTCTCCATATTCAAAAACTTTTAAAATTAGTCCTGGATAGTTCTGGCCAGTTTTGCTGCATGTAGCCTCATTTTTGTTTTCCTGTTTTGATTGGTGTTGATCGATGGATGGACAGCTACCATAGAAAAGGGTTTCAGGGCCAAAGACACAAAGCACATCAAGGTCATCAGGAGAAATCTGGGACTTCATCATTTTCAGGTCATGGCACAGCATAGATTTAAGCCATAAACATTTTGGCTGTTGGGCTCAAACTGAACAAAGGGTGAGTGTATAACCAATCTCAACCACTAGGGGGCCCCTTGTAAACAATTTCAAACAAGAAACTAATTAGGAATGAGGAAAATATTTTCTTTTCCAAGTTGGTAGAATGTTTTCTGCTGGCTTAATCTCAACACATTGGTGTAATTTGCCATCACCTATCAGATAACTGCTTTTCTACTCTGTTGTGTTTTAGTATATCTTTTCATAACAACTGTGTTTAGAACAAAAAACCCATCTAAAAATCCTTTTGTAATCCGTAAATAGGTTAAGAAATACAACAGTTTTGTTGACTGGTGTTAAAATGAAACATCCATGTAGCATATATCATGAGATTAAAGGTAGTGTTTTGAAAGGATCAAAACTTGTCAAGCATCCTCATAGAAGTTGATTTCTCTGAACACTTACAACCGTTCCACCCATATCGGGTTTCATTTCGTTTCCAGACTCCTGTGCATACGTTACATTATCACAGTAACCATAGACCACATACTGTAATGTAATATCAAAATGAAACATTGCACACAAATCCAACTGAGAGATTATCATATCAAGTAACATCTAAGCAGGTTCTAGTACCAACAATCTGTCTTCAAATGGACCTACTGTATACTGAAACAATGTATTTTGAATTCATATGTCTGTCAGAATCAGCACTGCCGTACTGATGTCACAAACATGGTATCTAGTAGTTTGTTCCTTTTTTCTATGACTTATATATGATATATCCTCTTAAACCTACACCCAGGCATCTGTCCCTTTAGTGTACTGGTGTTTGGAAAGGATGACAGCCTGTTTCCTGAGATTAAAAGCCAGTTACAGCTGGACAGGAGCCGAGAGGGAAAATCTGGGATAAGTTGCACCTGCAGGGATACACTGTCACATGACACGAGGCCATAAGGCAGCGCGGAGGTGACCATTCGATCACGCCCACGGCGCAGCACTCAGGCTAACTAGCTCTGCGGACTGGGGCAACACAGACTGACCTCTCTCTGCAAGGAGTCCGGTTCCACTGACACCTGCATCGCCATGTTCGTCTACCTCAAACATGGCGGTAAGATGCGTACAGTCAACCCTTTTCATCTGTCTACGAGTTACCTTCCCCTCTCATTCAAGCTGTGCCTATATCCTCTCAGCTCTGCCCTGCAGCATTAACACAGCCTTGTCTTCTTTAATTTAAGTTGTGTCTTGAGGCGCACTTATACAGAACACGTAACCTTGTAAAAGGTGACATTTCAGAATCTTCAGCGATGGAATTCTGTCACAACTCTAGAACTGTGTTGAATTCAGTGACCAGTACCAATTGTCCCATCAACTTTACAATGTTATCAGCAGTATTTTGTACCTGTCAAAATTCGAATCATACTGATACACATCCTTACCATTGAAAGCCTTAAACCCTGCATGGTAATCAACTTTGTGACAGCGCACTGATATCATGACTTAAATGCTTTGAGCATTAATAGCGTCTTCATGAAATGGCTGATGTGCTGCCTGCTGGCTCATTGTTGTGTGTCTCAGGTATAAGGGTCACGACTGTCAGTCACATGTTCCAATACTTTTTCTCACCTAAAAATGTGGTGTTCCACATGTGGCTATCTTCTAAGTTGTGTATCAGATCCAGATGTAAATACCTGGAAATAAAAGCTGAAATGTTGATCTCTTGTCTCATAGTCATCTTTTGGTGTCAGACCAAATTTTTCCAGTCAACAGCAAAAATAAAGGAATTTGCCTCACTGTTCCAATACTTTTGGAGGGGACTGTATGACCATATACCAGTATTAAATTAGCATTTGGTACCTGCAGAATAATCATGATAAACAACATGCGACATTACAATTGCTGTGAATAGTCACTGTTGGGTGAAGAAATGTGTAGCTATCAGTTTCAACCACAAGAGGTCCCCATAGTTAATGAAATGCGTTTTTAAAAATAGTATTGTACAAGTAATGACGTAGATAGTTATAGTTGAAACAGCATATTGATTGATTGACACATACAGGCAAATCAGTTTTGAATTCAGACACGTGGTGAATTGTTTGTTTTTTGATTGGGTTAGGTAATGAGTAGGGCAGAACATGACAAATGTCTATGAAAGCGCTGAAAACAAGTATATTATTATTATTATTTTTTTAGTGGTGAAAACCGGGTAGTGAATGTTGAAAACCGGAACATTTTAGCGTTTTACAGATTTTTGTCAGGACTCGGGACACCCAACTTAAAACCGGGACAATCCCAGACAAACCAGGACGTCTGGTCGCCGGAAGTATAAAGTAAAAGTTCAGTAACAATGAGACATTCATGATGTTTATTTCTGTATTTCATTTCGGCTTTACATAACTTACTTTGGCAACAACAACAGATTGACCTGAATGTTTGAAGCTAGCTTATATGATGAAGATGTTGAAGTAAAGATGAAGAAGTTGAGTCTTTAAAGCTGTTGTCATCTCCTCGGATAACCTATGGTCACGGCTAGCCAGGACAGAATAGCAGCTATTTTAATTAAACCAGTGGCAGTTTCCGCAGCTAATGCTACTTGAATAACTCTATATTAAAAGCTCTTCAATAACCTCTGTGCGAGTGTGTTTGTGTGTGTGTGTTTTGAGTATGTGGGGTTGTTTGTAGGTGTCTAAATCTGGGTGAATGTTTGTAAATACTGTCTGCAAAAAGACACAAACAATGTCTCAATGACCATGACAAACAACACACACACACACACACAGTGCTGCATGTATGGACAGACTTCTCGATTTTCTCTCAATAAAGATCTGTGGACATGGGTCACTGTGAGTGTGAAAGAGATAATGGTGCAGAGGACTGAAAAAAGAGTTTAAAATAGATATGAAAGAAAGAGTGAGAGAGGTAGGAGAGGAAATGGAGGGAGTGAGTGTTGAGTGCTGACAGACTCACATTTCCTGAGTCGTGGTTTGTTCCTGCTCTCTCCTCCATGGTCCACACTGTAAGAACAGCAGAAAAGACAGTGACTGAGTGAAACACAGTGTGGAAACTCTCTGTACTTACAGCAGTGTGTCTATGAGGTGCAGTGTGGAAACTCTGTACTTACAGCAGTGTAAGTGTGTCCAGTAAAGCAGCAGAGAGTGCTCTCACTCCTGAGTCTCCTGGGTGATTGTAGCTCAGATCCAGCTCTCTCAGGTGTGAGGGGTTTGAACAAAGAGCTGAAGCCAGAGAATCACAGCCTCTCTCTGTGACTTGACAGCCTGACAGCCTGCAGAGAGAAAGATTATATACTGTAACTGAAGGTATGCAATTAATATTGTCATATTCAGTGAATAGTTTTCAAAAGTAACAATTCAGTATTTTATTCCCTCATGAACACTGGAATTGCTATTGAAAAAAACACATTTTAAAATCACAGATTGACTGTACAAAGCCAACAAAAAGTTTTAGTCTGAGTCATTATTAATATTAGTGGGATATTTAGTCACATTAGAGCCCTTCATGAAAGAGGGGGTTTGTGTTTGTTACTCACCCTAGTCTCTGCAGTTTACAGTGTGAGTCCTCCAGTCCAGCAGAGAGCGCTGTCACTCCTGAATCCTGCAGCTCGTTGTCTCTGAGCTCCAGATCTCTCAGCTGGTAGACCCACAGTTACGGACTCAGATGGGGAAGGAAGCTCAGAATATTTTGACAGTAGCTACACTGCTCAGAATGGAACATAAGTTCTCATACGCTCATCAGGAAAAGGAAACCTGCAAACAGAGTACCTCTCCTCCTCCACTTACTCTCTTTGTACAACTCCACCTTACCAAAGGGGATGCATGGGTCATTTTGTACTCAGCTTGGTTTGCCTGTAACAACAGCAACAATTACTCTCTAACCATGAATCTCCTACTCAGCCATAGTTTTTGCTGTAGCTACCTTAGGGTTATTTCTTATTACTAATTGTTGTATCAGAGTTATTGTTTACTAATTGTTTCTTATTCATTTTTTTCCCCCTCAACAGGTCATCCATAGGGTTCAGTCCTTTCTAACCCTACTGGCACTTGAGACTTGTACCCTTCACTAGCACTTTGATAACCTTGTCCCCAAAGAAAGTCGCTCTGGATAAGAGCGTCTGCCAAATGCCTGTAATGTAATGTAATGTAATTTATTAAGCAATTTAATCAGACATATTAATGGTAATTTAATCAGTTACTGTTGACTGTTAAACCTAGCCCAATCAGGCAACCACAGCTACAGGATGATCTTTACAGGTGCATTGGGCACATCCCTAGAGTGCTGCCCCATTGTTACATTTTTCACAACACCTCCTCATTGTGAGTAACTGCTCACTGACCCAGTGGCATGTAAATCAGTCATTAGTCAGACTTCAGAAAGTACCAGTATTGTAAGACTGATACACACACACACACACATATATATACAGTATGTATATATGTGTGTATATATATAAAACCATTATGTTTTATTGATTGTGTTTATGTTTATCAGTAGGTATTAGGGGTGCAGGATATTGTAAAAAAACTGACATTGCAATTTTTTTTCTCCGAAATATTTTGAGATATGAAAAAAATACAGGAATTTTCACCAGATGACTTGAATCTATTTGGAAAGAATTAATCATTCTAGACCGATTGGTGTGATTTTGTAGGGGAGTGCATAGAAGATAAAAATAATAATTAAAAAAAGCTGAAAAATGACTTTTCACTCAACTGGCGTTGCTTTCATTTTTGCAACCAAGTCTTCATTTCCAGTGTTTTTGTCCTGTTACTCGCTCATTTTCAGGTTGTGGTCAGTGACTAGCGGGGGCAGGGCCTGCTTTGGATGTTTGATAAACTGATCAAGAATGATTGTGATTACTGGTTCGCTGTGCATGCAGAGCTTGCATGTCACTCACTTGCAACAAACTGTATATCCAAGAAACCGAAAATTGGAGTAAATTATGTTATATCAGACTGACTTCTCTTATAGATTAGTCATGGAAAATGAGAACCGTGAGTTTTCCTTTTGTATCAAGCAGCAAAAAAGTTGTAGCATGACGTGTTTGAGTTCTATGACTTACTTGACATCACACGTCCTGCGATGTGACTATTGCACATGCGCACATTGTGATGACGATGCTGAAACAATATTTTGTGCAGCCCTAGTGGGTATGAGTGTACCTTAATAGTCAGTCCTTCACTGTTCGTAGTGATCTCTTTTGAGATGTTGTTCATGGTTGATTAAATGTTACACATTACTGCCCAGATGTCTACAGCTATGTTTGAACTGCCCAGATTTGCCTAACAAACAAACAAACAAACGAGTAAACTGAAAGAAGGAGCTGTTTAACATTTCTCTGTATGGAGCCATGATCACTAATTCTATTTACTAAAGGTCACATGGTCCACAGCACTACTCACCCCAGTGTCTGTTGTTCACAGTTTGGACTCTTCAGTCCAGCACAGAGCAGCTTCACTCCTGAATCTGCCCGGTTATTGTAGCTGAGTTCCAGCTCTCTCAGGGGTGAGTTTGATGACTGGAGAGCTCAGGCCACAATTTCACAGGACTCCTCTGTAAGATCACAGCTGTCCAGTCTGAAAAAAGTTAAGATTGTATTGTTAACAGGAGTTCCATTAACCGATAATTGCCCATCATTTACAAATATTTAGACACTCTGATCTCACATTACATCCATCATTTTGAAAGATAAAAAGCATTTCTGCAAATGGGTTAGACGCCCACAGCAAAAAATTAAACAAAGACAAAACCAAAGAACTCAAAAGGCACAAATATTCTAGGCTACAGTCTGCTTTCCCTGTTTTCAGACATCAGTCAGTCTCAGTGCTTGTTTACAAACAGATCTGCATTTCAGAACATTCACAGGTGCTTCTGTTAAAGTTACTTCGCTGAACTTACTGAATATTAGGGCTGAATGATTATTGATAAAATAACAATAATAATAATTATTTAGCTAAATATTTTGATTACAATTATTAATCACAAATCAGCCTGATTCAGGAAACAAATTTCATTTTATTGCACTTTATGCATCTTAGAACATGTTCATTTAGTTCTTGTAAATCAGTGCATTATTCATTTCTCAGAGTTGCAACAGCTAGAAAAGATATTTTTCCATTTTACCGTGGTCTTTATTTTTTTTTGTATTTAGTTGTATTACTCGAATAAATAATAACAATATACTGGTGTGAAACCAAATTATTTCCAAATTCTATGTTCATGTTGCTGCCTTCAACTGGCCCTGGCATCTCCTGCTCCTGTACTGGCATGTACCAGGTTCTGGGTCAATGTGCTCAGAATCCAAAGGTATCACAGTCTCCTTATCCTCAAACTCTCATAATATGCTGGATTGAAAGTCCTCATGAATTCTTTGAAATTGAGTGCTTTTTCCCAGTACCTGGAAAGCTTTTGATTCCTCAGTTTAGTCTGTTTGAATACCCACATTTTGGAGAATGGTTGATCTCTGACTGTCAATGTTATATATCTAGCACAAATCAATTTGTGTCACTGCGCCACTAAATTACCAGTTCACAAACATAAAACCCCATGTTGTGTGCCAGAAATTTCTGTGTAACCCTACATCAATTGAAATATAATTTTACACAAGGTTTGCAAGTAAATACAAGTAAATATTTTGTCTGTGCACCATTTTCATTCCATCTTTTGCTGTGTTAAGTCATGTTTGGTGCAATCAAAATAAAGAACCTCTAGAACAATAATACTCAAGAATTCTACAAAAAAAACCAACACAGCTGCAGCATGAACCAGAAATAAAATAAAACACAAAGCTGGATCCTTTGGTGCCCGTATTCAGAACACGTTTGCTGTATCTAACTCCTTTGACTCCTCTCTCAATTCTGCTGCAGTCACTAAATTAGACCACTAGAGTGTGCTGCCATCCCTCCACAGGGAACAGGCTGCGACACATTTATGCCAAATCTATTGTGAGGATATAATTATGAAGCGCTGCGTTGCAGAGGTACCACTAGCTAATGGCTGTGCATGGTTTGTGTTATTAAAATTCACAAGCCAGTATTGGCACCAAATTAAAGTTCCATCTGTTAAAGGCACCAATTTAGTGTAAAATATATGCAAATATATATGCAAAACAGAATATTCAACATATACCTTGTGGGCAGCCGAGGTAGTACCTCGCCAAAAGAATAAATTTGCTTGGTAACTGGTACACAGCCTCGTTCATAATCTCTGGACGTCAGAAAAGCTTCTCTGCTGAGTCTCTTATTGAAGCAGAAGAAGCAAGCTCCACCGCTTGTTTGAATAATTAATTCAAACAATCAATTAATTGCCAATCAACTTGTTCATATAGTTTTTGTACCTTGCTTTATAATCTTGTAGTCATCATAATTTAGCCTACTGACACATAGCCTACTTAGATTTCAATTGTGACTTGAATTTCTCTTCCCTAGTTGTGTCCCATTTTTCCTTCCCATTTTTAATTGCAAGCTATGCAAGCTATGAACTCTACTGAAAACGTCAAACACATATAAAGGTTAGTGTATTAACATTGACTTTGCTAGCCACTTTCATTCAATAAGTTAGCCACATTGTAATGTTCCATACAGACAAATGATTTAATTCAGTGAACGTTAACATTACTCTAATTAAATAAAGTCTGTAGCATTAAGTATTGACTATTTCTATGTATAAATGAATGTTCAAAGGAGTTGTTACATGCTATTTTAGAAGCTACCTGGCTAACTGAGTAATCCTGCTTAGTGCAAGACCCCCACCTGGACCCTAGCTTCTGGAAGGCAGGTGTCTGACTGATAGACTTACATACAAAACCAAAGCTGACATTCTTTTCACTTTCCCATGAATAGTGGGGTGGCATTTTTGGATGGAATGTGACTTTTTTATTATTATATTTTGTTATAATTTCGTATCACCTGTACGTTGTCAATTTATTCAAAGTTTGAACTACTTTTTCTAAGTACCTTCATTTTTACCAAACTAGAATTCTCCATAGGGTAGCTTTGTTGCAGTTTAACTTCTTCCAGTGTGAAGAAATTTTAGCTTGCAAAGCTATACTATCAAAGTAGCTTCCCCAACACTGTTTATAACTGTTTGCCTTTTTTTAACTTACTTTATTTCCTCCACATTCGTACTTCCATTTTGTAAGCTTTTATGTGTCTTGTCTCCTTTCCTCTCTCTTTAATGTAAACCCACATTTACTGTGTCCTTTTCCCTTCTTTCATTATCTTTCTCTTCTCCTCCTTGAAACTGATCATTTTGTGTAACTAGCAACACCAGCATTTCTGCTCCATCCATTATCACCCTTAATGCAGGAGCTTAGAAATGCAGTAAAATGTGAGGGTGGTTTTATCCATGCAAAAATGTTAATTCAGCCTTCTGTTTTGTCCAAGGATCCCAGTCAAAATCAGATGACACTACATTAGGGAAATCAACTTGGGGGCATGAAATTTGGTCAGCACATGGGTCAAGTCACTCAACTGGGGTTCTGATTTTACAAAAAAAATTTTAATAGTCGTTATTTTATCACACCTAGATCCTGCATGTCATTATGCCTTAGTTGTTAGTAGTCGCTACATATGGGCAGTTTTATCTGCTTGGGAATATTTATGGTTCCAGCCAAAATAAGAGAAATAATTACGTCCTAGATGCTATTCATAATGAGTTTAGTAACTATGTTGAGAAATCAATCCTAACCTGAACATTTTATTAGGTGGGGATTTTAAACCAGCCCTCAATTAACATGGATTTATGACATCACAGGCCACAACAAAACTGTAATCACACCTCCTTAACCAATGATGTCTACGTTTGACCCAACTGGCATTATAAGAGCCAGGAACCCAGACACAATGTTTACTTGGGGTAATAAAACTGTAAAAGTAGAGATTGTTCCAACACCACAGCTGGACCACAACACAACTGTGCTTTTAGTACTTACGATGTTCATCCAAAAAGAAGAAGGTCATACAGGAAATATAATTCTTCTTTGTTTGAAGTTCAGCCCACTAGATATCAAATTATAGCATGTATTAATTCTGTCTGGATAAAAGCAAAGCAAGAAACATTACATGATCTTAACTGGGATCTTCTAAAATTTGAGATACAAAACCCTAGCAAACAAATTACAAAAAGGAGGAAAATAAATATAACAGCTATTATTGTGTTTTCAAGTACATACAATGAATACAAACCAGAAGAAAATGGAACTAAATTAGCTCATTTGAAAAGCAAGGTAGACTGACAATATATCTATACAGCCAAAGGAGTTTCATAAGGTCAAGCTATAAGTGGCTGGATTGAGGTGAACATATTGTAATTGCTTCTTAAAATTGGAACAGATATAGAAAAGTACAAAACTGTAAATTTGATTGTAAAATGACATGAAGCAAAATGTTGGTGCCCGGCATCATCTTGGCTGCCTACAGTCCAGAAGACAGTGCCATATAACTGCTTATAATGCAGGGATGGCAAATCAGGTTTAAATTATACTGATATGTGGCAGTTATGTGGCCAAGTGCAAATGGAATGTGTTTACACAGCCAGATATACTCAATCAGTACAACACACTTGGTGACCAAGTATAAAATTACTCCCTAAGTCTACTGAGTCAAGTTCCCTGAAATGTTAGAGGTAAGTTCAGAAAATGCAAAATTAGGAAAAGCCCTGGGCCAATAGGATTACGGGAAAACTGCTTCAAATCTGTACATGACAGCTGTGTGACGTTTTCCACAACCTGTTAAACTTACCCATAGAACAACAAGAGAAAGGTCCCAAATTCTGGAAGGAGTCAATCATTGTAACCTATAGTACAGAATAAAATCCCAAAAGAACTCAATGCCCCTAGGCTAGTAGTACTCATTGGTTATGAAATCATTTGAGAGACTGGTCAAGCAAAAGACAGTTATGCAAATTACCTCTAGAGCTAACAGAAGTGTTGAAGGCGTATCTACTTTTTACACAAGTCAACCACACCCACTGTCACGTTTTACACAATACATTAACCTGCTGTCACTCTTTAATGTTAATATTGTACAATGGATTGTGGAAAGAAACCATTAATCATTTGACTTTCTTCACCAAGATCAATACACTCTGTATTTCAGTGGAATGAACATTTAAAAACTTTTTCAAATTTTGTAAAATGTGTAATTCCATAACAGTGGCATTTTCAGTTTCCCAGAGAGATCATTTTAAAATCTCTAAGAATCTATATGCTTTTGAGAGAGTGAGCAGCACACTGGTGGTGAGTGTCCAAACACAGGTCAAATACATGACTGAAGTCATGTGCTAACACATTCCTAACTCAATCAAATGACTGGGCATCAAATACCTTCTGTGCGTGGAGGACAGCTTCACACAATGGCAGGTCACACCCCACCCCTCTGCAGTAGGCAGAGTGAGCCACATTGGGGATGTGCACCATCACACTGGGGAACAGCAGGGAAGGGGTGTGCTATCACAGCATGCCCAAGCTGTGCACCCCCCCAACTCCCCTCAAAAGCAAAGAAAGAGGCTTATGTTCAAAATAGAGTTATATACATAATACATCTGAGTTATGTTTATGGCACATTATTCTCACATAATGATAAACTGTTTATGAAAACATCCGTATCTATCATCTACATTATTAATGACATAACAGTACTCACTTGGCCTTCCTGCAGTATCTCACTACTGGTACCAGTCTCTGCTGACCTGCTGCTGATGTGTTGTACTTCTTCAAGTCAAAGTCATCCAGGACCTCCTCTGACATCAGTAACACAAAGGCCAGAGCTGAGCATTGGTGTGGTTCCAGCTCTTTATCAGAAAGTCTTCCTGATCTCAGGGAAGTCTGAATTTGGGTTTGGGATCTTCTTTGGGTTTGTCTCATTGGTGCCATGATACTTCTGATTCTTCACATCGGTCTGAATGAGCAGGAAGTGTGTGTACTTTTCAGTCAGAGTTCTGGGCAGTTATCCACTGTCTGCTTTACTCATGATTTTCTCCAGAACTGTAGCAGAAATCCAGCAGAAGACTGGAATGTGACACATGATGTAGAGACTCCTGGATGACTTTATGTGTGAGATAATTCTGCTGGCCAGGTTCTGATCTCTGATTCTCTTCCTGAAGTACTCCTCCTTCTGTGGGTCATTGAACCCTAGTATCTCTGTCACCTGGTGGACACACTTAGGAGGGATCTGATTGGCTGCTGCTGGTCTGTTTGGCTCTTGTGAGTTTTTTCTGAGAAGAGGAAATATGAGAAATAATTTTTTTAAAATAATCGGTTGGAAACATTATTATAAACTTTTCCCCTTGAGAAAAGTTAAGGCAAGCCTGTCGCACAGTGTGTTACACAACACTCCAATAATATGCACAAATGGTAAACAGAAATTAATAATGTAAAAATCAAAAATATGACTTTAAGTGAACATGTACAGACAGCACAGGCAGCTTTACAGCCTAGTGTAGAACACCATTTGTTTTGATGAAATTTTGAAACCTTTTCTATACATGTTAAGAACACACAATCATCTTAGTAACAGAAATAATATCATAATTGGGTTTCATTTGGAGGCTGTCGGTGGTATGATGTATTATTCTTGTGATGTTGAAATTCTGAAAATGCATTTCAAATGCTTGAACAGGTTGAGTGCTGCAGCACACTAATATACAACCTGTTTGGCATGGTCATATTTTTCTGTGCAATCTGGCATACGCTCTCTTACATCTACTTTAACGTATCCATTATTCTGGTGTAAATGAGCACTACAGCCACTTTATGAAGAACTGCACCTGCCTGTGGTGGTCAGTTAACACCACACTAAGGGAATAAGAGATACAGAAAAGTGGAGGCAGAAACCTGCACTAACAAACATGGAAAAATATGGATGTGTAATGCATCCACTTATTTAAAAGAAATGTGGAAAACACCCACAAAGGTCAATGCATGATGAAAGTTTCAAATCAGTACTTAACTCAGTGTACTTCTCCTCCAACTGTTAAAGTACCGAAGTGAATGTGTCACTGCTTTTTTATCTGTATTAAAGAGATTTTTACAACGTTTACATCCTTAGAATCGGACTCTGTGTTACGCCTCTCACACGGTTTCACACATTTTTAGTCAAACTGCAGGTGTGAAGTCGCAGAAATGTTTTGCATTCTAAATACTGCTTATTCTTACATGTGTGATATGGGCAACTTTCACTTTGTCGGTGCATTAACAACCGATTTCCACAAAAAAAGTGTCTTACTCTTCTGCTCTTCTCTCTCCAGTGAGTCAGTGAGATCCTTCTGCTTCATGTTCCTCAGGATGTGGTGTGTGATTTTCAGAGATCTCTCACTGCCACAGGTCTCCAGCATCTTCTCTACTATTTGCAGGGCCTCAAGGTCCTTCTGTTGTCTCTCAGTGCATTCTGGGTAATCCTGACTCAGATGGCTCTGAAACTGTTTCAACTCCTCCTCCTTCAACTTCATCAGAGTGCCCTGGAGAGACTGAAAGAAACATTTGAAGAGGTTTGCTGTATCAGAGGCTGAAATAAACACATGAAGAGGTGTGCTATATCAGAGAGACTGAAATAAAAACACAAAGAGATGTGCTGTATTAGAGTGACTGAAATAAACACATGAAGACGCGTGCTGTATCCGAGTTATTGATATGAAAATTAAAGTCCTGTCGGGAGAGCAACATGCATTTTATGGTTATTTACCCTGCTCCCTTCTTTTATGGTCCCTTGCCATGCACCCGGACACAGCCAAAGGTTCTTAATGAAAAGAACGTCACAAATTAGCGAAATACCAAAGGGACGCTTTTGATTATCTTAATGACAATACCTTGGCTGAAAGGCAAATTACAGCACAGGAGTGAAATATGTCCAATAATGGCCTCAAGTAGTTTGATATCAGAGAAACTTAGCACTGATACGGATTTGTCCATCCAAGATTTTCAGCCATTCCTTTGAAACTCACGGCGGGATGGGGAAACACAGAACAAGGAGGGGGAAGATGAAAAAGGAAATGTGATTGACATCTCAAAGAAACTGCTAAGTGATAATCAATTTTCTTTATACAAATGACTTTTTTGTTCCAGTTAAGTGCACTGATCCATTTGTTACAAAGATTTAAATGTTTAGACTCCTTTGTGCGCTTAAAAGCGTTTTATAGGAAAGATGCTCTCAGCGATCACTCACCTACGATATATAGTCCCAAGAATCCATGCCTGTTGTCAAGAGTAATGTATTTAAACCAAAGAGTACTTTTATTCCCTCCTATTTTTAGATTGGTTGAGCGGCTGAGGCCCTTGATTATGTGTAAAAAAAACATTATGTTGTTCACTCAAATCTGCTTGCTTCTGAAAAAGCTGCTTTCAAACAATTAATGTCCGATGAGAGCATTTTCATCAAACCTGCGGGCAAAAGGGGTTCAATTGTGATTCCATACAAGTCTGCATATGCTCAGGAGAAAGTCATCTGAGTGATGCCAATTCATATATATTGCCGTCATCTGATCAGGGCCGGCTAAAGGCGTAGGCCAGGGGTAGGCAACACTGTGCCTGTGGGCACCTTGTCGCCCGCAGGGACCACATGAGTCGCCCACAGGGCATGTTCTAAAAATAGCTCTAGTCATCACGGAGCTCCGTCTAAAAATTGTATTTAATTGTGTCGCTGTTCTTTTTGAATCAAAAACACTTGCATTGATGTAGATGACTGTGATGACCGTGAAAATGAAAATATTGAATTTAAAATTTAAAAAACAAAAATGTTTTATGCATATATGAACTCTGACCTTGTCTGGGGTCATAGTTCAATATTGCGTACAAGACACACCTCCGTCTCACTCTTTGCTTGAGACCAGCTAGCGGGCGCAGCTAAGATGGGGAGCTAGATGCAGTTTTTACCCCCAAAAAATACAGAAAAAAATGGCAAGAAAACATACCATTTTCACAATGATTGGGAGGAAGAGTTCTTTTTTACGACAGTGAAAGAAAAGTGTGTATGTCTCATTTGGGGGCGACTGTGGCGACGGCAAAGCGGCACAACATGGAGAGACACTTCAATACGTGCCAAAAAGAACTTTGATGCTAACTACCCACCAGGCAGCGCACTACGGGCAGAAAAAGCCTATGAGTCAAAGGCAGCCTTGGGCAAACAGCAGTCTTTTTTCACAAGGCCGGTTAAAAAGTCACAAAAAGCAACTGAAGCTTCATTTACCGATGTAAATTTTTTGATAAAGAACAAAAAAGTATTGTGAAATTAATGTATAAAATTATTGCGAGGAATCATTACCACTAACATGTGATCAGACAGTCTCTTCACATAAATGAATACTTATTATTTTTATAGATAATGATATTATTAAAGGTGAACCGAGCAACTTTGTTATTCAGGGAGCTTGTCTCAAACAAGTAGCCCTTTGTATTACTCAGTGTCCTTGAAGTGGCTCTCAGTTTCAAAAAGGTTGGTGACCCCTGGCGAAGGCCATATAGGCGGTCGCCTAGAGAATCACCTTCTAGTGGGCGCTGGTTGCCCTCAAAGGAAAAAATGAAATAAAAATAGAAACGTTATAAAAATTTGATGGTGGGCACCCTTAATTACTTTCTGCCTTGAGGTAACAAATGAATAAATAAAGAAATGCACTTTGCATTTCGAGTTGACAGACTCTACCAGGATTTTGGCTTACTGCTGCGAAGTTTGCTTTGTTCTTAAGCTACCTTTTACAAGACTGTTGTTTTGCTGAAGATGGCTGTTTTCCCTCAGCAATATTTGTTCACTTGAGGGATACATGTGTATGTTTTTCCAGAGGACAAGCAATAAGTCTTAAGTAATACTGTTGTAAATGCTTAATGCATTTGGCATGTGAATTTATTGCCATTTCCTTGTTGCAAAACATTTAATATGTGGTAGCAAATGAGTGGAATTAGGTTTATCTGGCAATAAATTACAAGTAATCTTTTTTTAATTGTCATACAACGGCTCCGGTGTTGACACACACCGATCTGAGCAGCATTATCAAAATGATCAGAATTATTATCATATTACTGTCGTTATTTTCAGCACAACATTCATGCCAGTCTCTGGGATGTTACTAACAGCTAAAGGTAGTCGATAATATCTAGCAATTAATTCCTTCTTTGGTACTTGATTGGGAAGTAATTTTAATTTCTAAAAGTAAAAAGATGTATTTTTCACGTGCGTTGCAGCCATGGGGGATGTGTCCCCCGCACTTTCTCTGGATCATCATCTAAACCAACCCATGCCCGTACAGCTATGTTGCTAATGCTCCATCTGTATTGGGATTTGATGCTGTAGCATTGGGTCAAGGGATTGGACCCGCTAACCACTGAGCTAAAATTTGTTGTGGTTGTGATGTCACCGCCCCACTGTTATTGAAGTTCACGAGCTGCTAATGCCTCTCAGATTAAATATCCTATATTTACATTATAAACACATGTAGTTAAAATGTAATATTATTACATTGTGATTCAAGACAAGCGGCAAGTCGGAGAGCATATTCTGCCTGTGGATTTTGCTACGCAGTTGAGTGAATCTAGAGGTATTTAAATTAGCATATGTATTTCAATGTTTTAGCTTAAATTTGAAATACATTTATTTATGTTTCAGTTGCTTTTCTGTTTGGCTAATGTTAACTTTTCTTCAGCCTTCAGCTAACAGTCACTTTTAGCTAACATTTCCCAAAGTGGCATTTTAGCAGGTAAATTTAACGTTAATGCTAATTAATCGTAATAAGGATTCAATGAAAAAACACAAGTGGAGCCCACAACACTCATATTATGTTTGTGGGAATGTCCAAAGTAGCAGATGCGTGAAATAACTCATGTACCCTGGTATATGGATTCAAGTATTCCTTTTTTTTTTATTGATGTTATATACACATTGCACACAGTGGTGAAGTTGCTATTCTTTATTCTATTCCTTATCCTTATAAAAGAAAGAAAGAAAAAAAACCAAGTCAGACATTATAAAGAGAACAAAAAAAAAAGAAAAAAAACATAGAGTGGACATACATATTGACAGACAGGTAGACACATGGACAGAAACAGAAAGACAGGTACTGAAGGAGACTTAAGGTAGGCGTGTAATATGAGGTAGGTAGGGGGTGGGAGAAGAGTTTTATATAGGGAAGATAATTAAAGAAAAACAAAACTTTTTAAAGATAAAGGTGAAAGATGAAGGTAACAGTCATTAATAAGAATAATAATAAGAATAACACAAATAATAATAACAGTTGCAATAACAATAATGACAATCTTAATATCGATAGAAATAACAATGTAGATAACAGCAACAACAACAATAATAATAATAACAAAAATAATAATTATAACATTTAACTATGATGTGAGAGAAAAGAGAAGAAACAAAAAAAGAATGAAAGAAATGTGTGTAGTGTAATTGTGTTGGAGTTAAAGTGATTACAGTGTGGCACATGGAGGGACGACAATAAATTCCATTTAATATCGATTAGAGTTGAAAGGAGGGTAGTTCACACTCATGACCGCCGAGTGGCGCTGTGCACTCTTCAGTAGCGCTGTATATAGCACTTTAGAGTGTTTCGACTATTTTGCAGGAAAGACAATAATACATTTTAGACAATAATATGTACATGTAAATGTGGTAGCTAAGGTGCCCCACACTTATATTCATTAATGGTAAATCCAGTACTATAATAGTGAACGATATTGAATGTCCTCGTCGAAACGAAATGAAGACGAGGCTAGCGCGGACTACCATGTTAAAACCTTCGTAGTAAAAAGGTATCGAAACGTTCAAAAGTAAACCATCCATGTGAAATCTAATACTTAACAGAATGTTTAGCATTTGTACAGCATGGATGGGTATATATTGTAAATGATTGTGTAGGATGTAACTGGATTAATGTGGATGGAATGGCAGTGGGCTACTAGCCGCAGTCATTGTTTATATACCAATACCAGCATATGGACGGGATTAGCATGTTGCTAGCGGGGTTTCTGGCTTTGAGCTACAATATTGAGGTAGCAGGGTGCAGATATTCTCGATTACACGTTCTATGTTTGTCAATGTATAAAATTAGAAGAAATAATGGTGAAAGAAAGCAAAAGTTATGTTATGCATACTTTATTCAGCTCAGCAAAAATAGAAATGTATCCTTTCTCTCTTGTAGTTTCTCTGCTAAATGATGCAACAATATATTGAAAAAGTTTAAATGCTGTTTGAGGTCAGGAAAAGTGGTAAAACTAAATGGTTAAAACATATTTATACTTCCTGGAACGGAAATGACACTTAATTGTGCTCTAAAGAAAATAATGGGTACCTGTGTTAAAGAAAAATGTTTAAGTGATGCTGTATTTAGTTACGCTGAGGAGAAAGTACTTACCTGTGTTATTGATGTGATGTAGTTCAGTCTTGGCTTGTTGGAATACTTCATGCTTTATGTTCTAAGTTGTTGTTATGATGCTACAATGTCAAGGGAAATCAATATGTTTGAATATGCCATTGCATGATTTTTCTTTTATATTATGCATTTGGATAGTACAGTACTGAATAAATTTCAGTCATGCATGATTGTATAGGAGTCATCAGATGAAAAAAAAAAAAAAAACTGATTGTATGCTGTTCGAGCCCCTAGGAGAATGTGTGCTTCAGAGTGTTTTCTACTATTTTGCAGAAGGAAGAAATAAAACCCCTCAGTAAATGTGTTACTCTGGAGTGGAGTCTTCATCATTCCTTGGGTGTGTAGCATAGGTATGATTTACCCTACACCATTACCTATGTTACATAATGGTGTAGGGTGTTGTATCATGAGTTCTTATGTTTCGTTTGGTGAGAGATGGGGAATTCGTTAACAGGCAGTTTTAGACAGATTATGAAAGGGAACCACATCTTACAGAGTGTGAGGTTTGGTGTGGATGAGAGTGTGTTTCCATGGAAATATATTCTTTGAGAAAATTTAACCATTGTGTGATGGTGATTGTCTTTCTTGTTTTCTTGATTAAGAGGATAGTTTTCTTGGTGATAGCTTGGGCGATAAGAATGGGTTTGGTGTTTAGCATTGGTGGTTTGATTGCTGAGAGGTCTCTGAGCAGACAGAGGGCTGGAGAGAGTGGGACGCTACAGCTCAAGTGATATTCTGTCGCTGGCTTGCTTCCAGAAGTGATGTGTTGGGGGGCAAAGTCAGGTGGCATGGAAATAATCGTCAGGGGTGTTTGTTGTGCACTGTGAGGATGTGTCACCTTGTGCTGGGTGATGTGTGTTCTGTGGATTACGTTGTACTGTATGAGTTGTAAATTAGTATTAGTAGTCATTGTGAAGGTGTGAAAAGAAAGTTGGGGTTGTGCTCTATTGGGGTATATTCACATGGTGTCATTGTGAAATTAAAGATTTCCACCAGGTTGTCACAGTTGTTGAGATTACAGTATTTTTAAAGCAGTCATGGTGTTTGATGAAGGTGGTGTGAAATGGTCAATCGAAAATTGATTTTTTTTTTTTTTTAACGTACTGATTGTTCTGTTTCTATCCATGGGTTGCTGTGTTGGTTGGAGTGAATCCAGTTTGTGATATACTGTAGTTGGTTAGCTTGATAGTAATGTTACAGCCATAGTCGCCGCTCTGGATCCCGTGTGCACATGAAGGGTTGCCTCCTTAAGTCATGCATTAAGTGTGTTTTAAAATTTGCTGTAATTAAAGAGAAATAGTTATTTAGTGGTTAGCTGCAGAATATTTTGGGTGATGGTTGTTATCCTTGGGCTTGAGATGGAGTCATGCAAAGGTGCACCTGTCCCTTTAAGTGTTTGGTTGGGTCTCATGGGAAGGGGGCGGAGTGATTGAGTGCCAGCAGGTATAAAGTTGGTGGAAGATGGTCGTCTCGAGAGAAGCAGAAAGAAGAGCCGACCAGAGAACAGAAAGCGCTGGTACTTGTATGCCACCACCTGAAGACCAACTGTGGAAGAGAGACTGCAGCTAACTTTTAGGAAAAACCAAAAACTTTGAACAAAGGAAAACCACAGACTGAGCTGGCCCATCAGAGTGGAAGACTGCACACTGGAGTTGGCCGAGGACCCGAGAGATACAGCCTGAGGGGTTTGTGGCGCCTGGACTTGGTAAGCACCTTTGACTTTGTTGGCTGCCATCACAAGTCCAGGATAAAACTTTGGGGGATATCTTTCAGGGGCCTAGGAGAGGTGTGCAGGGAATGTTAGGGCGTGGCATGGGAGGTTTACCCCTAGCAAACGAAGGCCTATAATTGCGGTGGGCTCACAACTGGCCTCCTATGCGCGCTCGTAACAGTAATGATAAAAGTTTGGTGCTTCCAGTTTTATGTTTCTGTCGCGTTGACAGTTTAATGCCGGGGTGTGTTATTATTCCAGTACACTTTAGTAGTAATGGAACTATTTAAACTGTTTAGGGGTGAGTCAGGATCGTTTTGAATTGGTAATTAACTTTTGGTAGGATGGTCATTTTAACTGTGGATATTCTACCAATTAGAGGGAGTGGTAAGTTTTATCCTGTAATATTTTTATCGCCTATTGTTCACGCGCGACTCGCATGGTTCCCAGCAAAAAAAAAGGCAGATTTTCTCCAGTGCTCTTGCTCTCTCTCTCTCTCTCTCTCTCTCTCTCTCTCTCTCTCTCTCTCTCTCTCTCTCTCAATCTCAATCTCAATCTCAATTTCAATTTGCTTTATTGGCAGGACATCAAAAGTCTTTTTGCCAAAGCAACATACAAAATCACATAAACAACATATTAACAACAATGCAAAGTGTGTTTTACAGTGCTAAAAATAACTAGACATACCAAAAAAAGACAAGGAAAAATAAATACACATGCACATATGCACACATAAATTATATGAATTCATGCACCCACATGTGCACATATATGCATATACCTACTGTATATATATATATATACTGTATATACATACATACATAAATGCATACCTATATTTCTCTTTGTTCTTTATTTTTCCTTTGTTTATATCGAGATTGTCCTCTTCCTGTCCCGTATGTTATGGCAGGTGGCAACATTTTTGACTGCTTGTTGTGCTGTAGGCCCTTCTCCGAGAATTATTGATAATATTTCCATATTATTAATTTTTTTAAGTCAGGTAAAGAAGTGTTTATATTTTTTAAGAATATTTCTCTTTCTTGATCGTAATTTGTGCAATATAAAATAGTGAATCTCTTTCTTTACCTCTTTGGTCTTACATTGCTCATACAGCCTGTCCTTTCTGGCCAGCCAGATTTGTCTGTGTCGGCTCTTTTCAATGGCCAGGCTGTGGTCACTGACACGATATTTGTCTCCACTTTTGTATTTTGGTGTAATTATTCCTTGATTCCAGATCTCAGAAATATCCAGCTTTTAGCACGAGATTGAAGAGTTTCAGCAGGGCTCTTTGCATCTCGGCGCTGCTGTGCTTTAGAATCTCAGCGCAGATGCTGTCAGGTCCTATAGCTTTACCTGATTTGAGTGCTTTCAATTTGTCTTGCAGCTCCTCAGTATCAATGTTGTTTTCCACAAATTGAATTTTGTTGATTTTGGTTTTTGGGTGAAATTTTTTGATGGAGTTTTTCAAAATATATTTTCCAAGTATTTCAATTTTGTATTGGTAATTCTTCTCTTTTTGACAATTTTGTCTATACCAAGTTGCCCAGAAATGGTTTTGGTGCATTGACTCTTCAATTTCATTCAGCTGTATGTTGATGTGTTCCAGTCTTTTACTTTTAATCTTGCTTTCATACTGTTTGAGCATTTCACAGTATCTTAAGTGTAAATCTTGATTTTTTTGGATTTTTGAGTTTTTAGTTTGATAGAGTTCTTAGATTTTTCCTAATTGTTTTACAGTCCTCATCAAACCATTTTTCATTACTTATTTTTTTTATCAGTTTTCAGATTTATAATTTTTAATGTAGATTTTGTCGGTAATTTTTAAGAAATATTAGTGATGTCATTTTTGGCCAGATTTACACTAAATTCTGAGGGATGATACTGTGTGTTTTGGAATGTCTCTAATACATTTTTTATTTCTTCATTGCCAATTGCCTCTGTATAATTTTTCACATTTTGGAGCCCATCTGTAAGAAGGATTGAGGTTGTATAGCTTACTGGGCTGTGTCTGTGTGGTGTACTGCTGTGTTCTCTTTATAAACACAGTTATTTGATCACTATGATCTGGCAAGGTTGTTTGTAATCTGTCAGTAAATGCATTAATAGATGAGGGCTCTAGATCTGTGATGGCATAATCAACTACACTGTTACCAAGAGCTGAGCTGTATGTATATCTGCCTAAAGAGTCTCCTCTGATCCTGCCATTTTTTATATATAGACCAAGGCTCCAACAGAGATTTAGCAAAACTCTTTTTCGTTTTTATTAATGTCACTGTCGTAATTGTTTCTTGAGGTTAGCTTTATTGAATGATATGGATTAGTTGATCCAAATATGTGATCATTTCCTTTGGGTGCTGTTAAAATCAGGTTGTGCACCGGTCCTTGAGTTACAATCTCGACATCGCAGAACCTTCCCCTGGGCCTGGAAGTCACAGATTTCTATGTGGAAATTTAGAAATATGTCTTTTTGAATTTCAGGGGGTGGAATATATGTTGCACACAGGCATAGGTCAGATTTGGGGGATGTGACATTTCTAAAATTTAGCCATATGTGCATATCTGATATTTTGCTTGCTTTAATAGAGCATGTAAGTTCCTCCTTATACCATAGTATAATAACTCCCGAATCTGCCACACTGCACATTGCTGTGCTTCAAGGATGGTAATATTATTTCTCTGTGGGACAGTAAGTTGACATATCTCTGCTCCATGTCTCTTGTAGGATAATTATATCTTTATCTTTAATATTACTGCTAAAATCAGGATGTGTACTGTTCAGCCCGAACACTGAAGAACACAGATCCTGAATATTCCAACAGCTATTTGTAAATGATCTCATTACATAAATGATAAATGATTACAAAGAGTAGGGTATATAATGACAAATCTTAATGTAGGTCAGTAAATATATTGTTATAATAATGTGTAACATAGGATAGTTGGAGTAGTTATAATTTGTATAAATTTACACTTACTCAGTTATTCTGTTAATTATGTTGAGAAATTTCCTTATCTCCTCCATCTCAGAACTGGCCAGGGTCCTTGGTTTTAAAGCATTGGCTGCATAGCTCTGCTGTAGTGGAGGTTGCTGTTGGGCTCTGCTGGATTGGGTTCTGCTGGGCTTGGTTTCTTGGGCTGTGGCTGTGGGTGTGTTGGGCTGGGCTCCACCAAGTTGGGCTTCACAGGTTGCGGCTCTGTTAGGTCAGGCTCTGCTGGGCTGGGTTCCACTGGGTGGATCTCTGTAGAACTATGTTCTGCAGGGCTGGGGTCTGTGGGATATGGTTCCGCTGGACTCAGCTCTGCTGAACTGTGTGAGATTCCACTGCTTCTGATAGTCACTGATGGGGTCTCGGTCAAGGGCAGTGTCTTTGAGGCTTTTAGCAAAAGTCTTAACACCCTCCTGGTTTAGATGTACATGGTCTTGTAGATGCCAGTGACTTAACATGGGTTGGTGTGCCAGGTTCATATCATGGAGACTGGAGCAATTTTGGAGTCATTTTACTGTGTACATTGTTAATCATGTTTTGTGGTACAGACGCTACCCTACTCACGAACATTCGAGTTACGAACATTCATACATACGAACACACCTGCCGTAATAATGAAAATAATTTAATTTTGTTCACAATCTTCGAGTTTGAATTTTGAATCATGCGCCTTCTGCGTAGTACGTTGTTTGGCCACAATCCACGTCAAGCAGCACCGCGCCTTGCCCACAGCTGAGTCAGTTTGTTTGTACATGTTTGCTGGTGTTACATGCGTTTGTGCTCCAGCTGTTCGCAATATTCGTTGGTTTTTTGATAAAATTATCCCATCCATAATGGCTGATGGAAAGCGTAAGGCAAGTGATGATAGTGGCAGTGCTATAATTTTTATTATTATGTATTATTTATTTACATATAAAACACAGTAAAACATGGAGTGGCAAAATAACGACTTGCGAACAAATTCACAATACGAACACCTTCCCAGTCTCTGACCTGTTCGTAACTTGGGGAGTTTCTGTACATCCGTTCTTGGCATGAAGGTTGAAATCACAATCTTGGCTCTAGGGAACTCTCTTGTTGCCTTTTCTGCTATTTTCTTAATAGAGTCTGCCACACTTTTTGTGAATATAGGTCATTGGTCCCTGTGTGGAGAATTATGCTGTCTGGGCCCTGAAGGATTGATTTGGACAGGAGTTGCATTGTTCTACCTGTTGTTGGACACCAGCATTTTGCATTGTGTGTCTTAGGAAGAGTTTGCGATGGTTTAAGAATTTCCCATTTGAATCAGTAAGGATGGCTGATTTTTCAGTGTGGAATGCGTTGGTGTGGCCGGGGCGCTCAGGTTTGGACCGGGTTGTGAAGGCTCCACAGCGAGTGCACATGGGATGGTGGGATGTCTGTCAGTGTCAGTCAGATCAGGCTTAATTGTTGGCGCTTCTGTGTCTTCTCCTTGGTTCTGCTGGGCCTTTGGATGGCTGTGTTGCAGCCTGTGTGCCTGCCGGTAGTATTCCCCCTGCCTCTGCTGGTTTTCCCTCTGGTTGCGCTGGTTTTCTAGCCTGTGTAGGTTATCTTTTTGGCCATGCTGGGTATCTTTTCGCTATACTGGGACTCCTCCTGGTTGTGCTGCTGGCTGTTTGTCTGACTGTTTAATGTTGAGGCACAGTTTTGGGTTATTTTCTTTTCTGGGATCTGTATGTTCTCCTCTTTTTTAAAATTAATTTCCCTTTAATGCAAGTCAAATCCTTTTATAGGGTGTTGTTTCTTTGTTGAAGTTCTTTAATTTCTGTCTCTATTTTTATGGTGGTTAATCTTGTCTCCTCTTTCACCTGCCTCGCCTCCTCTCTGGGCTGTTGTATGAGGTCACTGTCCATCAGCCTGCCCTCTTTAAGCTCTGCTATCTCTACCTCCAGCAGTGAGAGGCAGTCCTGCATGTACATCATTGTGGGGGAGAGTGTGGGGGTCTTGGAAGATCTATCCACACTGGTTGGACTAATGAGACCTTGATCTCCTATAAGAGATACTGTGGAAGTAGAAATCTGGATCTTGTTTTTTTTTCTCTGTCTCAGCTATTTGCTTTATATTTTTGAATGCTTTCTCAAAATAATCAAGACTAACTGCATTACCTTGTATCGTTACAGTGCCATTGTTATAATTGATTTGTTGTACTTGTTACTTTTTGGACAATTAGATTGATTTACTGCATCATTGTCAATATACAATTGTCTCCCTTCTGAAATGCCTCAACCGATGCATTTACTGTATTACCTTTCACTGCGAAATGTATTGCAAACTGGTTGGCTACGTATCACCATCGCTAGTGGTACAGGCAAAAACAAAAGGACCAGCTTGTGCTGTGAACTGTATGTCCCACCCCCTATTCAATGGGATTGGACATCACAAAGTAACAGTGATGAGCATACTGTATTTTCAAAGTTGAACTGTGACAGAGGGCTCTGTCACGGCTTGCGGCACCACTTAATACTCGATTTTTTTCCCCCATACAAAGTTCCCCTGTCTGAGGTGGCAAGCTCACTGTGAGTGCACGCACAGTTGCGTTAGCCTATGCCCGGGTCATATACGCATACACGAACGTTCTACATTTGCTTTTCCCTCTCTATTTAATATGCCAGCCGTAATCACACAAATACACACATTTGGTTATTGTTTTGTGTCTTTTATTTTACTTATCTGGTTACCGTTCAGTGTATTTTGGGAGCGCTCAGTGTTTGTGCTGTGTCGTGCTGTTTTCTGTTGGTTGCCGTAGTAATGCTTCTGGGTACTATGGAGGGTGGAAGGGACCAAACCGAGCGTTTAGCTGGGCAGGCTTATGAAGTGCCTGACCCAAAAGTGCGAGTACATTTTAGGGCAGTCCTCTGACGCCACCATTTTAAAACAATTGTTTGAAATGTTTTGGTGATTTATTACTGTTTTGTATAACAGATATGAGACTATCATTGCAGAGGAATGATGAAATAATGATGTATTCTATTGAAATGTATGGATATAATCTATTTGTGATTCCTATTATCTGCATATTATGATACATGTTAATGTTTGTTGTGCAAAGTTGGTACAAGCTGGATGGGTGGGGCTACTCCTATATAAGCTGGCCCAAAGGGAAGATTGGGGGTGGTTGGAGAGAGAGAGAGTACGTACTGTGTGAAAACCTGAAAGTAGCAGGGTGTTGTGGGAAGTGGAGAGTTGCTGTTGTGTCATTTTTTGTATATATCTATATTTTTGTGTGTATATATTTTTTTTTTTCCACCTTTTCACGTCTTGCACATTGGGAGAGCACTGTAAATAATATCTTTTGCACTTACGTGCTGTTGTGGCGGAGCCATCAATTTTTCCCATTGGGATTTCTCATAAGAAAAGGAGAACCCATCAGAAGCTGCCTCACATGAACATTCTTCAACTCTCGGCGACCCAAAAACAAAAAAAGCCGGCTGCCGTACGCTCAGCGCTGAAAATACGCTCAGCTCCTGATATGCACCTGGCTTATTTTATGTGTTATTTTATATATATATATATATATATTTTTTTTTTTGTTAAGTGGTCCTTGGTCTTGAAAAGTTTGAGAAACACTGCCTTATAGGGTTTAGTTGGATCTTTCACCAAGATACAGTTTTTAAAATTTTAACATGAACAGTTGGTTTAGGAGTTTTGACCATTTGTTTGCTATTTTATATGCTATGTGCATATAAGGCCTACTGAAATTTGATTGGCTGCTATCGGCCATCTTTTTTGAGCAATTACCTTGTACTTAGTTGTCTATAGAAGCCCTGACTAACATGCACCATACAAAATTTCAAATTGAGTTATGATCATTTGTTTGCTATAGTGCCCCCTATGGACAGATTTAGACCAAATTAAGGAGGCTTAAGTGTGACGGTCTGCAGATGAGGGATCTGAAGTTTGGTGATTATTGGAAATTGCTTTGAGGAGTTATGGCTTATTATATCAATAGAGACCACGCCCACAAATTTCATTGGCTTACTGCTGCAACATCTTTTAATGAAACATCTAGAGCCTGGGAATCAGAGGGAAAAAAGAATTTTGATTCTAACCCAAATGTTTCAAGAGTTATAGCTCAAAATGTGGCCAGTTGGGGTAACTTTTGTTACCTGAGTAGTGGGTGAATATAGGAACCTATCTACCAAGTTTGACAGCTCTAGCTTCTGTAGTTTTTGCTTTGCAAACACTTTTAGGGAAGAAGAAATAATAATCATAAAAAAATCTGAACAGATACAAGAGGGTTTCAGCAGCATTGCTGCTTGAACCCCTAATAAAAATCTCGACAAATTCAAGAGGGTTTCAGCAGCTTTGTTGCTTGAACCCCAAAAAAATCTTGAAAAATACAATAGGGTTTCAGCCCTAAGTATTGCTGTTGTATATTGAAGCCTTTTGCTTTTGCTATTTAGGGCTCCAAGCAGCGAAGCTGCTGGACCCCTGTTGTATTTGTTCAGACTTTTAGGGGTTCAAGCAGCAAAGCTGCTGAAACCGTATTGTATTTGTCAAGATTTTTATTGGATATCCACCATTTAGAATTATTTAAACCTTTTAAATCTATCTCCTCCTAGATGGTTTAGCAGAAATTGGCAGTATCTCCTCAACAAGTTCCCTTATAAATCTAGAATTTTGTATACTGCATCTTGGTCAACGATTTTGATAAAGTCTTCAAGGACAACTTAATGACTCAGAAACAATGGCAGCCCTCACCCATTCAATTTTCGGCTGAGCTGCTTGGACCCTGTAATCACCGCTTGCAGCTATATCTCGGGGTTCAACCAGCGAAGTTGCTGAAAGCCTACTGTATTTGTCAAGATTTTTAGGGGTCCAAGCAGCGAAGCCGTTGGACCCGCAAAATTTCCAAAGAATTACTAAAGTACTGATTCAGAGCTACAAAATGGTGTGTCACTTGCCAAGATTGAAGAAATACTTTGGCTGTAATGTTCAATAGAACATTATACTTTTGCAAACTGCAGTTCTGAGAAAACAGCCTTTTTCATTTTTGCATACATTCTCAGCACAAAAATAACTTTTAGAAAAGGAATTGATGCTTATAATGGTTAGATTAGGATAGTGTTTTAATTAATTAGTAAGTACACTTTGAACTGGCAGTGTTGGAAAACAAATAATTATATAAAATATGAAAAAACATCATTCAAGTTAAGACATTAATTTAGTGGTAAATTCAGATACTTCTTTTTACTCTTCTCATTTTCTTATCATCTTTGCATGTCTCTTAATCATTCTGTGACTTCAGTACATTAACAGTTGCTCTCCTTATTGTTTTATATCAAAGTATTAATGTACGTTCAAAGTGGCATTGCTCTCATTCTCACCTACTCAGCTCTGACTAACAAGCTATCCCAGGACGCAATTGCACCTGAAAGACTGGAGGACTAATGGCCGCTGAATGGCTGAAAATCCTTCCCATTGTTCTTAGGAGTGGTGTGGGGGTTTATTTGCATTTTAATGGTTGGAGGACTAACAAGGAGGACTACAGTGATAGCCTCGGCACATGAAAGAGAAAAGTGGGTGTTTACAGTCTGAATACATGTGAAGCCATGAGACTGAATTTCTAAAACAAGAAACTAGTTTATTATCACAAGAAATGATAAACCTATTTCAGCAAATACAATACAGAAGCCTGTAATAAAATACAAAAAAGGCACAACAAAATTAGATTTATATCCTGGGAGCTGGTTTTGAGTTGCTTGCTGATGGTTGTGGTGGAGGGCATGTTATGTCTTTGGCAGACTCATCGCAGAAGTCTCTGATTTCGTTAAAAAGGTATGCCTCTCTGGCAGTATCTAGTCCAGGTGTCTCTTGAAGTGGCAGGCCATTCCTTGGAGGAAGGACATGGGCATCCCAGAGCAGCTGAAAATGAATCTCTTCACCCCCAAAAGGCTCCTTAGCCACAACCACACCTGGCTCTTCAGCATCAAAGCTGTAGGAGCAGGGAATAAAGAAAACGTCAATACCAAGGGGGTGGTCAGAATAACAAAAAGAACAGGAAAAAATGGGGAAACACTAGCACACTGGCAATACATACCTGAAGTGCTGGTGGTACTTGACATGTGGCAGTGGTCTAAAATAAGGTGTAGGATGCTCTTGCCAGTTGTGCCATCCTCCTTGCCAACCAGCTGAGGGGTGTTCACTCCTTTGACTGTGCTATTTTTCACCACTCCAGCAATATCTCCAAGCGTGCTGACACAGATCTTCCTGAAGCATTGTTTTATAAGACCAAAACACCAGTCACAACTGAACTTTGTATGGCCAGCTATTAAAAAGTGAAGCTCCACACTGTGAAGAAGTTTGAGCAGTATGTGCCAAGCACAGTACCACAGAACAAATTTGTTTTTGTGCTGGCCACTGCAGTTGTCACAGTGCAGGGCTACATTTGTCTCCCCAAGGCCAAAGTCATTGAAAAAGTGACGTAAGTAGCTGATGACAGCATTGCTGCCTTTGCTGTTTGCCATCCCTTCATCCACCAGGTAGTTTACTTGCTGTGGTCTACCTTCACAACATACTCCAAATTGTCCACACTTCCTAGGAGTCAGGAAGTACATTGGGCCTGGCTGAAGGGGATCTGATGGAAAGTGAACCTGTTGCGCAAAGTCAGAAGAATAGTGAATCTTGATGTTTTGGCTTGCTGGTGGAACACGGCCTCCCAAAGACAGCCCCTGGTCCTTACAAATGGCTGTGCTGTCAGCAACCATGGACTTGTAGCAGCCCTCTCAGAAGCCACAAGTTGCAAATGTAGCTCCTCCTTCTTCAGCTTGGCACATTTCACAGCCTCTGGAAGACTGGCACTTCTGTATACCTAGAGATAGAACAGCATAGGATACTATTATACAACAAGGCCTTCATTATTTTCTCACCTCGGTCATGAGAAGAATAACATAATGCACAGAATGAAAAATGTAGAGCACAATTCATACCTGGTAATTATTTTGCTGAGATTACCAACACAAATCAGACATTAGCTTTGTGCTTGTGATGTGGGGTAGAAGTGTTTTCCAGAGCTCCCTAAATGTGGTCAGCTGCACTGTATGCGCCTCTGAAAAATAAAAGCATAAGAAATTACATTAAATCAATATTAACACAATATTTTTAGGCTATTTTACACAAAATGAAAATTATTTAAAGTATAAAGACTAAACTTACCAGATGCCATCATTGCATTCTTGTAAATACACCATACAGAGGGCTTGGTAACATGGGATGGCAGCAGTTTTCCAACAAAATTTTTCTGGTTGGGATGACGTCCAGGCAAAACCACGGCATGGTCCTCTGCATAGTTTGAGATTAATGTCACTGCTTGCCTTATGTCGTCAATTTTAAGAAAGCGTCTGTTGTGCCTAAGACGTCTCTTGTCTGCGCCAGGCATAATACCAGATGTTTTGTAATGTTGCTGTATGGCATCGAGGCGGTCTTTGCCGATGCTGTGTAAATAAAATTGAGGATGAGATTCTTTATTGGGACATACACTTTGAATAACTTTCAAATGCAAACTGATCATAATATAATTATCTCTGAAAGAAAATATGAATTCGCCGTGAATGAAGAGAAACGTTTCTCGGCAGACTTGAACACCTTCGACGGTATACTTTGTCCACGGATGCTTTCTCTTGGTGGGAATCCGTTTGTTATCAGTAGTTACTTCATTCCTTCTCCCGTTGCTAAAAAGTTGTCCTATTATGAACATGTCCTTTTCCGGCTGTGACAACGCATTTATCATGTAGCGAAGCTCATAGATGTGTTCATGAGACAGTTTGTTTACACATGATTCCGTGCAGAGCATTGAATTTTCTTTTTGCCTTCGACCACAGCCGCAGGTGAAATCAAGAATCTCTGTCATTTGTTGTCACAGTCAGAGTCAATAAAGCCAACTGACTTCATTGTTTCTTCGGCTTCGTTAGTGACAACAGCGAAAGTTACATCGTCATCCTCTGTCGGTTCCTCAAAATCCGCTTCGTGATCACTTTCCCATCCAGTACTTTTATCCAAGTCGGGAACTGTCAATTCATCACTGCAGTCATTTTCCGAGTCTGACAGCACAAGGTGCATCTTATCCTCGTCCACCTCAAGAAAGTAATTTCTCACCAGTCTTCCCACTGACTTCTGTCTCTTGCACCGGAGAGATTCAGTTCATTAATATGTTTGAAAGCTTCCGCCACACTCTTCTCGTAGTCCATGATGATAACAACACGCGAATAAACTTTTCAAAAAAAAAAAAAAAAAGTAAACAAACATTCTGTTGTGCCATTTTACCCGTGACCAGAAAATAGGCGTCAGCCTGTTGGCAAACGTCACGTCAATATGAACCAATGAACGATCAGAACCTCATTTACTACAAGACCAGAAGAAAACTAATCGGAAGTACGCACCGTAGAAAGAAAAAGTTCCGGTTTCATTCATAAATCAAGGGTTATTTCAGTTACGTTTTTATCAAAATTGATCACTTTATTGTGCATTGCACTCAACACAGATGCATTATACAGATAAAAGATCCTGCTTTCTGTTATCTAAAGGTGTATTCTGAGAAATTGAGATCGATTTCAATACCGTTACTTCCGTTTTATAAATTTGAATCGTAACACAAGAAAGCTACAATGTAAAACACATTAAGGTATTAGTTTTTCAATGCGTATTTAGATGATTGTAATCCTTGTTAGACAAATTACGCTTTCGCTGCAGCACACAAGCTTCCACGGTATTTTGCGAGCATTTTTGGCAGAATCTTGCAAATTGGACGAGCGCATTTGACATGAACAATCCCTGAAGTCGGGCAGAGAGCGAAAAGTACAATTACGTGTTGGTTTTTACAAATTTGAAACAGTTCAGTAAAGAGAAGTAACACGATCACTAAATGACACTGGTAATCATTTATTATAAATTATATTATTATTTATACGTGTTTACACGATTAGTGTTAATTATTCTGTTAATGGCTAGGTTTATTGTTAATCATGGCGGATTAACGGGAACCGGTTGAAATTAATGATAAATTTAAAGGTGTGGTTTGAGCTTCCCCTGTTTCCAACTCACCGGCCGCCACTGGTTTCAACAAAAAGGAGGATGACACATAAGCACTTCAGGAATCCGAATCCACCATTATCTCATTTTTGACAAAATACTGCCCGCCCGCGGTTTTTGTGCTCTCTAGCGAAATGTGGAGGGTTTGCGCGTGTCGGGTCACATATTGGGAGGGCACAATGGGCTACAGTGCATCTGTTGATGACATCTTGTAGTTCCTAAAGACAAGTAAAAATGCGTATCTTTTATACAAATAAGCACAAAACATGCCTATATGACACTATATGATTTACTTATCAAAAGAGTTCTTCATTTACAGTGTGAAGGATTGCCATTCTTTGACTAAGTTAGACATGGCAGAGTGTGGTTCATATGTTGCAGGCAGTGGTGCTGGACGACTCGGCTACATCGTCATACATTTTTGAAATGAAACATGAAACATGAAAAATACATGAAAATCATACATTTTTAGGATGTCACGCAGCACTTCTGCCACCTTGCCTGTGCCTGTAGCCTTCTGTCTGTACAAGGCCACCAATCTTGGTATGTACCTATCAAGCTCAGCATAGAACTGATTCTGTAGGTCGATGTTCGTAATACTGTGGAACTCTGCAAAAACCTGTAAACCCACAGAAATACAAACAGGTATGTCACCAAAATCAATAATTTCTCCCGTTGAGGAGTATGAATGTGCAAAACAAGATGTATAGCAATCCAAGTGTTAGTTTGAGAAACAGCTATTATAAAATAATATTTTATAATAGCTGTTTCTCAAACTAACACTTGGATGGTTATGTACATGGACAGACTGACAGACAGGAAGAAAGAGAATGACTACTAAACGACTCCTGCATTTCATGCAAGGGCCCTAATAAGAAAGGTGAGTGATATGTAGGGAGGGAAGAAAGAGACTGAGAAAAAGGTTTGAAGACCTTTTTTTGTGTGTCCATTGGCATGACATGGCAGAGAATTGCATCTTGCTTTCGGATAAGTAGAAGAACTCTGCACAGGCACAGACTACTGCTGGGAACTGAACCATTATTATTACTATTAACCATTAAGATATGCAGTTATGTCAAATCAAGAACTGGATAGTCTTGTGACTGTTATACTACAGAATACTCCAACTGCAGGGGAGACCTATGTCCTTGGAAGCCTGAGATCACGTGACTTAAGGATCCAGCACTGGCGGGTCAGAGACAGCTTGAATTGGGTGGATCCCATTGGACGATCATTTAGATGCCGTCATGCAATAAGGAGGAGGGTCTACAGTATTCAATCCCCCAACCAATTATGGTAAGCTCATGGTGAAAGACTTGCCAAGATCATTAATTAAATAAAGGTGCCATACCACACCATTAAAAATAATGTTTAAAAATAATGTTTTATTAAGTCAGACATAATCAAAAGTTACTTTAAAGGAGACATATTGTGCCCCTTTTCCACAAATTGAAATAGTTCCCAGGTGTGAGGGAACAGCTCGTAAAACCACATTGATTTATTTGTCAATTCTCAGATTTTGGGGGCTGGAAGGCAAGACAAACACCCAAAAATATGACAAAGACCCTTCAAAAAAGGATATTTCCATAATATGTCCCCTTTTTTAGCACTCACTGTGCTGGAAATACACCATGTCAGTGTTTTAATATTGTTTTTGTTGTAGTTTTCTTGTTTAATAGAAATATAAAAGTTAAATATAAAAGTTCCCGTTACATTCTACTCTTGTAGACATTTAAGATTATTCTAGTTCTAAGTAATAATACTGATTCTGGTCTCCCAACAGGCATTTCGATGGAAACCACAAGCTGGTTAGGTGGCGTCTGGTCATGCATGGCTGTGCTGATGGCTTCAGCCGGACTATTATATACTCTGCTTATCCAATAACAGAGCCTCAAGTGTTCTATCCTTATGATGAGCGTCTGGTGTGAACTGGAGGGCTGCGGCTAGCGCGTGATTTTCAAATGGGAAACTAACTTCAGCGTCGTATGTGTTTTAACGTCGGCAAGAAAAAAAAAAAACAAAACATGTCTATCATCCTCTCATGTGCTTATAGCAGCAACATAGTTAGAATGGCAATACACGGGATAAATATCCATCTCACCTTCTTCTCCTTGTGGCCGATGTCCATGTGCCGAAGCTCTGCTGAGCTTGATACCGCGCCATGGAAGTCCGGACCGGACCAGCAGCTGGCTGTGGCTGGCTGTTGCAACTGCTGCAGCCGCGAGATGGGAAAAGCGACATCAGTCGACTCTCCACCATGTCGGCACCTGAGGCAACCTGTGACTGTTGCCCGGTTGTTGCATTAGACAATGTTCGAATTGTCTCTGCTGATGTCAAAATGTTGTTCAGTAACGCAGCAGCTTCTGTTAAATGACCAGAGAGCTCCTGGGAGGACATGTGCGCTCCAAAGCCATTCCACTTCCTCTTCCGAGCTGCCTTCCTTTTACACTGAAACGCCTTCCGGTTACACTGAAATCTCAGTAGTATTTATGACAGCATTTCAGTAGCTAATGTGTGTGAGAAAACATCATTTCAGTTGTGTGTATAAAAGCATTTCAGTTGTGTGTGAGAGACAGCATAACATTTCAGTAGTGTTTGTGAAAGCATTTCACTTGTAAGTGTGTGAAGTTTCTACTATCTTGTGTGAATGTGTTTTGTTTTATATGTGTGTGTGAATGCTAATTCTGAATTATGTCCCTGACGGCCCCTCATAATGTTTGTGTTCTCTGAACCCCATTCAAAGTCAATGGGTTTGCGAGTGTATGGCAAGAATGGAGTTGTGAGGTTTGGGAAGACCTATATCGATGAATGTATTTTTAAAAAACTTTGATATGTTTTCCCTTTTCATGTATAGGCTATGAAACTGGAACGTCTGGCTGAGCAAAGGAATAATCATATACTTCTAAGCTGCTGTACGTTCCTATCATACACAAATTCATGAAAGTTATACAAAGGGCCCAAGTAGGTTAGGTTACGGGTTCACGGTTGAGACATTCCAGAACTTTTTATTTGTTTTATTTGGAATTTTGGGGTTGGATGTCTGGGCAGAAATGATTACTATAAATACCTTCACATTCAACAAGTAGATGAGTTGAACACAAAATCACAGCCGTGATTAGATTATTTACACAAACATTGAGGCTGCTGGGAAGATGCTGTTGCCCAAGATATAGTCATGTTTACTGGATGTGGGGAGTAACATTAACCAATAATTTATTAAATATATTGCTAGTTAAATGAGTATGTATTCAAACATTCAGAGTGCTAGGGTTACAGTTAATGACACATTTGACACACTCAGTACATTTACTGACTTATAATTAGAATAAGAAATGTAAAAATATTCATGAATACAAATGACTGATTTTGAGTGATTCTTTATTCCATTTTACAGTGGGGTGACATGTAGCTTCTTAATTTCCAAGAGTTTCTGCTTGTTTGGAACAACACATACCTTCTTCATGTTGGGTGATTATTACATTGTAGTAATTGTGTAATAATAAGGAATGCCCCTACAGTGGAAGTCCATTTGGGGGCCCTGGAGCTCCAGGGACCAGGGTAGCCTCAAGGGGCCCCAAGATGAGCAACTGTCTGCCAAGGAAAATATCCAAATCTTTAACCACCTCCATTGAAACACACTGAAATCACAGTACTGAACAATTACAAACCTCTAACTAGTGCTGAAGTCCATCCATATGGCCCCTGGACCCCCAGGGATGAGGGTAGGCCTAAGGTATCCCTAGGGACACATGGGTGGACAGCCCCTTGTGTAGAAGTCCACAAAAGGGCCCCTCTCAGGACCCTCAGTCCGTGAAGCTCCAGCGACCCCACTGACATGAAGGCCAGGTCAACCGGACAACTGAAGGTCCAGCTGGCCCCTGGAGACTTAGAAGACCCATGGATCTGCAGGTTTGGTTGACCTTGTGAATCTATCGACTCCAGAATTTGGTGCTTTAAAACAAGCAAGGTAAGCAACATGGGGTCACCAGTTTTTATCACATATACCTTGTGGTATGAAGAGAACTTGAACAAAGTGGAAAAGCCCCACCATTTTGCATTTTGCTGCAATGATTCATCATACATGGCTTGGGGTTAGGAATGTATATGTGCAATGTTTGAAATTAATAGGACCTTCTCCATGGGGTGCGGTGGGCCCTCTATAGAAGTTTGCCCCCTGAACACATGCACAGTCTCACTTACACACACACACACACACACACACACACACACACACACACACACACACACACACAGTCTGTCTTACACACATACATACACACACATAGTCTTTCTCACTCATACACACACTCACACAGCTGAACACAGAGAAAAAACTGTTAAAGTACAGTCCCTCAGCCACGACTCAAAATATGTCAATCTTCTGCCAGAAATTCTTCAAAGAATTTTCACAGGGAAACTGTGACCTTTTGAGAGGATTGAAATCTTATCACCCCAACACTCCACCTTCTAGTCCACTACCGGGGCAAGTGACCCTATCCCCCCAACTCACTATCTGGACCCAAACCCTGTAACCCCAACACCCCACCTTCCAGCCCACTACCCGAACCACAACCTTATACCCCCAAACACCCCTGCCCAGAAACAAATCTTAGGATCACAAGTTCATTGTACAGATGTTCATTTGTCAAGCGACACAGTCTTTGATACAAAGTCCATACGCAATAACAAAGTTTCTGCATCCTAGTCCTTATATTTTCCATTGTTGGGTGAAGCTCTCTGAATCTTTTGGCGAAAGCAGGTGTATTCCAGAGAACCTCTTTGCTCCAAAAGTGTTTAATATTTTATGCAAACACCAAACATTTACGAAATACTATAAAGAGCATAAAGCGCCACTTTAAACAGAAACACACCCAATGACCAAATAGGTTACCCTCACTTTCTGTCTGGTGGTGAACTTCGCCCTGAGGTCAGGGAGAACTACACCTGAAGCATGGCATCAAAGTCAGCTGGCTACACCAACCATCGTCGCCTTCTTCCCTGCAAAAAAGCACATTTTATCATTATTACATACAATTATTTTTTATTCCAAATATTAGGAATAAGAGTGGTAATATTACCTTCTCTGTCTTGCAGTATTACAGGCACATACATACACACACATTTTTGGGTTCAGACAACTTTATTGAGTTAGTAATAAAACCTAAATTCAGGTTGGCAATGTAGCACTACAGCGCACATTTATTGTAAAATTGTCCAGCCCCACTATTCTCTCCATTATGAAGGAAAAGCAAACAGCAGGTTCCCAAGATGCAACTGATGCTGCCAACCAATACTACTTGTGGTGATCATGAGAACCAATAACAATACATTGAATATAAAAAAAAATGTACTTCAGCAAAGAGAAGACGTTTTGTCAAACTTCAACTTCATATCATAAAGGTACATATGACATCCTCTGCAGTAAAATGATAAAACTCAAACATACTATTTGTGCTTTTTAGACTTACTGGGCGAGGTGAATTGGTGGGATCTTCTTCTTCTTCTTCACTTTCTGAGAGAGCCAGGCAGAATTTGCTGTTGACAGTTTCCTCTTCCTCCAGCATCTTCTCCACTTTCTCTCTTCTTCCCTATCCTTGTTGGTGCCTTTATGTGGTCTATCACAACACACAATAAATAAAGGTGCTCAGACAACAGTACTTGAGACAAACCATTTATTGATTCAAACATTCATTCAAGCCTGTGTTGGTGCATGTAGCTTAGATGGAAAAAGTAACATAAAAAGATAAAGTAACATCCACCATACATTTCCCTATTTCTCCTCTCAAAGAAGTACAGGGGGTGCTCGGGTTACGACGGTCTCGAGTTACGTTGTTTTGTTGTCAGGATGCACTTCCATAAATTATTTAAAAAACCTAGTTTCAACCTAAGCGGTTTGGTTCGTAAATACGACCACAGAAATAAAGATAAGAAATTGTCCTCTCTTTTTTTATTGTTACTATTTCATTTAATTACTGTATTTTATATGTCCTTTATGTGTTGTGTGTACAGTGTGAGTGACTTAAGGTGTTAACTTAGGTATAATTTAGGTATAAATTCTGACTTATGTCGAGAATCGACTTATGACAAGTCGTAGGAACGGAAGTTACGACAAGTCGTAAGTCGAGGACCCCCTGTATATCAGTGTTTGAGTAGGAACTGGAATTTACAAATTTTTGTGGATGTGAAAAGCAATTATTCACTTTTTCAAACATTGAATAAAGGCTGCATTTGAAATAATCATTCACTCATTTTTGATGGCTGCATTGCTCATCACCGACTCCACCTCACCTGCTGGCTTCCACCTGCTGACCACTTTTTCACTGTCTGGAATGTTTATCTTCCAGCCCTGCTTCTGCACCCAGGCCTTGACCCGGCTCTCAGAGGGCAGACATCTGTTGAAATGTGCTGTAAAGACAGGGGAAAAAAACTTCTGTCTCTCAACATATCCAGCACTTTGATTGCGGTGCAATAATCATTTGGAGCTGTGATTATTTCATGAGCAAGTTATTGGCGTTTGAAACGTTTTTAGGTATACTCACACAGAACGTGCTGTATCCTGAGCTCCAGCTGCTCCTGGCGCCACCGGTCGTAACATCGGCGCTCGTGCTTCCCTGCCAGCTGCTCACGGATGGACCGCTTGGGAGCACAGCCATTCAGGGTGACGGGATACGACTTACTAAATGAATCATACGCTGTCTGCTCGTCCATTTTGTTATACCGGTGTGCCACTGATGCTTCTCCTCGAGCCAAACCAGGAATCTCGCTACCAGAACTACAACAAAACATGAGAGGGGTAAGAATATGTCATTCCCATATGGAGAGCAAGCAACAAACTATCTCACATTTCAATGCCTACAAGGTACACTTACTCGGTGTCACCAGCCAGCCGTTGGAGCAGGAGAGACACTCTGACAACGTTCCCTGCCTCCAGCATTCTACGATGCTTCTTAGCAGTGGTTGTCGAGTGCGTGAGGTAGTTGGACACCAAGGACTTGTCAGCATCTGCCATGTCCTTCTTGGTGGCCATCTCAAACGCTCGACGTGCCATCTGGCTAGTAACTTTGGGACAGTTGTACCTAAAACATAAGTGCAGATATACATTAATATTACATACTTACCATGTAATGCGTTATCATAATATTTGCATTATATATAGAACATTGTTAAACTTGCTATGGTTCACTAACTTGCTGTGCAACCGTTCCAAGTCGTTGGATGCATTATAAATGGGTTTCCCTGTGCCAGAGATGAAGAATCTGTCATCAGAGGTGTCGTCCTCCTCCAGCTGCCTCTTTTTGCCAAGCAATGTTGGCCGCACCTCCTCAAAGTACGCCTGGAACCACTGTTGACAACAGCAAGTCAAACCTCTTGCTCCGGTATTGAAAACTGGTTTGAAAGTAGTTATTACGGGAAAATTTTCTTGTGGATCTTACCGCCTCCACCTCCTGGCTCAGGGCAAAGGTAGCCACCTGTGTGGCAACAGACGTGTGCTCCATTACCCCAATGACCACGTGGCCGCCGTAGCCAGGAACCGAGCTACGCCCCACCCAATCCTGGACCTACACAAAAAAGACAAGGAGGGGTTCTGTGAACAACGAAGCTACTGAAATAAATATGAAACAAATAAATAAGTAAGTAATCCCCCCCAAAAAAACCTGCTGTTACAACAATACTTACAGTCATGTGTTCGATGACACCAGGTCGCTGCATGTGTCTAAGCATCAGAGTGGCTTCCAGGTAATACACTACCAGCTGGCACTCCGACTTTGTCGGTTCAGTCCCCTCCACATCCTGTGGGCCCACCAGCTTCCTGATGACTGCTAGGAAATCATTCCTGGCCATCCTCAAGACGAGCCCGCAGTCGCGTGGAGACAGCAGCCCTTCTCTCAGGATCGCATATCTGTTAAAAGACAAATGAGGATGATGTTGTTGTTTTATAAAACTGATATAATATAGAAAGGCATCTAATATGGTTGCCTAATTACAGGCACATACCTAATATAACCAAATACAAACCTCCTTCTGAACACCTCTTTGCTGGTCTCTTTTGAATTCAAGATCTGCAAGCTGGAGAGGAAATCAATGAAGTTTTTGCAGTCCTGGTGCAGGTCCTGTTTTTGAGCATGAGCCTGGTGCAGGCAGTCTGGTACTTCAAGAACCTTTCGAAAAAAAAATATTTTTTTTTCCATTCATTACCATGGATGTTGTTGTGTGAGGCAACTGAAAGTATATCAAAAAAAACCACCACCAAACACCACCAACCTCTTGAGGCTCTTGATATAGTTCTGCACTGTCTGCTTGCAGAGCTTGGCCTCAGCCAGCTTGTGGTAATACTCCCGGGTGCGTTCCAGGGAGTGAACAAACTTCAGGTTTGGCTCTGTTGGGTCCATGAAGTGAAGGTATCGGGCCACGTTATCCACCTGAAAAACATGACACATTTCTTTACCCAATCAGTATGTGGGAGCTGCCTGATGGTACAGAGCTATGTGTAAGCTAAGTGTTGCTGGCTGACAAAAGCATTTATTTGGGGGTGTGAAGGAGTGAACCTTCCCAATTGATTAAAGCATTGTTAATTGCTTGGTTCTTGTTAATTAACCATAATCAATGGTGATAAGTAAATTGAAACCAGGTGTTTGTGGCTCTGCATTTAAAAGTGGTATTTCAGTTGAGTGAGGGGAGGAGAAGGTGAGCCACAAATGCCTGCTTATGTGGTTTCAAAATAAATTATTGTTTTAACCAAGTCTTTTACTCAGTTTTGTTTAAGCCTTTTTACATGGGGTTTAATGTAAAGTGTTACATATTATAATGTTTATTCTAACCTCCTGTTTGTAATTTTCGTTGGCCAGGTCCTTCCTCAGATAGGTGGCAAACCCCTTCAATAGCGGATGGTTGAGGGAGTGTTTCTTGTACAGGCCCGCCTTGGTCATCCTCTGCCGAGCTGTGGACCTCTGCTCTGGAGCAGCAGCACTACTGAAATGGGTCAGACTAAGTATGTTGCTGCACTGCTACACTGGAATCATGGTGGTTTCAGTAAAACACATTAAAAGATGTTTACAGACAAACTGTGGCCTTACCTCTGAAACTGTTCCACCGAGCTCTCAGACTCATGAAAGGACATGACTTCCCCCTCTACTTCAGCCCTGGAGGTAGCTGCAGCAGGAGGAGGGGCAGCAGTTGGGAGGTCACGCACCACCTGACCCCTACTCATCAGCTCCTCCACCATCCTTAAAAAAAAAAAAAAAAAAACAAAATTCATGTAAAATTTTCCCATTAATTACAGAAACAGACAAGACTGAAGTGAGTACAGAACACAACAAATGAAAAGATAATCCACAAACCTTCTGAGGGGGTCAGGGCTATCCATAATCCTCTTGAGGGTGATGTACTCCCAAATCCTGCCCTTCTGCAGCAACACAGCCACATCTTTCTTGGCCGCTTCAACTGCAGCATGAATCTCAGCCTCCGTGCCGTTCTTCATGCATGTCCTTCTCAGATGGACTGGGAGGCTGAATACAGGCTTCTGACAGACACTGCACATAAGGACATGCCTGTTTGAATTCCTAGGGAGACAGAGAAATGGCTATATTTAGCAAAAAGTGTCCTTTTTTGTTTTAAATAGACAGCAACAAACAATACAGAAGTGAATATATACACTGAATTAATATACTGTGGAAACTACAGTAAACCCCCGTTATATCGCGGTTCAGTTTTTCCGGTCCCACGTTTTTTTCTGTAAGGCCTATTAATTTTAATATAGCTTATATTTTCGCCATTTCGCAGCATTGTTAAAGAGTTTAAATCTCACGCGTCATGAAAGAATATCTTTTATGTGTTTAAATGTGTTTCTATTGTTTTAAAACTATGTTTTAAGACCTTAAAATGCTTTTTTTTTTTAAAGTACCGTAAAACTTATAATAACATGCATAGGGTGTATTTAAATAGGGTATTTCTGTTTTGCAGATTTTCACTTATCGCGGGTGGGTCTGGAACGTAACCCCCGCGATGGAGGGGAGTTTACTGTACTCAGTACACTATATGCACTGCAATAAATAATCTGACCTTTTCCAAAAGGCACAAATGTCTACATTGATGTGATATAAATACAATAATTCAAAGACTGCAAAAACAGACAAAATGTATTTACTTGGGAGAAGACATATTCAGTGTTGAAATCGGGAAAGAGTGATGGTGAAATCTCAGATTTTTCTACGCAAGCAGTGACGAATGAAGAGAAAGTTATGTCCTCTGGCTCCTGGAAGAGACAGTTGTGACCTCTGGCTCCTGAAAACACAATGAAGGAGTGGTATTTACCTCCAGTATTTATCCACCATGCAGCACTGCCCACCTTCATGATGTCATAGTCACACAGACCAATCATCTTAATTGTGCTCTTTCAACAGTGGGAGATAAGAATTGGGGTCATTTCTCCTCCAATGGAACATGTGGTTTCTTCCACCATTCTCAACAGGGACATGTTTCATGTATCCTCCTGGTTTAATCCCTAAATTGGCTTCATGCCTACTATTTGGACTGAATTATCAATAAAAGACAGAAACATGATAAATTAAAATTTTTAAGCGTGTGTTCTATTTGACTCGTGTAAAAATACAGTACGTAAATACCGTAAATACTTGCAGCACACAGTGAAGTGCCGGTACCCATGATGTGCAAGGACCCCATGGTATGCACGCCACTCATCACTCAGCACTGCTCTGCCTGGCCGGACATATTTCTGAATTATTGGCAAGAGATGTCTCCTGGAGTGCCCTCTGACCAACCTCAGGGTTGGTTTCCATCTTCGGTGGCAGACCTCCATAATTCCAAAACCCCATTTTTTTATGTGTCGCCATGTGTTTCCAAAACAGCCACGGTTATACTGTAAAACATTTGAACAATCATTACTTTTGTCTCAGCTAGAGCTTTGACTTAGTGATGAGTCAATAATAAAAAATACTAGCACATTTTTAAAAAAATAATCTTTCTAAACTATACAATTCCAGGAACACTGACACAGACAATATAGTCTGACAGTATTTTAACCTAATTATTTTCAACAGAAAACATTATTTAAAAATGTTATACAGGTTGATTATCCCTAATTCGAGATTTTGGAATATTTGAATATTCCGCGACATACGTCCGAGATCCGTTTCCGCGACTGGTTGACGAAATGGACGTTGGACGTTTGTTAGCATGGTATGTAGAAGTACACATGTAGCATGTAGAAGTTGTACACAACGCCAGGGTATTTGCAGTTGTAGAGTTTATACCTGCAACTGCTGTCCTCCCAATACTGCCCTTCTCCTTTCCCCTCAGACGGATGCACTCGAATGGCAGGCTAAAATAGGAGTTGCAACAGTGTAAGGAATTCATCAAATCGAGGAAATACCGTAAGCTGTCCCCCTGTTATAATTCATTTTACAAAGCAATTTAATTTACATACCAACTTCTAAACCGTCACCTACTAAACCGACTACACTGGTTCTCCCCGAGCCAGCAAATCTTAGTTCTGTAGAATAACAAATGCATTGTTTAGCACTAAAGTGTCCCCGGTACACATTACATATCCACGTTAAAACATTCCTGGAAATCGCGGTAATATTAAGCTACGTTGGTAAATTAATTAAAAATACCGACAACGAATGGGAACGCAGACACCTAGCGCTGTGTTCTGCCAGCAAGGATAAGAAAAATACTTCCGGGTTGCGACTGTCATAATAGAAGTCCTCAACAAAAACAAAGAAATAAACATCAAATATTAAAAACTTAAAACATATGTTAAAGGAAGTTATAGTTTGTAATATGTCACAAAAATACAGCATTTTATTCAGCTATTAATACAAATTCAAGTCTCAAATACTGAAGTGTCAAAATTGGACTGTAGAGGAAAAACTAAAGTATATGTCTCAATGAAAGTGGGTTGGGAATACTCAGGAAAATGTCTAGTATCCAAAACAAGTGAGTTTGACAATGGTGTGATGTCTCATGGCCTGCTGCTGGCATTTGCCTGGCACCATGTATTCACAGTGAATGCACCTGATTTTATGGACACACAAAAAACTAAAATAAATGTCTCAATGAAAGTGGATCCAGGTTATTCAGGAACATGTCTAGTAACCAAAACAAGTGAGTTTGATAGGCCGTGGCCTTAGAGTGCGGAGCCACCCCTGCTTGGGTGACCAGTGGCCTCCAGTCCTGTTTGGGTGACTAGTTGCCTGCAGTTCCGGAGCCAAGGGCTAAGACTAGATATTGGGAAGATGACTTAAGTTTTGGAACCCTGGTAAAATGTAAGCCAGGTGAAACTGAAGACGGTGCTTGGTTTTTCTCCAGCGTCTCCAACCATAAACCTGTAGTCAAGATCCACACCCTGGAGCCAGGCCTGACACTGTGGCCCTGGCCAGGCCCAAATTCCAGGCCAAACTCAAACTCCAACTGTGAGCCTGGGCTTACAGCACCTGGTATTCCCAGGAGGTCATCCATCCAAATACTAACCAGACCGGATGCTGCTTGGCTTCCGAGATCATACAAGATCGTTTTTTATTGATATAAAACAGGCACAATGGTACAATACGATTCATAAAATGAGTGGTGCAGCATCCAATACAAAAGTCACCAATAAAGAAAAGCAATCTGTACATATACAGACGGAGCAACCATACAGTGACCATTAAAAATGAGCAAAAAAAAAAAAGATTTAAAAAAAGAAGAAATATTACAAGAACAATTCAGTGGTGAAAAATCAACATTCAGGCTCACACCAGAAAACCATGAAAATTATCAGCTCAAAACTATTATTCTGAACAACAAGACTTGTAAACAAGAGAAAAAAGGGTTGTCATTACAGTCGAAAGCAATCAAATTAAATCTGAACAGTACACTCAAAAAAGTTAATCATGGCATAGTTCATTATTAAGTATTTGCATCTATTTTTCTTTTATTTAAATAATCATTTTTTGAAAATGTATTTATTCAAATTCCTTATAATCAGCCTAAATCTGTTAATTGTGAAAGCAATTACATTTAATCAGTTAAAACTTATGAACATGATTTAAACATGGCTAGCTGTGGAGCAAGCAGGATTGAATGAGTTAAAATGTATGAGATTGGTCTACATATACATGTAGGGAAATGGAATCGTTTAGAAGCCGAAATTACGCCAGAGTTCTCTTTGCCATCTCACCTCAGAGCAGCTCACGGCTGGATTGTGACTAGTAAATCACATCTGCACTCGTCATATATAATCCGGCAGTTATCAGTGTATTGTAGAAGTATAATTTTTAAGATCAGGCCTACCTTTGAACTAACATAACACTGGCAGATGTACTCAAAATGATGCATGTTGTGATACTTGTAAAATACAGTCATAGAAACAGTGAAGCCAAGCCAACACAACCTGGATGTAGTAACCTAATAGATGCTCTAGGGGTCAGTCTGTCTTGGATGTAATTCACTGCCAGACACACTAGGTGGCAATATAATTTTTAATAGATTGATGACCATGAGCAATAAATATTGGTGTCAAGGATCAAGCTAATGCTAGCACAAAGAAAAGGAGGAGAGCCTAAGGTGCTCCTCTTAGGGCAGGCTTTAGATACGCAGGGGAAGGCCTTAGATAAGAAAAGGAATAAAAATGGACGCGGGGTGATGGACCCCTCAGAGCGAATGGTGGTTACCTAGGTATTTACCATGATAAATTTGCCCTCCTTGTCTTTGATTGACGAGTCCAGACAAAATCAGACTGAGCGGTACAGCAATACTGCCACTCCTATTTTATAATCAGAGGAATGAGAAGAATAATAAACCTGGGAGGCCCACGACTTCAATTTCTCATGTTCTGCATCTGAGTCTCTTGTAAATATGTAATATTACTTCCCATATTTTTGAGCTGATCTTGAATTTTTCTTCGTCTTACTAGGCAGTGGAGCCCTTTTACATTGTATGTTATCACTTTAATACCCCCATTGTTGTTTATTTGGGTTTGGGATTAAATTTGGTATGCTACCTCTCGGGCTGATCTTGCAATTTCCTTTAATAGGCCTGTCTTCCCCCAAGACTGAACCAGGATCAAAATCTTGAATGTCGTCTCTTCCAATCAGCCTAAACATGTTGTCATCTTTAAAAAGACACTTTGTTTCAACCGTTGTTTTTACAAATACCAAAACAAAAAAAGGACAATGTATTTTTCAGCAAAATCAAAACCTCCCCAATAGGGGCCCACCAAGTGTGGAATCCCTCCTGCCATCCCTCCGACCTAACCTATAGGTTCCTAAAACAGGTAGTGGTGGCAGGGATAAGGTGTGTCCAGTGCCCCTATTAGAGCATGGGCCTAAACTGCCAGTTGTTAAAGCAGCAATACAGGATCTGCCAATAGTGCTGGACTGCCTGCATCTAAATCCCCTTGAGAGTTTTCAGCTAATGTGATCAACCCACCCTATGTAAATGTAAAATTAACCAATCTTTATGTTGCCAGATTTTTCTCATGGTTTTTAGGACTGAGAGTATAATTATAATCATTAATTATAATTTTTGTTTCTTTTATAACCAGCCCCAAAGTTATCATGATGATTTTCATCCACATATCAAATAAGCCTAACTTTAATTTGAGGGGGGAGGGAAAAAAGGGCATTTGTTCAATGTAACGTAAGTCTGATTTAACTGTCTATACATTCTAACCAACTCTCAGTCAGCCATGTCATTCCAATTTAGAGAACCTGGCGAGTTTCTTTTGACGTTAGCTCTGATATAGATTAAGAGGGGAAAATGTTGAGAATTAATCGCTTCAAAGTTCCTTATCAATGAACATGAAAGCTGTCCTATCGCGGGTTGGGGCTGCGACAGCCACCCAAGTTGGTGAAGTTCCTTTTCCCACATCTCTGCTACTGAAAGAGTTGCACTGATCTGCCTTAATCAGCTGCCTCCCAAGCAGAGTGAGAAGTCTTTTCTCCCGCCTGTTGGAAAACCTGCAGCATCACCAGGTAAGGTGACTTAAACTCAACTGCCTTTTTATGTCTCCATATTCCCTATATTTGTGTTGTGGGATGTTTGAATAATCATGGTCAATGGAAATAGGGTTCCCCCGTTGTAAGTTTTTCATGTCCCATGCTGTCTATAGGATTCACTGCTTTGTCTAGAAGTGTTGAAATTTCACCACGATGGATTGTGGAGATGCATTTGTGTTTGCTGGCTTTGCTGCAAAAGATCTGTGCGTTCGCCCAATGCCTAAATCTTCCTCTTTGGGTAGTTTGAGAAGTTCTTTCAGGTATTTTGATGTGAGCTCAGTCATGTTACTGTTACTTTCGGCTCCCTCCTTCACTCCCTAAATTCTCATGTTTGAGCGCTGTGAACGGTTTTCTAAGTCTTCACATTTCTCCTCTTGCTGGTGTTGCTTTTTTAACAAGTATGTTAACAGTCTGTCTGATCTATCGCATTGTTCTTCTGTCAGGCCAATTCTTTCTTCTGACTGTGACATGCGTTGTTCTAGTGTTCTGATTCTTTCATTCACTCGTTTTATGGATTCATCAATTTTTTCAGCTTACTTGTAATTTCTTTCTTCATGCTTTTCATCTCGCTGAACATCTCAACAGCTGCATCAGTGTTAGCAGTGCCTGTATTGCTAGCTACTGCTGGACTAGTGTTGTTACAACTATTTTTACTACTTCCCTCCTTCTTATGTCACTTAATTTTTGCCACAAGTTTGTTTCAAAATAAATGTGATTGCTGCATTCATGTTGGAAACCAATAATGTTTGTCTAGGGTAGGTTAAAGACAAGATTACAGGGCTGAATTTTTCACTGGAAGTTCCCGTCCCTTATTATTTTGCTGAGGATTATTTTGATTTTTTCATCCCATCTGTTGCTGAGGTAGCAAACGTTTCCCAGATGGATGCTCAGTAGCGGAGTTGGAAACCCTGCTGATGGAGTATTACCAGAGCATTGGCTCGCCTCTCTTACTTGCGTCTTGAATTGTTGGTATACAACCACTGCTCCACTGACTATAATGTCCAGAAAGGCTTCAAAAACCGTGAAAGATTTTCTGGTACAAACATTCGAACATTCAGTTGTTTGTTCCTGAGAAGTTACCATAAACAGGAAAAACAAACAATAAAAACAAAAGTACAGAGCTCCATAACAAGACAGGACATTTCCAACCAGTGAAGCCTGCAGACAGACTCTATTGCAGCCATTTGCAGTGCCATCTTGGAGAACATGGAGTTACAGCTCCCCTGTCTATAATTCTCACTGTGAAAATCACATTAGTTTAGTTTCTCATTTCCTAGCCTTGTTCATTATCAATGGAATATCATAGTTTGTCATAAAATGGACCTAATTAATGACATATATCACACATAAATGTATGATTTAGAAAATTATATTTTTATTAGACATTGGATCATTGCAAAATCCACAGAATGCATCAGCTCTACATTAAAGCTACATAAATGTCTGCAAATGCTTGAGTTCAGTATCGCTGGAATCAGCAGGGAAATTTAGTCAAAGCGCAATGTAGCTAACTACTTAATCAGATAGTCAACGTTAGCTACCGATAGTCTTGGAACAATTGACAAGAAAACAAAACAGCCAAACAAAAAGTATCTGACTTCTCTCTCTACCTGCCCGTCCAAACCCTGTCTCATCTACACCAGATGCAGATACAGAGACTGACTCGATCAAAGTTCTCAGGTACAGTCATCCCAGCCTGACTCAGTCAATATACAGTCATTGCCAGATGATGATAGCGAAGCGCAGCTAATTGAGTCAAACGTGCCTGTGGCTCCCCTGCTTGAAAGACAGTTTAAATCATCTTGGTTACAGGAGTTCACGTTAAGTTAAGACAAAGTGAAAAGTAAGCATGTGATGTGACATAGTGCCGTGAAAAAAGTTTTTGCCTCCTTCTTCACTTCCTGTTTTATTGCATATTTCTCACACTGAATGTTTTCAGATAATTAAATAAAATATGATTTTAGTGAAACCCATGTGAAGTTATAGTTTTTACATCATTATTTCATTCATTCAATAAAGATAGTTACAAATTACCAATATTGCCCCTGTGAAAAAGTAACTGCTTAAAACTTAATATTTGGTTTGACCACTCTCAGCAGCAATAACTGCAACTAAATATATCCTATATTTAGTTTTGAGCATCTCACATCTAGGAATTTTGGCCCACTCTTAATTGCATAACTGCTTTACCTCTGGCAAATGTGTTGTCTTCAAGCATTAACTGCTCTTTTCAGGTCTTGCCACAGCATCTCTATTGGGTTCAAGTCAGACTAGGCCAATTTAGCTTTAAATTTTGCTTCTTTTCAGCCATTAAGATTGGGACTTGCTCATACACTGAGGATCACTGTCCTTCTGCATCAACTAATTACGCTTCAGCTTCAACTCACGCATAGATTGTCAGACATTCAGTGTCCTGGAATACATGCTTTCTTCATGCAATTACAAGTCTTCTTGGTTCGGAGACAGCAAAACATTCCCATGCCATCACACTGTCACCCCCATGTTGCAATGTAGGTATGATGTTCTTAGAATATTAGAATATCCATTGAATATTATCTCAAAAGACTTGAGCATCTGAACAGCTGATAGGTCCGTTGCTGTAACGACACAGGGATGACCTAACGTTAAGAACGTGAGGAGATTAAATCGCTTGCAGTTTCACACGAGTTTACCACAGAATTTACTCAAAGAAGAGATCGCCATTCACCACTTCAGTCTGAAAACATGGAACCCAAACCAGCTCAGTTAAGTATTTCTTGAATTGTATTCGTATTATCATTGGTTAAGACTGCTATCTTAGCAAACTTAGCAAAATAGGTTCGCTAACTCGTTAGCCATCTAGCTATGTATTTACTGAGATGACTATGATTAGCTAATTTACAAAGACTTAAAGGTAAATTCTGAGTGATAACAGACATAAATATTGTCTGATGATGAAATTTTTCCAATAATCGCAATTTTCTTCTTTCTCTCCAATAAGAAAAACGAGAAGGGGAGAGATGTACAGAAATTCACTCTTCAAGGTAACTTCATCACTACAGCCTGACCTAACCTTTATATAGGAGCATAGCTACGGAAATAACCAATACCAATTAAACTATGAGACGGATTGTAACAATCGCTATGATCACACACCTTAATTTGCCATACAGTGTTTTAATTACGTTATGGAGTCAGCAGATATCGATGAAAATGCTATGCAGAGCAGCCCTTAAACGTTCAAAGCTGTCAGTACCTTCATTGTTCAGTATGCAAATAGTGAAAGTATCAGGCTGCATTTTCTTTTTTGTATGACATTGGGCATGCATTGGTAACCTGTGCTTCTCTTGTAAACTGCAAATAAGTTGGTAACTTGAGCTTCTCTTGTGAATGGTTATCTATGAAATATGCCTTTAAAACTGTACCTACAACTTACCCCCTACAAACTGTAATGTTAATAGAGGTGCAGTTACATAAAATCAATTTCTCACAGGAAAGTAACACCCGAAAAGGTGTGTGCATTTAAATACCCTATGTGTGGGGGTAATCCACTCAGGCCATACACATATTGGGATAGCTACATGAAGTAATTTTCTGTGTTTGAAGTAGGCTAGTCATTTTTCGCCACACCAAAAAAATCACTGGGTCTAAACTGGCCACCCCAGTAGGAAAGTTTTGGTTATGCCCCTGGGTGTCTGGCCCTCCCTTTTTTGAGACTAAGATCTAATGCTGATTAAGATTAAATAATTTTTGCACAGGGATTTTAAAAAGTATTAAAATTGTGTTTGAGCAGCATGAAACAATATTTTATTAGTCTTTGTTAGTAAGATATAGTCCCATACAAATACTTAACATGAGTAGCTGTGTTACTTTTCCATCATAAGTGTAATATGTTCAATTAAACAACATGATTTTAGAAACAGAATTAGGGTATGCTTGAGTTCAAACATCAATCATATGCTTTTACATGTAAACAAAACACAATCCAGTCTTGCAAGTAGCATAAACTGGTCAGTCATGTGAGGATTTGTATTCCTGAGGTCTTAAATATGACCAAGAAAGTGGTCTAAATTGTATAAAGAAGCCATACTGACTGAATATTATATGAATCCTCCGAAATGAAACTGTTAATTATCTTCATTTTTTGGAGATAATATTTTTCTCCAGCATAATGCTGCAGGAGAGTTAGATAGATAAACAATTTCAAAACAATTTGAGATAATGGGAGTCGAAAGCCACTCTTCTGTGTGGATTTTACATGGAATGACACACTGGCAACAGCCGAATGGGGAGCCTAGACGTACCATTCTTCTTTTTAAAAATTTGAATCCCTGATTTATCCCTTTTTCCCAACCCGAATGTTCAACCGAACTCGTTGATTACACCGCAGCACCCGCCCCTGACAGCTATGGGAGGAGAGGTCGCGCACGTGACTCCTCGAAATCATGTGTCGACAATCCCGCTTCTTTTTCACATTACGGCCACACCACCAGTCGCACACTGCCTATGACGTCGGAGGAAGACGTAGTCATCGTACAATCGGTTCGCCGCAAGCGCCCAAGCAGCCCCGTGGAGAGCGCTATTGCGATGAACCAACATGAGATGTTTAGGCCGACCTACCCCGTATTGAACTCCCGGCGACTTGAACAGTTCTACTCCATACAAAAACAAGTTTGCTAAGATAGCAGTCTTAACCAATGATAATACTTATACAATTAAAGAAATACTTAACCGAGCTGGTTTGTTTTCCATGTTTTCAGGCTGAAGTGGTCATCCCTGTGTCATTATAGCAACGGACCTATCAGTTGTTCAGAACTCGATTGTTGTGTCAGCCAACAATCAAATCGCCTGGCTGGAACTTTTTTCCCCTGACAAGGCCCAGTTTTGCCCTGTGTTTTTCTTATTGTAGAGTCATGGACACTGATCTAAGCTAATGCTAGAGAGACCTGCAGTTCTTCTGAACTTTGTGGTTTGCTGGTGTCCAAGAGCCGTAGAAATGGCTTTGTAACCTTTTCCAGACTGATATAGCTCCACAAGTTTTTTCCTCACTTGTTTCTTGGAGTTCCTTTGATCTTGGCATCCTGTGCCTGTAGAAATCTTTTTTTTCTTATTTCTGATGGCAAGACCTGAATATGGTTTTAAAACTCAGGCAGAGATGATTGCAGTCAAGTGTGGCTTATATTCCCCTGAATTTCAATGACAAATTTGTTGATTTCTTTGTTTTATAACTAAGGGGGACAAAATCATGTTGGGACCTTGGCTTGGCCCTGTTACAGGAAAACAATGTTAAGGAAGATTAAAAAGATGGATAGAAAGCTATTTCACCTAATGACTGGTTGTACAAATTCGTTCACACTGGATAGCCTGCTTGGTTGAAAAATAGCAATAGGGGCAACATGGGCAATTGGTGACTTTATTGAATTAATTAAATAATTATTTAAAAACTATGTTTTTATGTTTGCTTGGTTTTTCCTTGTCTATTACACCATGATTATGTGATTGATGATTGTCTGAAACAATTCAGTGATTATCTGAAACAATTCAGTGATTAACTGAAACAATTCAGTGATTAACTGAAACAATTCAGTGATTATCTGAAACAATTCAGTGATTACTGAAACAATTCAGTGATTATCTGAAACAATTCAGTGAAAGAAATATGCAATGAAAGAGAAATTTAAGAAGGGGGCAAATAGCTTTAGCACTGTATGTATTTTTAATTTATTTCACATGAGACATGTAAGGAGATTTTGGCTGCTAAAAATTTTATTTGGCTCCTAAATAATTTGGGGTTTCCTAAAGATTTTTTTTTGTCTGGGGCGCTGATACCTGACTGAAAGGTTAGCATATAGGTAGCCTCTCCAACAGTGAATTTGGGAGGGACACCTCACTGAAACATTTTTGGTACATGTTTTCAAATGTGAAACAAGGCTGTAGTTGTATGAACTACTGTTCTGTATGTTTGGGATTGTTACTTCTCTTTAAATTTCCAGAGGTGGGAAAAACAATTAACACCATTTTTATTTTTATTATTCAGGAGGGGGGCATACTCCATAAAACAATACAACCATGCTGCATATTGTGCTGTATGGTTGTATTGTTTTAAAATTAACACCTACAACAGATTGTATGAATCTAAACAGTAGCATGTATGCATTCCTGTAACTACTAAAATGATTGTTTGGTCTTGTTCTTCTAGCATTTCTGTCCTGTTCGTCAAGGATTCATGCAACCAGCCTTCAAGTACAACAGCAGGGGTGAAAAGTGGGTGGGTATTATTATTATTATTGTTGTTGTTGTTGTTATTATCAGTAGTAGAAGTAGCAGTCATATTTAATAAGAAGGTGTCAGGAATCAGGCATGGACTAAAAAGCAGACACATTGTAAAAATAAAGGAGAGTTCATTTTCAGTCAAGCCGAGATCCAAAATCCAAAAAGCGTTATCAAGAGATTCAAAATCCAAAAATCAGAGAGAAAGCAGTGGTCAAAACCAGCCTAAAGATTGCGGACAAGATCGAAGCATTCCAACTGTAATTTTCAACATTTCACAGCAAAAGAAGAAAAGTTCATTTTGTTCTGGAGCTCTTAACATCATCAGTTTTCCTTTATGTAAAGAGTGAATACGGACAAGATCAAATGTGAAGCCATGGATCAAAACAGTCAAGCACACAACTTCTGGAGTTTATAACCCAAATAATATCCAAGGTTTCTGATGTTGATTGAAACATACTGTTTGAATAATTGCAACCCATTGGCTATCGTTGAAGAAATATGGTCTTAAGTGATTACTGCATTTGACTTTGTTATCCCCTGCTGTGGAGGGAGAAAAAAAAACAAATTCTGTGGAATAAATTGCGCTCCAGTCATCAACTAAGATGTGCTGTCAGAAGTTGTCTGTTATGACAAATGTAAAAAAGAGAAAAAAATTCTGAAAAGTAAAAAAAAAAAAAGTGCTCATGTAATTCATTGGAGATGGTTCCCTGAAGCTTGAATCTTCCGTAAAGAAAAAATTCCTGGGACATTAAACTTTGACCTTTTCCTTGGACATTATTTACCTGGAATGTGTCCTTGTGACAGTGACATAACTTGTACCTAACAATGGAATTAGAAAGGCACATTCACATCATAACATTATACATCAAACCCCACTGAAATATGACCTAAATTTTCCCCAATGGATATCCTCAGTGATGCACTGGGAATTCTGGGTAATATGTGCCCGTGTCTGTGGTCTGCTCCCACACCAGGGCCTTCACCAGCAGTCTTATTATTTTACCTTTTTAACAGTTTTACTGCTATTATTTTTTAACTATTTTCGTGCTCTCTCTAGTTATTTTACTAAACTTTTTAAATGCGCTGACTGCATGACAGGAAAATTTGCCTTTACATCGTTTTATTTAACGGACTTTCTCTGGTCTCTGGTTTGTTTTTAGCCTGGTGGCTAAGCTTGCCTCCCCATGCCACCATCACCCTGCCTGATTATGTTCTCGCTCACCTCTCTGCCTGTATGTATGGACTGTCTTTGCCGGGATCAAAAAATCAACCATCCCTTGGATTCCTCCCATCTCCACCGCTCCACCGATCCATTCCTGGATCCAACAAGGGAGCTAAACCCAAGGCATCAGCAAGTTCGATTCCCAGCCTGATGGATTCCTGGTTGGTTGTAGTCAGGGGAAAACGCTCCATGTGTCCACACTGCATGAAATCAGGCTGGAGAACAGGTTCCCTATCCTGGACAAGCAAGAGTTCCCCTGTCCAGTGAAAAACAAACCGCTTACAAAGTAACGTTAAACATCTGAAAACAACACCCTCAGTTGGGCAATACAGTGGCTCTCTGGATGAATACTTTTTGTAAAAACAAGAAAAGAAAAAGAAACCATTTTATTGGTACATTGTAAATAAAATATTCTATTAATGATGATAGGTTAATCATGTAATAATGAAAAAAAATATACCCAATCATTTTTTAGGGCCCCAATCAGTCATAGGCCCTTAGAATTGTCCTAAAATCCCCCTTATGCACCTAAGAACTTGGCACTTTACACACAACAATAGGATGTAGTTATTTTTAAAGGCCAGTAGATGGCGGAAATATTCATGAAGTAACTGAAATGCAACACAATGAGAACTTTAAATTCTCAAATTGTGTCCAGGGGCCTCATTTATAAAACTTTTCTTACTTTCGTGCCTAAATAGTTACGTACGCCAAAACCTATGAGTTTGCGTACGCAAAACATATGCATGTTTCCTGTTATAAATCACAACTAATCCTACAACTGTGCGTGCGTGAACGCGCACCACAACCACACCCTGAAACACCCACATTTAAGCATATATGGTGCTCCGGAAGTCGAAATCAATTACATAAGATCTATAAATAATGTGTAGAACAGAGCAATACATTTTAAATGCGATAATGGCAGCGAACAGGGGAAACAAAGAAACTGCGAAAGAAGCTGCGAGATCGAAGCTTTCGTGTCCTAAACAGAGAAAAAATATAATTTCAGGTGGCCACAGCACTGGGGTAACAAATACAAAAACACCTTGCTTGGCAGGAGGTTACCGCAGCTGTCAATTTCTCAGGTATAGAGAGCTGCATGCAGATCAAAATAAATGGTAATAAATAAAAAATAAATCAATCTCAGATGGTCCGACATCAAGCTTGAGGCAAACAGGCTTCTACTTGCTGAACTGCAAGTGTATGGGAGGCGGTATGGAACAGGCTCTGTCGATAGTGGCTGGCTGATTATCGGAGTTGAACTGTTCATCAAGTGTGAAATGATCCTGGCCATTGTGCAACCACATAATGTCGGTGTTATTTGTGCATCGCAAATCACTCGCATGTTTAATGAATGGTGTGACAGGGTGGAGAGGACTTAAAGGCGAAGATTGCAGGAAATAGGTGCAGATGGTGATATTTATTTACAGGTGGTGTAATGGTGCTCAGGAGTATATATATATTTACAGAAAGAAAAAAACAAAAACTATACAAAAACTGAAAAACAAAAACTAAGGGGGAGAAATAATGGCCAGCTGGCTAAACCCTCAATGAGGCCCAAGCACAGACCCACTCCCATCCACCTCTCTAATTCACACTCACAAGACCACCAACAAAACAACAACCAACCAACTCGAGGCACTCTAAACACCCTGAGTAGCCCCTCCCACCAGGCACCTTCCATTAACAAAAAAAACAATCAACATTTAACAGAAAATAACAAAACCAAACATACAAAACATGGCCATGCTAAATTCCAATCACATTCATCAGAGAAAAATGAACCCAAATCATGAAATGCCCCACTTCCTGTTTGGCAGTGGCTGGTTTTCACCTTAATGTCAGTTAGATAAACCAAGTACATTTCCTCACAAATACAAATCAATAAATGCATTTTACACGTTAGTTTCACCAGCTGCTGAAAAGAATGTTAGCTGTTAAAATTCTTCACCGCCGCACAGACAGGCCTTATTCGGTAAAAGCGGTCTTTTCAAACAGCTATTTGTGCAGTTGCACGATCATAACAACACACAATACTGATGTCTAAATGTTGCCGGCAGAAAGTACTGAGTGTGGTGTTGCGGTGTTTGTGTTGTGCGTCTGTAGCAATTAATGACAAATGGAAATTCTAATTATTTACTTAAACCTATTCATCCACTGACTGCACCCTTATTGCAACGTGAGAGCAGTCGATTGCACCAGTGACATAGGGAAAGCCGGTCATCTCTGCAAATTGCTTTTTGATGTTTCCTCTGTGTAGTAGAACTTGATATACATCGATCTCAGGGACCATCCATGGTATGACATGGACTGAATGAGGGCTGGGATATATCCGACCGGTCCGCTATTTCCCGCTGGACACTCCCCGTGGCCAAGAACCCCAGAGTTGACAGGATTTTCAGATGGGCAGGTATTGAATGGTTGCTACGTGTAGGGCGCTCCAGAACCAGCCTCAATTCAGCACAGAGTTCCAGGAGTACAGTCATGTTAAGCGAAATTGACTTATGAGCTAATCGTCATCGTGGGCAAAAAAAGGCGGAACAGTCCCTCAAGACACGTTCCGTCGCACCATTCAGTTCACAATATCTTCATTGCCAAGGCAGCCATGGTCATGCTGTCTTGCTATCCTCACACGCTTTCAGTCTATTAATGTGAACAAAATACATTGACTAATAATGATTATTAGTGATTGCTGATTGGTCATATCTGTTCAATCTGTTAATTTTTCATTTATGGCCAAAACAACATTGGTTACGAAAAATAATGTGATCCTAATTAATCATTAAGAAAAAGGAAACTATAGTGCAGATTTCTTTTGGTCTCTTGGGTGTGCTATTTAGAGCAAATATGTGCCCTAAATGTGTGTACGCATTTATTTGTCCTTTTTAGTAGCACATTTTGCAATATTGCAGTAATTTCTAATTTATGCTATAAGGATTTATGGGTACAGACAGTCTCAGGGTTACGAATGTCTGACTTACGGACAACTCCTACTTGCTAAGTGACTGGCCTACTATATTAAAAATTCAAGTTAAATACAATGGTCCGTAGTAAGGAACGCACGGACTGCTTTGTGGCACTCATGAAAACATACCGCATACCATTCATTGAGAAAATTGTTCTGGGGAAATTAAAGTCTAAAAATAAATCCATACCTCAATTGAGCAATTGTAAGCACACTTTTAGTAAAATGTTTGTTTAAAGAAGGTAGACATTTTATTATTAGTATGTACTGTATTATTGTGTTTAAGTTGTTTTAGTGTATTTGGAAGTGTTTTATATGCATTGAAAGGTAAAATATATACTATATACTAAGAGAAACGTTTGGGTAAGTGACGGTAAATACAAACCATATGTACCTGTTCCAGAGGCGATTTCTCTAAGACTGCAAAAGAAGCTCAGCTTCCCCTAAAATGTCAAAAATTAAATGGTCAAATATGTATGGTTGTGTACAGGAGTGGAACCGGCTCTGCGCCCGTGGGACGAGAGCGGAGAGCATGATGGGTAATGAGTGCGCTGGCCCTGCCGGTGAACCCTGCTAATCATCTACCTCCTCCATGAGGGGGTCACAGCGAGCGCACTAGAGTATTGACCGACTGTCAGCTCAGAGTATGTCTGATTAACCTGAGGGGAAAACGGGTTGAAGCAGAAATTGACTGACACAAATCGACTGACTCGATGTTGTTAACTTCTCATACATTCCCGTAGCGCCGTTTTCTTATACGGTCTATGGTCAATGTATTTGCCTGTAGAAGCTGAGCATCCATGCGCTTCTATGGGACTGCATGGAACAGTTTTTTTCATTGCCTCGAAACTCGACGGTAATTGGATAAATGCCATGATTTATCCAGCGTCTCTGGGGGTGAATGGAGCTGTGGGCGGACCTTGGCCAGCCTGGACGCTGAGCTTCCGCATGATGATTGGAGGATCAGTCGAAAGGCTAAATCCTGTTTTGATTGACAGCAATTTTGAGATATACAGCGACACTTGAAGTGAAGTAGAAAGAAAAATTGCAACCCATTTGTTGGTATTTGCTTGGCGAAATTACTTGTTCATTTCTTACACTGTAAATAAAACACACATAGTATTTCCTTGTTTCAGTTTAACATAATTTCAACATTTCCTTGTTCAAGTTTAATATCGTAGATCGTTCAATCAGTCATACTGTTGGCTAAGTTGAAGTGAACTAGCTAGGTAGCAAGGTGCACACGATGGCAGACAATGCTAATATTGTCGACCTCATTTTGGCAAAGCCATTTGATAGTCTTCCTTACTAGGAGAAAGTTAGAAATAAACAGCAGGGCAGATCAACACCTGAGATTGATTTGGTGCAAAAAGTAGGGAAAAGTAACAGGTCTTTTCAGCTCTCCTGGTATGACAAAGTTAGCTGGCTGACTGAAAGTGCTGTGACAAAGAAAATGTACTGTTGGCCATGCCTCTTGATGAAACCATCTCAGGGATGTCTTGTCTGGTCAAAATTGGGTTTTGGGGATCTGTCTAAATTTGACTGGGCATATAAAAGACATGAAAAGAACAATGAACATGTGAGTGTATGTGCAAGGTTAAGTTGCCTAGGCAGGGTCAGGGTTTAACATGCAATTAATGAAAGTGCTCGCATTCAAGAGGCAAAACATTATGAAACAGTCAAACAATACAGGGCCTTCCTAAACCGCCTTATTGATGTGACTTCCTTGCTTGGCCGCCAGGAGCTATGAAAAGGAACGGAGGGCAGAATTTATGTATAAATAAACTGACAAATTTTATGATGTAAGCCGACAATGAGCTTCCCCTCTTTGAAAGACCAGCAGCCGCCACCCACCTGTTCTGATTTACATACATGCTTACATACACTTGAAGACAGACTTTAGACTGGATCTCGTTCGTAATAATGGGGACAGGATGTATACCTACCTCTCAATTATAGCCTATACTATACTGTGTTTAAAGAATAAAAAATATTAGGTGTACAACAAGCAGTTTGTGTCAGATTATAATGATATGGTGATGACAATAACAACAGGCAAATAAAAAAAACAACACATGGCAATATCTATGAGTAATCTGATGGGGAAAACGGCACACAAAACAATCAAGCTTCGACAACATATAGAAATGTATAGGACTACAAATTCTCAAATAACATACTTTCGCACAGGAGGGATGAAGGAATGGGATCAAGAGCACAGGTGGTAGGACGGTGAGAAAGGAGAAGCTTGGAGACCTCTGTCACAAAACAGGAAGGGCCCAAACGCAAAAAATACAGTGCAAGGATTTTTTTGGGGCAGAATCCAAAATCGTAGTCAAACAGGCAAAGTCAAAAAACCAGGAAGGCACAGCAACAGTACAAAAACAGTCCAATAGAGAGGTCAGGAGGCAGGCAGAGGTATGGTAACGGGAAGACACAGCAAAAGGTACAAAATCAGGAGACGAGAATAAAAAAAAAAAAAAAAAACAGAAAACCGAAAAACAGGTGATAACGGGCGGGCAGGCAGGCAGGCAGGCAGGCTCATAGTGTGCACAGAGGACAAACAACTGAGACAAACTCGCAACAAGCAACCAAAAGAACAGAGAATAAATACACACGACTTAACAAGCAAATAAGACAGGGCAGGTGAAACAGATCATCAAGGTAGGTAACGAGGAGGGCAGGGAAACACACTGACAGGAAAAACAAACACACATGGACAGGGAACGAAAAAACACGAAAACAACCGAACAAAGCAGACAGAAAACACAAGAAACCAAAACACAAGTTACACAGTATTACTGAAAACCTCAGTGTCGGTAAGAGGGGAGAAAGTGGAGAAGGACAAGGAAGGTGTAGAGGGGGAGGAGGAAGGAGGGGGAGAGGAAGACAAACAGGTGTTGTGGATTTCTGCAATCTTTCCATCAAAGTAAGATGCATAGTCATCCTCAGAGAAGGAAGATTGAGGTTGGGGGGAAGGGGGGCTGAGGAGAGAGGAGAGAAGGGAGACTAGCTGACGAGGATTTGAGGATATATGAATCTTAGATTGAAAGAAATCAGCTTTAGCAGAAATGATAACTTCTGCTAAAGCTAGTTTCTTTCAATCTAAGATTGAAAGAGGGGAAAGTGGTGAGGAGAGACTTGTAGGACGTGAGGTCAGAAGGCACCCTGGATTTCCTCCACCCTCTCTCAGCTGCCTGAAGCTTGTCGAGGATGTCGGTCATCCATGGGTTAGGAGGAGAGTAACGTACGGGCTTGGAAACTAGTTGAAGTCACCTAGAAGGATTCTGGGAAGGAGCTGAGCAGGGAGTCCAGCTCTTGGCACATGGCAAGGCAGCGATGACAGGGAGTGAGGATAGCTAGGAGTGAAACCACTGGCTCCCTTCACTCCCACAGATGGGCTCCCTTGCCTTCAAAGCTCACCGTGGGAAATGCAAGCTTCTCGGTACTGTACAAATAATCACTATCCTCCTCCTCACCACCGTCATCATCATTGTCACCGTGCATTCAGCATTTATTATATCCAGATGGTTTTAATCTGTTGATAACTGTACTCTTTGTTTGAAGTTTGTGTGCTATTGTGAAAGCTACAACATGATACTGTTTAATTAAGCGGATGCTTGTATGCTGATGCAATACACATATCTGTATTTTGCATCAGTCTGTGTGTAATAAATAATAAAGTTTACCACACAGTCTGCACAATAGTGGATGTTTCATGAGCGTTCAAGGTGCAGAATTTTTGCAGGTCATTTCAATGTACTAATATTACCTGAAATTGCAGAGAGAACAAAGAGCACAATTATTGAAAGGTTAGAGCCATCTGTGGATGTAGCAAATCATGCAATAGTTTGCAAAGAACAGTAATTCTATCACAAAATGAAATTGTATATTTGTGTTGATTAGTGTTGATCATTCTGTTTTATTGTTACTCAAGAATGATAAATGGGAACATGTTGAAATATCGACAGGATTAAAGGTAAAATTTGTGCCTGCTTCCAGCTGACCGGCTGACATGTCCCTACCGTACCCACGCCATTTAAAATCAGAAATTTTTCCCTTCCGAGACTTTTTCAAAGTGCTGTTAAGACGTGCAGTTATATTAAATAACTCAGACAAAAACTAGTATCCAAGTATTCTCAATCATTTAACAATTTGAAGCAGGGCTGAACTTTGCATGAGTGTTTTGGTTGAGAATGATTTGCTTTATTTACAGGAACACAGACAGAAAGGGAGTCAACATTCCCAACACAGACGTCATCCTCAAGTTCTTCAGCTGCTGTCCAGTTGGTGAGGTGGAAGAAGATGGGGAAAAAAACATGAAGAGAAAACCCATCAATGAAAAAGAAAAAGAACTCCATAGCTCTAGAGGCAATTATGCAAGTAAATTAAAAAAAATTAGAAAATTAAAATCTGTTTAATAAAATTAAAAGCCAAAATTTGTTTATTTTTGGCCTGGAACTTCCCAGAGGTGGCAGATGGCAAAACCTGATAATTTTAACTGCAAAGCTTTATTTACTGTGCAGTACTGTGGAACTTCATCCTTTGACAATATCAGTTAAGAAAGAACCATAATGCAAGGAGATTCAGCACCATCTGAAGGAACCATTTCCCATCACCCATAGCATCTAAAGAAGTTCTTTCACTTAACATGTTAATACAGTGGCTAAGTACTATTTACTGTTAACTTACATTGTCTGCACTTACTGCTCTTAGAGCTCTGTATGTTGCTGCTGCTGACGGGCAGTTCATTAACAAACTAATCTTTTCAAACAAATCTGTCAAATAAACAAACTAAGCCGGATTGTCTCTGTTAAAGAGTTTTTAAATTTAGCTCTTTACCGAAGCACCTAGACTTCTATCTGCAATGCCCACTTCTCCTTGCCTCCTTATAGCCCCTTCAAAATACAATGACTTGGTGAATTACACAATGGCCAATGGATACATCAATCCAGCATTTGTGTGACAGCTGATTGGCTTACTTTGAAGTGAGTGAAACAGCTGCAAATGAATGACATGCTGTCATTATGTGAGCCACAGAGCCAGCAAACAAGAATGAAAGGAGCTACAGAGCCACTGAACTAGTGCATGAGCCATAAAGCAAGAGAGACATGAACTGGTTTGGACTGAACCGAAAATACAGTGTAATTCAGGCCGAATGTAATACCATTAGCAAACAGTGCAGTGCACATTCAATGGACCAGTGGAATTATTCAGCTATTAAAGATTTTCAGCAATCCATGTTGATAAGTCAAACACAGGAACATCATTGGTCAGAACTTCTGCTTCATCTTCCTGCTTCGTTGCTTGTCCAATGATCTACCATCACCGCTGGAACTATCACACCATTTGGGATTTACTTCACCTTTTTTTGGTTTGGCTGCAGTTGGGAGTAGCTCTTTGTATTCCATAGGAGAGACAAGCATTGGCTGGGTAATCTTCATTTCATTCATCTGTGATCTTAAATTTTCCTGTTTGTCCTTGTCTTAGTGTCGTAAATCGTCAAATAAACATTTCAAACTATTTCATCTGCAAGTGTATATATATTTCTGGTAAAAGTTTATCCACCAGACTGTTCATTTCTATAAATGAACTTGGTTATTTAATTAATAGTTATTATGTTTAATAGTAATTCTTTAAGTTAGCCAATTCTAACGTATTACCTGGTGGTTAGGTGAGGAGTTTTGGTAGTTAGCATCACTTGTATTTGGTATTCCGAGTGCCGGATGTTAAACGAGGGCTTTAAATATTAGAAAACCCTGGATTCAGAGAATTGTTATTTTTCTTAAATCCTCACTTCCCGACAATGTTATCAAGTTTTGTTTGTAAGTCAAGTAGTTTACATTTATCTCCCTCAGCAAGACTGTCAGGACTGAACTATGAAAGTGTTATTTCAGTAAGGAGTTTTTCTCTGTAGCCCTCTTTATTAAGTCACTACCATATTTTCTCATATTTCAAAAGTTCCCACTAGCTACCATATGAATTTTCTTCTTGTGCCAGTTAAAAGAAATTTGTTCTTTTACTTGTGTAATTGCAGTTTCATGCTTCAAATGAGTATTATTCAGTTTCCATGAGGATTATCTTTTTATATTAGGACTACAATTAAAAAGATTGATGCTAATAACTGACTGAAATATTACTTAAATCAACAGTTTTTGAAACAAGCCAAAAATCAATACGTGATCGTCTAGAACCTTGCTGCTCCAGGTCAAAAATCTTTTGGATTTGTCATTAAGAATTTTTTTCAGTTGCATGCCCTAACTTAAGCACTTTGTTGAATAACAGCCGTTTACTTGTTTACACATCCTAAATTTTCATACAGCACTTGAAATGATTTTAATAATTATTTCTTTTATCACAAATTCAGGAGCATTTCATCACTACCATAAAATAGAAACTGTGGTGTGAAACATTCCTTAGGTAACACAGTGAGTGACTGTGGTGTGAATATCCCCAAGGTATCCAGTGACGGTAAAATTAAATATTCCACAGGTAACGACAGGTTGGTGAGTATTTACCACATAATGACAGTGACTGTCGTGTGAAATATCATGTCATGTGGATTCCTACACTGACTAGAGGCAGCAGAGACTCTTAGGCTATTTTTTTATTGTGAAAGATTTACTGTTGCCTGGTTTGGGAAATTCCCATTCAGCTTCTGTTGTGGTTTCAGTAATTCTATCACAAAATGAAATTGTATATTTGTGTTGATTAGTGTTGATCATTCTGTTTTATTGTTACTCAAGAATGATAAATGGGAACATGTTGAAATATCGACAGGATTAAAGGTAAAATTTGTGCCTACTTCTAACTGACATGTCCCTACCGTACCCACGCCATTTAAAATCAGACATTTTTCCCTTCCATGACTTTTTCAAAGTGCTGTTAAGACGTGCAGTTATATTAAATAACTCAGACAAAAACTAGTATCCAAGTATTCTCATGTATTGTATTTAACAATTTGAAGCAGGGCTGAACTTTGCATGAGTGTTTTGGTTGAGAATGAGTTGCTTTATTTACAGGAACACAGACAGAAAGGGAGTCAACATTCACAACACAGACGTCATCCTCAAGTTCTCCAGCTGCTGTCCAGTTGGTGAGGTGGAAGAAGATGGGAAAAAAGCATAAAGAGAAAAACCATCAATGAAAAAGAAAAAGAACCCCATAGCTCTAGAAGCAATTATGCATGTAAATTAAAAAAATTAGAAAATTCAAATGTGTGCTATTTGTTTATTTTTGGCCTGGAACTTCCCAGAGGTGGCAGATAGCAAAACCTGATCATTTTAACTGCAAAGCTTTATTTACTGTGCGGTACTGTGGAACTTCATCCTTTGACAATATCAGTTAAGAAAGAACCATAATGCAAGGAGATTCAGCACCATCTGAAGGAACCATTTCCCATCACCCATAGCATCTAAAGAAGTTCTTTCACTTAACATGTTAATACAGTGGCTAAGTACTATTTACTGTTAACTTACATTGTCTGCACTTACTGCTCTTAGAGCTCTGTATGTTGCTGCTGCTGACGGGCAGTTCATTAACAAACTAATCTTTTCAAACAAATCTGTCAAATAAACAAACTAAGCCGGATTGTCTCTGTTAAAGAGTTTTTAAATTTAGCCATTCAGCTTCTGTTGTGGTTTCAGAAAGGAGCCAAATCCAATTCTGCTAACACATACCGTGACACATTGTGAAAATCCTATCAGAGTAGTGTTGCAGACAGGTCATTTCCTAGTGAGATCACATTGTAAGGAAAAAAAAGGTGCAATTTTGATCTACTTGGGAAAGACTTCTTTATTTACAGGAATGGCAATTGTCAGAAATATGTGAAACGCACTCTGGGTTCATTGGAGTCCAAATGAACCCTGAGCCCTCAGTGAAAACCTTCTTTATACAGATACATAGCTTTGATTAGGATTAGACGATAATTAAATAACCATCAACCTCCCATCACTGGTCTAGTGAGGGTAGTTCCTGTGGTTGAATACAGTAGGTGTGATAATTGGATTATCTTCCCTAGCCAGAACAGCTCTCAATCATCCATCACCGGTTTCTTTAGAAGTATCAATTGCCTACGTCTAGCTGCAGCCAAAGTGACAACTGACATCTGTGAGCAGAACTGTGGCTACAATAAGGCCATCTAGACAAATTCTAGACAAATGAATACAGGTATTTGCATACCTTTGGTGAGATGGTCTGTGCTCTCTTATGCTGTACTGGGTGTGCTGGTTTTAGGTATTTGGACCAGAATCCTACAGCATGATGTCCCTTTAACAGTGCCAGGATAATAGTCATGAGCCTTATATATATAGTTTCTACGGTGTCTGTCCGGCCCAGATGAGGATGGTTTGGTCCTAAGAAACGCGATGTCCCTCACAAAAATGCATCTTCCCCATCCCATCTTCCCCGGACATAACAGTTTTAGGGGCTCATCCGGGATATAATGCCACCTAGTGGGGGAAAGTGGGAATTGCAGTGCTTGTGTGCTTTACAGGTAATTTAGACTTTAATTATTAGAAATTGCGTTTGTGCTGCAAAAATTTTTGGTGACCCCTTCCATTCAGGAATTGGAGCTCTGTCTTGAGGCAGACTTGCTTGCTATAGCAGAGCACTTTGGGTTGCCATTAGCAAGGTCTATGGCAGTTTCAGGCACCTGTTATATTTTCTTCCCATTTCATTTAGAAAATTATGAACCTCAGCACATCCTCTCAGCTGTGTCACTTCCCTCTGTCAGTGACATCACTGATTACACAATCCAGGCAATGAAGTCATGTGTTCAGCTTAGGCAATTAGCCTCACCCTGATACCTCCAGGGCCACACCAAAAATCATCAAACTTCTTATACATCCATCTTCAACATTGTAGGCTGTATTGCAGTTACATATATAAACAATACCAAGCAGTGTATATATGTCTGTATATGATAAATCAGCACGAACTGGCAATACACCTGTAGAGTCACCCTGACGCCATTAAAAGTGCCTTCTATATGTTTGTGTTTTGATGAATTATTCATTTCTGCATCCCGTTATTTTTAGTGATTTGGATCAATTCTCACCAAAAGGATTAAGGTATCATTTTCCAGTTTTTTCTCAAATATGTTTTTAATTCTCTCCGTAAATTGTCCCTTCATTTTGTGACACCCTGCTTGCAGCTAATTGAGCACCACTACGCACTTTGTGATTAAAGGTGTAAAAGTGGTAAAGGCAGTGCACAGCTTCTCTCCATTTTATAGTTTTGCCCGTTTCACAGTTGGGCCTGTGTTTGCTGTGAATGCCCCACGAGGACAGCAGCACAGTCTTCCACTGGCCACATTCATGCACTACGATGCTGCCATTAAGAACTTTCAATGTTAAGACTAACAGAGTCAGTCTTAAATCTGCACCCACACTCACATTGACAGGAACACAAGAGCATACCCATATACAGAACCGTGTGAACAGGCCCCTTAGCACAGCCAGGCAGCCGTGCAGTAACATTTCACACACAGGTCTCCTGACTCATCTGGGCAGTCAGTCAGCACTATGATTTGTCAGGTAAGCCCGACAGAAGTCACCACCTGGTCGAGCCAGTTCTCAGGGTACTTGGTAATTTGGGATTGTGGGTATGGAACATTCCTGGGGTGTAACTGCATGTAGATATAAAGAGTTGGGGAGGAGATCAGTTCAGGATTGACAGAGAGTGAATACAACATGAAGGGTTTTAAACTGGTTAACTTCTCTTTCCTTTTTTTCTTTTAGTTGTTTGTTGTCAGGTGCTTTCTTCCTGTAGTCCTTTGGAAGTTAGGGATGATTTTAGTGAACGAGTATGAGTGAATTGTTGTGGCCTGGTAGGGGAATGCTTAGCTGTGCAGCATGTAGCAAAGATCAGAGGCAGATACAAGAAAGACTGTGAGCATCGGCACTGTGATACAGGACCTACAGCAGAGACTGTGAGCGTCGGCACTGTGATACAGGATCCAAAGGAAGCACTGAGGGCAGAACTATGATGCAGGACTGTAGCAGCCAATAATATAATAACTACTGTTAATGTAATATTTTTTCCATTCTTAATGTAATAAAAGTCAATAATGTAAAAACATTTCTGAACCAATAACGTAATTTTTTTTAACGTAAAGTTTTTTGCTCACAATGTAATAAGTTATTACATTATTGACTGGTTATGACATTATTAGCTGGATTAAAAAAATCATTAAAAATAAATAATTGGAGCCAATATTGTAATAATATACTTATATCACTATGTTTCAATTTTATTTAGTATCAAGTGTCAGACGTCTATAACATTTACCCTTACGGTTGCTTCTCTAAAATAGCTGCTCAAAAACGTTGACCAATCCTGACCCCTGACTTTTAGTCCTAACTCACATCCACACACGCGCGCGCACACACACACACACACACACACACTTACTCTCTCTCTAGGAATTATGACTGTTTATTTGTTTGTGTAGCTTGATGGTTAGACTTTTCTCTGGCCCTGCCTACTACTCCCTAGCCATTTGAGCATCAAATGAAGTGGGAGCACACATGTTTGCAAACACTTCCTCGTGTTCTATAATATGAAATCTATACCTCTTTGAAGATGTTGTGTTCTCAAATAAAAAAAGACCACCACTACTTCCCATGAAAAATATACTCTTTAATCAACTGTATTTAAATAACTTCTGCAACCAAACTGGCACTATTATCTCTTGTGCTCAACTTTCAACCTCTACATGCAAAATTCTCAACTGTAAAATGTAGTATATAACATGACCGAAAAAGATAACACATCTTTCAGTTTTACAATGATAGTAAAGGATGGTTTATGTTCCCTTTTTTTGAAGACACAAACATTCTTGACACTGTACTGTACATTTAACAAAATGGAGGCAAGGTGCTGGAGGTAAAGTTGAATCTCAAATGAAAAGTATCTTCTACTCATTTACAAGAAAATATAGCAACAAGCATATGAGGAAGCCAAACAATCCAGCAGAGCAGAGTTGCCACGGCAACTTGATCTGATCATGTTAAAAGCATGGCTGTAAGAACTGATAGGAAGTCTTATGTCAGTTGACCAAAGATTGGGTGTAACTGAGAAATGAGCTCACATCCTGTCTCATCGTCAGCCTAATTGATGGCAGGCCTTGAGATAAGGTGAACAGGTATTAGGGAGAGGTTATTGCAGCACACCCCAGAGGTCAAATGATGCCAAATTTTTTTGCACAACCTCTGGAAGGAGTCCTTAGTCCGCGTGCCAAGATTAATACTGATACAACCAAGCATTGCTGAGATGACTTCACTTCCTGTTTTGTGGCTTTGCCATGAAATTCAATTGGCTGTAACAGACAAACGGTTTTGAAAATAAAAAATTCATCTGATAACTTTTGTGAGGCTTGGTCTGAAGATCATCTGTGCCAAATTTGGTGAACATTGGACAAAATTTGTGGCTTGTGAAAAATTTTTACACCTTTTGATAAAACCCAATATGGATCCCGTATCAATTAGGTTGAAACTCATCAACAGTTATTAGCAAAATGGATTTTTGCTTATTGCAGTGCCCCCCAATGATTAAATGATGTCAATTTTTTGCACATCCTCAGGATAGTGTTCGAGTCCATATGCCAAGTTTGGTGTCAGTGCATCAAAGAGTTGCTGAGATATGACCTCACTTTTTGTTTGGCATCTGTAACAGACAAATGGTTTTGAAAATCAAAAATCCATCTGATAACTACTCTGAGGTTTGGTCTGAAGATCATCTATGCCAATTTCCGTGAAGATTGGACAAAATCTGCGAAAAATTTTTCATAAAAACTAATATGGTGGAAAATCCATTCCAAGGAATGCAATGGTACCTCGTTTTTTTTAAATTAGCCTACAGTTAGCTATAGTCAGTTAACTTTAAGAATCTCACAAATTAGTATATCCTCTTATGCTAAATATACACTGCTCAAAAAAATAAAGGGAACACTTAAACAACACAATGTAACTCCAAGTCAATCACACTTCTGTAAAATCAAACTGTCCACTTAGGAAGCAACACTGATTGACAATCAATTTCACATGCTGTAGTGCAAATGGAATAGACAACAGTTGGAAATTATAGGCAATTAGCAAGACACCCCCAATAAAGGAGTGGTTCTGAAGGTGGTGACCACAGGCCACTTCTCAGTTCTTATGCTTTCTGGCTGATGTTGTGGTCACTTTTTAATGTTAGCAGTGCTTTCACTCTAGTGGTAGCATGAGACGAAGTCTACAACCCACACAAGTGGCCCAGGTAGTGCAGCTCATTCAGGATGGCACATCAATACGAGCTGTGGCAAGAAGGATTGCTGTGTCTGTCAGCGTAGTGTCCAGAGCATGGAGGTGCTACCAGGAGACAGGCCAGTACATCAGGAGACGTGGAGGAGGCCGTAAGAGGGCAACAACCCAGCAGCAGGACCGCTACCTCCGTCTTTGTGCAAGGAGGAACAGGAGGAACACTGCCAGAGCCCTGCAAAATGACCCCCAGCAGGCCAGAAATGTGCATGTGTCTGCTCAAACAGTCAGAAACAGACTCCATGAGGGTGGTATGAGGGCCCGAAATCCACAGGTGGGGTTATGCTTACAGCCCAACACCGTGCAGGATGTTTGGCATTTGCCAGAGAACACTAATATTGGCAAATTCGCCACTGGCGCCCTGTGCTCTTCACAGATGAAAGCAGGCTCACACTGAGCACATGTGACAGACGTGACAGAGTCTGGAGACGCCGTGGAGAACGTTCTGCTGCCTGCAACATCCTCCAGCATGACCGGTTTGGCAGTGGGTCAGTAATGGTGTGGGGTGGCATTTCTTTGGGGGGCCGCACTGCCCTCCATGTGCTCGCCAGAGGTAGCCTGACTGCCATTAGGTACAGAGATGAGATCCTCAGACCCCTTGTGAGGCCATATGCTGGTGCGGTTGGCCCTGGGTTCCTCTAATGCAAGAAAATGCTAGACCTTATGTGGCTGCAGTGTGTCAGCAGTTCCTGCAAGGCAGAAGGCATTGATGCTATGGACTGGCCCACCCGTTCCCCAGACCTGAATCCAATTGAGCACATCTGGGACATCATGTCTCGTTCCATCCACCAACGCCACGTTGCACCACAGACTGTCCAGGAGTTGGTGGATGCTTTAGTCCAGGTCTGGGAGGAGATCCCTCAGGAGACCATCCACCACCTCATCAGGAGCATGCCCAGGCACGTGGAGGCCACACATACTACTGAGCCTCATTTTGACTTGTTTTAAGGGCATTATATAAGAAATGTTAATCGATGTGCATGAATCTCAACTAAATAAACTGTATTTACTAAATTAAATTAAATCACTAATTACCTTTCAACATGTGTGATAAGGAAGACAGAAGTTTGCAGACAAAGGAAAAAAGCCTAATGTCAGAGTCACATGACTGGATAACTTCCGTCAATCAATGGCCATCTAGTGGTCAATTATGGGGACTGCCAAAAAAAAATACATGTCTCCAATGATGAACTGTATATATAATTTACTTGGGTTTTAGACTCTTTGTTGAGCTTGTCATGACTGTATTCAAATAGCCAGGGACATAAATAGGACAAGGATTCCGATTTGGTAATACATTTTCATGTAACCTTTCAGGAGTCAGGTTTGGTATATACACATAGAGAGATAGCGCTTGAATAGCTGTAATAGTGTGAAACAGTTTGCTTGAAAAGGTGATTTAAATATGTTTAATTAAAGATGACATTTTTCATGAAAAGTAATTGAAACAATTTGCTCGAAAAAGTGATTTAAATATGTTTAATTAAAGATGACATTTTCAATGAAAAGTAATGGTGGTCTTTGTATTTGAGGACAAAGCATCTTCACAGAAGTATCGATTTCATATTATATTACATAACAGTAATTGTCTGTGTTTGCACAAGTGTTCTTGCACTTCATGGTACGCACTCAAATGGTTAAGGAGTAGAAGGCAAGGCTGAAGATAAGTTTAATCATCAAATACCACAAAAAATAAACAGTCATAATTCCTAGAGAGAGAGAGTAGGCGTGTGTGTGTGTGTGGTCAGGTTTTTGAGCAGCTACTTGAAAGAGGCAACAAAACAGGTTAATTTCATGGATGTGATAATTTACAGCCAATAAATAAAACTTAAAGTGATAAAAGTATATCATTACATTATCGGCTCCAGTTATTAAATGTTTAATGTTTATTTTTTAAACCCAGCTAATAATGTAATAACCAGTCAATAATGTAATAACTTATTATATTATGGGCAAAAGTTACTATGTTTTTGGTTCAGAAATGTTATTACATTATAGGTAAAATATTTCATTATTGACTTTTATTACATTAAGGACTGAAAAATTACTAAATTATTGGCAGTTAATACATTAACAATAGTTATTGCATTATTGGCTACGACAAGGACCTACAGCAGAGAATGTGAGGACAGAACTGCGATACAGGACCTATAGCAGAGACTGTGAGGACAGAACTGTGATACAGGACCTATAGCAGAGACTGTGAGGACAGAACTGCGATACAGGACCTATAGCAGAGACTGTGAGGACAGAACTGCGATACAGGACCTATAGCAGAGACTTTGAGGACAGAACTGCGATACAGGACCTATAGCAGAGACTGTGAGGACAGAACTGCGATACAGGACCTATAGCAGAGACTGTGAGGGCAGAACTGCGATACAGAACCTATAGCAGAGACTGTAAGGACGGAACTGCGATACAGGACCTATAGCAGAGACTGTGAGGACAGAACTGCGATACAGGACCTATAGCAGAGAATGTGAGGACAGAACTGTGATACAGGACCTATAGCAGAGACTGTGAGGACAGAACTGCGATACAGAACCTATAGCAGAGACTGTGAGGACAGAACTGCGATTCAGGACCTATAGCAGAGACTGTGAGGACAGAACTGCGATACAGGACCTATAGCAGAGACTGTGAGGGCAGCATTTTACTAAAGGACATACAGCAGACACTGTGAGGGCAGCACTGTGATAAAGGATATACCACCCACACATATCACACCTCCCACTCCACACACAGCATATCCAAACCTCCATTACGGGTTTCTCTCCCCATGCTAGGAGTATGCAAAGGGGGAAAGCTACTGTAGTTTGCACAGTGTGTTGTGTTTGAGCATGATTGGGGTACTTACCTGTGGTTTCTTGTGTGGACGAAGGTGCTCCATGTTGAGTCCTCGCGATGTGGGGATGACAGTTGTCTTGCAGAAGGGTGGGCGAGAACGGTGCTTAAACTGGGAAATAAAAGTCTGCTTGCCTTTGAATCCTGTGGTGGGTGGATTCCTTAGTGAAAACACTGGTTTATCTGGCTGGCAGGGGTTAGCATGGGCAAGATGACACTTGTCTGTCTCTCTCATTTTCTTAATTAGTTCAGAGCTCAGATCACTGGATCAGAAAAGGAGTAATGCATCCTTCTGATTCTAAGAGAGAGCAATACGGATACAGATTCACGGCTCTTTATGTTTCAGCTGAAATTTTGAGTGATTCTATCTTTATGACATTTAGCAATACCTCTATAAATCAAAGTAAGGTGAAAGGAAAATTATAACCTTTGATTGTAAAATTTCTTCTTAATATAATCCCAACAAATGTATTCTAAATTGAAATCTAATTATTTTATAATCCTCCTTAATTATTTCTATGATTCTTATGATTAATTTTTGGCATTCCAATATGATGAGAATACTAACTTCAATAATGTATTCATTTCAATTCAAATGCAGAAACATTACTGCTTTAAAGTGTTTCTTATCAAGACACTCATTCCATTTATCAGGTCTGTGCAACTAACTTTAAATTACCATCTTCTCTTTAATACCCTTACGTTGAGGCATTTTGTTGTTTGTACATTGTGAGGATTCAGAGTTTTTGTGTTTATTACTCAAGTTTATTTATTCAGTTAGTAAACTTTTATCTGTTCACATCTGTTCATATTTATCTGTTCATAACTGTTCACAACAATCTTGTGCTACTGCTGAAATTTACACTGAAATTCTGTTGAAAATTGTACTGCATGAGTTCATCAAAAATCTCAAAATCTTGTGCAACCTCTTAATTTTCTGACTCATTTCCAGGCTGTTTGGTTATAAAAACTGAGAGCTCAGGACTTCAGCAGTTTCATCTGACCACTGGAAGAGTGTGTGCACAGCTGCCAAAACTACTCTGGCTTCTACAACAATACACACCTGCTGAAACTACTCGACTTTCTACAGAGCCAGAAACCAGCTAAAACAATTTACCTTTTTTTAACGTGCACTTCAGAGAGAAAAGTATGAACAGCAGAATCGCAGTGGCTGCCTGCTTGCTCCTCCTGGCTGCTCTCAGCACTGAAGGTGAGATTGGATGTCCTTCTCATTTTGACAAAATTACCTTTTTTTTTGGACGACTCAATAAGTGTTTATAGCAGTGTAGGGAACTGGCCTTGTAGCTCAGAGGTTACATTGTATTATAACAGTTAGGGAGTTGGACTTATAGCACAGATGTAACAGTGCGATATAATGGTTAGGGACCTGGGCTTGTAGCTCAGAGGTTACAGTGTAGTATAATGGTTAGGGAGCTGGGCTTGTAGCACAGAGATTACAGTGTAGTATAATAATTAGGGAGCTGGGCTTATAGCACAGAGGTTACAGTGTAGTATAAATAGGGAGTTGGGCTTATAGGAGTTGGGCAGTATAATGGTTAGGAGTTGGGCTTATAGCACAGAGGTTACAGTGCAGTATAATGGTTAGGGAGCTGGGCTTATAGCACAGAGGTTACAGTGCAGTATAATGGTTAGGGAGTTGGGCTTATAGCACAGAGGTTACAGTGCAGTATAATGGTTAGGGAGTTGGGCTTATAGCACAGAGGTTACAGTGTAGTATAATGGTTAGGGAGCTGGGCTTGTAGCTCAGAGGTTACAGTGTAGTGTAATGGTTAGGGGCTGGGCTTGTAGCTCAGAGGTTACAGTGTAGTATAATGGTTAGGGAGCTGGACTTGCAGGTTTGCCTCTCAGGTAGGGTACTGGATAGTGTGTAAAAATATTTGCAGGATAAGAGCACTCTAAATGCCTAAATGAAAGTGCTTAATAAGTTACTATGCACTGCATCAGGAACAGATCTTCAGTCTGTTACTGACCTCTCCTCTTTGGCCTTTGACCCTGTGTAGGAATGACTGTAAGAGGAATAGGAGTGGAGCTACGCTGCCGCTGCATTGGGACGGAGAAGAACATGCAAATAGCGAGGCAGATCAAGAGTGTGGAGCTGTTCCCTCCCAGCTCCCACTGCAAGGACACTGAGATCATGTGAGCCCCATAAACATGTCTGCTTATTTCTGTCTGTCTGTCTGTGTATGTGTGTCTGTCAGCCTCTCTACATCTGTCTATATGTATCTCTCCTTGTGTATCTCCATTTCCATCTCCTGATTGAGATGTGAGTTCTTCAGCGTGTGTGTGTGTGTTTGTGCATGACAGAGAGTGTGTGAGTGTGTGTGTCCATGCATCTGAGCGTCCTGACTCTCCCTCTCTCTGTTCCTCCTGAAGAGCCACTCTGAAAGAGACTGGTCGGCAGGTTTGTCTCGACACCAGTGCTCACTGGGTGAAGAGGGTCATCCTGAGAATCCTAGCCGAGTAAGTCTCAATCACATATTGAGCCACAGAGCTTTTCATTTGTATTTTCCCTTTTTCAACTATTTTCCAATATCTGAGAGTGAAAACTGATTTATTAATGTTTTGGATTTTCACAGCAAGAAGCCCTGAAGCAGTGAACCTCATCCAGACAACATTACTGCAGACAGAGAATAAAATATTTGTTATGAAAATGTACTTAAATTTGATTTTGAAAAATTTAAATATCGGAAAACTGTATTCAGTATGTAGTCACAGTATTTATTTATTCACAAACATTTATTTAAATGGATAAAGTAGGCCACTGTGATACTGTAATGTGTAGTCTTCGTCCTCTTATCCTCACCCTCTACTACTGTATTTTATTTTTAATCAATTTATCAATAACAATTATGCTGAGTTATTCTGTTGTACGTATTTTTTTTAGGCTCCAAAGATACATTAATGTCATAAATTAAAATGAATTGTGGGAGTTGAGCAGTTCTGCAGAAAGTGAGCATTGGTTTCTTGTAAAGATAAACAGCACATCACTCTCATTCACACCAGGGCCTAAATAACACAACAATCATAGTCAGTACAGTCAGTATTTCTCAACACCAACAATGCAAGAACAGACCTCTGAATGTACTTCTCAGCTTTTCTGGAGAAGAATGGTCTTGCAAGTTCGCAAGGATGGAAATCACACAACGGAGTTTTGAAATGGTTTGGGCAGTATGCTGACTTGCTGCTGGGCAACACCCAAGAGCAGCACATTTCACTAATGACTGAACAACGCTGGTGACAGGGCAGCAGTGGCAAACAGTTTCTTTTATTTTTACCTTGGAAATTCCCTGCTGAATCTATCAGCTCCTTGGCAGTCCCTGAATGAAATATTTACGTTAGGTTGAGTTTTAGAAGGCTGCAAGGCTTAAATTATAGCTTTATATGATCGATGACATTTGAAAAGCTTTCTATTGGCAATGCTATTAGCTGGCAAAAACTACCATCCACACTGAGTGGAATAACGCTAACATAGCTAGCCAGAACCAAATCCCAAATAAAGTCATTGCAAACATTCAGTCATTATTTAAATAGAAGGAGCAAATGTAATACAACTGTAATGCTATAATACAAATCACATTTTTTAGAAGCATATTTAGATGTGCCATTGAGCTAAAATTTAAAAAAATTAAAAGTTGACAGTTGTGGTTGTGCTCTGCAACCATTGTAGTGAATTCTGGGAAATCTAATTCATTCTTGGTGGGCAAGTCACCAACCGATGCATCCTCAATAAAAGGGCCAGATCAAGAACACATCCTGGCATTTTATCTGCTCTTCATTGCTTGTGTTCTTCAGTTTTGGAATAGTGCCTGGGCCATGAATGACAATGTCACACAAGTACATGAGAATGCAAGAATGCACAAGAACACATACTGAGAAACACCCACTGGAAATAAACCATTCAGCAGAGCAGTGATCCACTCTCAGGATGAAGTAACATTTACGAGGATGTCTTGTAACAACATACTGCTTCTTATGCAGGTATGAATGCTAACCTGTCATTCGAAATGAAGATTAAGGTTATCTCTCCTTTTATTGCTCAATAGGGGTTATGGTTGGGCTCAGTTTGTTTTGGCACAGCTTTGTGTTTCTTCACCTGAGCGAGACAAGGAGACAGGAGAATATGGAAAAATAAAAGACCGGTTTGGCGGAAATGCTAGAGAGTGAGAGTGCTAGAGACTGTGGCTTTATAAACATTTATACTGGCACTTTTAAACAACAGCTCATACCACAAAGATACCATAAAGGATACAGAGAGAAAGCAGAGCGTCTATGGAAGCTGCAAAGCCAGGAACAATGCCCTCTAACTACTACCTTAAACTACAGCACAGATTTTGACTGTGCATACACACTCACACAAACTCACTCCCCCCCACCCTCTCTCACACACACACACACACACACACACACACACACACACACACACACACACACACACACACACACACACACACACACACACACACTCAGACATTCACTCAGATGGGTGACTCTGCACCTTAGCTGGTGGACTGCAGAGTGACTGTGCAGCTAGCTAGCTAGAGAGAGACTGTGCAGCTCTCTGAAATACAAACAAACATCCCCCAAAAAGATAAATAAAACCAGGACTCAGCGATGTGTCAGACAATAAAAAATGTGGTTGGTTAATAAGGTAAAAACCACCATCACATTCATCAGTGAAGCAGGCTGCTTCCCATGTCATTGCAATAGCAAACTATGGGCCCTGAGAACTAGGGCCTGCTGCCTGTTAGCGGTTGAGAAACTTTGGTATCTCCATATCGCTGTACCTCCCTCAGAGCAGAGGTATACACTGATTCAGCCCTGCACAGACACTGCTTCTGCAGGCAGCGGCCTATAACGCCACCACCCTCACAGGCAGCTGATCCAGACCTGTCCCTCAGCACAAACTACATTGACCACCAACCACCATTTTCATTGTTAGTAAAACCTTGCAGAGGATGAAAGAACTGGCATGACACAGTATAAGATATGAATGAAAAAGCAGGGCTTAAAGTTGTAGGGACTTTGGAACTACATTTCCCTTTATTCCACAGCAAAACTTTCCTCCGGTCTGTAACCAGATGGTAAAGATTAACTACGCAAACAGCAATAAAACCTCTGCAGCTTCCAAGAACTCAAAATGCTTTCATGTTTTGCCAAGTCATTAACGTAATAAATGTAGTTGGTTGTACCTGAATGTGTAATGTTGTGATTTGATTATGATTATTTAATATTGCAATACAGTGGACCCTTGAGATACGAATGCCCTAACATGTTTTGAGTTACGTTTTGAAATTTCGCAGAATTTTAGTTTTTACAACGGGAATTTTGAGGTATGACATGAATCATCCTGCCAGGATGCCAGGGGCAAATCAGGCTGCCAACCTACGCACAAACCCTCTTTCGCCCGTACGCACAACTTCACATACAGCCCAGCATCCATTGTACTTGTTGCTTCTTAGGCCACTTGCAGCATCCGTTCGTACATGTACTGTCTGTCGTTGAATTGTGCTTTTTTTGGTATTAGTACCGCAATTTCCTTAACTTTTCCTTTTCCTTAAAAGTTTAGTTTTGTTATGTTTTGTTTGTTTTAGTTAGGTTCAAGAAAAAAAAACTGAAAAAAATATTAAGTGTTTAAGTACGGTAGGTACCGTACCGTACGTACAGCAGCAAGTTCAGGCCTCCCTCCTCCTCCTCCGCCACCTACCTCCATTCGCCAGCCACCTCCGTTAGCCGCTGATGTTTGTTTCCAAGGTAAGAATTCTTCATAAAAGACCATTTGCGTTTATCATATTTTTGCTTTCATAAATTTTGATATATATAGTGTTATTGTCATCAAGGCGGAATGGATTAAACATTTTTCCATTATTTTAAATGGGGAAAATTATTTTGAGTTACTTGGTTACTCGGGTCTTGGAACGAATTAAATTCGTATGTCGAGGTTCCACTGTATTAATGATTAATTTAATCATTAGTATAATTAATGAGACTGATATATTTCATGAGACTGATGTATGAGACTAATTTCTTTTAATTGCACCATTATTAGTAGAATACGTTCTGGAATTTCCTCCATAAACTTGGCACCCCCTTCCCCGATTGTGAGGTATAGCAAATATTCCCTACACATTTTTGGTGCCCCGCGCCAGGAAGACCAAGACAAATTCTTACAAAGTTATTTGTGCTTTTTGACTTGAGCAATGGGTACACTGTGAAATTTGCTGTGTATACAGGGAAGAGCAACTTCCAGACATGATTACCTTATGATTACCTTACCATGTGTACATGGACAATTTCTACAAAAAAGCTTGTATGCAGAAAACGTTTTTGTGTGTTTTACAGGTGCTACTTGGTGATTCTAGTCCCGTAATCTAGTCTGTAATCTCTGTAATTTTAAGCAACTGCCCATGTAATTACTCTTTTAAATAGGCTCTTGTGGCTTGGAAAACATTTTTTGACCGTTGTTGCCTATATTACAGACAGGCCATTTCCTATTGCAATCATATGATAACACTGTAAGAGTGCCAGGATGATAAACTAGCTAGCCTGTTGTGAAATTATAATTTTGTAAATCATAATATATTTTATACTTGGTGGATCCCCTAGAGCACTTCTGTTTGCTTGCGTTCAATTAGGGTTGATGTTGCTTAATGAGAATGGTTTGATCCAGTGACGAATGACCGGCTGGGATGACGGTATATCCAGTGTGGTTAGCACAGCAGTTTTGGGCGCGTGTGTACAGAACGCATATATACCTGTATTACACCGCATCGTGGGGAGCGGGGGACTGCTTAGTAAAGTAAAATAGCACTCATAATAATCAGCGGAGCCTGGCTCTTAAAATAAAGATAGCACAGCATGGGGAGTTTTATATAGTTTTACTACAAAGATATTGGCACAATAAAATGGTTACAGAAGAAGGCTATATAGAAGAACTTTGTTTATGAACACTTTGAAGAGAAGAAAAAACAACACTGGTATGTGCAGGCCTACGTTAAAATAAAACGAATTTTGCAGGGCTATTTGAGTCCTCTCCTTGTGGGAAATGAATCAAATAAAAATATTTTTAAAAGTTTGAAATAAAAAGTTTGAAATAAATAAAACGTATAGCAGTGGCCAGATAATTTTAAAATAAAATCAACCGTTCAGCCTGCATGTGTATAAAATAAAACCAGCTCAGTGTCGAAAATAGACAACATAGAAAATGATACCACAAAATGACACTGTTCTCACCTTTTTAGTGTGATTTCTGTTTCTGAACGTGTCTGCAGAGCTTCTCTTTATAGGGGCTGTAAGAAGTGACTTTAATCTTCATGCAGGACTGCAGGCTGCCATCAGTGAGTCGAGAGAGGTGTTTGGACTTTGTGTAGTTCATGTTAGAGAAAACCTGCAAGCATAAGTATGTGGATCCAAAGATGAACACGACTCCAAAAGCATACTTTTTCATGTTCACATACGTGTCAGGAATGGCATTCCACGTGTCAAATAAAAGTTTGTTGGCTTTGGGGAGGCTCTCAATCGCACTCCTGAGCGAGAATAGCCCGCTGTCGGGCTACGTCCTCCAGATCAGCGGTCATTCTTTTGAATTTGGCCATCCATAAGTCTTTATCAGTTATGTCGGCAAGTTCAGTTTCAAGATCGGCATGATTTACTGCTGTGAATGATGACATGTTCAGCTGTGATGGGTCGATGTCCAGCGGCATCACGGGGAAGGTTAGTGTGTTTTTTTTTCCTGTCTGAATTCACAGAATCTTTCCCCAAATGTGGTTTGCATTTCGGTGATTGCTCGCTGCAAATATTCACCATTTATGGTCATGTGAGCTTTGTACTCTCTCAGGGAGGGGAGGTGAGAGAATGTACCTCTCCGTACATCTCTGGCAAACACCGTCATTTTGCGCTCAAACGCCAAAACATCCTCCAGCATCATCAGGGCCGTCCGTCCTTTTTCCTGGAGACTTTTATTCAGGGTGTTAAGATGACCCGTCATATCCACCATAAAGTAAAGCTTTTCCAGTCAATCTGGACTTTCCAGTTAGGGATGGGTGAGGCCCATGCTTTCCAGGAAAGTTTTCACATATGCCAGACATGCCAATAGATAAGCCACTTGCAGGAAGAGTGCGCGGGAGGATGAGAGATTTTGGTGGTGGACGCAAGGTGTGACGCACCTATTTAGTGGACAAAGTAACCGCGCATGCGACTCGCACTTACTGCGCATGCGGCTCGCGGGCCGTGGGTTGCCGACCTCTGCACTAGTGGATATTTGTATGATATCATAGATGGAGAACTAATGATATCTCACCCTTTATTTTTTGTCCAGCCCAGATAACCCTGTACACTGATGAAATTGAGATATGCAACCCGCTTGGGTCTCATGCTTCCAAGAATAAGTTGCTAATGTTTTACTATACATTAGGAAACATAAATCCAAAATATAGCTCTAACCTCGCTGCTATCCGCTTTCTTGCCATTGCACAGAAGTGTGAGTTCTCTGAATCTGGACTTGATGCAATATTGGGGAGGTTGCATGAGGACTTATTGCTGTTGTGTGATGGTGTTAAAATTCAGATTGGAGAGGGCAAGTGTGAGGTATTCGGAGTGTTAGTTTCAATATGCGGAGATACTTTAGCTCAACATGAGTTTGTGGATTTAAAGAGGGTGTGAGCTTTGCTTATAGTAAATGCCTGCAATGTGAATGTTCATTTGAAAAGACATTCATTTTGATGAGGATAACTTTGAGCAAAGGACAATGGAGAGACATGTTCGACAGTGTTGGGACATTGAAAAGGCCAACACAGAGTATCTCTGAAACTGTTTAAAGACTACATTTGGGATTAACAGAAGGAGCAAACTGGTAGAATTCCCTGCCTTTAATTTAATCCAACAAACACCCCAAAATATGATGCATGTCATTCTTAAGGCATTGCTCCATTAGAAATGAATTACGTGCTAAAACAGTTAGCTCTTTTGGAACAACTAGACTTGGATGCTCTCAACAATGCCATAATTGGATTCCCCTACTCTCCACTAGATGAGATAGAGATAAGCCTACAGCACATTAGCATCCAGTGATAATTAGTTGAAGCAGTCTTAAGGGCAAATGATTGTTCTACTCAAAATTCTGCCTTTCCTGATTGATACTATTGAAGAAAGTGAATATTATTCAGTGATTCTTTAACTCATTGAGATTGTTCAAATTTTGCTTGCGCCTGTTATTTGTCTACAGACTGTTGACAAGGTGAAAATACTCATTGAACAGCATTTTAAACACAGGAAGAACCTATTCCCAAAGAACAACATCACCCCCAAGCAGCACTATTTGATACATGCTCCATCCCAGATTAAACCGTTTGGACCAATGGTCCGTCACATGTGCATGTGATTTGAATCAAAGTATTGTTTTTTCAAACAATGGGCCTCAAAAATAAATTATAAAAATGTTTGCGAGTCCTTGATTAAGTATAATCAAATGTTTGAATGTTGTCAGAACATACATAGTTCTGAACACCCTATTTTTTTCAATGAGTGTACATTGGGACCAACATCAGAAATAAACATGCCGCACTTAAAAGAAAAACTGAGGGCCTTTCTTGGAAGTGGTGAAATAAACCATGAAGTATCTGCTAAATGGATCAATCTAAATGGCAACAAATATATATAAGACAAATCACTACTCGTGTTGTGTTGCTGGAATGTCCCTGAAGTGTGTTTATACATTTTGTGAACGACAATCATCACCATTGGGAGACATTAGAATGTTCATGAACATTTCAGTCAAGTGATGGTCACCTGACGGAATATAAACGGAATATAATTGAGTGTGTTTGCGTGATTGAGTGAGTCGGTGAATAAGTTAGTGAGTGTGTGGTTATGTGACTGCTTGTGTATGTGTGTGTGATTGTTTTTGCAGATGACTTTACCCCTGCTTCTCACCCCATTACTTTCACAGAAATCAATTTACAGATCCACCTTGGCCAGTCGATAATTTAACACTGAGTCCTAAGAGTTTTTTGAAAGGCATTCCTACAGCAAGATTTCTGAATTGAATTGATGGATTTAAGGATTTTTAGCATGTTATCAAATGTAAAATATGATCGACCTCAGAGGAAATAGAAACTGTGAGCAATCATACTATCTAGTGATAAGGATAATTGTTGCTGCATGGTTAAAGAGCCCAGGGGACAAAGGAAAGATGGCAGGACTAAGGAGGTGGATTTACAGGGATGGTAAATGCTGGTTACACTTGGGATTGTATCTAATTAGATCAGAGATTTCCCCTCAAACTTCTGAACTGGGTTATTTAAGGCCTAGGGGTGCTGAGCAGGAGAGGAGACAACTGTTAACCTATCAACTCATACTCAGACCACAGGAGAGAAGGAGTGTCCCATAGCCATCTGCAGTCTGAGTTTATGTGTGTGTGTGTGTGTGTGTGTGTGTGTGTGTGTGTGTGTGTGTGTGAATGAGCATGCATGTGAGAATGTGAGTATTTGTGAGTGAATAAATGAGCAAGTACAGGGGGTCCTCGACTTACGAACGAGTTCCGTTCCTACGACTTGTCGTAAGCCGATTTTCGACGTTAGTCAGAATTTATACCTAAATTATACCTAAGTTAACACCTTAAGTCACTCACTCTGTACACACAACACATGAAGGACATATAAAATACAGTAATTAAATGAAACAGTAATAAAAAAAAGAGAGAGAACAATTTCTTATCTTTATTTCTGTGGTCGTATGTACGAACCAAACCGCGTAGGTCGAAACTAGGTTTTTTAATTAATTCATGGGAGTGCGTCATAACCACGAAACATCGTAACTCCAGACCGTCGTAACCCAAGGACCCCCTGTATGTATGTGTGAGTGAGTCTGTTTATACTTGTGTCTGTAAATACTTGAGAGCTGTATATACTGCATAGCCTGTGTTCCTGTATTCACTCACTGAATAATGCCATGAGCAACGGTACATCCCTTGGCTCATCCACCCAACCCCCGGCCCACAGAGTATGTAATATGTATAGACACTGAAAGCTGGCCTGTTGCTCCTGCCCCAACGCATGCTGGCAAACAGTATTACTGCAGCATCTTTGTATTCCAGCTTTCTGTCCTTTCTGCCTTCATGTTGCTAGGCAACATTTTTAACCAAGGTCTACATGAAACACAAATGTTCACCCGCCCACCATTCTGGCTTGTCCATGAGCCTGGTTTGGCTTATGGCAGCAGACTAATATACTACTTTCTGCTGGTTTATTTGCACTTCTTTTTGCATATGAAATATTTGTGTTCATGATAGTTTTTCATTCTAATTTACGAAATACTAATGCTTTAATTATTGCACTGTTGCAACCTAGCTAAAGCAATTCAAGTGACAAGTGCTTCAGTTTGTTAAACGGTGCATCGGTCACAAATCCATCAATCACTGTATTTTCAAACTTTTTTGAATATTTTAACACTTTGTGACACCCTTACTATGTTGTTACATTTATGTATTACAATGTGGTTTGTATAAAAACTGCACTGTACACACTGACACAAAGCTATACATACTGACAAAAAGCCATATACACTGACAAAATGCTGTGCACAGTGACACAATATGGTATATACTGTCAAACTGTGGTACACTTAACCCCTAAACCTTAACCCCTAAGCCCTAACTTTAACCCCTAGGCCCTAATGTTCACCCCTAGATTGATAGATATCTTGGTTCTGTCTTCCCAGTTCACCTAGGTTGTCTTTCTGGCAATGGAATTAATATGAAGGGTCTGGGTGTTTGCAATGTGGAGAAGTAACTCAATGCCTTCTAAACTATCAGACCACAGTTGCTGTACTGTCTGGTGTAAACAATCATGGTCTCATCTAAACAGTTGTCGAAGGATGTCAAAAGCAAGATAGTTCACCTCCACCGACAAGGGGTACAAAATAACAAAAAACAAGTACAAAATACTCTCTAAACCTTTCAAATGATCTATTTCCACTGTAAAAAAAACATCATCAGAAAATGGAAGATAAATGGAACAATTGATTTCAAGGCAAGGTCTGGAAGACAAAAAAAGATTTTGAATAGACTAGCCTAAGACCTGGTGAGAAGCGTTAAGAAGAACCCACACATCACAGCCAAAGATCTGCAGAAAAGAGCAACTGACACAGTACAGGACAACAATACAACACACCTTAAAGAACAAAGAACAAAATTAAGAGTCTAAAGTATGCTAAAGATAATCTTGGGAAGCCTGAAGCCTTTTGGTACTTTGGACTGCAGAAACCAAAATCGAACATTTGGCCACAACCAAAGAAAGTATGTGGGGGAAAAAAGGGTGAAGCATTTGGGGAGAAGATCACCTCGCCAACTGTTGGGTCCATTATGCTGTGGGATTGTGGGGCAGCTGGGGACACAGGAAATATTGTGGGGGGTGGAAGGAAGAATGGATTCCACTAAATACCAAGAAATTCTACAGGTTTATGTTAGAGTCAGTCAGGAGACTAAAATTGAACAGACGTTTGGTATTCCAATACAACAATGACCTGAAGCATACCTCGAAATCAACAACGGCCATCACAGTCCCCAGACTTGAACATTATATAAAATATGTAGGGAGATCTCAATAATGGCATGCATGCAAGGAGGCAGGGGAATATGTTTGAACTAGAAGTGTTCTGTAAGGAAGAATGGGGAAAAATTCCAAAATCAAGAGAAGAAAGACTCTTAGTTGGCTACAGGAAGCGTTTGCAAGCTGTTAGAGCTGCCAAACAAGGACTTACAAAGTACTAACTGACAGGGGGCCCAAACCTTTACACATGCCCTTTTTGTATTATTTTGAAACTGAAATGAAAATGAAAATAATGGATTTTGCTTTAAAATGTTAAGAAAGGTGTCATGTTTTACTTCATACCATTTAGAAGACATGTCAGCTTGTGTTCATGTGGTATATGAAAGAGGCATTTTGACCAGGGGGACGCAAACCTTTGCACCCGACTGCATTTTACTGACATAACACGCACTGTATTATTATTTATTTATAAGATAATGTGTCTAATTACAGTGTAGCCTTAATAATCCACCATCATAATTTTGTATAATGTATATGCATTTTAAATGTATGGCCAGTTCGCCATCTAATTGTGTCCTTTCAAAGATCGCAACAGAAGAAGAATAAAACATGAATGCAAATATGTGCTGCATAAACACACAGTGACCTCTCTACATTGACTTTTCCCTCAGTCAAGTTTATTTAACCAAAAGTTATGTTGTAATTCATAAGTAATCTACTGAAATCATTGTAATCATTCATGTGTCTGGACCTTCCATCATTTTTAGCATTATGATTTTTATTTTTTTAATCGTGTGTGATGTGAACATGAGTATTTTGAGTCAGAGCTACGTTAGGGCCGTGGGGATGCCTCAGGCCTTCATCAGGGCGATTGGGACGCATCATTTAATTCATGCTGGGCTGTCATTGGCTGAACTAAGTATCCTCACCTTGCAGAGATGATTTAGAACTTTTTTTGGTCATATTAATTTATTTTTGTTTGTTTGTTGGGTGATTTTTGATTCAATCAACAGTGTAGACACACACACACGCACACACACACTTCGGTCAGCCCAGGCAAAGGAGTCGACAGTCTTACAGTATTTAAGTATAGTAATTTAATCTTCTACATTCAGCAAGCTTCCTGTAATGGCCCTGATGCATGCTTGCTCTCTGCAATCTCTCCGCCCTCCTCCCAGTGCCCGTTTGGTTAAAAAAACACAGAGAAAGTGCCCTCCTCGGTTGCCCCTATGCATAAGAACACATGATGAAGTGTCCTCTTGGGTGCCCTTCCATGAAAGCATAACGAAGTGCCCTCTAAAGTTGCCCTACGTGCAAGAAAATGCAATAAAATGCCCTCCATAGTGCCCTTCCAGTGGCGAAATCATGATGAAGTTCCCTCTAGAGATGCCCTTTGTATTTTTTTGTATTTATTTTTTATTTTATTTGCCCATGCCCCTCAGTCAGCCTGAGCATGCCACTGCTGGAGGGCATACTTCCCCTGCCAATTCACAATAGTGAGAGACACGAGGGACAGTCTGACTGATACCTTTATGCACCTGTTTGAGAGGAGGACTTTGCTTCTTTTTTTAGCAACATGGCTGACATGACAATTTGTTTTATTTTTTGTTGCTATGCTGCTGCAATCTTAACCTTACAGTCCATCATGCTGCTCTGTTCTATGTGCATCATGAAGCATCTCCATCTCTCTCCCACTCCGCCTCTCCCTCACTCACATTCAGTCTTTCATCCGGCACTCCTCCACTCCTTTTTGTTCTCTCTCTCTCACACCAAAACACAAAACATTCTGCTTTTGCTGGACATCTTTGCTTGCTGTCTCAAACCCTAAACTGAATAGAGAAAGCTGATAATTCTCTCCGTTGCCGTGGTGAGGGGCGAGGAATCATGGGAGCAAGTAGCATCCATGAGCTGTGATTTAGCGCCCTTTACTCCCTGCCTCCGCTCCTCCCTCACTCTCTCGCTCCATCGCCCTGTACTCCCTGCCTTCCCTCCTCCCTCGCTCTCTCGCTCCATCCCCCTTTACTCCCTGCCTTCCCTCCTCCCTCGCTCTCTCGCTCCATCCCCCTCCACTCCCTGCCTTCCCTCCTCCCTCGCTCCACCTCCCCCCACTCTCTCTCTCGCCAAAGCCGTTGTTGCTTTGCAGCAGCCCTTGCGCTCATCATCCCAGCGCAATGAAAACCAAATGAAGGTGGCATAACGTCGACGCTGGAGAAAGGGCAGTCAGGGCTTCGGAGGATATGACCCGGACAGCGCCGGGGAGCCAGCCCGTTTTCCCACATCCTGTTTTGGTGGGGGGGCAGGTATTTACAGATTCCAGTGTTCGAGGGGAGGAGGGGGTAAGTACGGCGACGGGTCAGCCAGCCATGCACTGATCTCTTCACACCCTCGGTCTCGCTTTCCCCCTGGCCACCCCCTCTCCCTCCCCGAACCTACGCGGCCACATCTGAATCACAACCGTCTGCTCTTCCAGTTTTGGTTTAAAGAGATTAACGCCATGGAATTTGAATGAAAAAAAAAAAAAAAAAACGATAATAGATTCCGCAGCAGCCTGTGCCGTGGAACAGACCATCTGCACGCATGGATGTGTTCAGCTTTGTGAAGATGGCAAAACTGTCGGGGTGAGTAGAGCTTTGTCGTACTGAACAGCTGCAAATAGCCACTCGTGTCTCACATGGTGTTCGCATGAAGGGTAGCATCCCACTGCCAGGCAGGGTGGGATGTGTGTGTACGTGGGTGCGCATGTTTGTGTGTTTGTGTGTGTGTGTGGGTGTGCATGCACATATGTGCGTGTGTGTGCACATCCATGGTTGCGTGAGTGTGTGTGCATGTGTGAACATGTACGTGTGTGCTTGCACATATGTGTGCATGTGCGCGTGTGTGTGTGTTCTTGAGTGTATGCGCATACGCGTGTGTGTGCAAGAGTGGGTGTGCGTGAGTGTGTGTGTGTGTGATTACTGGCAGGTTTAAAAACCAAATTAGCACCGAGCTGCTGGTCATTCAGGGGTTTACAGAAAAGCTGCAGGTGCAGAGATGAAATGTTTGAGGACTGGATTTGTGCGATGTCTCTACATTATTGTGTTTGTGCTGGCGGGAGGTCTTGAAACTTGTAGAGTACATGTGCTCACGTGTGTTCAGCGTACACAGTTACATGCGAGTTCAGCGTGTTCAGCGTACACCCACACACACCCAAGCGCACAGACACTCATGAGTTCAGCACACACTCACTGGCGAGTGCTTTGCATCAGTCTTTCTGGTAGGGTGGTGGATGAATGGATGAGTAGAACAGAGGAACAAGCTGAAAAAGAAGGAGAAGAAGACATAAATGTGGTGCAAGCGGGGTGACTGTTAGTTGACTGATGTGTGAACACTCCTCAGTGTTTCATTTCGTGTCTCAGTAAAACAATCCTGTGATATTTTCAGATTGTTTGTGTGTGTGTGTGTGTGTGTGTGTGTGTGTGTGTGTGTGTGCGAGTGTGTGTGTTCCTTATGTATGATTTTCATCAAGTTTCTTCTACTTAATTTAAAAAGAAAGAGCATATGAAGTAGCGTATGAAGATGTAGTGTGGATAGAAAATGTAATTCTATAAAGAATAAACAAATGCATGAATAAATTCATTTGTTGTTTGACTATGAAAAATCAATATTAAGGCATTTTTAACTTACACTATGACCAGGTGTTTTTTCTGTTCACTGATGCACTCTATTTTCTATGTAAATAGTTCATTAGTTTTTGCTAAAGGCAGTTGTCATTTATTTGCAATGGTGGAGACCTCCTTCACTGCTCTCCTTGTGTTCCACACAGCCCTGAAGAGAGAACAGGGTGTGTTTATATTTGGGTCACACTACAAGAAAAAAACATAACAGAGCAAGCAGAACCAAGATAATCCAACATTTATGTGCATCCCACCACCTTTGAAATTCATGTCAAAGTTAATAATAATATCATCATCATCATCATCATCATCGCTGTCATCATAATTGTCTTCATCAGCAGCAGCATTACAACAACTACAAAATTACATTTTGAAAATGCAACCATATAAAATATGCATGATTTTCTTTATTTACCCAAAGTGCACATCACGTTTTTTTGCAATGGGCGAGCTTTTGTGCTTTCTCTAGCACGTTTACTGCACATGCTGTGCAATGCACTGTTATTGTTGCACTACCTGACATCTTTTCTTTTACCTCTACTATCTGGCACACTCTTCACAGTGCCATTTCTCAAAAGTATGGATTTAATTGATCATATTACTTTAGAACTATGGACATTATGCAGTATGAACCTGGGTTGTGGACCTGCAGTTATTAGAATACAAAACCCAGTATAAGAAAAATTGAATGTTGATAACCACTGCTCTTCATCTCAGGTATGCATAATACATCTGTTGAGTCATACATGTGGATCATCAACACACACACACACACACACACACACACACACACACACACACACACACACACACACACACACACACACACACACACACACACACACACACACACACACACACACACACAGTACAGTTACTATATTTACATTGAAAAAATTTTAAGATTCTGAGCATTAATATTTTTTGTGTTATATCTCTCTGAACCCATGGGGTTTTCAAAATTTTAGAACAGCCATAACTAAATATGCAACAGTCCTCTCTATCTGTGACAAATTTAATTCTGAAATCAGAAAAAATTCTGTTTCACATTGTGTTTGGCAGTCTGCAGTGCTATAAAATTTATGAAAGAAGAAAAAAAAATATATCTTTCAAATCTGAAAGCTGACCATACTTACTGATTCTTTTGAAAATGTCACTACATTTTTAAAAGTGTCAGTAGATATGGTCAGCTTTTTATAATCCTCTTTGTTTTAAATTACAATTTTTATGAAAATGTTGGCCCTTGAATTGTGTCCTAGATTTTTGCACCATCAGATTTCAACAAAAATCTAATTTTATTAGGCCTACAAAGGTTTAGCAATATATCCTAAGAACCTCTATCTCACTCCCCAGTTCAACAGACAGCTGCAGAACTGCTGCAATGTAAGTTTACATTTTTGGAGAAATTAAAAAGGTAATAATATTGCTATCAGGATTGTCTCAAATGTGACAGGTCAACTAAATTTATCTTTTAAATCAAACCAAAGATTCATGTTTGAAATGTTTGTATTTTCACTTGCATCAGAGAAATTGTAGCAACTGACATATAAAATGGCAAGCCATTATGTCCATGCTGTGAAATTAAAAAATACAACATTTTGTCAACCCTAAGAGATGCCAACTCCATCAAATATTATGTCTAACAGAATATATACATATACTGATGGAAGTGACTTTATTCAGAATTTCCTTTAATAATTGGTTCATTTAGTTGAAATTCACAATTTTAATGACATAAAAACTGATGAATTGTAAGTCTTATATTGTAAGTAATAATATTAATTAATAATATTGTAAGTTGATTTTGTGCAAAACTTTCATATGAGAAAAGGCTGAAAAAATGCGGAATACTGTCACAGTTTGGAGTTCTGAAAGGACAGAATATCCAATGTTGGTTTCCAGCTGAGATTCCCTGGGTCACCAACATGACAGCACTGGGTATCCTCTTTAGCTACCTGCTCTACATTCATTGTATTGGATTCATATCTCTGGGTTAAATAATATCCTCAAAGTGTTTGCCATGCTGATTCAATTACAAGTAATAATTCATCATTAGTTAACATTACAATGATGGGTATGGATGGAATTACTTAGTTAACATTCATCTCCTTCAGATGGGTGATTTCTATTATTTTCATAGAGAATATGATCCTTATGGTTTAAAAGATTTATCTTAGATTATATATTGCTATTGTACGCCTAATGTGTGATCCTTGTGTAATACAGCTCACAGTAACACACAGGCTGTAAGGGACAGCTCACAGTAACACACAGGCTGTAAAGGACAGCTCACAGTAACCCACAGGCCATAAGGGAGAGCTCACAGGAACACAGGCTGTAAAGGACAGCTCACAGTAACACACAGGCTGTGAGGGACAGCTCACACTAACACACAGGCCGTAAGGGACAGCTCACACCAACACACAGGCTGTAAGGGACAGCTCACAATAACACACAGGCTGTAAGGGACAGCTCACACCAACACACAGGCCGTAAGGGACAGCTCACACTAACACACAGACTGTAAAGGACAGCTCACAGTAACACACTGGCTGTGAGGGACAGCTCACAGTAACACACAGGCTGTAAGGGACAGCTCACACCAACACATGGTCTGCGAGGGACATCTCACAGTAACCCACAAGCTGTAAGGGACAGCTCACAGCACAGGCTGTAAGGGACAGCTCACTAACACACAGGCTGTAAGGGACAGCTCACAGTCACGCACAGGCCGTAAGGGACAGCTCACAGTAACACACAGGCTGTGAGGGACAGCTCACACTAACACACAGGCTGTAAGGGACAGCTCACACCAACACACAGGCTGTAAGGGACAGCTCACACCAACACACAGGCCGTAAGGGACAGCTCACACAACACACAGGCTGTAAGGGACAGCTCACAGTAACACACAGGCTGTAAGGGACAGCTCACAGGCCAGGACAGCTCACACACAGGCTGTAAGGGACAGCTCACACTAACACACAGGCTGTAAGGGACAGCTCACACTAACACACAGGCTGTAAGGGACAGCTAACAACAGCACACAGGCTATGAGGGACAGCTCACAGTAACACACAGGCTGTAAGGGACAGCTCACAGTAACACACAGGCTGTAAGGGACAGCTCACAACAACACACATGCTATGAGGGACAGCTCACAGTAACACACAGGCCGTAAGGGACAGCTCACAGTAACACACAGGCTGTGCACAGGCAGGGAGCTCACACAGTCTGCCTGCACAGCTGCTCACTGTGCACAGGCAGCAAGCTCACACAGTCTGCCTGCATAGCTGCTCACTGTGCACAGGCAGCAAGCTCCAGTCCCCACAGAATCTGTTTTCTCATCCAGCAGCTGCTCTCTGTGCTCTGGCAGGAAATCACACAGAGTCTGTTTTTCTCATGAAAGACAGCTGCTACTGAATAACTAATTAAATGCACAGGCTCCCAGGGAGCAGGACAACACAGTCTGCCTGCACAGCTGCTCTCTGTGCTCTGGCAGGAGCTCACACACTGTTTGCACAGCTGCTCTCTGTGCCTGGCAGGGAAATCACACAGTCTGCCTGCACAGCTGCTCTCTGTGCACAGGCAGGGAGCTCACACAGTCTGCCTGCACAGCTGCTCACTGTGCACAGGCAGCAAGCTCACACAGTCTGCCTGCACAGCTGCTCTCTGTGCACAGGCAGGGAGCTCACACAGTCTGCCTGCACAGCTGCTCACTGTGCACAGGCAGCAAGCTCACACAGTCTGCCTGTGCAGCTGCTCTCTTTGCTCTGGCAGGGAAATCACACAGTCTGCCTGCACAGCTGCTCTCTGTGCACAGGCAGGGAGCTCACACAGTCTGCCTGCACAGCTGCTCTCTGTGCACAGGCAGCAAGCTCACACAGTCTGCCTGCACTACTGCTAAAACTACTATTTTAGCAGTAGTTTTAAAGATGTATGCAAATACCCATGCAGTACAATTCAAGATATTTACCATTTTTTTATTGACAATACCCCAGTCAGGCAGTAGTAATGTCAGGTGCCTTAGCTACAGAAATGCATAAAACATGATAAACTATAGAATTTTCTAGAATGAGCAAATTAATTTAACTGAAAAATTTAGTTTTGAGAACAGTTTTGAGAGCTATATTTATGATACAGATAGATTTCATTGAGCACAGTTCCACAATATAAATGTAATGGAACTGTTTTGTTTGGGTGGCTCTTGGGATAAAATGTTGCCTGGGAGCCCCGATCCCCGGCCTTGCCATCGCTGGCCGTGGCCAGAGGCCCCCCAAGGCGAGGCAACAACCGGCAAGCCTTGCCTGGGATTCGACACAGGGTAAGCCGGCTAAGCTTGTTCGTTGATCTCATCGCCAAAGCACCCTCTCTGTCAGGCTGGGTGCCCATGGCAGCACGAGCTGACGGCACGCTGACTGCATCATCCTCCAATATCATAGGAAGTGTGCAATTCGTGGTGCGGCTGCTGTGTGAAAAGTAGCGAGGGCATCTTCACTTGAATCGGAGAAGTCACATGCTTGACCTCTCCTCCCAAAGCCGTCAGAACGGGTGCTGCGATGGGGTCAATCAGTTCAGTTGAACAAAATTGGGTTGGGAAAAACGACAAAAATCGGGGTGCAAAAAAAAAATATATATATATATTATTTCAAAAATTACTGTCAGGCTCACCTCCTGACATAAACACCTTCTTGTGCAATCTGAACGTTCGATCTGTGCTTTACCAACACAGAGTCTAAGGTTATCGAGTAGGCATAACCTGTGAGAATTATCTGAGTGCACAGGCACAAGATAATTCCAAAAGAGTCCACCATGGTGAAACAGTCCATATACAGTATTTTGGACAGAAACACCCACAGACATTGGGTAACATGTTTTCCAGCTGACATATGAAAGGATCAAAGTGACATTACCATTCATTGCAAAAGGCATGGGGTGTCAAATGACTCAGAAGTCACCGTGGTCTGTCCTGTCATGTCAAACCAACTCCATTCATGCAAATTTACTGAATCTATTATGAAAGCACAGTATATAATTTCCTCTGTCAAACGTGACAGAAGTGGATGACAGGCACAATGTTCCCTTGTGCTACAGTGATTACTGAATAGGGATAGGGATTGAAATTCTTCACTACCAGTATAGGCCCATGCTACTGATCATAAGTTTTCATTTGTTGCCTTAGCTGACATTGGCTCACCGTGTGTCTCACCATAGCCCTTCTGAGAGTAGAGTTTTTTTAATATTCAGAACCATGTCTGTGTGTTTTGTCATCTTCTTTGTAGTATTTTAGTGTAGCAATTATCTCATCCATGCTTTGGGTTCAGTTGATACATGTGGCGTTTTTAGTTGATCCAGGTTCTGGGGTCAGTTGATGAGTGTGGCTTTGTCAGTAGATCCAGGTTCTGGTGTCAGTTGATTAGTGTGGCATTGTCAGTAGATCCAGGTTCTGGGGTCAGTTGATGAGTGTGGCTTTGTCAGTAGATCCAGGGTCTGGGGTCATTTAATACATGTGGTGTTTTCAGTAGATCCAGGTTCTGGGGTCAGCTGATGAGTGTGGAATTGTCAGTAGATCCAGGTTCTTATAAGTGAAGTTATGGTACTGTAAATCTCTGTATTGACATGGTAAATTAATGGCATAACAATAAAAAGACTGCATTACAGTGAATAATCTCTGCATCCTTTATTTGAAAACTATCAGGTACAATAATGAGTGAAGACCATGTCCATTACTCTGCTACACTAACCAGCTTGTGAGAATTTGATCTGCATATATGCTGGCATGCCTGTGGAATGTGGGGAATCAAATTTTAAGGACATTATTTCAGTGGCTTTATTTGTGCTTTTATTTATTTCTGTATTTCGTGACATTAAACATGTCTGAAAAAAGTCAGTAAAGCAACAGCATTTTGGGATATCTCCAGACATGACCATCTGGTTTCAGTGAAGTATCTCTCCCTTATAACCTAATGTCTGGCTGTCAGTAATACATAATAAAATGACAAGGAGTGGGATTGTAGCTGGAGTGTGATTAGGGGAGATGTGAGCAGGTCAAGCCCAGGCTTAAGTCTGAAGATGTGGGTCCTTGTGGAGTTGATGATAGCGCTGAATGACTCTGCTGTCCTCTATAAAAAACAGGATGGTTTAGGTTAGAACAGAAAAAGACAGCTTGTGATGATGTAATACCCTTGTGGGAATATATTTTTCTAAATCAATGTGAGCTGTCAGACCACTGTCCTAGATTGTCTGTGTCTGTGCTTTGTCATGAACCTCTTACTCCTGTGATAATTCGGAGGGGTGACTTTATGTTACTGCCATCTGTGTTAATTTACAGTGGGTGAAGGGAACTCTGGGCAGAGGGGGTCATCTTTGGGAACAACTGTGGAGCTCCAAAAGTAATGCAGGGTGTATTTTCTTCACAGACCTACAGACAGCAAAGCCGCCATGTGCATGGTACCTACAGACAGCAGAGTCGCTGTGTGAATGGATACCTATAGACAGCAGAGCTGAGCCACTGTGTGCATGGTACCTACAGACAGCAGAGCCATGTGCATGTGAGGAGCTAATGTTCAACTTAAGCAAAAAGTCATCTTACAACTTTGGTTTATCATACACACACACACACACACACACACACACACACTGTATCCTTACTCTTTAGAAGATAGGTCATCTTGAACATACCACAGAAAAAGGCATGGACTGGGATGGCTTCACCCATCTCTGGCCTTATAATTTTGTCATTCCAGTGCCATTGCATGCACCATCAGTCAATTGTTAGCCTTGTACCTAAACTGCCTTATTTTCATGTTCAACTGAAACCAGAAAAGCTGAAGGGCTTTCTGAGTCAGATACTTTTTTACCTGCCGACTACGCAGGGTCTGGGTAATGACAAACCAGGCATTGCATAGATAAGCCACTGGACTTTGCTTTGTATTTTTGCAATGTTATCTGCACTTCTTTTATTTTTTCTTTTGTACTCGGAGCATAACATGGAGTTTATATATTTAAAATGTAATAATATTTGTGAAAATGTCATATAATTCCATGTGAGGTTGAGGCCACGACTAGGTGGACCAACATAAAAATAAGCAATACATTAATTTATTCATTGCATAAAGAACAGGCAATTAAAGCTAGCTAAGATCATCATTCACCTACAATCCAGAGAGTATCAAGCATTGCATTCTGAAGCGTGGAGACTTACACTCCAAAGGTCTCCACCTCCAAATCACATTTGTGCTTTTTTTTCTTCTGTATTTCTCCCATTTTTGTTTTCATTGCCCATCAGGTCATAGCTCGTGGTCTTTATTGTTATGATCATTCCATAAGACTCTGCTGTGTCTGTGTACTTGCTGTATCAAACGAAGAGGATCCAAAACGAAATGACCTGCTTTCAGCTGTTGTTGAGGACCAAGTGAGGCCTCTACGTTTTATAGTTTTATAAGGTTCTTTGAAGAATCGTGCATCTTGTGAAATCATTTCATTCTCTTCACTGCACAGCAAAGGTTATGTGATTGACAGCATGCTGCTTCAAAACAGTGTTCTCATGCACACTCATAAAATTCTATACACATTAATGGCCTAGTCATCATGCGCATTGATACTCAGATTCAACTCAATTCCTTGAATACCTCTTCATCTGGGCATACTCAACTCAACACTGGCAACAGTGCTACCACAGCAGTTCACTAATAAGCCTTGAGTAGTGAAGCTAACGCAGTGTAGAGGCAATTGATTCAGTAACCGAGAAAGGTTACCATGTTACAAGTACTACATACATTTGTGATGAAGTATACAGATTATAAGTAATACATTTTATGAACTGAAATTTATAATGATAAAAATTTGGTCTCTAGAGAATACATTTCTGATATTCTCAGAACTATCTTAAATTCTCAAGTAGTGGCTGGGGCCTTTCCTTGCCTCAGCTGAAGAAAGAAGCAGGCCATTATTAGAGACAGGTCATTATTTACGAGTTGTCCTTTTTGTAGTGTATTTTGTAATATTGTAGTCATGATTAATTTCTCATTTATCCTATAAGGATTCACGGGTAAAGACAGTTTCCGGGTTATGAACGTCCAACGAACGTCCTGACAACTACTTGCGAACTGACTGCCATGAAGCATATGATATTTAAAAATCTGAGTTAAATAAAATGGTTCGTAATAAGGAACATGCACACTACTTTGTGATGCTCATGAAAACATTCCGCCTCCATTGCTTGAGAAAATTGCCCTGGGGAAAATCTGCAAGCTCATAATGCAAACAAAACAGCACAAATTGTTTTAAGTTTGTCTGCTATTGTGAAAGCTACAACATGAGATTGTTTAATTAAGCTGATCAAATATACATATCTGTATTTTGCATCAGCTTGTGTGCAATACGCAATAAAGTTTAGCACACAGACCGCACAACAGCAGTTGTTTCATGAGCATTCAAACTGCAGAATTTTTCACATCATTTTAATGTACCAATATTATCTGAAATTGGAGAGAGAATGAAGAGCACAATTATGGATAGGTTAAAACCATCTGTAAATATAGCAAATTATGCAATAGTTTGCAAAGAACAGTAATTTTATCACAAAATTAAACTGGTAATAATTTATTATATTTATGTTGATTCGTGTTGATTATTCTGTGAATTATCTGTTTCATGGTTAATCAAGGATCATAAATGGGAACAAGTTGTAATAATGACAGCATCTAAAATTTGAGGTTTTTTTCCCTTCCGTGACTTTTTCCAAGTACTGTTAAGACATGATTTTGTATGAAATAACTCATAAAAACAATGAAATAACACACAGGGAATAGGAAGGAGAGAGTTTCAGCAGAATACTTACAGTTAACACACACAGTCCTACAGCGACTACAATCCATGTGGTTTAGAACACTGTCGGTATGGTATTTCTGTTAAAAAGTGAAACTAACAGAGTGATGAGCATAATTAGCGAATGTAATTGTACTGATGTAAATAATACTGTGGAATGTACCTCCTGAGCCCTTTTGTAATTTATTTTTATATTTTTTTAATTTTTCCTGTATTTGGAGCCAGCCTTTATTGTCCCAAACCCCCGGCTATAATTTGAAATCCGCCCATTATTTGAGTCCCGGCTTTTATTTGTGAATTTACGGTATTTCTGCCATTCACAGTGAAGTGAAGTAGACTAATGAAAACATAAAACCTCACGAAACATGACACAATGTGCAGTCTAACACGTAGAATGCGTCTCTTGCAGCATCACACTTATTTTCTGATTTTCATAGCGGTTTTTCCGTTTGCTCTCATGTCACTGCATTGTCAAGGGTACAAAACGGGACTCGATCAGCAAAACTGTGACTCCTCTGCCCCCTCCACTGCTCTTCTGTGTGCCCTTTCCCCTTGGAAGTGCCTAAGAATTAGAAAACTGCTGACATTATCACCATGAGTGTGTTTTTTTAAAGAAACAAGTGATGTAAACTTACAAAGTTAGAATTGTGGATGTGACCTAAGTGTACATTTGGGTCAGGTCCTCATAAGATGAATCTGAAAGGCTACCCAGCATAGATTGATAATAACGTGCATGATGATGTCATTAAAAAAAAAACTAAACAGTTTTGCAGAACATGTATTTTCAACCCACATGTCTCTTGAACACTCAAACTCATTCAATAAGGATTCTTTATTTTGCATAATATAGATCCTTTGACCACCTCATGAAATGCATAAACCATTTGCACAGTTTCTCATGTATACATAAGAACATATTATGACGAGAACAGGACATTCGGCCTACCTAAGCTCGCCGTTACAATTTATCAAGAGTATCCAAAACTGCATCAAGTCTGGACTTGAACACAGCAAGGGTCTCTGCTTCAACTACATGACCTGGCAACCTATTCCATGTATTGATAACTCTTTGTGTAAAATAATACTTTCTTATATCAGTGCAGAACTTACTCTTAACTAGTTTCCATTTATGTCCCCTTGTCCTACAAACTGAACTCACCTTTACAGATGTATTGTAGTTAACCTTGTTGAGTCCTTTTATAAATTCAAAAACCTCTGTTAAATCACCCCTTAGTCTCCTCTTGCTGAGTCTAAATAGCTTAAGTAACTTGAATTTTTCCTCATAGCTTTTATATTACATGCCAGGAACTAATCTAGTTGCCCTCCTTTGTACTTTTTCAAGAGCCATGACATCTTTCTTATAGTGCGGTGCCCAGACCTGCACACAATATTCTAAGTGAGGTCTGACTAAAGCATTGTATAATTGTAATATAACCTGCTTAGATTTATAATCAATACTTTTGGCTATATATTCCAGCATCTTGTTGGCCTCAAAATCAGATTAGGGGATCAAAAGGAAATAAAGAGCCGCAGGGGGCGGGGGGGAGGGGGCAATATACTTAATACATGAATAATAATGATACTTGTGTACACAACGCATGTACCTGTATTATACCGCATCGCGGGGAGCGGGGGACTGCTTAGTAAAGTAAATAAGCGCTCATAATGAATCAGAGCCTGGCTCTTAAAATAAAGAGAACACGGCATGTGGAGTTTTATATAGTTTTACTACAAAGATATTGGCAAAATAAGATACAGAAGAAGTTATAGAATAAGGCTATAGAGAAGAACTTTGTTAACGAACACTTTGAAGAGAAGAAAAAAACAACACTGGAACATGCAGGCCTACGTTAAAATAAAACACAATTTTGCAGGGCTATTTGAGTCCTCTCCTTGTGGAAAATTACTCAAATAAAAATATCCTAGTTTGAAATAAATAAAACATATAGCAGTGGACAGATAATTTTAAAATAAAAAGAATACATATGAAAACAACTTGTAGGTAATTATGACTTAAGTCCATTTCAGTGTGCCGTTGTAGGTACACCATCTTCCCCTTCTGTTTTTCATCACGCTGCGGGCAGCGATCAACCGTTCAGCCTGCATGGGCATAAAATAAAACCACCTCAGTGTCGAAAATAGACAATATAGAAAAACGATAACATAAAAAATAACACTGTTCTCACCTTTTTAGTGTGACTTCTGTTTCTGAACGTCACTGCAGAGCTTCTCCTTATCGGGGCTGCAAGAAGTGACTTTAATCTTCATGCAGGACTGCAGGCTGGAATGGAAAATAATTTTTTTAAATGAAAAACTTCATATCTTTTTCTCATGTTCACTATTAAGTCAGTTTAATAGTATATTGTAATATAATATAAACCACTAAACCACTCTAATTCTGAATGGGTTACACTATAAATGATGCTGATTTTTTAAACCCTTGTTCCATGTAGCTTGGTTTCTGTAGGCGTCTGAGCCCCAGCTTTGAGCTGTGCAGGCACAGGGCCAGTCTGCACGTGTGCGGCCCACCTTCACCAACAAACCACTTGGGAGCTTCTTGTCGTCTGAAACCCTTTGTTTTTGTTTTGTATATGAGTCTCTGAGCAGGCGGAGAAGCCGTGGAGCTCCTGTCCTGCTTCTGCTGGCACATTGCCCAGAGGGAAACTTTTGAGCGGCCTTAGATGAAAGCCTGTCACGTGCAGCAGAGGGAGAGCGGAATGCCTTTCTCCCGGGGGAAACAATTGAGTCACTCTGCTTCACACAGCACACAATACTCCACTTCTGTCCTCCACTTCCCTGAAACATTTCTTCCTGTATTCAGCACTGAGCCGACACACGCACACCAACAAAGTACACACATTTAAGCCTGTGTTTACCTATTTATTTCAGCACCAGTTTTTTTATTGATTTCTGCATCTGCTACACATTTTATTACATTTATTGCAAAACAATACAATTGTCGCTTGAGTTTGTAACCTGTCACTGAGGGGAAAAAAGCACTCTTTGGTACATATTTTTTTACTGATTCCAGGCTGATTCAACCAGCAGAGATGGAGCTGTGGCTGGATTCTGAATGGCCCATGAATTTCTCTGGGCAGTGATTCCCAATCCTCTTTGAGTAATGTACCCCTACAGCAGATGTACTTATTACAAGTGCTGTATAATTCCAAAACACTTGCGTGTATACAAGTTATTCCCTGAACACAATGAGCCATAACCACTTCTATGGTAATATTATGCCTATTTGATCATCATGATGCAGCACCCATCTGGATTAAGTGTCACAGCTTTGAAACATTTGCAAAGCAATTGCTTCAACCATAGGAGCAGGAGTCCTTTTCTTCCCGGTGGGTGCCCTTTAAAAATGTAATAGGGCAGCCTATAGTCTCATATAGCCTGTATCTCAGCCTAGTGGCTAAGATAAATGACTGGGACCCTTGAGGTTGGCGGTTCAAGTCCCAGTCCAGCCAACTGTAAGTCACTTTGGATAAAAAGCGTCAGCTAAATGACAGTAATGTAATGTAACCTACCCAAACGCCCTAGCGCCAGACATAAATCAATCGTTGGGAATTCTGTTTCCGTGCACAGGACTAATTATGATATCAAAATGTTATAATTTCCAAAGTCTTGTTGATTATACTCAATAACAGAGAACCTACATACAGTTCACCACGATTTCACTTTGCTTTCTATGTCTATTAGCGATATGGCTCATCCATATTTACCATGGATGAATAGCCTCACACTAACACAGGACACACCAACATTGCAGCATCAAATGTGAGAGCAACACAGAGGTTAGTCATAGTACATCGCAGCAGATGTATGAAACGTTCAATCAGCTACCACACAGACAACAACACAGAGTTCGCAATGTAAATTACGAACACCACCGTGTAAAATGCCTCATAGCCTACTATGCCATGTAGAGCGTGAGAAGGCCTAATAAAAAATGTACTTGCTATGTAAACACACACAGATCTGCTAGTCTACTACATTCAACACAAAGCAAATTATGACCACCACGGCAGGTGCGAAAATCAATACAATATTAATACACCCTGGCAGGTACAAGTAATAACAATTTTACTCACCATGCTATTGCTATAACAGGTTTCAGTTCTGCATGGATGTGCATACAGAACAAATACTCAGCACAAATAAAATAAATAGAGGCGTACTCACCTCATTCCTTGAGGAGGAAGGTATGTCTCCTCGAAGATGATGAATCCATAAGATATTGCATCCAGGTTAATATTCCTTGTAATGTTTTTGTGGCAGTTTAACAATGCGATATGATTCAGTCTTCCTTGATCCATTGTGGAGTGTAAATAAGTCTTCGGTCTCCATGGGCCTGAGTATGACCTCTCATATGTGCAGGATGTCACTGGGATAGAGCAAGTTTCAACTATGATATGTCCTTTTAGGCTGGTGTTAACCCACTCCATCAGAAGCTCCAGAATTACTACTGCAGCATAAGTAGCATCATGTGTCAGAAGCCGCCGGGCACCCATGTGATCAACGCCTGTATTCCACACCCATTTATTTTTGTAAATATTCTAAGAAGTTCAAAATTACATTTTCGAACGAGAAAGGGAACGTTTCCTTGCTACTGCCTCTACCGATAAGCTACATCAGAAACGCTGCCAACAGGAAATGCAAAGGCACAAACACACTAGGACGTCGCAGTCAGTACTTGGGATCAAAACTGAACAGTCAGTATGCAGATAAGTAACAGGTAAGTAAGTAGCAGGTACGTAAAAGCCAGTGTCTGTGCACTTGTATTGGAAAGCCACGTGCAGGCCGCAGGACAGCCATGCAGAATTAGCTTCCAGCTGAGAGACCTGACAGCAGCTCGAGCTGATGTATACCAAGCCTGCTCCCTGAGTGGCAGGAACAGGAGAGACAGAACCAGTCTGCTTCCAGCAGCACTTAATCAAACCAGACACAATCTTTCATGTTAGTTACACTGCTGCTGACACACTGATGCTGTGCTTCCTATTCAGATGACAAGTAGGCTAACTAAAAAGGCGGAAAGAACAGGGTAATGGAAGAATTCCAGAGCATTTTGTTTTATTTTTTGCTTGCTTTCAATAATGCTCACTGAGCATGAGTCTTGTGTCTATGCTGTGCCTAAATAATTAGGTAAAGCTATTATAAAGGTGCGCTACAATGAGAATATGGGATAAAATATGGGAGAGTATGGACAGACAGGCAGAGCTTCATTTGTCATAAGCACATATCTCAAGAGTACTGACAGATAGTATTCATGGAAGTTTTGAGTCACATCTGTATTGCTATCTGTGTTAGTTAGATATTAGCTTTGCTGATCTTTAGCGAGTACCATTAGTTAGTCAGCTGTTTTATCATTGACTGACACAGAGCTATTAGCTAGCTAAATATCATTTGGAGAACTTTGAACCGCCACTTCTGTTCAGTTGTCATTAAAAATACTCTGCGTTTCTTAAGCATGCTAACATATTAAATGTCCTGCCGAGGTAGGTGGTACAGTTAGTATGTAATATGTATGTTAAGTATGCAGTAGATAATTTGGACATGAAGACAAATTCAGTAATCATTCAGAAATCCCCAACCCCTTTTGACAAGCTTACATACACAAGCGCAATAAGTATAATATTTTGATTTTGCTTTCTGCTCAGTCATCTGGAAATATCGTAGACTGCTGTTTGGACATGAATCTCATAAATCTCATGTTTGGCAAATTTGAGAGGAACTCTGAGCAATATGAGCTTTTATGATACACTTTTCATTTTCTGTTGTAAATGCTGTTTGTGTATATTGTATAAATGCAATTTTTATGTGCGCTCATGGGGATTCTATCAGAAGATTGATGCGGTTGCTTTATTCAATGTTCAGCAAGGCTTTTAATAGCTCCCGATTTGTTACATTGTGGTATGACATGGTCTTCATAATGACTGATTAGTGTCCGGATTCTGATACCACTGTAAAAAAATTCTTGATTCCCAATGTGTACAGTATTTTTGAGGTGAATATTTTCACAAAAAAAAAAGAAAAAGGCTCAAAAACCATATATTCTGCAAAATATTCTCATAATGGTGTTTGTTAAAACAAAAGTTTGGGAGAAGTACTTTCAGACAACCCCACACTCAAATGCTTCCAGCCATCCAATCCGGTTTTCCATTTTAAGGGTGCCTTATCTCCCATCATGCTCAGTGCTTCTGCCATACCTCCCCCTCCCCATCTCCACCCTCATATCTACTTCCTTTCTTCTGTATTTCGCTTTCTCTTCTAATGGTCCAGTGGGGTTTCACCTCACCCAATATTGTGAGGTATGATGCTGCCCTCTTGGACTCCAAGGCCAATATCAAATGTCTGTTCCGCTATTTATATCTTTTAATGAACCACCCAAGAGTAATAGAGGGGTTGCTATTATAAAATAGCAAATAAACATCAACGGCAAATCCTTTTCTTGCTGTGCATCAGAATGCAGCAGATCTGCTGAGTAAGGACATATGCAGTTGTGCTGCAGTAGTGCATATGGGAAAAACCAATGCTTGGATTTTTGCAGCAACAAAATGTAATTGTTATTGTAATTTAACATCAAGGCTTATTTTCTGGCGTTTTCGGCGCATTTTATGCAGTACGTGAGCAAAATATGCAGCATTGCAAAAAAATGTGATAAATTGCTGATTTTGCGTTGCTTCTGCAAATCGCAGAATCGCGAAAAACTGGAGGAACTGGGGAGAAGTCCTATTCAAGGCAGAGATGGAGGCAGGTCCAGTACATCTCCGATCTCTTTGGAAGAGGAGGACATGGGAATACCTGCTTTTAATGCAAGAAAGACAGAAGTGGAACAAAGTGAGAAAAAACCTTATGCTTGGAGACATAGTTCTCATTGTAGATGACACCTCACCCAGAAACTCTCGGCCCATTGGAAGGATCAGAGACCATGCCTGACAGCAAAGGATATGTGCGTTCTGTACTGGTAAAGACTATGTCAAGCATTCTTGAAAGGCCAATCAACAAGCTGTGACTTCTGCAAGAAGCAACACAATAGTGGTTTTGTACCACTGAACTTAATGTGCCTTTTTGGACATGCTTTATGAAATTCTTTTTGAATTTTGTTTTTTAAGAATTTGGAATAGCACTTTTGAACTTTATGCCCTACAGAATTTATTTTTGGATTCTCAAGGATTTTTTTGAAAGACATTGGACCATGATTTCACTTTTGGATCCCTTATTCCTTATTATTATGATTAATTGTGATAAAAGCATTATGGAAAATGAGGAGCCAGGATATAGGAGCCATACTGTATATAAAAAATATAAAATATAAGACGGGTATCTGTTAAGTGTATTGTATAATTGGTCTATTATTTGTTGATTGGTTATTGATCTGCCTATCTGTCTGTCAGAACATACCTGTGTGGGGGCGTGGTCAAACACACCACAGAGGAGAGACAGGTGTACAGGTAGAGGGGAAGGGTCACAGTTTTTAAACAGTGTTACAAAGCATGTGTTGAGGATCCCAGTTTGCCCCTGAAATTTGATTGCGGTTTAAGTTTTTCGATCAATAAATGGTAAACCCAATAACACCAGTCGACTGGATCCCCTCTCATGTGTGGCATTGAAAACCCACTACAGACAGGCGGAATTAAAAAAACAGGAGAGCAGTATCTGTTAAATCCATATCCTTCCATTTCATGTTTTTAGTGTTTGTGTTGTGTTCAGGTGCAATTAAAATGGGTGACATTAGTCAATGTAATGCTATGTTATTTGGCCTTAGTCATCGAGTTCTTTGATTTTGGCTTGGTGTGTCCTGGTCCTAAAGGAAACAGCAGCCTGCCAATGCTGGTAAGGCCACAAAACCTACAAAGATAGTGTTTTGTGTGTGAGTGTGTATATATATTTCAAAAGCACATTTTTTTAATTTAAAATGACATTAAATTGATCAGAAATACAAGGTAGACAATGTTCATGTGAAACTGTGAGAGAAATGTGAAACATATTTAAAACAATTATACATAATATGTCCCTTATATAACAAAACTTTGGCAACGGCTCAGCCAATGTTTAATCTTGAAAGAGACTTTTGCAGATAACATGTTCATGTGTTCATTATTGTTGTCTGTACTGTCTCTTATTTATTATTGTATTTATAATGATTTACTGATGATGTGTTTAACCAACCTGTGAAGGCTATTATTATTATTATTATTATGGGACCACAGATGTATATGTTGTCGGACGTTGCCTGAATGGATGTTATGCAGCGCATAGCCTACCTGTAGCCTACAGTATTTTTTTGGTCATATGCACGGATGATTGTAAGTCGTATAGGTCAGGTGTGGAATTTTCCTTGTGGTGTCATGCCAGCATTCAAAACATTTCGGATTTTGGAGAATTTCGGATTAGGGATGCTCAGTGCACAACAGTAGCCTATTGTGGCTTGATATTTAGAAGATTTTGGTAACAAGCTGCATAGTTATGGCTCAATACTGGGTATAAAAATCACTTTATGATGAGCAATCACAAGATACTTTCCTTAAAAACAAATGTTAGCTACCAAGCTAGTCCACTACCAATGAGCTAACAATAATGGTGAGCTAGTCAAATGGCTCAAGTCCAAGTGAAGTCACAAGTCACTGATGTTAAAGTCAAATTCGAGTCACAATTCCTCTTTCATTATGTCAAGTTGAGTCAAAAGTCAGAAAATTTGTGACTCAAGTCTGAGTCGTGTCCAAGTCATGTGACTCAAGTCCACAACACTGCTAGAACCTGTCACATACCCCATCATAGCTAGCACAAGCCACATAGCCCAGCATAACTAACATACATAGACCATCATAGCTAACACTCTTCACATAACCCATCATAGCTAGCACGTGCCACATTGCCACTTCTTTAACAGTTAGTTAAATTCAATCACCACACAGCTATGACTGGTGGAATTCATGTTCGAATACCATTATTACACCTCATTTCTACATTAAACAATAATAACAACATAGACAATCACCACCACAATTATACACATCACAGCAATACAAAAATACAACACACTACATGGAAGGATAGGTGCATGATGGGAAATGAGAGGGATAAGTAAAATGTTCTTATTGCAGTGGGGAAGAAACTGGTCTGAAATGGTTTGTTCGATAACGAGGACAGTGTCTGAAGAAGATGGTGTAGGGTCCCTAGCAAACACCTCAACCAATCAGCACATGCTCACCCTGACATCACCAGTGAGCGTGTGTTTTGAACAGTCTCACTGCTTAAGACAGCCTTCAAGCACTATGGTACACTAATATTGTAGCGCCGGAAACATGCGAAGGGCAATAAAAATTAAGCAATAAAAGGACTGACAAATTCCCCTGTCGCGTCTCCCTTCCAGTCTCTTCCTGCCTCCTCTTGCTCGTCCGCCCCTGCCACACGGAACACAAGCAAGAAACTTTTGCTCCAGGCCTGCATTTCGTCTCGGAGGCAAGCGCTTAACCATCCTGCACAGCTTGTTGCTTGACTGGCCTACTTCATGTGACGGATCCACAGCCACCCTGCGTGGTACCTTGAACACTTGCTTTAGCTTGCTTCACAGCATCTGAAACATCCAAACAACAGCGAACGAAATCATCAAGTCCAGACGTGCAAACTCAGGCGACGTGCCATTTCAGAAAGTTCAGCAGCGTGATTCCTTTTCCAACAACGGACGGACGAAAGGACAAACCCCTTGCACAAATGAACTGCGGTATTTGCTATCCCCAGGTAGCAACTACATGTAAGATGGACACATCAGGCATTGAAAGTTTCACATTCTGTTTAAGTAATCGCAAAATCTGTAATGTGTATAATTAACCGTCTTACCTTCTAATCTAACCTTCAGAACCAAAGTCTCTGCATGCGTATTTTACACGCTGGGTATAGTATAGTATAGTATAGTATAGTATAGTATAGTATAGTATAGTATAGTATAGATTGTTAATAAATAGTGAGTAATCTCTGACTTTAAAGATTTAGCCTAGTGTTGCCTTCAAACAAAAGGAATATGAGGATTGTTTATGCTGAAGTACACATTAAAGCCTTTAGGTCTAAGTCCAAAAATATTCCAGTCTTTAACAAATATAACCTAACCTCACTGGAATCACCAGAGACCCAACTTTTTTAGACTGCCCTCAGAAAAATACTCCATTCAATTGAACGTAATTGAATTGAGGACAGTGGTTTCGGTTGGATCTGTTTTACTTATCTGTTTCACTTTTGAATCCTACTTAATGTACGTTTTTGTTTGAAAAGGCCCATGAATTAATGTAATTATAAATTACAATTAATTTTCATTAAATAATGCAGTTCATGGTTACTTGAAATCGTTTGATCAGAGGTAGAGTGGAATGTGCTAGATTTGTTTTACTGGAATATCCGTTTTTAGCCAGCACCATCTCACCCTGGCTTGTATCTGTAGTTTTTTTTACATCAAACAAAAAACCACTGAAAACCATGAGTCAGACATAAGAACATTTCGTTCTTTAACATACTTGTTCTACAGAAGCCTTGTTACATTTGGATTACATTACTGTCTCAAACGTCTGACCTGAAAGATATTTCAGCGCGGCTACTTCATTCCGCTTGTTCCATCCTCTCACTTTCTGTAGAGATAGGGCCACTCCTGAAAATAATTGTACCTTGCTACAACATTTCTGATTATTTGTTTTGTATCACAAGACAAAAACTTTTTCAAGACAATATTTGCAAATGCGTCAAATAAAAGAAATTTGTTTGGCACACTTCATTTGCAAATAATTCAGAACACAAACAAATATTTCAAATACGAAATTTGCATTTAGTATCTGTATTTGACCCAGGGCTGGTTGGGAGTGGGTAGTGAGGGTGGTGATACTGAGGATTGTTCATAACTTCGATAGAATTGGTTGAGGTTATCTGGAAGCTGATTGCCGTTGTCTGATATGGGAATGGGACCGCAATTGGTGATTTGATGTTCCTGATGGTTTTTGTGTTATTGGTTCCAAATTGTTGTTCCAGTGTTGTGGCACAGTTGGATTTGGCTCTCCTTATTGCAGACCTTAGCTTGTATTTGGCTGCCATGTAATCCTCTTTACTTCCACTTATGCATGCAGAGCGTTTCCCTTCCTTAACCCTTGTGTTCTGTTGAAATTGGCTTTAGTTCCTCATTATTTGGGGTCCCACAGACCACCGTGCTGTATATGTAAAAATACTAGTTAAAAGTTAGTGATCAACTAGTTTTGTTTTCTGACCTCATTAAAATCCAACTGACAGAAAACTGGGCCTGCACATTTCACACTTGGGAGTTTGTTAATAACAAATTTCGGACAACCCTTCACTCAAATACCAGTATCCGTCCAATGTCTACGCAGATATTAATTTGCCATGTACCTTCTCTCCCATCTCCTTCTGTTTCCGGCATCCCTCCCCCTCACCATCTCCACCTTCAAGTCCTCTTCCCTTTCTTCTGTTTTTTTTTCACCCTCTTTTGACAAAGAGGGGCAAGATCAATGTCCGTACCAGTATACAACACACTACATCAAAATAAACTCCTTCCAAACGCATTCATGTTGTCTGAAGGTTCATTCTCCTGAAAGGTGACAAAATGTGTAAATTAACCCTTCGCACCTAGCATGTCAGTATGGCGTTTTCGAGGATACCAGTGTAACCGGCTCCATTTTTACTCTGCATGTTTAAAAGCAGAAGACTAATGACGACGTAGCTGCATCCGTATTTATTTCCAGCCATCAGCATTAGAGTGCATTTGAAAAAGAAAAGGCGGTGATTTGCAATGTGGAACAAACTTCACCTCGTTCATTAGTGTAATGGGAAAGGGCACAGAACAACAAGGGGCAATGCAGGTGGCTAACACACACACCCATGTGGACCAGATACATAGCAATGATAAGTATAGTGATTAAACAATGCTTTTACAAAACTATGTGAATGCTATATCTTTACATATTCAAAATAACAGAATGTCCAGAAAAGTTCATAAAAGTAAAGAAACTCAATGCATATCTGCATATGTGCATCTGAAAAAGAATGATTTTCAATGTGGAATAAACTTCTCCACCTGTCAATAAACCATTGCAACAAACCACTCTTAATGGCCTACTAAATACTTGTTTCAGTAGTGCATTTTCATAATGGGATAGCCATATTACAAAACTCATGTTCAAACTTGCACAAGTAAGGAAAAGTTAGCAAGCGATCTCATTGACAGCCTGCAGCTTGCAGTTAGCTTGCCAATTATTTAGTTATTATTAGTCACATCAGTTTATACTCAAATGCATTGAAAATACTGAATAAAAAGCGAAATTTGCATTGATAATACACAGATAATTATATTAAAAACATGCATGACTAATGTGAGGCAGGGGATTTTACATTTCATTTGTAGATAGATATGATCAGCTTTTATGAATAAGCTGTACATAGAGCACATATACTGACCTCCTTCATCAGAGTGTAATGGAAATGGGAAGAAATATGGATGCACAGGTGAATTAACCCTCTGTTAGACACACTTTTGCGCATTTGGCTTCGGAAAAGCGAAAAATACTGCACCAACCTCTAAACTTTGATGTCTACTGTCGGACTTGCAGGTTCCATATGCATACCGTTTCAGCATTTTCCCTTGTTCTGAAAGCTTGATGGACCTCCCGTGCCTAGTTACGGTTGCTAACATAGGATTGGACAGTAGGGAGGTGCTTAGCGAAAGGTCAGTTACCCTAGAACTTTATCATAAAAATAAATACATAAATATTTAATGTAGTCAGACTTCCCTAGGTTACACCCGCTAAGCATCTATGGTTGTGCAGCAGTGATTTAGCATGTTATTTCCTGTGCTAGGACAGGTTACCTGTTGCTTGTAGTTGGGGAGCTTGAAAGACAGGTCTGTGTGGTTGAAGTCGCCCAACACAATTATAGATGCATCAGTATGTGAAGTTTCCACTGAGGAGATGTAGCATTAGCCTCAAGTGATATGTAGACAACGACTAAAATTATTGACAGAAACTCTGTGGGATGATATGATGGTCTGCATTTGATGCAGAACTCCAAATGTAAGGAAGATACCTGGTTTAGTATATTGGTGTTTAAGCACCAGTGATGACTGATCATAAGGCATATAATACCACTTTGGGCTCGGTGGAGTGTAAATCCAGGAGGAATTACTGCTTGGTCAAGCACAGTCAGGTCTAGCCAGGTTTCAGTCAAGCAGATGGCAGAGCAGCCAACTTCTGTGTTAGGTTGAATCAGCAATAAAAGTTCACCCATTTTGTGCCTGAGAGATCGGACATTAGGCAGTAATAGGGCTGGGAGAAGAGGCCAGTTGGGACGTCTTAGGAACCTGGAAAGGACTTTGGCACATCACCTGGTGTAATCCACGGTATGGGTGGATTAGTGTACAGATTTTGAGTATTTCCTCAGGTAAAAAAGTTAGATGGTCCCCAAACTCCACACAAATTCTGTCTGAGCTTTAGTAGGTTCCATCTGATGCGTTGGATTAGACATAACACTGAACTAACATAAAATATGTTAAACGAAATGAAAAACAAAAGAAAAATTACATTATCATTACCAGCCAGCCAAGCCAGTGCTTTCGTTTGAGTTGTTCGTTTGGCCCCAAGTAGTGCCAACACTTCCATCTCCAGCTTCCGCTCCTCCCATGTCTCCTTATTGCTCTAGCCAAATAAAGTGATTTTGGTGATTTGCACAGTGACCAATGGCTACGTATCAATCCATCTTCTGTGTGATAGCTAATTGACGTAGTTAGAAGTCAATGAAAGAGCTGCAAATGAATGACATGCTGTGTATTTCAATCTAGCCAAGCTGTATGTACATAAAATTATGTCCTTAAACGAGCCATAGAGCCAACAAACAAGGAGTGAAAGTGAACAAATGAAAGGACTCTATGACAGGAGGCCTGATAATGAACAATAGCTGAGGTTAGTATATTTGTTTTAGTTAACTAGTTAGCTAGTTATCCCTGTATTAGTTCTGTATATTATTCAGAAAAATAGATTATAACACCAATTGTTTAAATATGTTTTTATTTATTTTGGTAAATTTAAAGAACCAGCCTGTTATTTAACCTTTTGTTGTTTGTCTTTATAAATAAGCAGCTTGCATTTGCATAGACATCCATGAGTACATTAAGAGCAACAGAGAAACCATGCTCTACTGTGGCAGCCAATATAGGTTGAGGAAAAAAATGAAATGTTGTAAAAATGAAAGTAATCATTATGGATGTAATTATTATCCAGTAACAGTTTACACAATAGCGCAGAACTAGCTGATACGGCAGGAAGCTCTACTGAATGAACAAATGTGAGAGACAAGTAAACAAATCTGTTGAATGAACAGATCAAAAATAACAAGCTCACAGCAAATTAACAAAGTGTAGCTGCAAAAAGATAATAAATTCAAATTTCCTCCTTTGAAAATGTATGTTTCTATGATTGACAAGCACCAGATCCTACCGCAAAAGCCCCAAAACACTGAGTTGCCACAGCATTACTGTGTGTTAAAGCACCCAATGGCCTCTTGTCTCCTGAGAAAGACACCCCAAAAAAAAAAAAAAAAAAAAAAAAAAAAAAAATTATTTAACAAAATGTGCATTTACCCATCTCTACACAGATGGCATTTTTCTCAGTTAACTTTCATTATAGAGGTCTACTTCCATACTATTTAATTATTTGTTTATTTAGTCCAATAAATTATGATATTTTGAAAAGTGATGAGGCTATAGTGGAAGAAAATACACATTTGTGATTAGATGTAGCATGTCTTGAACTATTTTAAGAGATACACCTATATTTTGTGACATGAGTAATGCAATATTATCCATGAGCAATAAATCAGTTTGTAATTATTGATCATTCAGTTCAAGATTTCCAGTTGTTTATCCAAATGGTCAAATGTTCCAGACTTTCTTTTTGTGGGTTGTTTGATGATGTTTCTGATGATGAGCCTAGTGTACTCCCAGTAACTATATTATTCATATAATCTGTATTTCTGAATGATTTATGGAGCAAATGCTTCAACCAAAACAATTGATTATGTGTTCAGACCATTGATTTAAGACCATTAAGTTTAAACAATAAGGTACTCATAATGAGAGACGGAACGGTTTTGTGTTATTTGGTGCTTGGTCATAGTTTTTGAGGAATATGTTTTCCATCCTCGCTCAATAGCATAAAAATATCTAGTCCAGGCTGAATTTGTTATACATCCTGCTGTTAAATCCTCTTATTCCACACAGTGTGCCATTTTATTCTCTGTGTGATGACGGGGATTAAGAGATGAAATGGAAGGATTTGGGCTGAATTTCCCCGGCAGTTTTTTTGCTACCGTCCTTCCTTTCAAAGTGAAAGAATGATTTAGGGCAGACTCTCAGAAGCAGCGTTCCAGGCTGATGTGCCGTTGGATTGAAACAAAAAAAAAGGAAGTGACAACAATTCAACATTGATTGTGTAATGATATCCACCTATCCACATATGGATCTTTCTTTCAACTCTACAGAAATGTCATTTCCATAGTATGTATTCAAAACAAAGAGAAAATGTCACTGGATTTTTCTAAGGATATGATCTAATAATGTAATTCGGTTCATCCATAGTGCTCAGTAATGTTGCATGTACTTCCATTATGAGTTAATTGCTGAAATTGCACTGGAATACTGTGTATGGATGTGGAGTTCACGACTTACACTGGCATAATCTGAAACCCTAACCCTGACCCTACAGTGCCAAACCATAACCTAACCCTGACCCTACAGTGCCAAACCATAACCCTAACCCTACAGTGCCAAACCATAACCCTAACCCTACAGTGCCAAACCATAACCCTAACCCTGACCCTACAGTGCCAAACCATAACCCTAACCCTACAGTGTGATCCTACAAACCCATAACCCCTGCCAAACCCTGATACAGTGCCAAACCACAGTGCCAAACCATAACCCTAACCCTGACCCTACAGTGCCAGCTCATAACCCTAACCCTGACCCTACAGTGCCAAACCATAATCCTAACCCTGACCCTACAGTGCCAGATCATAACCCTAACCCTGACCCTACAGTGCCAAACCATAACCCTAACCCTGATCCTACAGTGCCAAACCATAACCCTAAGTGAGGAACCCATAACCCTTTACAGTGCCAAACCATAACCCTAACCCTGACCCTCTTAACCCTAACCCTACTGCCAACCCATAACCCTAACATCTTGCCAAAACCATAACCCTAAAAGTGCCAAGTGACATGACTCTTCTTCTAACATCATGTAAAGCTGACATGAAATGTAGGAATTACACACTGATAAAACCATATGCTAAAATGTCAAAGACCAAACAATGTAAAAAAAAATATATACTTGTGCATTTGTTCCACTCACAAGGGCCTCCACCCCTGCAACTTCTGCTACAAGGTCAGTTTTTTCTGTGAAAGGAGAAGTAAAAATCAGAATGAGAAGAACAAGAGAATAATATGATATTGCTTCTTGGTAACGAGACAATATAATGTCCCACCTTTTTCTAACTACTCAAATTGGGAGGACACAAAACATGGAGAGGAAGTGTGTAGCATGGAATGTAACTGTTGATGTAGGGAAAGCTTTTTTCATTTTATACTTCTAATCAACTGTGTGGTTACTGAATTAAAGATTCATTTTGGGAATAGTACAACTGTACAAATCCATCCTCACGATTCTGAGGGCCCCAAATAGATGTCAGGCAGCGTAAACAAAAGTCTAAAGAGACCTTTTTTCAGAACCTTGATCAGAATGAAGTCTTAAATGAAGTTAAGACTATTCTCTTCCCTGGAATACTGTTCTGTTCCCTGCAATACTTTTACTTTTAACGGTAACAACTAGATATATTAAGCAAAGTTTTTACTTCAATTTTTATTTGTCTCTTATGATGGAACCTTTTCCTTTCATTTTGAATTGGTCAGGGAATATTTCACACGTCACACATCGCTAATAATGTTGCTCTGTGCAAACGGGGGTGGTGGAGTTACTGCACATTCAATCATATGATTGAATTTATTATCCATATTCTAACCTGATTTATGCGGCCGCGCAGGGCAGAAAAGTACGAGGATCCATGTAGGATCTTGAATAATGCTAATTCAGCCTGGAAAATGACACGTCCCCCGCGACAACTTGATGGCCCAGTAATGTTTTTCTCGGAGGTCTGTTACCTAGAACTAAGGGTCCGCAGCGTTCCAGAGAAAACTTCAATTTTGAAAGTTAATCAGACAACCGAGTGACATAGCCATGCGCAAACTCTACGTGATCCTCGAACTTCGATAGTATCTGCTAAAAATAAGCGGCTTTAATGTATGTCATTAAATGCTGTAATTATATTCTAAAACTCATGCAGTGCAATCCAAATGTAAGAACTGAGTAGTTATACTGTATGCATATATATATATATATATATATATATATATATATATATACACACACATATGTTACATAAATTGGATTTCATTGTTATCATTATGACCTGTCAAGGCCAGAAACGAATTGTACTTCTAATGGGCAATACAATTAAAATTTTAATATGCACTTTTGTGAAGTAGCAGTATAACCAACGAACATGACTTATAAAGAATTGCAATGCTGGATATCGAATGTAAGGCGAACACAGTACTGGCTTCTCATATTTAGCTGTTATCAGCCTCTCAGTCCGTCCTGTCAATCTATCCTATAAACAAACAAACAGTTTGTCGTGTTGAAAGAGTGTATTCATTCGAGTCCAATCAGGTACCCATTTCGTGTTTGCCCTCTGTCCTACCGATAACACCTGGGTCATTTTGTTTGGTGAATCAGAGCGTGGCAGTGAGGAACTTGGATGAGGTAAAACAGGAATAACAGCCACAGCATCTCCCGACAGTCGTTAAATTTGTCAAGGCGGAAAGAGCACGGTTTGGTTTTCACGTGAAATAAACTGTCTATCTTGTAATTTGATAAATACACGGTAAACTACATGTTTATGATACTGAACGCCTACTGCTATAGTACGGAAGCGATGCATATTTGTACTGAAAAGTCGCCGGTGTTTTAACTGAACAACTTACTAACTTTGTTGCATTTCTGTTTTGTTTCACCTTCCTTGATTAAACTGAATGTCATCTCAGCTTCTTACTTTAGGTTAGCATAATGTTTCATTCGATTTTAGGTTAATGAAGTAAATAAAATCACTGAGGTTTTATAAACCATGAAGGTTTAATTAACTGTCATAGAATCTTCACAGCGTGGTGTATCGTTGAACGAAAAACATTGCTTGACATCATATGTTATAATGCATTGAATATCTATGGTAAATATTTTTTTGTATTTGTACTGTAAATAGGCTGTCATCATAATTATCTTCACAACAATATATTTAGATATCTTGTGCACAAGCCATGCATCTGTAAAACGCAGCTCTGGATAGTTCCTGTAACTGGGCGAGCAAATTCTGCATAGACCTGCAGATACTGGTCCGTAAAATTTAAACACAATAAATATGTTACTGTAATACTCCATACCACATGTGGACAAATCACGTTTCTACACAGACCTGGAACCAAAATAGGAAGCAAACCCATGGGTACTCAAACGGCGGGTACACAAAGTTCACAGCAAACAGGTAAAACTGTTGGTTAACTCATCTTTTATAGGCATTATGCGGTCATTAGCCGTTCAATCCGAGCAGGAGAAAAACAGGTGTATGTAGAAATACGTAGACTAAAAGAAAGTAGGCTAAAAGAAAGTACGCTACTGGTTAGAAGAGCAAGATTTTTTTTTTTTTTTTTGCATCACACACTACCTGTACATTCATGGGATGTGTGTGTGTTTTTATATCTTTGGACACGTTCATTATGTAATGGAACAAAAACCTGTATGCCGTGCAGCTGTGCTTTGAAAAGATCTGGATGCAAGGACATGCAAAGTAACTTCACCATAGCTCACAGAGAGATCGATTTATTAATATGCCTTTATAGAATCCGAACTATAGTCTATATCAGTGTATAATTTTTGCCTGCCTTCAGTAGTTGTAAAAAGTCTCACGAAAAGATTAGAGTCTCAATAACTGCATGCCTTATTAAATTAGATCTTAACTGACCCGATTTGCAAAATCTCCACCCTGTTGTAGCACGTTCAGCCCAGGTATACATGTGCATAAGCATATTTTAATATGTACTATGAGGAGAATCATTAAATTATGTAGTCACTGCAGGGATTCCGGTGATTTCCACCCATTATAACAGTTTATTAATTTGCACATAAATATTGTGTCTTTTTAGCAGCTGCTTTTATGTCAGAAAAGCAGTCGCAATTCTCTAACAAATCTGGCCCTCAGTATTACAGGCTAGGTAAGCATGCACACCACACACCTCACAATAAGGCCAACAAAGGTCTACTACTTTCACAGAACACAGCTTAGATGTGAAATTTTATTTCCTCTCACACCAACACCCTCCTTGTCTTTCTGGATGCAGTTCTGGATGTCTTCAAAATCAATTTGCCAAGTGACAAAAAGAATGTGACATCTAAGAGTCTCTCTAACAAAGCCCCGTTTTTTCTGGGTGTATTTGAAATTCCTTTTGAAAACTGTCAGCAACACTTGTGCCCCTTCATAGAGAATGCTGCAGCTCCCACCACTTCCAAAATCAGTGTTCATGTGGGGTGCTTTTATCGTATTGATGTAATTTATTGTAGAGATGCTGCCATTTTAATGTGGACACCTTTGCTCTTATGAGAGTTTTGCAATAAAGGAAACGTGAATGCATGCAGCACAGAAAAAGGACATCTTAGATTTGCTAAACAACAGCTTGTCTCTTAACTTTAATGTGTCTGTTTGCTGTCAGTGTGTAATTGTCAGGGAGAGATTTGCATTTAGCTTCATTGCCTAATAACAAAGTAATGTTGCCAATGCTCTAATAATGTTTTCCTTTGCTGTATTAGTCATGTTTTTGGGTCACTTTCCTCAAACGTCACAGTTCTTTTCTCTTCTGGCGACACTCCCAGACTCAGTTTCACACATCTCACCTGTCCCTCCAGCTCCAGAGTAGCAGTTGTACAGCTCACATCTGCATTATTACCACTGCTCTGTGTTGAAGCTGTTGATTTGTAGTCTGTTATGGGCACAAAATACAGAATGTTTTTAGTTACGTTACCATCATAGTCTTGTTTCCAAGTGTTGCTATCGGTAACTGTAGCTAGCTTTCTTAAGGCAGTCTGTGCCAAGGCTTGACCAAACTTTCTGAGCTTTTTATTTATGGGAGTGCGTTGTAACCACGAAATGACATAACTTGAGGACCTCCTGTACATGTAAATAGATGGCATGGCAATCTTAAAACACAATTGCCAGCGACCAACTCCATAATGATTTGTGAAGACATGGACCATGACAGAACTCAGGTACTGAATTAAGCTGTTGAAAGGCAGGTGCTTCTGTAAAATGACAGAGAATGTTTGTGCCTAGATTTTTTCAAGTTAGTGTAGTTTAGACTAATTGCTTTCAAACTGCAGTGGTGGGACATGTGGGTGGCTCAAACCGTAGGCCCTGCAGTGCAGCTGCAACCTGCGAGTCCTGCACTGCGTAGCTGTGTCCTGTGAGTCCTGCACTGCGCAGCCTTGGTCTGCGAGTCCTGCACTGCACAGACGCAGCCTGTGAGTCTTGCACTGTGCAGCCGCGGCCTGTGAGTCCTGCACTGCGCAGCCTTGGTCTGCGAGTCCTGCACTGCACAGACACAGCCTGTGAGTCTTGCACTGTGCAGCCGCAGCCTGTGAGTCCTGCACTGCGCAGCTGTGTCCTGCGAGTCCTGCACTGCACAGACACAGCCTGTGAGTCTTGCACTGTGCAGCCGCAGCCTGTGAGTCCTGCACTGCGCAGCTGTGTCCTGCGAGTCCTGCACTGCACAGACACAGCCTGTGAGTCCTGCACTGCGCAGCCTTGGTCTGCGAGTCCTGCACTGCACAGACACAGCCTGTGAGTCTTGCACTGTGCAGCCGCGGCCTGTGAGTCCTGCACTGCGCAGCCTTGGTCTCAAGAGTCCTGCACTGCACAGACACAGCCTGTGAGTCTTGCACTGTGCAGCCGCAGCCTGTGAGTCCTGCACTGCGCAGCTGTGTCCTGCGAGTCCTGCACTGCACAGACACAGCCTGTGAGTCTTGCACTGTGCAGCCGCGGCCTGTGAGTCCTGCACTGCGCAGCTGTGTCCTGCGAGTCCTGCACTGCACAGACACAGCCTGTGAGTCTTGCACTGTGCAGCCGCAGCCTGCGAGTCCTGCACTGCGCAGCCTTGGTCTGCGAGCCTGCACTGCACAGACACAGCCTGTGAGTCTTGCACTGTGCAGCCGCGGCCTGTGAGTCCTGCACTGCGCAGCCTTGGTCTGCGAGCCTGCACTGCACAGACACAGCCTGTGAGTCTTGCACTGCGCAGCTGTGTCCTGCAAGTCCTGCACTGCGCAGCCTTGGTCTGCTCGTCCTGCACTGCACAGACACAGCCTGTGAGTCTGCACTGCAGCTGTGTCCTGTCCTGCACTGCGCAGCCTTGGTCTGCGAGTCCTGCACTGCACAGACACAGCCTGTGAGTCTTGCACTGTGCAGCCGCGGCCTGTGAGTCCTGCACTGCGCAGCTGTGTCCTGCAAGTCCTGCACTGCGCAGCCTTAGTCTGCAAGTCCTGCACTGCACAGACACAGCCTGTGAGTCTTGCACTGTGTAGCTGCGGCCTGTGAGTCCTGCACTGCGTAGCCATGGCATGTGAGTCCTACGCTGCACAGCTGGGGTCTGTGAGCCCTGCACTAAGTAGTCATGGGCTGTGAGCTGGCAATTTTTTCTCTGATAGAGGTTGAACCATTTGCAACATTGTTAGTTAGAACTAGTGTTCTAGTGGACCAATATATATGTAGAGTGTAAAAGAACTATGATTGCAAATGGTAGTTGTTCACTGAGGGCAGATTGCTGACCATAAAAATTCATGTACTATTGCAGCTTTATATTTCATTTGTGGGCTGGATTCCTTTTGAAAATATATCATCCATTGGTGATGCCAGCGCTTCCATAAATCCCACGCTTGAACCTTAAAGTATGGCAACTATACCTTGGAGGTTTGATTACACAATTAGTTGAATTTAACTTAAGCGATTAATCTCTCTCAGGAATCCGGCTCATGGCTTTTGTGTTAAAACAGTTCACAGTTTACTATCCTGGTTCTGGGCAGTGTGGATTCATGTACCGTACTTTTCATATGGTGTGACTCACCAAGTACTTATAATAAAGAATACTTGGTAGAAGCTGTGCTGTTTCATTTGCACCTCTGCACACTGTCCCCATTCTCCTGGCTGTCTATTCACAGTCCTGTTTAGAAGTGTGGTCATTTTACACTGGACCTGCACAGAATGCAGGTGTGGCTTGGAGGCTGGCATGGGTGTATACTAATCGAGTAGTCTGTATGAACTTTTCACTGTTTCTTTCAAAATCAAAGTCAGAGTTGAAGCCAAGTACAGAATTCCACATTTGGCTGGGCTTTAATAAACCTTATGCATTAATATAAAGTCAAGACATGACTGATGATAACGTTTAGACAGTGATTTATGATTTTATTTTATGTAGCAAAACACAATTATTCAAATTTGTGGACCTGAGGCAAAAGGCTAACAAGCACTTAAGGCCATACCACATTAAAATAGCCACAATCCAGTGCTGTGGTAAATATTCAATTGTTCCCTTATTTTCACATTGTCAGCTCATTTGAAATCTTTTTAAAATCAACATATGCATTATTTTAGATTTACTGCCAAAGAGCTAAGCTAATCAGATAACTCACTCTGCTTTTGTACACATTCGCAGTCCCCCAGCTGAGCTGCGCAGCTACTTCGCAGTCCACCAGTCTGTTGTCCAACATCTGAGCTGCACAGTCTTTGTATTAGAGGAAGGATATGACTTTGAGAAGGGACAACCATACTAACTGTAACCCTGCCTCCCTTGGTGACACTACAGCCAAATAAGACCTGTCCAATGATACTGTTGACCACAGTCAGCCCTAGCAAACTGGCTTAGTCACCACAGCGACTACCACCATCACCAGGGTTCTTATTACTAAACCAGATTAAGAATATATCTCCTGTTTCCTCATGTACAATGTATACACTTGAGTAAAATATTTTATAGATGGAACTCCACAGTGTGCTGAATTAAGTTGCTACAGCCAAATTTGGCTCTATATTCTGGCAATAATAGCTATGTTGTGAAAGTTCATCATCCTGAAATGTATATAATAAGCAAATAAGCATGAAAATTGTTCAGAAAACCAACAATCAATGTAACATCTTGTTTTCAGTGACCCACCGTTACTATCACAGCTATCTATTGCTTTCTTGAAATCATATTAACTGTTCCACATTTATGTTCACAGTGTATACCATTTTCAAAAAAGAAGGCAGACAGTAGTTACACAGTAGTTCACTGAACTAGTTGGAAATGTCACACCCCCTCATTTGCTTAGCTGTCATTTTCATAAAGTCACTGAATTGATAGCCTAAAACTTTCACTGAAAGGTCAATTTCTGGACACGGATCACTCAGGAGCAGCATTTGTTATAGTATTTAGACTGGTATTAAATGAAAAATGTCAAATGAACCAAGCAGGCACTGAAAGCTTGAAGATCTGTGCCAAAAATAACAAAGAGCTTGATAATGTGTATTTGTGTACATTTTTTCATGACAATAATTTGGCAAAGTGTCCAGGCAAGTTGGGGTCCTACTGTATTGGCATACATTTCTGATGTCTCTCCCCTCTCCAATTTCAGCCACAAGACCAAACCATCTGGCTGGCCGTCTCCAGCTGGGACCTGGAGTGCCTCTCAGACACCCCCTTACGGCTGGGACTTGACCTCCGATAGAGAAGGGAGAGACTACTTCATCAAGTGAGTGGCAGCACATTCAGAGCCAGATTTACTATGGAATAGTTACAGTGCAAAAATATTCACTTTACAGAGTCACTTTTGCTGTCACAAACACCAGAATATTAACGACCAATTTACTTAGAGTTGGTCTAATTACACAATCAAAAAATTAAACGCCCTCATGTCACAATTTTACTGTAGGAGACGTCCATAAAAATGTCCACAAGTAGTGAGGAAACCTCTGAAATGAAACTTAAAGCTACTGATCAGGTCAAATAAGGCAAAACTTCATAATGCTGTATTGCATCATAATAATTAAACACCAACTGAGAGGAGAATGTTTTGGAGTGACATAATATTGAAAATTAATGTATTACGTATGGGGCTAACAAACCAATCAGTGTAGGAAGTAAAAAAATAAGGCATGATGTTAGGCAGCATACAAAAAGCTTTCCTACAAAATAATAAGGTTAAATCTGTGTTTATATTCTTTATTCTGTATTATTGTGTTATAGTTAGTGGTCTAACAACAGGAAGAATATAAACACAGATTGGAATAAGGTTATTACAGCATGGCTAACACATTTTGCTTGTTCCACCCTCTCACTGTTTGAAGATTCCTCTAAATAAAGCTGTCACGATGTACTTTTCAACAACATTTCTGGTTATTATAGACCTTTACATTCATGGGATATGTCTGCTTTCTATTTCTGAACACTTATTCGTTGTACCATGGAAAAAAAACTGTAAGCCATGCAACTGGACTTGCAAAAAGATCCAGCATCACCACAGCCGACAGAGAATTTGAACTTTGGGTGTGTGGCTCAAGTTCCTCCAGTAGTGCAATTATCCTGTGACTGTGAAACCACCACGGCAGTATTTGCTGTTATGTTAACTGACAGATGGTAATTCTTGGACGGCGCAAAATTTCCGCCTGCTTTCAGGAGCCTTGTAGTTACTGCAAGGTTTAGTAAATTGGATGGAATACTTATTTGAACTCATTTGCAAAATCTCCACTCTGTTAGCGCCTTCATTCCAAGTATACATATGTATCAAGAGGAAAGTCGCATCGTGATTTTCACTCATTGTGACTGTTTGGTAATTCACATGTAAATACCGAGACATCTTAGCGGCTGCTTTTACGCTATTCTTTAATAAATCTGGCCCTCAATGTGTGTATATGTGTGTGTGAGGGTGGGGGCATTAACTGTGTTACTGTGTGAGTGAGTGTGTGAGGGGTGGAGGGGCATTATCAGTGTTACTGTGTGTGTGAAGAGTATTAACTGTGTGTGTATGTGTGTGTGAGGGGTGGAGAGGCATTAACTGTGTTACTGTGTGTGTATGTTTGTGAGGGATGGGGGGGCATTAACTGTATGTGTGTGTGTATGTGTGTGAGGTTAAGGTTAGGGGGCATTACTGTGTGTTTGTGTGTGCGTGTGTGAGGGTGGGGGGCATTATTGTGTGTGTGTGTGTGTGAGGGTGGGGGAGCATTATTGTGTGTGTGGGGGGCATTATTGTGTGTGTGATGGTGGGGCGGGGCATAACTGTGTGTGAGTGGTCAGTTGTGCATGGGATATTGTGTGTGTGTATTGTATTATTCTGTATGTATTTGGAATGGCAAATGTCCTTTTTTCAGCTGCCAAATGTTTTATCTTCATACACACAACTCACACAACCCATGTACTCACACACACACTCACCAAATCCTTATGTGGTGAGCACAAGAGTGTGGGGTAGCTGCTTTGATCTAAAAGAAATTGGCATTGCTAGGGAGTAGTCTGAGAGCTGGGATATCAGTAGAATCTGCTGTGAAGCAGGCAGGCAGGGAGAGGACAACAACAGGTGAAGAAATTATTTCATAACAAGTGCAACCTGTGGGTGATGTTTGACATATGTAAGCTATATATTAAGATTTTGCAGGGTTGGCATGCATATATCAGTAGTTTATGTGTAGCACTACTTCACATAAAACATGTCAATCCATTTAAAGTATTCATACAATTCTGAACTACAATTCAGCAAAGAAAAATGTCTCCAATCTGTTAGATTGAGGCTAGTTTCAATAGTATTACTACAGCAGTTCAGGTTCAAATCCAGCCTGCCCCCATAACACACACACACACACACACACATACACACACACACACAGGCCCCCCACCACACAACCCCCCCACACCCCCCACCACAACCACCAGGCAAAGTGGAAAAATCCCAAAAAAATAAACTTTAAAAAAAGAAATCGACACCCTTTTTATTGTTCAGCACACTGAATACAAGTAACACTAACTACTAAAATGTCTCACCTAACCAACATGTAAAATTATTTTAAAATTTCATTATTATTATTGGGGGTCAAGCAGCAAAACTGTGTGGGCACCCATTGAGTTTTTACCTTGTCTTAATATTATGAATATGAGTATGAATATGAATAATCTTCTTCTTCTTCTGCCATTGAAGTCTATGGGAGCCCCTAGAACCATATGGTAAAAAGTTTTGAAATTTGGCACACTGATTGGAGACAGTCCCCTAATTATTTTCACTAAGTTTCATGTTTGCGCCTTGAGCGCTTTAGTGCCACCAATGGGTCAAAGTTGGAGGTGCATTTATGCACATGACTTTTGAACCGTATGCTTGATTTTCTAAAAATGAGGTACGATTGAATTTCTGGAATAAAGCCAAGTTCAATGTCACTTCCCACCATATTGGATTTCTGCCATATTGGATTTTATGAAAAAGTGTGCAAATTCTTCACTGGCCACAAATTTTGTCCAATCTCCCCAAAAATTAGCATATGTGTTCTTCAGGTTTGTCCGTAACAGCCAGTCAAAATTGGTGGCGTAGCCACAGGAAGTGAGGTCATATCTCAGCAACTCTTTGATGCATTGACACCAAGCTTGGTATATGGACTCAGAACCCTGTTGTTAAGATGTCCAAAAAATGTTGTGTCATTTGACTTCTGGGGGGGTGCTGCAAAGCAAGTGTTTATGGTAGATATGCCAGCACCCAGCTCCATCTGATGGAGATATTTATGAGCCTGTGTGCCCAGCCCAGTTTATCCCCTGGTCATCCTAAATTATTGCAGTATTGTTGTATTAATGTTTAAAATATTTAACATGAAGTGCAAATATGCTAATATTGATAGCTCTAATCCAATAAAGGGGATGTCAAAATTAGCATGTTAACTTTTGCAAAAAATTTGACAGTTTAATACATTCATACTCCCTTTCCTAAAAATATATATTTCTTAAATCCAAGAAGGCAAACGTTTTTTTATTATTTTTTTTTCTCCATACAACTGAGGGTTCTTGGATGTTTTCTCATATCTATTATCCAGGAATGCAGGGTTATGAACATTCACTTGCTCTGTGTTGTGATTTTCTGCAGTTTTCTTATATGCCAAGGGGTCTATTGCGACCCGCGCTCAGCGCGACTTATGCGCTTTTTTGACCAACTGCGCGCCTTTTCAGTGTCTGTTCGTATTCTGACCTTGAACCTTTGCTCGTGCTTCGGAGACTTGCTCGTTTGGGGTGGAGTTTCATAGAAATTTAATCATTAAAATACCCTCTATGCGGATTCAGACTTTGACTTAAGCGGATTTTCAGAGTGCATATCCTACGCGCATCACAACCCTGAATTAAGTCGTGCACTCCTGTCGACCAGACTTTAAAATTACATTTTTTTTCAGTGTTGTCGTATTGCATGGAGTAGGATAACTCTTGAAATCATTTAAATTATTTCTGGATAACAGGCATACGTTAAAGTATAGCTCTGACCATCTCGAACAATCGAGTTGTTGATTTTCGTGTTCCTCAGTCCTCACTTCTCAAATGAATATAAAGTCATGAACGCGTTTGGCGTGTTGTGCTTTTTGAATTCTATGAACCCACGGACAATAATTCACAGATGACAAGACCTACCATATGCCAATTCAGATGTAATCATCAGGTTAAGTAAAACTAACACAAGAACACATTCATTATTCACTTTAGATACTCAATACATTATAAAATATATCAAGCAATGCTTATCGTTCAACGATAAATCACGTTGTAAAAAATGTATGCAAGTTAATTGAACCGTCGTTGTTTATCGAACCTCGGTGATTTTATTTACTTCATTCACCTAAAGTCAAATGAAACATTTTACTAACCTACAGTAAGAAGCTGAGGTGACACTCAATTTAATCAAGGAAGATGACACAAAAGAGAAATCAATGGGGTTACGTAAATTGTTCAGTTAAAACACCGGTGACTTTGCAGTGCAAAGATACATCGCTTCCCTGTACTATAGTTGAAACTGCGGTTTCCAGCAGCAGGCGTTCAGTATGATAGCCATGTAGTTTACCGTGTATTTATAAAATTACAAGATAGGCAGTTTATTTCACATGAAAACCTAACCGTGGTCTTTCCGTCCTGACCAATTTTAAAGACAACATTTATTTTCGGATTGAATTAAGTGGAGGAGAGATTCAAGAACTTTGTCGGGTACCACAGTAGAGTTATGTGTCTTATGGCACACAAAACACGATTCTTAGCCAATGCTAAGAGATGGGATATGGTTAGGGAGTCTGAAGGTTAGGAATAAGCAATTATACTTAAATAAAGTAAATACATAGCCAGATATAAATAAGGTAGAAGATGATTATCTTTATTATTTTTATCAAAATTATCATTATTTGGGTATAATAAAGAATAAAGAAGCAAATGAATAACCATATTTTCAATTCTGAAGAATTGTCCACCAGGGGTGGTTAGTGAGGGCAGGAAAAAAAAAATTAGCACAAAACTGTGATGTTTGATGAGTATGCAAACTGCAGAATTTTTGCAGATTTTTAAGCTAACAATATTATTTGAGTTTGGAGAAAGACTGGAGAGTATAGGTGTTGACAGATTGAAAGCATCAATCAATATAATAAACAACATAAATAAAATAATATTTATGTCAGCTGGTGTTGATTACTTCATGACTAATTTGTTTTATTGTTAATCAAGGAGGATAAATGGGAACAGGTTGAAAGTAATGATAGTTTTAAAGGAAAAGTTTGCTCCTCCTCTGTTTTAGCTCACCAGCCACCACTGATCCATGCATAGAAGACTTTAATTTGTTAAATTGCATATAGATTCCCCACTCTGCAGTTGTTTCAGTATATCAAGTTTTCACTGTTCAGCTGTCATGTCACTGAATGCATAGACTGGCAATTGCCATTCATTACTATCAGAAATTGTCAGAGGGGAAATTACTGTAGGTATGAAATATCAAAGCAGGTTTCAAAAATAAAATGGCTGAAAAATGGGTTTATGTTTTGAAGAATACAATACAGTTGATATTATTACAAGTTAATGTCCTAAGTCTACCCATTCTAGCTGTCTCACTGCCTGCTGTCTAGAGGATGTTGCGCTGCAAAACAAGTTTTCTACCATGTCTTAGTCATTGTACACTGTTAAAAATAAAACATTGGGTCAACAAAAAAATTAAGGCAATGTTTTGCATTAAGCTTTTGAATTATGCCAACTGCTGGCAGAATTACTTTGATCCAGCACAATGAATGGTGAATTAGCTTTTCAGTCACAATAAAAATCAAGTAACATGAATGGACTTAATAACAAGTATTTACATTAAACATTAAACAAGTATTTAAGTTGACCCAACACAATGTTTTGAGTTTGGGGAATTAGCTTTCCGGCCACAGTAAAAAGCATTTATTAGTAACATGAATTTAATAACTGTCAAGACAAAGTGTTTTTAAGTTGACTGCATATAAAAATTAAGTTGTCCAAACTAGTTTTTTAAAAATATTTAAAAGCAACGAAATCTGCAGCCTCTACATTAATTTAAATGTTTATATTGACTACCTTCTTGCTCTGCATTGTTCATAATAAAGACATTTTCTCACCACAACTCATGCTTACATTTTTTTCTGATTCATGCCTGTCTTTCTGAATGAAGTCAAACAAACTAAATTTTAGTCAATAGGGCTAACTTTATTTTGCACTCCAAGCATAAAAAATAGTGTTATAAATAGTGTGTCCACAAATAGTGTTGGATCAATACCAAAATTGTTACTTTGGTGCCAATACCAGCTTTGATACCTTCGTATCGACACCCTCTGTTCACACGATTGTCACCGCCTATTTGACATAGAATGTCCACTTTTTAATTGCATCACACAGCAACCTTAGACCAAAATAAAGACCTTAGACCAAAAGGACTATAAAATTCAAACGAAAGTGTTGAGAAAATAAGTCGTCAAACAAATTTAATTAAGTTACCAGAACTTGAATTTAGTTCTTCATTGATGAATCGAAGATTTTAAGTTTGGGCAAGTCATGATAGTATGTTGAAACAATAGGTATGATTTGTGTGTCATCATAACTCAAGAAAATAACAATTACAAACAAAAAATCTAACAACATCATAGAACTTGATTTTTATCTCAACAATATATATTTAAGTAATGGCTAAAGGTAATCTGGATGCATTTTTAGAGTGTATAATTGACTGTAATAATAAACTGTTTTGATTACATTATATATATTTATATTATATATTATATCATGAAAGCAATACAGACTTTATGTGCTTTTTGTTAGAAACATTTTTTAAGAGCATTCTGCTTTAACACTGAACAAAACCACAGATTCTTTAGTCTTTCCAGATACTCAGCTTTGCACCCTTAAAGTGCTAAGGACACATGCAACACTTACCATAACCATAACCCTAACACTACCCATGTAATTTTTTCCCCGTTTCCCCCTCCCTGAACACACCGCAGCAAACTGCTTCTGCTGACTCAGTAGGGGGAAGCTGTGGCACATGAATTCATATCATATCTGAATCATATGTGGCATATACAGTATGTGGCATATGATTCACATAGTTAAATACTTAATGGCAACCATAATGCTATCAATGGAATGACTAGGACGATTTTACAAATGTGCATTTTTGAAGCTAGATGATGAGCACTATTACCTATTTTGCCACTATCCAACTCTAAAAAGTATAGGTATGATGGAGGTAATTTATGCCTCCCAGAAGTTTAATCCATCTAACCTGCAGTATTTTAGGTATCAACCAGTACTGGGAATTCAATAAGGATCAACACAGAGTTTTTGATACATTTTAATTGGATGTATTTGACCTTGTTTCAAACCTTTGCTTGATTATATAAAAACAAATTTTGAATTATATTTTAAATAATACATGATAAACTTAATTTCAGAGACCTCAGATTAAAAGTTCTAACAGTGCATGACCAGCCAAACTGCTGTGTTGTTTAATCAGTGTTGACTCAGCGACAAGTAAAAGTGCAATGAGCAAAACTCATAGTAGTTTTATCAGTCATGTCAAGTAAAAATGTACATATGCTGTGCCTTTTATTAGAGCCATACAGAGTTATTTGCGCTTCTTGAAGTACCAGTGTTTTCCTCATATGAACGAATAACCATGTAGAACCTGTGAATACGTTCTGGAACAGATGAGTAAGAGGCAGTTGAGTGTACAAAAATCTAACTGCCTATATCCAGTTCTGATTAATTCCCAATCTTACAATCAAAAACACCTTTGGCCAAACAAACAGAAACATCAGAAACACCACTATGACAACCACAAGATTCAGAATTATTTTGGTGCATTTAAAGAATCTCCACAGAATTAGTCTGACCTGGCAATGCGTTCCTAACAGATCCAGGCCGAGTGGAACATGGTTTATGGGGAATTGCTGCAAATTGGAGAGCCATTAACACCTAATAGTGATGATTAGTGAGTATCACATGCGAGGCTGCCGTTTGGAGGAACCCATCAGTAGCAGGTGGCCCCTGCTGGAGATGAGACGCTTCACTTCCTGGATGCAGAGAGCAATGTGTGCCGTGTGTGTGTGCAGTCTGCTACTGTGTCGTCAAGGTGCTAGTCTGAAATGAGAGACAGTCGACTGAGTGTTCTGAATAAAACGGCAGTGATTGATTTGATTGATTCCTTCCCCTCCGCCGAGTTTTATATGTCTTTGTGTTATCAAACAGACCTTGGAGTGAAGACGTGAGAGTTCCGCTGCCTTGTGCCTTAGATTTCAAGATTAATTGTGGCTTTTAACTGTGAGGTGGAGCGTTTGTGACTCCAAGGCTTTAATTAGACGGCAGCGTGGGGGACGAGATTTCCATTTGAAAGGTTGGGAGAGAAAAAAACACGGAAGAACCCTGAAAACATTTCTATGTGGACACATTTAAAAAAACACTAAAGAACCGTGAAAATATGTCACCGGGGAAAAATTGTATTATTTGCCTTTTACGTGAGAGGAAGCACTCCCTGGCACAGAGGGGAATGTGAGGCACAGCCTCTCGCTGATAGGCAGTATTGAGGAACTGACAAGATAAAAGTAGTAATTTTGCACTCCACCCTGAGCATCAATTTCTCCCACAAGTAGAAACCTGAGTAAGGATTTCCAAGTGTATTGATATGCTACACAAATGGTTGTGTCAGTTCTGTGTTTCAGTTCATTAATAAGGAAGAACAAATCTTTTGTATCCACTAAATATTACCTTCAACAGTTACGCATAATGTATTTTAAAATAAATCTGAATATTTTTATAATGACATTTGTTCCTTCTTCTGTTTGTTAGGTAAATTAAAGCTATGTTCATTTTGCAATGCATCACTTAAAACTGATTGCTTTTATGAAATATTTTACATAAGACCAGAACATTGTACCACTGGCAACGTATTAAATTCAAATATTATTATGAAACTGTAATACACTATTAAGGGCCCTATTTTGATGACATGGAAGATGGAACAAGGCAAGAACAGTTGGCTGTCAGTGCTTATGTGTCTGGAATGGTGGAAGCTCAAAAAGGAGAGCTTGGCAGAGGCTGCCTGTTTTCTCTCTTGTTCATTTTTAACTCTTGCTGGATAAATGGTGTGTGGGCCGCTGCAAAGGAATGATACAAAAGAGGCAGTTATGTAGTGGGTTACTAAGGAGATGCATGCACTGTAACCCCAAAGCACTTGACTGAACTGCTTCAGTAAATATCCAGCTATATAAACTGATAGAATGTGGAGAAAAGTGTATGCAATGTCACTGGGGAAAGATCACCTACTAAAAGGCTGACATGTGACATACCTTAATGAAATGGCACTGTCCCCCATGTTTTTTCCGCCTGCAGTCACGTGTCCAAGAGCAGCTCCCTGGAGGAGGTCCGCCTGGATGGAGGCCAGTTCATACCTCCAGCTCCACGCAAGGTGGAGATGAAACGGGACCCCGTCTTGGGATTTGGTTTCGTGGCAGGAAGCGAGAAACCTGTGGTGGTCCGTTCAGTCACACCAGGTAGCACTAAAACTGCCATCTCTTTAAGTATCCCTTCTGCTCAAACTCGCATGTTCCTATATTTTGTATGTTATTTATGCATGCTGAAGGTATTCACAAATGGTATCAAATAAACACAGTTGAAGTCCGAAAACAGTTTTGTTTTGCAGGGTGAACATTTTAAAATTCCAGACTGTTTTTTTATGAGTGGGATGAAATTGCCTTCAGTTGTGACGTAAACACTCCGTATGCTTCCTTTGCATTTCCCTCCCCCGATATGTGACCCCGTCAGCTTGCATGGAGGACTGTGTGAGAGTTACAGCTGTCCAACCCTCAGATTTATGCCTTGGAATGCTGTTTCCGTTTTGAGAGGTTGGGCAGTGACCAGTGCAGTCTGCCAGTCTGAGCTGTGCTTCATTATGAATCATGAATATATCACACCTACTCAACTAGCCTGTTCATTTCAAGTAGAAAAATAGCTTCAGGGAAATAAGATTAACAATATGTATTAGTGTTCTTCATTCAAATGGCTAAATGGCGACTTTAGGTGAAGAGGAGTCGGTGAACGCTGATGTTGTTTGGTGTTGGCGTTCTCGCCAGTGGTGGACACAACGTCCAGTGGTGGTCATCCCCACACCACAAGGAAATTGTTGCTAGCTCCTGCCAGGGATCCACCTCTCCAGATAGACTGTGTCCCTTTCCAGGAGGGTTGCAGGCTTCAGACCACCAGGAGCCACCCCTGTCAGGCACTGGGGCGGGCGGGTAGCCCGCTGCTAGGCATAGCAGCTCCCCCAAGAAGTCTGGAGGGCAGGACTACACATCCTTCCAGGTCACCCTCCAGCTATCCCAGAGTGCTCAGGCTATAGGGGCTGCTAGGATAGGGGACTCTACCTTTCGCTTGACCTTGGTCTTTTTACATTCTCTAGATGGCATAGGCTGGGTAGCATAAAAAATAAAAAAACTCTTCCACTCACCAGCAGGGACTATACCCATATTCTCCACCAATATGGCACAGTGGCAGGTGTGGCCACTGAGCGAGGTGGTGAGTGGAAGGAAACAAAATTTTAAACAAAAATTGGCCTGTGGCATTGTTCCTCCTTCATCTCTCCCGGGACAACAATAGATATAATTTTTATTGTCAGGCCAGCTACTTGTATTTCATCTGTAAAAATACCTTTGTCCATTGTTTAGAGTCATATCAGATTAATATCATGTTGCAACATGACATGCGTAAGAAGCCATCATTTTTACAAAAGGTAAAACACATGTTGCTGCTTACTGCAGTAAATACATCAGATATGTACATTTCTGTTCACATTTCTGAAGATTCAAGAGTAATCTCTTAACTAACCTCAGCTGAAATTAAGACAAGGAAATATTTGAATCTTCTCTAATAGACAGCATTGGCAAGGCCAACACACAAGGCCAGTACATTGTACTTCGGTACAATACTCAATTTAGGATTGAAGGTGAGGGGTGCAAATTACAATCAGTGAAGGTTGCACCCCACTGAGAACTCTAGCGAGGAGACCTTGAGTCTGTTTTTCTTTTTCACGTAATCCGAAGTCACAAGGAAAATATTTTTTCTAAACCTCAAGATTTCCTCAGTTTGTGCTGCTCACATTCTTCTCCATCTCTTCCTTATTCTGATGGGCATTGTACCATAACCTGACAGACTCACTGAAAATAATTACTGCATTCATAATCCATGCATATATTAAAAACAAAACCACTTCATCTTTCCTGTGTTCTGTGATAACAATGGATAATATTAAATGAACTGCATAATGCATATTTAATAAAGGCAGGATCCAGAGGTTGTGGAATGTCTGGGTCAGAGAATGGATCAGACACACTCTCTGATTAAGACAAAGCTACAATAATACTCTGACAGCACAAAGTTCAGTTTGAATAAATGACCTTGGGTTAGTCATTTTATTGAAAAAGCTTTTATACAGAAATGTACTCTCAACACCGATACACTGAATTAATTATCATTCCACATCATTTAACTGATGTGTGCTGTAAAACTTACTGACATTCAGTATTCCATCATTATTATTTGTCTTCAATATAACACATCAGGGCTTGAAGTGAACGAGTTTTAAGGTGAGGTTGAGGATTGATTTACATATAAGTAAAATTACTTTTGGTGGAGGGCTCTGCTTTTCAGAATGCTGCTTGCTGAAGAGGCACAGCATTTAAATATGAAATGATAGGCTGGGAACAAACTCACATCCCCAAAGAGCTATCACTGGTAGAAACTAGACCAAAAGTCTCCCAAGCACGCGTTAAGGTTCAAGGTCCAAATACAAACAGACACTGAAAAGCCTTAATGTGGCTTTTCATTAAGGACACTGAAAAGCTTTAAGGGGGGGGGGGCAGACAGCTGCTTGTTGAGCTGTGAAGGGAAAGGAAGTGTGGAACTACAATGCCGAGCTGGAATGTCTTGGAGACTCAAATGGAGACTGAAACTCATTTTTCCATATCATGCATTTACATCAAAGCTTCACAGTATTTGGGTGATTTTCAGCCTGTGTCTGAAATCTTAAAATGAGTCAACAAGATGTTCTGATGAGAAGCCTCCCAAAATTTTAACTGGTTAAATTAACAAGGCTGCAGGTTGACGGGAAGCACAATCAACCCCTAATCAGCACTCAGGAAGACAAACCAAAGACAGAAGTAAGAGGTAACAATAACGTGAAAGAAAACAACATTGTGGCATAGCAGTAGAAGCATTTGAAAACGCAGTATTAAATAATCATGAATTTAGCTTGTAAATAAAAATATAGAAAGAACCAGCTAACACCATTCAGTGTGTAGGAGACAGACTAACACCACAGAGCGTGTAGGGAGACCAAGCTGGCCGTCAGCTGATGTAGACTCCGATTTGAGTTTCCTGTCTGACCTAGCTTCACTTATTTGTTTTGTTGGTCATGACTGGCAGATAGGGTTTGGTCATTCTGGTTTGTGTGTCTTTAAAGGGTCAATTTAGTCAGAGGTTTAACTCTGGTTTTGTGGGTCTGTTTAAGGTCAGTTGTGTGTGTCTTTAGGAGGTCCATCAGAAGGCAAGCTTGTTCCTGGGGATCAAATCATCATGATCAATGAAGAAGCTGTGAGCATGGCGCCCAGAGAGAGAGTCATCGACCTAGTCAGGTAATGCACTCACCTGTGTGCTCCACTCACTCACCTGTGTGCTCCACGCACTCACCTGTGTGCTCCACTCACTCACCTGTGTGTTCCACTTACTTGCCTTTGCCAGTCTGTTGACTCTCCTGGTCAGGTAACACTCTCACCTGTGTGTTCCAGTTTAGCAGGCTAACCTGTTTGCACTCAAAATTTGCAGTAACCAGTGGTAGTATTCACCACTCTCTGCTTGTACACGCTTGGGGCTTGGGGCTTGGGGCAGAGACTCCTGTTTCTGCTGTGACTCACTTTTGTTTTTGTGACGGTAGCTCATTAGCTCATTTCTTTTACCACAGTTAAAAGATTAATAGTCTTATTAACATCATGCCACCAATAACACTTCTACAATTATACTGCACACAGAAACATATCTATATATATATATGGTGTGTGTGTGTATGTGTATGTGTATATATATATATATGTATATATATACACACACACACACACACACACACACAATGTACTGTGCAAAAGTTTTAGGCAGGTGTGAAAAAATGCTGTAAACTAAGAAGTGAATGAACAGAAGAGAAATCTAAATCAAATCAATATTTGGTGTGACCACCCTTTGCCTTCAAAACAGCATCAGTTCTTCTAGGTACACTTGCACACAGTTTTTGAAGGAACTCGACTGGTAGGTTGTTCCAGCCATCTTGGAGAACTAAACACAGATTTTCTATGGATTTAGCTTCCTCAAATCCTTCTGTCTCTTCATGTAATCCCAGACAGACTCAATGATGCTGAGATCCGTCCTCTGTGGGGGCCATACCCATCACTTCCAGAACTTCTTGGTCTTCTTTACGCTGAAGATAGTTCTTAATGACATTGGCTGTATGTTTGGGGTCGTTGTCCTGCTGCAGAATAAATTTGGGGCCAATCATACGCCTCCCTGATGGTATTGCATGTTGGATAAGTATCTTCCTGTATTTCTCAGCATTGAGGACACCATTAATCCTGACCAAATCTCTAACTCCATTTGCAGAAATGCAGCCCCACACTTGCAAGGAACCTCCACCATGCTTCACTGTTGCCTGCAGACACTCATTGTACCGCTCTCCAGCCCCTTGACGAACAAACTGCCTTCTGCTTCAGCCAAATATTTCAAATTTTGACTCCTGCTGCCATTTTTCTGCACCCCAGTTCAAATGTTTTCGTGCATAGTTGAGTCACTTGGCCTTGTTTAGATTTAGTGGCCTTGTTGACCACTTCTGGCCAGACATCTCCTGACAATAGATGTGTGTACGTGGGCCCCAATGGTTTCTTCCAGTTCTGAGCTGATGGCACTGCTGGACCTCCTCCGATTTTGAATGGAAATAAGCTTGATGTGTTTTTCATCTGCTGCACTAAGTTTCCTTGGCTGACCATTGCGATCCTCAATGTTGCCCGTTTCTTTGTGCTTCTTCAAAAGAGCTTGAACAGCACATCTTGAAACCCCAGTCTGCTTAGAAATCTTTGTCTGGGAGAGACCTTGCTGATGCAGTATAACTGTCTTGTGTGTTGTTGCTGTGCTCAGTCTAGCCATGGTGTATGACCTGTGACATGAAACTGTCTTCCACATCCTCACCTCAGTAGCAGAGTTTGGCTGTTCCTCACCCAGTTTTAAGCCTCCTACACAGCTGTTTCTGTTTCAGCTAATGACTGCATTTCAACCTATATGTGAAATTGATGATCATTAGCACTTGTTTGGTTGATCATACACCAGACTATAATCCTACAAAATCCCTGACTTTGTTTAGAAGTGTACCTATAAGAACTGATGCTGGTAGATAGTAACACCAGATATTGTTTTGATTTAGATTTTTGCTCACTTTGCATTTCTTACTTATTTTGCTCACTTTCTTACTTTACAGCATTTTTTCACACCTTCACACACACACACACACACACACACACACACACACACACACACACACACACACACACACACACACACACAGGGGGTCCTCGACTTATGAATGAGTTCCGTTCCTACTACTTGTCGTGAGCTGATTTTCGACGCAAGTCGGAATTTATACCTAATTTATACCTAAGTTAACACCTTAAGTTACTCACACTGTGCACACAACACATGAAGGACATATAAAATACAGTAATTAAATGAAAAGAGAGAACAATTTCTTATCTTTATTTCTGTGGTCGTATTCACGAACCAAACCACTTAGGTCGAAACTAGGTTGTTTAAATAATTTATGGGAGTGTGTCATAACCACAAAACGTCGTAACTCGAGACCGTCGTAACCCGAGGACCCCCTGTATATATACATAGGCAGTATAATTGTAGTTGTACTGTTATTTGTGGAACGTCTGTAGTTTGGAAAGAAGTGAGTGCTTCTGTCTCCTGCCACAGCTGCTGCCTCCTGAGTTGGTGGGAGTCTATGTGTGGAAAAAAATGAACATGCTCACAATATCATTTGTACAATTATTCCAGAGCTTGGAGTCTCTGGCACATTGAGATTTACAAAGTATGATGAATGAATTTTGATTCTCCAGCTCAGAATTCTATCGCTCTGTATTGAATTTTAATTTGACTTGACAATGAAATTATTTCTTCACTGTTAAAAGGGTAGAGTGGTCTGGGACAGCTAAGAACCTTCTTCATCTGAGAGCTATGGCCAGGGTACTCCAGAGACTGTGACATTCATGGCATGTTCATGGCATGATAACTGATCACATTTACAATGTTGATTCAATTTACCATCCAGGATGTAATGTTGACCAGCGTATGTATGGGTGTGTGTGTGTATGCATATGTGTTTTGTGTCACGTGCATACATGATCATGCATGTTTTGTGTGTGTGTGTGTGTATGTGTGTGTGTGTGTGTGTATGCTGGTGTTTTGTAATCATGCGTGCAAATACGTGTTTTGTGCTTGTGTGTGCATATGTGTGTGTGAGTGTGTGCTTGTGTATATCTGGGTTGTAGGATGGCACAGATGACATAGCTACATTATTGCCATGGTGATGTTGCTCGGGTTGTAGGATGATACAGATGCCATAGATACATTATTGCTGTGGTGATGTTGCTCGGGTTGTAGGATGATACAGATGCCATAGATACATTATTGCTGAGGTGATGTTGCTCGGGTTGTAGGATGATACAGATGCCATAGATACATTATTGCCGTGGTGATGTTGCTTAGGTTGCCATACATACTGTGACAGAGGGCTCTGTCCCATGCCGTGAGTGGCACTCAAATGTAACCTGACTGTGACACACACCGTTTGCTTGTTTTTTCTGTTTCCCCTAATACAGTATATCCCTATGTCAGTAATGCTGTTTAAACTTGTGTCTTTTTTTGTTTCTACAGTCGGCTTTGTTCGGTTGTTCCCGAGTTGTTTTGGTTTTTCCGTTCCTTGTCCATGTGTCTTTTTGTGTTCCCCACTCTCCTCGAAACCTGCCTTGACTGCTCATCTGTTTCACCTGCCTTGCTCTTCACCTGTGTCGTGTTTGCTTGTTAGTCTTTTGCATTTACACCCTGTTTGTTTGTTTGTTTGTTTGTTGTGAGTTCGTATCAGTGTTTAGTTACATGTTTCGCTATGAGCCGTTTGTATCCTAACAGCCTGCCTGTCTGCATGTCAGTCAGTCATGACTCTGTCTGTTTTCTGGTTTTTTGATTCCTCCTCTCTAATTTTCTACCTGTCCTGTGTCTACCTGTTACGACCATCTTGCCTAATTTGCTCACCTCTCTTTCGGACTGTGTTTCTCTACTGTCGCTGTGCCCCCTGGTTTTCACCATTGCCTGTCTGACTACGATTTTTGGATTTTTGGCTGCTCTCAAACTTCAGAACCAGGAAATGTCATTGTGGCTACCGGCTGGGCATGCAGAGCTGTCTTCTGTCACATGTTTAAAGAAAAAGACGCAAAGCAATGACGTGCTGAACAAATTACTTGAAAGCCTTCCACATTGCAAGCTGAGCTTTCCAGAAAATTGTATCCACATTTGGAGCATCAGAGAGAACGCTTATCCAACAACAACCGACAAACTGATTTTTTAAGTACAAAAAGAAGAATTTGCTTATTCATGCTTTTTATCATGCAATTCATTATCTCACAAAGAGCTTTTTCATTACATATGAAATTCATAATTTATAAAATTAATTATTTCGATATTGTCTACATCATGAAATTGCTATATTTTGGCTGATGTCTATGAGAATATGATTTCAATAAAGACACTTACTCTTACAGTAATGTATGCTCTTATAGGGAATGAAGACTAATCGATGTGTAGGTGTTTGCTGTAAGGTTATTAATCCTAGGGTATAAAGGGTAAAAATGGGTTTTCACATACTCAGCTTAAAGTTGGACAGCAGTTGCATAAAAATTGTTGTAATAGACTCAAACAAACAGCATGGACGTGTTTCTGCACACAAACTCCGTCAGTGCTGAAATGTGTCTGTGCTGTTTGTTTGTTTGTTTGAGAGTCAGGTGAAACATTTTAATGTTAATGTTGTCCAGCCTTTTCATCAATGATTTATCCTTTTTCAATCCAGCACCTTATCGTTTTTTTGTAGTATGAGGCCAGTCCGTTTTTGTTTCTTTGCGCATTTCCACAGTTACTATATAGCAGGGGTCCCCAACCTTTTCTATGCCCCACGCCCCAAGGAAATGTTTGATTAATGTTCGCACCCCCTAGAAAAGTGATATCATTTGAAGATAAAGAAGTCTAATTTCACTGCCAATAAACTTACACCACGCTAGTGTGGACGAATGAATCAATTGGGCCAGAGAGTGTGAGCAGAGGCGACTGGCGAGCTGAGAGGTCCCGAGGGGTGAAATACTTTACAAACTCTCGCGATTGTGAATTTTGAATGAAACAATATACAATGATTATGTCAGATGTTGTGTTATTATGATTTTAAAAGCAATACTTTCACAATCAGTTACTTACTTCACTTATATGCTAATTCTGTTATTCTCTCCTTTTGATTAAATAAACAATGACACTACTATCTACGCAAGGCAGTAGCTACTTAACATTTCTAATAATATTGTAATAAACCCCTACTCAACAACAGCCCAAACCTCACTCGCTAATTCCTTTACATATTAGTTTCCAAGTATGAATTGCACCCACTATTCTCTTAAATAAATGGCACACTACCATACTTAAATGTTCCTAAATTGTAATTAGTATTCAAAATTAGCCACACAAAATATCATTGGTGAAAAACATATGATGTAATATTAAATCAAACATAAAAAGGACAGGTCATGAACAGTGAGAATCACATTTACAAGTTATGCAAAAACATCGTACTACTACTTACAAAATGATTCTCACCCAGACATCCTACGCATTATTTACACCAATCTCCACAACCAAAAATATAAAAATATATGACTTAACCTGCTTTCGATGACTTGCAGGTTGTTTCAATGATTTTAACGGAGAATCCAAATTCATTAAAAACTAAACAAGTACATATAAACAAACAGTCTTTAATAATGCAATCATAATGGTAATTGTTCCCGTTTTGGTATACTTTCCACAAGACAGGCACAAAGATTCTGCCACCCTGTAATAAGCTATCCTGCCTGTCAAACCCGCAACCGAGGCCAGCAAGCTAAAATATTTCCAAGTTCCTCACACCCAGCTCTGCGCATGTCATAGGTGTACAAATATGACATCACAGCATTTTGGGGAAATAAAAATATCTGTATCTTTTTAGTGCATTGTTAAAAAATGCAAACTCCTAGAATATAATGTCTGGAGTATTAATTCTATTTTTACCTAAGACTGAATATTATCATATGAGGATAAATATTTTTAAAATGCCGTTGGAAATTAATGTCCAATGGGAAAATAATGTTCCTGCCCACAACCTGCTAGATGGCGACACTTTTTCCGGTGCTTAGGTTGAGAGCCGTAAGATCGGCCCTTGATTTCATTGCATGTTCTGGGGGAGGGGCTTAGGATATAGAAGATCCCCATTTGTACTTCTTCTGGGAGTAGAGAGGAGATTTGTTGTATTGTGAACAGAGAGTAGCTGTGCGATTTATTGCATTTTGTTGTTTTTGTATTGTATATGTTTTCCTTCTTATTACTTTATATATTTATTTCACTTATTTTATCACTTTGCACTTGTTTGGATTTTTGGTGGAATTTTTGCATTGTAAATAAACATCTTGCACCAAAGTGCTACTGTGGAGTCTAGACAGAGCCTAGCTTGGCCCATTGTGACAACAGATAAATTATTGCCATGGTGATGTTGCTGAGGTTGCTTAGGATGACATAGATACCATAGCTACATTAATACCATGGTGATGTTGTTTCTGCCCCCTCTGAGCTGGGGGTGTTTTTATCCAGGTCTGTGCCACTGACCGCCGCTCTTAATCTCTTAAGGATAAGCTTGTATTCTGTATGTATTCTGCCATACAGTAATTCTCTCTGGAATAGAGGGAGTTGGGTGTCTGCTAAAGGACTATTGTAATGTAATGTGTGCATACATGTATGTGTGTGTCTGTATGTGTCCAAAGTCATACTTTTCTACTCCTCCCTTAAAATGCACAATTCATAACAATAATGAAAAATGAATTGCATAATAACTAATATGTGATGGAGGTACAGTACAGTGCTGCTGCATTTTGATAATTCAGCAGCAAAAAGGCAAACACACATTCAAGTCCCCAAGTGACCCCAAGTACATCACTGAGCCAAATGACATATGGCTGCACAGCTGACAGGAAGTCAGAACAGCTAAGGGACCACAATGCCCTGCTCAACTATTGAAAGAATGAAATGTTTTTCTCTCAATTTCCTTGGTGGTGCTTGATGTAGGTCACAATTCAGATAAATTTGGAAAATATTTATTCAGTTTGTTAAATACCATGGGCATGGAAATCAACTTGATTCTGATTGGCTAGAGGTGTGTTGATTATTTTACAATAACATATACAGACAAACAGTGTAATGCACGGCTTTAAAGTAGTTGTTTCAGCAAATTTGGCCAAATCAGCATTCTAAATGAATAAACTTTCCAATAATAATAAATAAAATTAACTAATAACAGCAAAAAAGTAACAAGTTAACAACAAAGAACTGCAATAATTGTTTCTGTGGGCAATGGCAGTGGATAAGCAGAATAAACCACCAAGACTGTGCAGAACTGCAATGATTCTCAGCTTTGCTATAGAACCCCCCTTCCCCCCCAAATCATAGCTCATTTTCATACCAACATGATCCAGTCATGACTCATTTCTCAGCTGGACATCAATTCATAAGTGAGCTTTGTGGTGATTGCTAGCTAAAAGACATAAGATATTTATATCTTCAAAGCTGTAACATCATTGTGTGTGTGTGTGTGCGGGTACATGTCAGGATTAACTATAAATGTTATATCTGTGTTTCCTTCACTTCAGAAGCTGCAAGGAATCAATATTATTGACAGTTATTCAGCCTTTCCCGGTAAGTATTCACAGTTGTTTCAAAATCATCAATAACAGTAATTCTGTCCCAGTTGTGTAAAAACCTCACTCAACAAAGTGCTTCATATTCTGTTTTAGAACAAAATGTAGTTTATTGATTTCAGCAACAAGGCAATGATCACTTATATCATTTTTAAAAACACTAACAGCCGTATATTTATGAGGCGCATTGTTCAGAAACAAATCAATTAAATGTTTCTACTGCGGTCAAGCCGGCTGCCACATCTGAAATCACAGTCAAGCCAGCCACCACATTATTTCCTTCTATATGTACATGTGTGTTATTATGGAAATTATGGTTTTTCCACTTGGAATAGCTGGAAAATCCATAGAGAAAACACGGTTTGCCATCGCTTTCATTTACTTTACAGTCAATTAATAATATTAGGGTTTGGCTCAGAAAGTGAAGTGAAAAAATACAGTATTTGTCATTTTAAATGCCAAATCAATTTCACTGGCTCACCAAGGAAGTTATGACTTTGGACAATTCACTGTGAAATTTGATAATCACAGATTACCAAGGTATCATATTCAGCATATTATGAAAAGGAAATTGATCAATCACTAATTCTACTTCAGAAAGATTCAAGAAAGCCCAAGGTGGCTGCTCAAAAACTTCCAGAACCTTTCACTGTGGAAGTTCAGAATAAAGGCTTTTCAAGTATATTACACAAAAACACAAGATGTTTTACTCAGAATACTAGTAAAAGGAAATTGTCTGTTTCCAATCACTGATTCCACTTTTGACACATTCTAGAGAACCCCATGTAGCTGCACAAAAATTTGCAAAACATTTCACTGTGGAATTTGTGAATAAAGGCTCTTAAATCATAGATGCTTTCGCGGAAAGAGTGTTTCACTTGCTGATGGGGTATTCTGATGTTTGTTCATCAAAAGAAAAATAGATGAAGACCAGCTGGGGTGGGAGGCTGCTTAGATGGACTAAAGAGAATTGGCTTTTATCTTCCAGTACTTGGGGCAGAACAGCCACTAAACAGTTCTCTCTGTTCATTTCAGTCTCCCAAGTCCGCCTTCATCAGTGCTGCAAAAAAGGCAAAGCTAAAGTCAAACCCAGTCAAAGTGCGCTTTGCAGAAGAGGTCATTATAAATGGTCAGGTCCCAGTAAGTAGTCAATCATGTCTGCCCCTAGTATTTCATGCCTGAGAACGTGTGTGCATGTGTGTGTGAGACACATGGAACAGGGCACAGCTGAACGGTGTGTGTGTGTGTGTGTGTGTGTATATATCTGTCAGTGTGAAAATGTGTGTGTGAGTATACCTGTGTGCTTGCATGTGTGTGTGAGACTGTGAAAGTGCGTGTGCATGTGTGTTTGTGTGACTGCGTGTGAGAGAATGTGTGTGTGTGGGTGTGTGTGTGTGAATGTGTATATGACTGTGTGCAAATTTTTATGTGAGTGCACTTATATTGTCTAGATAGAAAACAGCTGGAATCTCATGGCTTGTGCTAGTAAGTGAATGGAAACCACTCAGGGAGCCCTAATGCCCAGTGTTTCTCCCTTCCCAGGACACTGTGAAGGATAACTCACTTCTTTTCATGCCAAATGTTCTGAAAGTCTACCTGGAAAATGGACAGACTAAATCCTTCCGTTTTGACAGCAGCACTTCCATCAAGGTGAGGTTCATTTTTCATTTGGAAACAACAGTGTTCATAACTACAAGTTATCATCAGTAATTAATCATTAAAATGACAGAAATGGAAATTCCATGATAAGAATATGAATTTGATCATCTCTGGAGGAGCCACCGCACATCAGCCCTGTTTGGTTACAGCTGGCTCTTTATTTGATTCTTCTTTTTTTTTTTTTTACCTTTTATGATTCTATTATTTACCAGGAAATTCAAGTGAGAACCAAGACATGGCCAGCAGCAAATGGACAATGGTGTTGTGTAATGGTTAAGGCCCTGGTTTTTAAGCAGAAGGTGTATCAACTTTATTCTGAATAGGGGAAAATGAAGTAGGTGCAAAGTGTGATAACTGTGTTTTCTGTGTGACAGGATGTTATCCTGACTCTGCAAGAGAAGCTGTCAATCAAAAGCATTGAGCATTTCTCCCTGATTCTGGAGCAGCGGGAGGCGGGGACAGCCAGCAAACTTCTGATCCTCCATGAGCAGGAGATGCTCTCCCAGGTGAGCCCTTTTTGCTAACAGGCGCTGATGTGCTGGTCAGAGTGGCTAACCCTAACCCTAATAACCCCAACGTGCAGGATACAACGTGCTAACGGTTACCTGTGTCTGATGGAAAGTGTTAGGGTTAGCAGGCTGGTCAGAGTGCCCATGCTAACCCTAACCCTAACTCTTACCCCTAGGACATCATGTGTGGCAGGATATGACCTGCTAACAGGTACCTGTGACTGATGGAAAGGGTTAGGGTTAGCAGGCTGGTCAGAGTGCCCATGCTAACCCTAACTCTAACTCTAACCCCTAGGATGTCATGTGTGGCAGGATACAAACTGCTAACGGGTACCTGTGACTGATGGAAAGGGTTAGGGTTAGTAGGCTGGTCAGAGTGCCCATGCTAACCCTAACCCTAACTCTAACCCCTAGGACATCATGTGTGGCAGGATATGACCTGCTAACGGGTACCTGTGACTGATGGAAAGGGTTAGGGTTAGCAGGCTGGTCAGAGTGCCCATGCTAACCCTAACCCTGACTCTAACCCCTAGGACGTCATGTGTGGCAGGATATGACCTGCTAACAGGTACCTGTGACTGATGGAAAGGGTTCGGGTTAGCAGGCTGGTCAGAGTGCCCATGCAAACCCTAACCCTAACTCTAACCCCTAGGATGTCATGTGTGGCAGGATATGACCTGCTAACAGGTACCTGTGACTGATGGAATGACCAGCTTTGGCTTGGATGTCCACAGCAGTGAGGCAGCTGTTAGCAGGGATGAAGCCTTTTAAAGTTCTCTGTTTCATCGCTCTCTTTAGGATACTCCTGGCTGGTCAGGTCTCTGCGTTAGCCAAGTACATGCTGAATTTGTGTTCCTTTGAAAGCACAGGTATTGTGTACTTTGAAACACACCAACAGTGTGGAAAGCAGTGAGTGTTAGTCATGACACACACGAAAGAAGTCACTTGTGAACAAATTCCTCCTTCTAAGCCAATAGACAAGCAATGCTATGGTGTTTGGCTCAGCGTGGGAAAACACACACACACACACACACACACACACACACACACACACACACACACACACACACACACACACACACACACACACACACACACACATACATACAAGGATGAGCCAAAACATTATGGCAACCTCTCAGATGAAGCAAATAATGTATATTATCTTATAACAACTGCGCTAATGAGGGTCTGGGATATATTAGACAGTGAGTGAACAGCTAGTTCTCACAGTCAATGTGTTGAGATATGGGAGAAATCGGCAGGCATAAAGACCTGAGCAACTTTGACAAGCACCAAATCATTATGGCCAGACAACTGATGACTGGGTCAGAGCATCTACAAATTGACAAGGCCTGTGGGATACCTTCTGACAGTGGTCTGATGAGGGACACACCACGAACCGCTAACAGGGTGTTGTGTGCCTGAGGCTCATCGATGAGTGAGGGCAATGAAGGCTATCCCGCCTGATCCAACCTGACAGAAAGGCTACTGTGGCACAAGTCTCAGAAATTTTAATGATGGTTGGGAGGAATGTGTCACAATACACAGTTCCTCACACCCTGCTGCCGACCGGTCCCATGCTAACCCCTGTCCGCTATTGAAAGCTCCTACAATGGGCATGTGAGCATCGGAACTGGACATTGGAGCAATGGAGGAAGGTCACCTGGTCCAATGAGTCCTGTTTTCTTTTACATCACATGGATGGACGGGTACGTGTGCGCCGTTTCCCTGGGGAAGTGATGGCACCCAGATGCATTATGGGAAAGGACAAGCTGGTGGAGGGAGTGTGATACTCTGGGCAATGTTCTGATGAGAAAGTCTTTGTCCGGGCATTCATGTGGACAACAATTTGACACGTACCACCACCTAGCTAAACATTCTTGTGGACCAGGTACACCCCTTCATGGCAATGGTACTCCACTACGGCAGTGGCCTCTTTCAGCAGTTGTGCCCTGCCACATAGCACACATTGGACCACATTTATCAAACGCGAGCCAAACAAATTTGATCGAAGATCATTTGTAAATGCTTTTTCGCACAATGTGGGATTTATCCCATATTTCACCCATATGTTACCTTATACATTACCAGATACAATAGCTGAAATACAGTACTGTATGTGTACAGTATCTTGGCTATGTAGTCAATACAGGTAAACTACATTACAAAATCTCATATAGCTTTGCTAAGTATGTATATAATATGGTGTTCATGTTCGCACAATGTCCAAATCACATAACGTGAACATTACAGAATGTATAATGGACTTTATTTGATGCATACCTGTATACATTTTAAAAAGTAAAGAAAAAATATATGTAAATGTAAAACATCTACCTGCCACGCTAATTATGTCCGCCTTCCATCCATTTCGAGATACAACTGGTCGGTCAGAACGGAACACAGACGTATTGAATGTGATTCCAAGCTCCTTGTATGGTATATCAGGGGCGCCAATTTATGCTAATCAAAAATTCTGTAAATGTGCTTCTCATTTACAATTGATTGGTATATTTCAACATATCGTACACATGGGGATACAAACAAATGCTGTGTCTATGCATGTTTGATAAATCTGGCAGAATTTATTAGATTGTATCCGTTGATGCATAAATTTACACACAGCTTTACGAAAATATTGATAAATGAGGCCCATTGTTTGGGAATGGTTTAAGGAACATTATGAAGAGTTCAAGGTTTGGCCTCAATCTAATCAAGCATCTGTGAGATGTGCTGGAACAACAAATCTAATCCACAATAGCTCCACCGCACACCTTCCAACAGGACTTAAAGGATCTGCTGCTAATGTCTAAGTGCCACATACCACAGGGCACCATCAGAGGTCTTGAAGAGTCCATGGGCACTATGCATACTTTTGTACTTAAAAAGCTACATAAGCCAAAACCAACAAATTTGCTTACACAAAAAGAATTCTGATTTATAAAACTTGCGTATACAACACATATGCATGTTTTCTTCTATAAATCACAACTAATCGTACAACTGTGTGTGCATGAATGCGCACAACAACCACACCCTGAAACGCCCACATTTAAGCATATACAGTGCTCCGGAAGTTGAAATCAATTAAGCAAGAACTATAAATGATGTGCAGGACAAAGCAATAAATTGTAAATGCAACAATGGCAGGGAATAGGGGAAAAATAAATCAAAGCTTTATTATCCTAAATAGATATAATTTAATTTTATAATTTCAGGTGGCCACAGCCCCGGGTTACACAAAAACCGTTGCATGGCAGGAGGTTACCGTGGCTGTCAATTTCTCAGGTATAGAGAGCCACACACGAAGATTGAAACCAAGAAAAAATGGTGCGACATCAAGGTTGAGGCAAACAGGCATATACCTGCTCAACTACTAGTGTAGAAGCGGTATGGAGGTGCCATCACTGAGCTTCCTCAATGTGCGTCTAGCTGCAGTTATCGGAGTTTATTTAAAAAAACTGTTTATCAATATGAATGAATCATGACATGACCCTGGATATTGGGCAACCACATTTTTCTTGGTATCGTTTGTGCATCGCATGTCAGTTGTACTTTTATTGAATGGGAATTCTTACGATTTACTTGCACATATTCATCCACTGATGGAACCCATATTGCAAAGTCGATTACATACGGAAAACTGATCATCACTGCAAATTGCTCTTTGATGTTTGCTGGCTGCATAGAGGAATCTGTTGTACCTCAAACTAAGATGAATGATGCCATCCAACACTTGTGGTATGACATAACTGAATGAAGGCTGGAATATACTCGCCAGCTATTTCCCACTGGAAGTAGAGTTGACAGGACTCGCAGATGGACAAGTATTGGCTAGTTGCTACGTGTAGGATGCTCCAGCACCGGCCCCAGTCCAGCACAGTGTTCCAAGAGCACAGCTCATGTTAAGCGAAACTGACTTGTGAGCCGGTCATTGTCATCGGCCAAAAAGTCGGAACGTCCCTGAAGACACCTTCCCATCGCACCATACCATACACAATATCCTCTAGCAATGCCAAGCCATTGCCATGCTGTTTGGCTTTCATCACACATTTTAGGTCTATATATGTGAATAAAATAAATTGATTAAAAATGCAGTGATTGCTCATATCTGTTGGTTTAATGGATCACTTATTTATGGTCAAAAATAACACTGATGGTGCGCCCCAGTAGCTCAGCTGGTAGAGCGCATGCCACGCAAGGCCTTGGCCTTGCCACAGCAGCTCAGGTTCAAATCCAGCCTGGGCCCTTTGCTGCATGTCCTCTCCCCTCGCCCTCTCCTGCATTTCCTGTTTACCTCTCTACTGTAACTGTCAAATAAAGTGGAAAAATCCCAAAAAAAATAACATTGATTAAACAAAGTAATTTGATCCAAGTTAATCATTAGGAATATGGGACCTATTTTGCAAATTTCTTTTGTTCTCTAGGGTGTGCTATTTAGAGCAGATATGTGCCCTAAAAATGTGTACACATGAGTCAAACGTATCATACCGGTACGCACATTCTCACATCAAGTAAAAGTTATATAAATCGGTGTATGCACGTTTTGGAGCGCTTTTTGTCCGTACGCACGGTTTATAAATGAGGCCCCATGTTTTGGTGAGTCAGAGCTGTTTTAGTGGCACACTAAGGAACATATTAGGCAGGTGTTCACAATGTTTTGGCTCCTTGGGGTATGTGAATGTTCAATGAAATACCACAAATAAGTAAAATACAAATTAACAGGTAAAAATATTTGATATATACACTGATCAGTCATAACATTATGAACACCTGCCTAATATTGTGTAGGTTCCCCTTTTGCCGCCAAAACAGCCCTGACCCAACAAGGCATGAACTCCACCAGACCTCTGAAGGTGTGCTGTGGTATCTGGCACCAAGTCGTTACCAGCAGATCCTTTAAGTCCTGTAAGTTGCGAGGTGGGGCCTCCATGGATCATCTTGTTTGTTCAGGAAATCCCATAGATGCTCGATTGGATTGAGATCTGGGGAATTTGAAGGCCAAGCCATTTGAAGTTGTTGTTTTCCACAAATGACATTTTTGGTTTGTGGCAGGGCCCATTATCCTGCTGAAAGAGGCCACTGCCATCAGGGAATACATGAAAGGGTGTACATGGTCTGCAACAATGCTTAGGTAGGTGGTACGTATCAAAGTAACATCCACATGAATGGCAGGACCCAAGGTTTCCCGGCAGAACGTTGCCCAAAGCATCACACTGCCTCCGCCAGCTTGCCTTCTTCCCATAATGCATCCTGGTGCCATCCTGGCCATCCACGTGATGTAAAAGAAAACGTGATTCATTTGACCAAGCCACCCTCTTCCATTGATCCGTGGTCCATTTCTGATGTTCACATGCCCATTGTTGGCGCTTTCGGCAGTGGACAGGGGTCAGCATGGGCACCCTGACTGGTCTGCGGCTACGCAGCCCCATATGCAACAAACTGCGATGCACTGTGTGTTCTGACACCTTTCTATCAGAACCAACATTAACTTTTTCAGCAATCTGAGCTACAGTAGCTCATCTGTTGGATCGGACCACACGGGCCAGCCTTCACTCCCCACATGCATCAATGAGCCATGGCCCATGACCCTGTCGCTGGTTACACACTGGTTCACTTCACCTGTCAGTGGTCATAATTTTAAGGCTGATCAGTGTATATATATAGTGTATTCCTTGTAAAGTTTGCTGTGCTGATGGGTTTTTGAGAGAGATAAAAGAGGTCTTTTTACTGTTCCCCAGGTGACCCAAAGACCAGGCCTGCACAAGATGAAGTGCTTTTTCAGAATAACCTTCGTCCCAAAGGATCCAGTCGACCTGCTCAGAAGAGATGCAGTGGCTTTCGAGTATCTATATGTTCAGGTATAAGGGTTTTATGTATTGCATGTAACACATTGTATTTCATCTGCTACACCCCCTGATGTTGGCTGTATTCATGTTCAGTAGAATGGCAGACCACACCTCCAGCTGCACCTGAAGAAGTGTAGGACTGAAGAGCACAGCTTCACCTGGTGGTCACCAGTGACAAGAAATCTCTTGTTTCAAAGATATATTTCTCATAAGGCCATCATACCAAGATGTGGCTTAATTTAGCTAACAATGAAAAATATTGAAGTTGTATTTATAAAATATTAACTTAACTCATTGTTTAGCGTTGTTGTTTGCAGCGGCAGCATATTAAGTCAAAGACATGACATTGCTTCCCAGAAAACTTTATTGATCCATTGGGGAACTAACAAAAGTTGATGTGGATGAGGAATGAGGAAATTCAGTTTTCTTGTAAAGCCTTTGTAGGTGATTGGTGTCCAGGGGTCTCATTTATAAAACTTTGCATACATTTGTAATTACATCGGCACATATACCAAAACTTACAAGTTTGCATACATAAAAAAATTTCTGATTTGTAAAACTTGTACGCCACACATATGCATGTTTTCTATTGTAAATCACACTAATCCTATGATTGTGCATGCGTGAACCTGCGCAACAACTACAGCTTGAAATGCTCACATTTAAGCATATATGGTGCTACGGAAGTCAAAATTAGTTAAGGAAGATTTATAAATAACGTGCGGGAAAGAACATTGAGTGTGAAATCAAAGCTTTAGTCTCCTCATAAGAGATTTAAATATATAATTTCAGATGGCACCGGAGTAAGAAATCCAAAACAAAACTTGCATGGAAGGTTGCCATGGCTGTCAATTTCTTGGTCATAGACAGCCACACGCAGATCGAAATCAAGATACAACTGTCCAACATCAAGGTTGAGGCAAAAAGCATAAGAGAAACAAGCAAAGGTATGGGGATACCACCACTGAGCTCCGTCAGTAAGTGGCTGGCTGCTATTTTTGTTATATTTCAGTTCATCAATATGAATGAATCATGACATGACCCTGGCCATCGGGCAACTGCATTTGTCGGTGCCATTTCAGTGTCCCAAATTAGGTGCATGGATATTGAATGGAAATTCTTACGATTTAGTGCAGACGATTGCACTGATTACATAGGGGAAACCAGTCATCGCTGCAAATTGCTTTTTGATGTTTGCCGGCTGCATAAGGGAATCTGATGTAACGCCAGCTCAGACGGATGATGCCATCCAACGCTCTTGGTGTGGCTTGACTGAGTGAAGGTTAGAAAAATCCTGACCAGTTTGCTAATTCCCACTGGAAAGTCCCCTTGGCCAAGAATTCCAGAGATGACAGGGTTTGCGGGTATTAGCTGGTCGGCCCTAATTCAGCATAGTGTTCCAAGAGCACAGCTTGTGTTTAACGAAACTGACTCATGATCCGGCCATCATCATGACCAAAAAAAGCTGGAAAAGTCTCTGAAGACACGTTCCCATTGCTCCATACCACTCACAATATCCTCTAGAAATACCAAGGCAGCCATGGTCATGCTGGTTTGCTATCGTCACACACTCTCACACTTCACACTGTCGAACAAAATTAATTGTCCAATAATGCACTGATTGCTGTTTATATAATGTTAATAATTTACCACTTATTTTTGGCCAAAACCCACACTGATTTGGAATGACAATGTGGTCCTAATGAATCATGAGGAATAAGAGAGCTATAGAGCAAATTTATTTTGTTCTTTTGGTGTGCTGTTTAGATCAAATATATTATATGCCCTAAATGTGGGTATGCATGAGTCAAACATATTCTCACATCAAGTACAAGTTTTATTAATCTGAAATTGTGCATGAAAATCGGCGTACGCACATTTTGGAAGGATTTGATGAGGCCCCAGATCTCAATGTAAATTTGAGAAATATTATTGTTGATTATGTATTCTATGAAATAAATGGAGTTGAGCAGAGAAACCTATTATTATTATTATTATTACAGCACAAATCAGCACAAACTCTTACTTGTAGCCATGTAGAATTTTTATTGATCAATTAGCATTTAGCATTTCTAAAGGAACTTCCTATGACTTGTTTGAATGTAGCAACCCAGGTAAATAATTGTAAATAACTTACCCATAATTACTTTTACATTGATGTTTTTAAATTTCTCTTTTATTAGTAGTTTATTTTTGTTTAATCAAAACAAAACGTTTTAGTTCTCATCATTGTGTAACTGTCCTGTCTTGTCTCTCTCGCTGCCTCCCTGCAGAGCAGTAAAGATGTGGTTCTAGAGCGTTTTGGGCCGGAGCTGAAGTATGACATGGCCCTGCGGCTGGCTGCCCTGCAGATGTACATCCTCATAGTGACCACCAAGCAGACACAGAAGGTCTCGCTAAAGTACATTGAGTGAGTTCCTGTCTGCATTGCTGTGAGCGCCTGACCTGAAAAATCTCTCTATACATACACAGTCATCTTGCATTTCATGCCATAGTCATTGTTCAGATGTTACAGTGTAGTATAATGGTTAGGGAGCTGGGCTTGTAGCTCAGAGGTTACAGTGTAGTGTAATGGTTAGGGAGCTGGGCTTGTAGCTCAGAGGTTACAGTGAAGTATAATGGTTAGGGAGCTGGGCTTGTAACTCAGAGGTTACAGTGTAGTATAATGGTTAGGGAGCTGGGCTTGTAGCTCAGAGGTTACAGTGTTGTATAATGGTTTGGGAGCTGGGCTTGTAGCTCAGAGGTCACAGTGTAGTGTAATGGTTAGGGAGCTGGGCTTGCAGCTCAGAGGTTACAGTGTAGTGTAATGGTTAGGGAGCTGGGCTTGTAGCTCAGAGGTTACAGTGTAGTGTAATGGTTAGGGAGCTGGGCTTGTAGCTCAGAGGTCACAGTGTAGTGTAATGGTTAGGGAGCTGGGCTTGCAGCTCAGAGGTTACAGTGTAGCATAATGGTTAGGAAGCAGGGCTTGTAGCTCAGAGGTTACAATGTAGTGTAATGGTTAGGAATCTGGGCTTGTAGCTCAGAGGTAACAGTGTAGTATAATGGTTAGGAATCTGGGCTTGTAGCTCAGAGGTAACAGTGTAGTGTAATGGTTAGGGAGCTGGGCTTGTAGCTCAGAGGTAACAGTGTAGTATAACGGTTAGGGAGCTGGGCTTGTAGCTCAGAGGTTACAGTGTAGTATAATGGTTAGGAATCTGGGCTTGTAGCTCAGAGGTAACAGTGTAGTATAACGGTTAGGGAGCTGGGCTTGTAGCTCAGAGGTTACAGTGTAGTATAATGGTTAAGGAGCTGGGCTTGTAGCTCAGAGGTAACAGTGTAGTGTAATGGTTAGGAGCTGGGCTTGTAGCTCAGATGTTCCAGTGTAGTATGATGGTTTGGGAGCTGAGTTTGTTGCTCAGAGGTTGCAGATAGTTCTGTACTTTTTGTTTGGATAAGACTGCCTGCAAACTGTAAAAATATGTATGTAAAACTAAAAACCAGTGTGTGCACTAGCACTACAGGACTGCACTTGTGCATTCCTGAAATAAAGCACTCAAAATAGATGAGTTAATCCAAATCACCTTTATGTGGGCCATTGGGTGTAAACAAACATGTCATTGAAATGTAAGAGGCCTCCATGAAAATTTTTTAGTGATACAATTTTTCAACTGTATATGAGTATGAATTATTTTATGTAAAGTTATGTTGTAATGATATTCTTTCTGGTTTGATATTATTAGTATATAGTATATCAATGTAGTATAATATTTATTATACTGAGGTATCAGCTCATATGTGTGAGGTTTGATTCCCTGGTGCTGCACTGCAGGTGTAGTCTAGAGCAAGGAACTTCACCTAAACTGCTTTGGTAGAATATCCACCTGTATAAATTGTTGCATGAAATGTAAACTGTGCAAACCATTCTGGAAAAGATTAATTTGTCCTTTGTAATTTGTCAGTGTTATAATGCATCATCCTCATGTGTCTCACGCACAAGTGAGGTCATTGTAAAATGAGATTAATTATCCACAGTAGTGGTTATTACGTAGTAATTTGTGAGTATGATCTGGGATTTTAAGAAACCATATCCTTCTCCTAAGGACATGGTTGCTGTTCAGTACATAAAAACACTTCTATTCAATACAGCCTGTCTGTGTGTTGTGAGAAACCTTCAAACACATTTGTGTAAATGTTTTTTTGTCCCTGTTTTTCCACTTGAGAGAGATACATGATTTTGTAGATGTAAAACAATGGGCTGGATCCATGAAATACACTTGAAATGTCTCTCTAAGCCATATATAATTCATATAACAACATAATTCACATTACATTGTGTTTTTTAGTGCATTATATTTTATTGTAGACAAGCAAGCATATCCTTCTGAATGGATACTTTTTTGTAAAATAGAATAGCATATGTCCATAAAAAGACTAAAGTCTGTTCATTTTAAAGAGACTACGGGCCAAATCGAGCCCAAAGTAACTCAAGCAACAGACATGCTCTCCTGAGTTAAGCATTCGGCTTTATTTGTACCCACCCTTGAGTGCTGGAACTACATAAATCCTGACATAGGCTGGGCAATTGATTTATGTGGTACAATAGAAAGCCATGTCAAAATCCAACCTCTGGTGGCCAACACTTTTATTTCAGAGTTCAACAGCAGTCACATTTCCTGATAAGATTGTCTTTACAAATCAGCATAAATAAAGATATTTAAAGTTACTACAGCAATTCATCTGCAACTGGGGTGATTTCTGAGCTTAAAAAACTGTAGGTCATTAAGGTTTACATAAGTTGAAATCCATTTTGATAAGAGATAATCAATGTGATTCTCTTAGCAGAATGTTTTATGTATAAAAGCATGGAATAGCCTATGTTTCATGTATGAAAACATGCAATAACCTACATTAGTCTTATTCCAAAATGCACAACATCCATTCTAAGCTGAAATGGAGTATCCATGTTGCTTTGCACTGCAAGGCAGCCAAAGGGAGATATTCTAGAGAAGGAGACAGACAGACCCCAAACGTTATGATGTTACTTTTCAATTACTAAATTATGAAAATGAGGATGCATCTGCACTTTTCTAGTGATTGTGTGAAGAAAATGAAAACCACCAAAAACAAATCATGTTTTATTTTGGTGAAAACCTGCAGCAAAAAAACAGTCCTGCAGCAAAAAAAGCAGGCAACAATGAATGCAGACCTGAGGAAGATCCTGGGACAAGCTCGAGGATCAGCAGAAAAAAAAATGGATCGAATGGTTGATCTCATCTACAACTATAGGGCAGAAAGGTTTGGAATAAAAGAACAGTGGAAAAAACCAACAACCACACCTTCAATCAAATCCAGAAGGCACCTAGAAATCTAGTGCCTTGTCAAGCAGCAAAGGAGTTTGAGGAAGCAATGGAGGAAGACAACATCAAATGAGGAGAGAGAGGGCATTAAACTCCTGCAAAAAGAGACCTAAATGAACACATGGCCAGACAACAGAAGCACAGAAAACCTCAGAATACAATGGAAGAAGAAAGAAAAGGCAAGAACATCATTTGTTAATGACTTTTAAATTTAAATTTGTTAAAGGACTTTGCACAAAGGAAAAGAGTGGATCAAAGGGTCAAAGAGGGAACTCAAAGACCACCTAAAAGCAACATATACAGACAACCAGAGATATGCCTCCTATCCATCAACTGGAAGATCCATTTGATGACACAAATGCTTTTGGATCTGTGCCTCATACTCTTATCTGGACAGCCTTTGACTACTTTCAAGTGCTACAGTCCATCACCAACTTGATCAAGAACTATTTCCAAACCTGTAATTCTGTCTTACAACACAATTACAGAATTACTGCCAGGAGTTCATTATATCCTGGCAGTCCTTGGAAATAGGAATAATGGCAGGGTGCACCATCTCCACATTAGCATTCACCATGGCAACGGAACTAGTCATCAGAGCATCAAAGTGGGTAGAAGGAGGAACAGCTGAAGTTAGGACTGCAGCTACCTCCTATCTGTGCCTATTTGGATGACATGACCACCCTGATCTAAATCATCACTTTCACAAAATGACTGGTGGAAAAGCTTTCAGTCAAAGACAGCCTGGGCATGGATGAAGTTAAACCCAGCAAATCCAGGAACCTCGCAATTGTCAAAGGAAAGCTCACAGTCCAGAGATTCCATATAGAAGGAATACCCTTTCCAAGTGTAAGAGCAACCACTTCAAGAGCTTTGAACAGTGGTATAACTCAAGACTTAAGGACATGGACCAGAGTCTACCAACTAATGAAAGAAACCATCAAAGGCTTGGCAAACATCAACAAACATCCTGGCCAGTTAAAGCTGTTGTGTCTGCAGTTTGGACTGCCCCCCATCTAATATGGCCTTTGACTGTTTATGAGGCTCCCATCACTACGAACAAGAAGCTGGAGAAAGCAGTCAGCTCATATGTCAAGAAATGGCTCAGTCACCTGTGTTGCCTCAGCAACATTAGGATATATGGCAAAGGTACCCTGGAACTACCTGCCTCAAGCCTAGTACCCTGAGGAGTACAGTTGCATTAAGGTGAGACTGGACATGACCCCAAATGAATCCCAAGACCCTAAGACTCAAGCAGTTACTCCCAGGGTGGCAACTAAGTCACTCAAGACTGGCAAGACTCACTCAAGGGCGGTATACCTGGATTCACAATCAGGTCCACACAGAGGTGGCTATCATCCTTGAAGAGAGGAGAACCACCACCAATGCACTCTCTCCACCAACATCTGGCTTCAAGTTCACCACTACCTTTGTGCCAGTAGGCTAACTTCCAAGAAGCCCAGAGGTAAGACTGAAATAAAACCTTTTGGACACAGCTCGAAAGCTGGTTTTCCCACCTGAGATAATTACAGCAAGCCTTAGGCCAGATCTGATCCTGTGAGCAACTTTAAAGAAGTCCCTATACATTGTAGAACTAACTGTTTGCTGGGAAGAGCGAGTTTTGGGGAGGCATTTGAGCTCAAGAAGCGTAAGTATTCTGACCTAGCAGCTGTGGTAGACCAGAAGGACTGGAGAACACAGGTCCTACCAGTGGAAGTTGGCTGCATAGACTTTGTAGCCACATCCTACTAGACTTTCTACAGCAATGGGAGTCCAAGGAAACTCCTCAGACAGGCATTCAAGTCAATGTCAGAGGCTGCTGAACGAAGCAGCAACTGGCTCTGGCTGAAGAGGAAGGATCCCGTTTCGGCAGCACAATGACCAGTTATTAGAGGGAGGGAAAAAAGCAAAGGGGGTCCACCTGGGATGCCAGATGTCACTGTTGAGCCCTCTGGAAGATGTGTGGGCCTAGCAACGAAACATCAAGGAAGGAGGGTGCCCACCTGATGACCCCAATGACGTGATTACCCCAGCAACCACTTAGACTTCACCAGTGCCGATCATCATGATAGGGATTGTCACTTCAAATCCTATGAGTTCATATTTTAAGCCAATAAAATCATAAACGCAACCAATATCACAGCTTTTAACTTATAAACATGTTTCCTTTGGCTAAATGTTTTAAGAAATCTCAGTAAGCTGACAGTATGATGGTAAGACACACCCACATTTCAGAAACCGCCACCATAAAGGTTTAACTCACAATGGTCCTAAAGTAGGCAGGGTCTGGATGCACATGGAGAATATGCACTCTCAAATGTCCAATATTAATGAATAAAATGCATTGAAGTGGTGATTAACTCAGGTTTACATTCAGCCCGAAGTGAATATGAGTGAAGTGAGTCTACTCTCTCTAACATTCATTTAATTTTATGCATTTATGTTTTATCAGATTTATGTGCAGTATTTACATGCTGTTTTTGACTGAATAGCCCATTTGTGATTGTCACAGTTCTAATTAGGGAGATATTTAAGTAAAAGCATGACTATAAACACTATGTAAAAGTGGAAACAGAGGGGCACTTTCTTAATTTGTCTCCCATTGAATGAAAGAGTAGGTCTGATCTGTTATGGTGGGTGTCTCTGCAGGAAGGAATGGGGCCTGGCACTGTTCCTGCCCCCAGCTGTACTGTCCAGCATGAAGGAGAAGAACATAAAAAGGCCTTGACCCACATCCTCAAAACCAACCAGAACCTTGTGCCACCAGGAAAAAAGGTGTCTATCTCATTGCCTGCTTCTTTCAATTCAGTGCGGTTCAAATGCTCTATCGTAGGGCTCTAGGAATACTTTACATTGAAGAACATTCAGCAGTGAGTTAATGAAGGATTAACAGTGGTCCTAGTATTGAGCCACATAATATCTTTGCTCTAACAGATGAACTTCATTTTACTAATTTACATCATCAATTAGTACTTGAAAATGATCTGTGTTCCTCTTAAAGATTCCTGTGTTTGACACTGGTATTATTTTGTTCATAGTGTGAATTCAAGTTACAAATTCAACAAATCTTAGCCATATTCTAATTGGAAGTTCAATTTAGAATTTTCATGTTATGGCATAGAATGCCATGTGTGCTTTCTCTTTCATTTCATTTATTGCCATGTTGAAATCTCCAGTATTGCTTATGGATACCGATACAGTTACATTGTGTGCAATATAATATGTGAATTCACACTGATGTGAAAATATGTACATTTCCCTGAGATTTGTATCTTTTTGGAATTGTCAGTGCCTGGGTCTGATGGTATCAGTCCAGCAGGCCACCCTGTGCCAACCCCTATGCTGCAGGTGACAGTAGAACCAGGTTGTCTGCATAGAGTAGAATTTTGGGAATCTTTATCTTGCATAAGAGACCAAGCTCCACCAAAGTGGGCAGTTTATTAACGTAAATGTTGAATAGAGCTAGGCTTAAATTACAGCCCCATGTCAGTCCACAATCTGTTCTTTTGCAAACACTTTTTGTGTTGTTTTAAATGAGGTGTTTTAATGTGGGTGAATAGGGTGTAAACATGATCAGCTGTGCAGTTATTTGATAAGAATACAATCTGAGCTTCACTGAAGACAGTGACTATAAGTATATGTACACCAAATCCTGTTTATTTGCTACTTGTGGTTATTTACACTATTTGCTAAGAACTGTGGGTAGCTATTCTGCCACTTTATATTTTATGTCCATCCATCCAGCAGATTCTACCATAACAAGCAACAGCTATGCTGCTCTTCCATTTTATATTTCTGGCTGCCACTAATGCAGATTAGTAAGTCTAACGGCCTTTTTGGCACAAGTGCAACTTGGTCAGAGTGGCAGAAATGCGATTATGGAGTATACATGCCTTCATAGTGCTTTTAAAGTCGGAGTGCTCCACATAACTCTCTGTGATTACGGTGACCCTGTCTGTGAGCATTATCGCATTATAAAATCAGTTTGATGAATTATGGTGTTTACTCACATCACCCCACAATCCGCTCTCCCCACCCATTTTTTTCCTCCCCCTCCTCTATGTGTCGCTCTCCCTTCCCCTATCTCTCTCACAAAAGAATACAGTTGGCTCAGAAAACTTTACTAAGAAAGAAAGAGATTGTTATTTCTTCTTGCTTTTAATCATCGTGCTTGAATCAGTGATGAGGTTCATCAAATGAAATGCAGTCTGACAGCTGGATGACTGCTTGCATAAATAGCGGAAACCACTGGAACATATTTTTATTGCTGTCAACTTTGTTTTGTTACATTTTTCATCCTCCTCCTGTGATACTTATTAGTATGTTGATATCCTGTCTCCAGATACCAAAATTTTCAAATAATTTTGGTGTGTGCCTAAAATCATATGTATGATGATGCTGCCCCCTAGTGGATACTAGCTCACATTTGTCAGACATATTGGGAAAATTACTGACCTAAGAATGTTAAAAATGTTAACCAGGGCTGGGAAGGTTAATTGCAAAACATAATCTATTTCAGATTACTTGTTTGCCTGTCCAAATTGTGATCAATCACATTGTGACAATGTCACATTAAGTTTGTCTGTCTAAAGTCTTGTGATATGTTTATGTATGCTTGTATGTTTATACATTCCATTGTTGGGTATGGGTGAATAAGGGTTAACGGAGTCTGACGGGAATAACCCTGATGACGTCCCTTAGTGCCGGGTATGAAGGGCAGAGTAGGTGCATGCAAAATCGCGTCTTTTCTGAGATGATGTTGGACTTCTTGGACATGTACTAAATATAATCAGTTGTCCCCACTTTTCAACTCTGAGATGGATAGAGTGAGAGGATTTTGTTTTTCTCATTTTTTTGCTGGTGTAGCAGCCAATAATGGGGTATATATTGGGCTGTTACACCTGTTCATCATTTATATTTTCTCACAGCCATGGCATTTTTTTCCCTTTGAGTGGGGAAGGTTTAAAGTAAAAGTGGCTTTAAAAGCCAGGAGAGGGAAAAAGGAGACTGAAAAGTTTTTGGTACTACTTTGTATATGTTCCTGTGTTGGTCAGTGGGGCTTTATTTAAAGTGGAGTAAAGAGGGTAGTTGAATGTTGCCTTTGTGATTAAAGTATATATATATATATATATATATATATATATATAGTTGCAATTTTCGCTTTATTATTATCCTTATTATCAGTGTACATTGTAAAAGTTAAATATCATGTTAAAAAAACATGTTTGGTTGTTATAACATAATTTGTGTTTCTGCAACTCAATTTTAACATAACCTGATTGGTTTTAGATTACTTTTTGTTTAAATGATAAATATATTCAAAAACATGCTGGCTCTTGAATAATGCTAATTCAGCCAGGAAAACAACACGCCCCCCATGGAAACCTGATGGCCCAGTAATGGACTGCGTTCCAATACTCAAATTTGTCTTCTCCTTTCCTCCCCTGCTTTCCTCCATGCCCCTGAAACTGATCATGTGTCCTCCTTCCCTCCACTGTTCCAAATCGAAATCTCGCCGCCTCCTTTTCTCCTTCCCTCAAAACAAAGGATAAATCGATGTATTCTACCGCAGTCTTTTCACATTTCTGGGTGACAATATTGTGCTCATGACCAGTCAGATTAAAAGACCATCCGACAGAATATTTCACCAAAAGTTCTAAAACATGACAAGGGATTTGCCAACACTTGAGTATAAGTGCCAAAACAGTAAACAGTAATCGGGTAATTTACATGCGAAAACTTTTGTTTTACTTTTTCAAACATATCCACATTGACGCAATAGATACAAATGATAACTTTACCAGGTAAAATTGAGCGAGTTTATGTTGTGGTACGTTTATTTATTTCTTGTACAAATGTTGATGTTACATCAAGAGCAGAATAGGAGAAACTGACATTTGTATTTTAACATTTTGATTGTATTGCCCACTAGTACTACAGCTAGTACCTGGTCTTGACAAATCTCTTCTCAGTATATTTTAACCAGATCAATGGATACTAATGAAATCCATTTGATTTAAATATATTAAAAACAAATAACTGCATTTAACCGGACTACTCGGCTCTTACATGTACATTGTGCTGCATGATTTATTCGAATATAATTGCTGTATCTGATAACATAAGTTGAAGCCACTTAATTTTAGCTGAAACTATCCAAATTTGTGAATTACAAGGTAGAGCTTTTGCTCTGTCACCGGTTTGTCTAATCAACTTTCAAAATGGAAGTTTTCTCTGCTACGTAGCAGACTCTCAGGCTGCGTTCCAGTACTTTTTCTCGTCTCCTCCTTTCCTCCGCTCGTTTCCTCCCCTCCTTTCCTACCCCGTAAATATGCCGGAAATATGTAGAGGAAAGGAGGGGAGGAAAAGAGTGGAGGGAAGGAGGAAAGGATGAGATTAATCGAAAATTGGGGCTGCGTTCCAAAACTTTTTCTCATCTCCTCCTTTCCTCACTCATTTCCTCCTCTCCTTTCTTACCCCGGAAATATGTGGAGGAAAGGAGGGGAGGAAACGAGTGAAGGGAAGCAGGAAAAGAGGAGATGAGTCAAAAATTGGAACAGCTAATCCGATTCTCCCGTCATCAAAGTCGACGTCGGCTGTTAATGAAGTAATAATTTCGACTGACTCCAAGGATACCAAAGCCAATCACACTTCTGGAACGCCGCCAGCCCTTCTCATGTATTAATATGCACTTTTGTGAAGTAGCAGTAGCACCAACGAACACGTTTTATCACAAATTGCAATGCTTGATATGGAATGTAAAGTCAACACTTTACCCGCTCATATTTTGAATTTCTTATACTTCGCGGTAATCAGCCTCTCAGTCTGTCCATCAGTTTATCCCAATATACAATAAACAGTCCTGCTCAACGAGTATATTCATTCATTTGAGCCGAACCTGGTCCCATTTCGTGTATGTGCTCTATCCTGCCGATAACACCTGGGTCATTTAGTTTGGTGAATCAGAGCGTGGCAGTGAGGAACTTGGATGAGGTAAAACAGGAATAACAGCCACAGCATCTCCCAACAGTCTTCAAAATTGGTCAAGACGGAAAGAGCACGGTTAGGTTTTCATGTGAAATAAACTGCCTATCTTGTAACTTGATAAATACACGGTAGACTACATGTTTATTATACTGAACGTCTACTGCTATAGGACACGGAAGCGATGTATATTTGCACTGAGAAGTGGCCGGTGTTTTAGCTGATTAATGTACATAACCCCATTGCAGTTTTATGCCACCTTCCTTGATTAAACTTAGTGTCATCTCAGCTTCTTACTTTAGGTTAGCGTAATTTTTCACTTGATTTTAGGTTAATGAAGTAAATAAATCACTGAGGTTTGATAAACACAAACGTTTAACTGTCATACAATTTTAACAGTGCGGTTTATTGCGGAACTATACACATTGCTTGATGTAATATCTTATAATGTATTGAATATCTATGTTAAATAAAACATTTTTCTCTTGAGTTTGTTTTACTTAACCTGATGATTGCATCTGTTTTGGCATATGATAAGACTTGAGATCTTAGTTATTACTCGTGGGTAAATTAAAAGCTGATAGTCCAGCAGCCACGGTAGCACACTCAGAAATTGTGTTTACAGAAATGTTTTTGATTGATATGTAATCTACAGGTGCTAAGGATGAATTTCAGTTTGATTGGTAAAGGCAGATTTTTGGAAATGTGCATGACTGGAGTAATTATCTTTTTAATCAGGTAAAAATGTGCTTGCCTGCCTAACACAGAAGCATGTTTTTGTGTGTAAACCCACATTTTTGACTTCCAGAAAATCAGTGGTAGTTTTTTTTTTTTTTTTTTTATTATAAGTTACAAACCTAAGTACGTTACTACCATACTGTACTACACTTAAGTAAAAGCATACTTAGAAATAAAATACCGACTGAACTAATTGTTATTTTTCCCTCAATATTACAGATCAAAACAAATGTATAAGTGTAGTTATGAGTTGGATTTCATTGTTTCATTAAATGGATTATAAAACTGTCATTACGTACCATTTCATTTGGTAGCTTTATCAATAGATTACAATAAAATAAAACCTTTTTTAACAAGCGGAACATGAAGTCCAATGTTTTGTCAAACTTCTCTTCCAGCTGACAGCCCTGCAAGCAAAGGTACACTACTTGAAGTATCTCAGTGACTTGCGGTTATATGGTGGACGGGTGTTCAGATCAACGCTACTGGTAAATATCTGTTCCCTTTAACATAATGTTCCTGTTACTGAATGACAATGCTGACTGGGTAATGGTAATGATAAAATTTTATGATTTTATGGCCTGTGACCTGTCCATGGCTCTACCACAATACATCTTTGCGGTTTATATGCCCTGACTCTGTGTGTGGTTGAAGCTTCAGTAAAGTGGTTTTGAATCTCCTTATGGCTGTGAATGGCTCTGTCCTACAGCAGGGTGAGAGGCACACAGAGGTGACCCTCCTCCTGGGCCCCAGGTATGGCATCAGCCATGTCATAAACACCAAGACCAACCTGGTAGCACTGCTGGCTGACTTTAGCCACGTCAACCGAATCGAGATGTACACCGAAGACGAGAAGAATGTGCGTGTGGAGCTGCACGTCCTGGATGTCAAGGTAATCAGTCTCTAACAGAGTCCGTAGATAACGTTTCTGAACTCAGCCTTAAGCTTCGATGCATAATTATTCCACACACATTCATGTGGTCTACATCTGTGTCCAGTTCAATGCATTCTTTATTATGATGTGAGTCAAGAGTTAGTATTCAATGATGTTTGCTGATGTTTAAAATGTATTCGGTGAATTAGTTTAGTATTATGGTAAGGGAGCTACACCTGTAGCTCAGAGGTTACAGTATACAGTGTAGTATATTGATGAGGGAACTGGGCTTGTAGGTCAGAATTTATAGTGTAGTATAATGGTTAGGGAGCTGGGCTTGTAGCTCAGAGGTTACAGTATAGTATAATGGTTAGGGAGCTGGGCTTGTAGCTCAGAGGTTACAGTGTAGTATAATGGTTAGGGAGCTGGGCTTGTAGCTCAGAGGTTACAGTGTAGTATAATGGTTAGGGAGCTGGGCTTGTAGCTCAGAGGTAACAGTGTAGTGTAATGGTTAGGGAGCTGGGCTTGTAGCTCAGAAGTTACAGTGTAGTATAATGATTAGGGAGCTGGGCTTCTAGCTCAGAGGTAACAGTGTAGTGTAATGGTTAGGGAGCTGGGCTTGTAGCTCAGAAGTTACAGTGTAGTATAATGGTTAGGGAGCTGGGCTTGTAGCTCAGAGGTTACAGTGTAGTGTAATGGTTAGGGAGCTGGGCTTGTAGCTCAGAGGTTACAATGTAGTGTAATGGTTAGGGAGCTGGGCTTGTAGCTCAGAGGTTACAGTGTAGTGTAATGGTTAGGGAGCTGGGCTTGTAGCTCAGAGGTTACAATGTAGTGTAATGGTTAGGGAGCTGGGCTTGTAGCTCAGAGGTTACAGTGTAGTATAATGGTTTGGGAACTAGGCTTGTAGCTCAGAGGTTATAGTGTAGTGTAATGGTTTGGGAGCTGGGCTTATAGCTCAGAGGTTACAGTGTGGTATAATGGTTAAGGAGCTGGATTTGCAGCTCAGAGGTTACAGTATAGCATGATGATTAGGGAGCTGGGCTTGTAGCTCAGTGGATAAAGTGTAAACGCAAACCAGCTTGTGGCTTTGTGCTAGTTATCATTTGCAGGTAAATTTGGGTCAGCACACATGGTCACAAGGGAGACACAGATGTTAGGAGATACAAATTACTGTGTACTGAATTGCATCATACTCGTTTTGGGCAAGGCCTAGGGCGGAACCCCTACAGAACGCTCACTATCTCACCCGTTTGTTCCGCAGCCAATCACGCTCATAATGGAGTCCACTGATGCCATGAATCTGGCCTGTCTGACTGCCGGATACTACAGACTGCTAGTGGACTCACGGCGCTCCATCTTCAGCATGGCCAACAGCAGCAATACGGGCAGCGTAGAGGCAGGTGTGTGCGTGTTCTCACACAGAACTAACTGCCAAACCACTATCTATGTCATACGATGCTACTGTGGAGCGAATCCTATATATGACTCCATGGCCAAGAGGAAATTGCATGCCTATCACTGGTTCTAGGAGATGACACCTGTCTTGATCTCACTTTGAGCTCATAAATGGATAATGTGTATGTCTTAACTCAGGGCTATATTTTAAAAATCTGAGCGCGTAGTCAAAAGGACATGGACTTATACAAATTTAGGTGTGTATTATTTGATTATTTGATTGCCAACTGAGACATGTCATCAAAATCAGCTATGTATTTAATAGAAAAAGACATCACCCGTAACAGTCACCCCTAGTCCACATAAAGCAGCCATGTCCCAGTCCAGGATAATTTGTGAATACATATACCGACAAGCTGGGAAATGTTATGGGAATTTAATGTAATTATCTGGCATGTCAGACTAGGCTTGAGGTAACTGCAGGAATTTCATAGGTATGACTGTTATAGCAGTAGGGAAGTCACAGGTCTGACTCTCACAGCAGCAGGGATTTCACAGGTCTGACTCTCACAGCAGCAGGGATTTCACAGGGACAGCAGGCACTCATCCCCAGCTCACCTGCCGGGAGGGGACATAGATCTGTTATAGCAAAGCAGAATGAGCATAATTTATGATGGCATTCCTCTTTGCTGAGGGACACCTAATGAACAAGTGCTGCTTTGTTTAACTAACATGATTTTGTACTCCCTTCCTTGTGTGTTTATGGTATGTAACACAATTCTTGCAGCCAGCCAAACTCCTTTTAAGAAACACACAAAGTCAGTTTAATTGAAACAGAGTGTAGGGATTTGTTGTGATATTCCTTGCACAGGGCACCAAAAGTGTAAGGAATTTGTTTACTATGCCTCACAACAAAGGATGTCACTTACATGGAGGAAATTCAATAACATATTCTACTAATAATGGTGCAATTACAATAAATCAGTCTCATATATCAGTCTCATAGAATATATCAGTCTCATAAATATAGATATAAATATTCAATTTCAACTAATAATTAAATAATTATAATTAAAATTACAATATTAATAGTAATTAATTAAAATACAATATGTACAATACAATATGTACGAGAAAATTAAAATTCACAATTGCACTTATGAACTCATGTATGAAGCATATGAAAGATCTCCAAGTAGGCAATTACATGAACTCACATGAAGTAGCTCAGTCGAATATGTGATGGATAGCAGCTATTCAAATAAGTATATAAATGTAAAAAATGTAACCAAATTTGTCAACAGTAAGAATGAACAATGAATATAAAGGTGTATTACTTACAGACAATGGACCTCATTTATCAAATGGGAGCCAAATGAATTTGATTGTATATTGTTCCTAAATGAATTTTTGCGCAAAAATGTGGGATTTATAAAAGTTTTTGTATATCAGTTTGTTCTTAGGATCTGAAGAGATTTCACAAGGGCTCTAAACTGTTCATATTGTGTGCGTAAACTATTGGGTTCAACATTAAAACAGTTGACACTTCTTTTGTGTAATCCTGTTTAATCACATTAATTCTTATTTGGAATTGTACATGAATTCCATAAAACACGTGAACGACATTTGCTATAAATAAGGAGCAGAAACCATTGCTAAGGTCTTCATTGCTGTGGCTGACCTTGCTCTATTAGCTCTAAGAAAAACTTAAGCAGTCAACACGTTTCCAAAACAGTGCAGAAATAGGACTATACATGCTTATTTAATAAACATACATTCTTATGTTATTGGACTAATATAGCCAGCTGATGGGGCCATTTGCTGTGTAGGAATTTGCTATCTAATTTTCTCCTGTCTTTGAAAATAAATCTAAATATTATAATTGTTGTCACAACTTTTATACAAGGTAAAATGACATTATTAGTTTTTGCTTGTAAAGGAAAGGGACTGCAGAGTGGAAGACTTCATGCAAATTTCAGGAAATTTGCAAATTACAGCTTGCAATGGAAACAAACCAAGCCATTACAAGCTGTATCTTGCAAATTTGAAGTGGAGTTTTTGATTTTTGAAAATGAAAGAGTTTTAACATTCTATAAATGTGATTACTGTAATAATTCAGCAACAACTATTTCCATGAATACATGTTGAAAATTATCTTTTGGATTTCTTGGATGTTCGGTATAATTTTCAACCAAATCCAGTACAAAATAAGCAATTGGTGAGATTACACATACAAAAATGATGAAATTTAGCTCTAAGGGCTAAACTTTAAAAATGAATAACCTAAAAAGTATTTGGACTAGAGCTGCAGGATTTTGCAAGGTCCCTTGAATTTAACAAAAGTTTTCACATGGATTTTTCAAGAAAATCCATGACGAACTGGGAAAAGTTCTGAATTCTAGGTCAGTTGGCATGGAATGACCCATTTAAATAATAACATTTCACTTGTTTTATTCATGTTTGTACATGCCCCAGTGTGTATAACAAACATTCCTAAGTATGCCCTCAGAACTATCTTGATATTGCACCCTTAAAATAACAATAAACAACGGCGACATGACTTAGGATCAGGTTTTTGTTTGTCTAAGTGCAATCACTTTCAGTTGCATTTAAAATATCAAAGCAATTAACCACACCTACATGGGTGCAAACCTATTTTCTAGTTACACAACATGGGTGCTTGATGGGGAAATTACAGCTGCGTCGGTTTGAAACAAGGCTTGCACTTAGTGCCAAATATAAGAGGCCCTGGTGACAATGCTTCAAAATTCAAATGAAAATCAAAACAGAACTGGTATTAACTGTCGTATAGATAAAGCACACACTGAAAAGGGTGTTACTTAGTATCCCAGCATGGTCCCGGTTTCCCCAGTAGTGGGAGTTGATTGACCCTTTTATGCCTGCAAAGTTTAAAAAGGGAACTCAGAAGCTACCACCCTCTCCCTCAATGAACAGCCTGGCGCTATAACCATATGCAAACGGCTAAGCCACCAAAGGATTTAAGAACGCAAATTTAAAAGAAATAAACATGAGCTGTGGTGTTGATTTTTTGTCACCAAATTGAATTCACTAAGAACTAGCATGGCTAATTGGTGATAGCTGAATGAAAAAATCTGACACATTTGTGTCAAAAGAAAAATTGAATAAGAAAAAGAATAAATTTATAGACAGCCCCTTTTAGTTTCACCTCAAACTGTTATATCAGACTGTTATACTGGATCCATACAAATTTATAAATGGTACCTGCTCATGTCAGCTGTTTCTAGAATCCCTCCCCATTTCCACCTTATTACAGCCCAAAATTAAATGCAGTAACTCAATACTAAATTTAATAATCACTATTGCAAATGTTTGTCTGTTGCATTTAAATTTATCCAACTGATTTTATTTCCAGGCCAAGATCCAAGGAACAAGCTCAGCTACCAGGGCATTGAGTGGATATATAGTAGCTCATATAGTGGATGTGAGGACCCAAACATCCATCTTGGCATGAGAGAACCCTACCACACTGATCCAGAGTCTGTACACTATGCAGGGAGTGGAAATGAGGTCACTCCTGTTTGTTTCACGGAGATCCAGCAATCCCGTCATGCTCTGCAGATGGTAGAGCAGGCCAGCAGGGGGAGCCAAAGCCAAGTGCACCCTCAGTCATTCCTGTCCTTACCAAGACACAAGCCCCAGGACTCTCCGCGGAGTGCCAAGGTGTCCTTCATATTTGGCAACCCTCCTTTAGATAGCGTCAACCCACAGAACCTAGGTTACCAGAGGCTACTGGACGAAAGCTCAGAGGTCCTGGGTGAGCACAGTGCCATGTTCCTCCAGGGCAGTGAGGGGTTTAAGCCTGCAGATCCATCTTTGATGGATGGGGAAGGCTTCCAGTATGCTTCCCACACGACCTATGGCAGCATCAGCGAAGCCAAGATCTTTGGAAACACAGAGGGAATCGAGGAGCCACTGCTGCACGACATCTGCTATGCAGAGACCACAGACGAAGCTGAAGATGAAGATGACACTAGCTACGACGAGGACCTGCCAGTAGGCATTGGGGTTGGCGCTGGGGGTGTTGGTAGCGGAGCGGAGGCAGAGGAGAAGATTGCTCTTCTAAAGCTGTCGGGCTCAAGCGATGACATCATTGACCTTACCTCCCTCCCACCACCAGAGGGCAGAGATGAGGAGGAGGACAATGATGTCCTGCTGCATTCACTCAACCTGGCCATTGCAGCCCCACCGCCTGGGTTCAGGGACAGCTCGGACGAGGAGGAGCACCTCGGCACCCATGGACCCCCAGGGCTCGACCAGGGCTCCCACGGTGACGTCCCTGTGTCCCTGATCGATGCTGTCCCCACGCAAGGCGAGGCCGGCAGTGAGAAGGCTCTGGACAGTGCTGTGGTGTCCACCTTACAGGCAATAGAGGCCCTCGCAGCTTCAGAGGAACAAAACCATCAACAGTCCAACAGCACTTCAGGTGCTCAGGTTTTACTGTGTGTCATTCTATCAGAAATCACCCAATGGCCCCACCCAGAACAGGATGCATGTACAATCAAATCTATGGGTTCCATAGATTTGATATATCTCAGTTTGTTTATTGAAATTACAATGAATCTTGCTATTTTAATAAGGAAACAAAGAATTCATTCAAAAGATGATTGTATATTCTGTCTACATATTTATATTGTGTGAAACTATACAGACTATTTTTTTCAGTGCTGGAAAAAAGGCTTTCATGCCTTCATGTCTTTCAGCAATGAAAAGAGCCAAAATCGGGTTCATAAAAGAAGAGGTGTTAATGTGGTGTTAACTTTGATATTTTGCATGGCTTCATCAAATACATAGTAGTAACTTTGCTCAAGAGAATTGGAGAGGGTCAAGTAAATTCCTACTGAATGGTCGACACATATTTTAGGTGTGGTATACATGAAGTTTGTAGCATACACAAATACCTACTATCAGTGACTACAGTCATATGATGATACACTTTGCTGGGTAGTTTTTATGTGTCATAAAAACAAATATCTTATATTAATAAGCTGTACTCTTTGCTCATTGGCTTTGCATTTTAGGAGAATGCAGACATGAAATGAATATTTTTAAACTTTTTTGCACTGGAGATAACATACCTAACACTGAGTAATATTGCAAAAATACCTCTATTCAAGTGGGTGCCATGTTTCATTTGACATCTTCTTCAGGCTCATGAAGACCACCAATGTTCTCTTTTGCACAATTAATTCAAATAATTTAGTGTAATATATTCGAAAATGTCTGTGGAGTTTTGCATACCCTCTGGACATATTGTTTGAATATTGTCAGAAGATTTTGTTCAGATATTTCAAGTGTCAGCTAACAATCCTCAAGAAGTATGATATGTCTTCATGAATAAAATGTGATTACCATTATATTATGGAGTACTCAGGCTGTTTGTGTCTCTCTGCCACACAGGTGCAGTGCTGTCTCGGGCCTTCAGCCCTGAGTTGTCCTCGGACTCCGGTAATGAGACAAACTCCTCGGAGATGACAGAGAGCTCAGAGCTGGCAGTGGCCCAGAAGCACTCAGAGAGCTCTATGCATTTGCTGGTGGCTGCCACTGATGGCTACCAGCCCTTGCAGGAGGAGAAAGCTGAATTCCCGGTCTCCCCATGTGACGGGAACCCTGCCCAGATGGTTCCCATGATCTCCCAGGGTTCCCAGAGGCTGAAGTGCAGTCCCAGTCACAGCCTTCACTGGTGCCTATGCCTTCCAAACAGATCCTTCGCTCAGATGATATTGAAATGGAGCCAGAGACTATGGAAACAAAGTCTGTGACTGACTGTTTCAACAAGATGCAGATGGGTCCGCTGCTGAGCTCCTGCGGTGGGAAATGGAGGGGTGGAGGTGGCGGGGGTAAGGGGGTGTGCGAGACTGACAACTGGTCAGTGGCGTCATATGACACCAACACTGCAGGCAAATGGTCCACCAGGACCCCCAGCCACTCTGAACTGTACGCAAAGGACCCAAACCACCAAAAGTACTCAGTGGGTAAATACAACACCTTTTCCTCCAGAGACTCCCACCGGGTCAGCCACTGTGACCTGAAGCACACCTCGTTCCGTGAAAAGGTCCAGCGATGGCAGCCATTGCCGGAGAATGCCATGCCAGAGGGCCAGACCCCAGCCATGGGTGGGCCAAATGGCCAGAGCTCAGTCACGGGAGAGCCAGAGGCCCAGAAGACCCAGCAGGAGGCCACAGGCATGGCAGACAGCCCTCGCTCTGATCCCCCCTTCCTTCCCCCTCAGTCCAGGAGTCAGACAGGCCCCTGAACCAAGCCAGCGGTTTACCCGGTGATGATCAGAACCAGGTGAAAACAGCAGTACCATTGGCCCAGCTATGTAAGTACCATCTGGCCAAGTGCAACTCGTCACCGCAGTGCGACAGCCAGTGCTCCCTGCACAGCTCCCAGTGCTTCTGCCTGGACGGTACAGGCAGCGCTACCCCTTTGGACTCCCCTCTCTGTGCCCCTGACTCAACGCACCCCCTCACTGAGGAGCAGCAGCACCCCTGTCATTCTCCCCCCAATCTCCAGCGGGACATCTACCTAAATGCCGATGCTACCCTCCTCTGCAAAATACTGCCAAACTTACACCCAAACACCAACAACCACTCCTCCTCAGACCCTGTCTTTGGCGCCGCAAGAGATGGAAGCCACAGGATGCCTAAAATCAAAGAGACTACAGGTACAGCCATAAGCAGTAATCCTGTCCCTGAGCTGTATGTGAAGCATGCTTCTGTTAAAGATAACCCCAATGAGGAGAGTGAGGTCAATAGGCAGCTGATAGACTACTTAACCATTAATCAGATGCACCAGGTTGGCAAGCTCCAATCTTCCAGCCTTAGGGGAATCTGGAGGAGCAGTTCCAACAGGAGAGACTATAAAAAGCATGTTGTTCCTAAGCCCTTGCTGCCAGACCTGGTTAGAGGTAGACATGATACCCTTGTGAGGTCTCCCTGCATGCTGCCCTCTGTGTCACCTCTTGAGAGCCCCTCTGAAGCAGCTTCAAGAGTATGTAATGGTAACGTCCCCAAAATGTACTACTCTGCCACCCTCCCAATTAAGTTGAAAAGAAGTTCGGAATTGCATGCTCCGACATCCATAAGCGGTCTAAAGGTGAGACACAGATATGAAAGGCAAAGGTCATATTCAGGTCTGGAAGGTGAGTTAGACACTTTTGCCGTCAATCAGGAGCAGTTTCTTTATCTGTGTAAAGGGAATGCAGCACAAGAGGCCGTTAGTCCAAACCCTGGTGGTGAGGAGGACCGGCTGGAGGCTGCCTGCAGAGGGAAGAGTGTTGTCAAGAAGGTGCTTAATGATTCTCTCTCTTTCTCTACTACCCCTAGTGTAGCTTGCACAGAGCCCAGGAACACACGAGGAGGAGTCCCTAAGCCTTCAGCCTTTTCCAAACAGGTCAATGCCAACAATACCACGACACCACCGCCCCCATCTCACATTAATGCACTAAAGCACGAGCTGCATACTCTCGCTGGTCCAAAACCCTCCAAATGCACCCAGAACCCCTTTCCGGTGGCAGCACAACCACTAAACCGGAATTTGCCTCCATGCTACCTCCCCAAGCTGCCCCAAAGAGGCAGGGTGCTGGCACGGTGTACCAGCAGCAGGTCCACAAAGTCGCGGTTAACCAGTTTTGGAGAAAACAAGGGCTGCAATTACTGGTAAGTGTGTGCAGCTACTGCATTCGCCCGATCCTGGTGCCCAACGAACTGCTCGTGGGAAGAGGTTGTTCAAAAGCCACTCCCTTGGTTCCATCTCACTGCACTCCTGCAGCAGTTGGGGGGACACGGACCGCAGGAGGGCTTCCGTTTTGCTCCCAGTGCCAAAGGACACCAGGCAGCTCAAACAGTACGCTGGGGCGTGGAGATGCGGAGGACCCTTTATCTACTGCTTCTTCCAGAAAAAGAGGAACTTCATCCAGGAAGATGGTCACTGCAAGTGACTCCCGCGGTCACCAGCAGGAGTGGTCAGACTGCATAAAGAGGAGGATGAGGAGGCGTCAGAGAAGGCCATCCCTGACTTCCTCTCCGCTCCACCTAGCTCCTCCCACTCACCTGCCCCAGAGGGCAACACTCACCCCAGTGGCACCATCACAGGCTTGGTGGACAGGCTGGCCCAGGTGAGAACACTGAAGGTCCACACGTACTTCTGTCCCACAGGATTTTCCGCTGCTCGGCATGATGCCTCGGAGCTGCTTCCCTTGTGCAGGAAGGACTGGTGGAGGACAGTGGGATTTCCCGTGCAACAGAGCCCATTGAGGGAAAAAGCCAGAGCCCTACCAGCAGCTGCTGTCCCTGAAGTCTGCAGAGCTGGGCAGGGCCTGCAGGAAGTTGGCAAAAGCCCACAGTAGCCCAGAGGAGATGCTCCTGGCTGTCACCCGCAGCTTCCGAATGCTCCGCTGTGTGGCCGAGGCCTGCATGTGCCTGCTCTCCACCTACATCTCCCAGCAACAGCACTGTCAGGTGGTCGCCAAGGTGGATGAGGTCATCACCAACTACATCTGCCTGCCGATGGCTGCTGAATCTGCCTCGATGTTGGAGGCTAACCCTGCTGAACACAGTGACGAAGCCCAAGAGCTCCAGTCTAGCGCCATGTACGCCATTGTTAACACACTCACACAATCACTCAAAACTCTCCACGGCAAGTAAAAAACAAAATGAATAAATGCTGTGCTCTTTATAGACACGTTTTTGCAAAGCCATACATGAAAAACAGGGGTTTTGTTTTTACCCACTGTCTAAACAGCTGTAAAATCCCTTGGCCCTTGTACATTTTGTTTTATATGTAAACAAACAAAAACGGAATTTTATTCAGCGCTATAGATATGTAAAAAAGAGAATAAAGTATTGCCCTTCTTTGGAGAGCACGGCAAGTGCAGATATGATGCAGAATATATTCCTTCCTTGAGTATTCTTGTATTCATGTTGCCTCATTACTGTGCTTTGACCTAATTCAACACACAAAGGACACATCAACTCTATCGGAGTCAACTGAGCAGATGCTCTTGCACATTTCTCATACGATATTGCTTAGTATTGTATATTTTCCTTGGATTCAGAAATTCAAATAATGATTTTTAAAGAAATTTAACTGAGGTAATCTATATATACAAATGTATGCAAATGAAAAAAATATTTAAAAAAAGACTGAAAAATAACAATTATGAAAAACAGATTCATGTTATTTTTATTGTTTTTTATTCATCTTCAACATTTTTTATTCATTGACAGTCTGAGATGAACCTGGCTTCATTTTAATGTCTGTATGATGGCTACTTTTTAAAATACATTTCGCAGAAAATGGTACGTCTATGAAATTTAAATCTCACGTTGTTGTATTGACTTTATTCCACTCAATCACAAATGTCATGTTTTTTCAGAACCTCTTAAATCTCATTAAAGTATTATTTGTGACCTGAAGATCATGTTCTCTTTTTATTTGAATAATATTTTTATTCTGACAGAGTTAAGTCCAAAACCTGTCTTTTAGAAATGAATCCAGGCTTTTATTTTATAGTACTGTGCTATTCGCACTGTATGATGCCTTTCGGGTTATTTTTGTAGAAAGAAATGAGATATCTCACAAATAGGAACTCAGTGATAGGTTTGTGAGAGTCATAACATCATGCTTTTGTTTTTGTCATGTTTTTGATTGGTTTCTTAAAAAATGTTGGTCGATTTGTATCAGGACACTGTGAGTGAAGAGGTGTTGGATTTGTGATAAATATATGCCGGACTAGATTTGTGAATACTGACTTTCACATCCCATACATATTCGTTTATTTGGTATTTGAAGTAAATTGAGCTAAAAACCTGTTCTGTGAGTGTGTAACACTTCCTCTTCTGTCAATTTGTGTCAATTCCTTTCTGTGAGTCTCTGCCTGGATTTCCCAAAACCCTCCTAGCACAAAGATCATCTGAATCAGGGTTGCATGGCAGCCATAGCCGCCATCTCGAAACTGTGGGATGACCTTTGTGACACCCCTGGTTACAAAACCCTGGTTTTGTTCTCTTCACTGATAGCTTCTCTTTCTGCACAGAGAAAGGGGATTGGGTTTCAGGCTATATTGTCTGCACTCCACACAGCTGTCTGGAAGCTGTCTCTGCTTGCTGCTCCACTTGCTGAACTGTATACTCTCACTTCTGCTTGCATTATAGCTAAGGAAGTCTGCTATTATTTATCTGTATGCTTTTGGGGTAGGACATGACTATGGCACCCTCTGGAAACAGCAAGGTTTTGTTACAGCAGCAGGTATTCCAATTAAGAATGATTAATACATACAACCTCTAACTTGCTATTGCTCTTCCTTCTGAATTAGCAGTTGTAAAATGTGCAGCACACTTAAACAATACAGATGATGTCAGTTGTGGAAATGCGTCAGCTGACACAGCCGCCAAGACAGCGGCCTTGTCTTCCTCTTCCACTGTCCTGCAAGCAATGTCTACCCCAGACATTTCTTCTTTTAATGATAATACTGTCTTAAAGGGTTGCGCTGATGCTAAGGAGAAGGGTCTCCCTTCATGCAGATGGGTTGTGGTGTTCTGGTGATGGCTGGCCAGTCGCCCTTCCTCATTGTTGCCCTGTGTTGCGCATGTCCCGTGGTTTGGCACATGTGAGCAAAGGGGGATGTTTGCAGCAGTTTGGTAAACACCTGGGTTTCCAACTGTTGCAAATCAATACTGTGCTAGGTGTTCTGTGTACCAACAGCACAATATAGGTAAAGCTCAAAAGGTCACATTGGCTGCACGACAGTCTTTGGGGCCCTTTTGTAAATATTCAAGTTGATTTCATTCAAATGCAAAAAGAGTTGTGGATATGAGTATGCCCTTGTAATCGTTGATGTTTTCAAAGTGAATAGACACTTTCCCCTGCAGATAAACTGATTCTACGACTGTTGTTAAGATTCTGCTCAGAAACGTTATCTGTAGGTTTGGGATTCCTGGAAGCATCAACAGTGATAGGGGTACACATTTTACTAGACAAATAGTGAAAGAGCTATGTACTGTCTTGAACATCAGGCAAAATCTTTACTGCCCTACTCATCCACAATCTGCTGGTAGTGTAGAGTGACAAAACAGGGTACTGAAAAGCAGGCAGGTGAGAATTCGTACTGAGACAGACGTGAAGAGGCCCGGATGAGAATGAGGTGCACTCCCAACTGGAAAACTAGACTGAGTCCACATGATATTCTCATAACTTATTTTGCCACAACAATTTTGGTACCGTGATTCGGATAGCAACAGACTGCGGTGGACTCCTGTGACATCCCTCCAGGTCCAAACTGCCAGACACAAGAGGTAAGGGGCATTTTGAAATCACTAGCTGTTTATGTGTTTCAGAATGGTGGGAACACGCATGGGTGCACTGTCATTTGATGCAATTTTTTTTTTTTTTTTTGGCAGTGGCTATGGGGAAGGGTAGGCTGCTGTGTGCCAGTAGGGCCAAGCAACCTATTTCATTCAGTGTGTTCCCCTAGTGTGACACCAGAATATTTGTACTGAAAAACATTGTAACGTTTCAGTTTAAATTTATGAAATGATGTCATGAACAGGCCTTTTCTGTTAGGCCTTTTTACGCTGATCTTTAATTAATTAGTTACGCCAACTAACTTCAGTAGGGGGAGATTGCTTTTGATGACTAAACCGAGGGTATGTTCCAATACTCAATTTGTCTCCTCCTTCCTCCACATATTTCCGGGGTAGGAAAGGAGGGGAGGAGACGAGTGGAGGAAAGGAGGATACAAGAAAAGGTATTGGAACACACTTCTGAAACAGTTGACACAATTGAAGCAATTGCTTCGAAAATGTATTGAAGCTCTGACGCTTCATCCAGATGGGTGTTACATCACCATGATCAAATATGAATAATACACCACAATAATCAGAAGCTACCTCCTGGTTCTTTGAGAAGAGTCTTTGACTGTCATTCATCTGGTAAAAAGTTAGAATCGGACTGGGTAGCTTTTTTAAATTACACTTTCCACATGTATTTTCTTAATAAATCACGTTTAGTACACTTTCTCTTACTTGAATATGCAGATAGGAGAAACATAGGCTGTACTGCGATTATCTGTGTGAAATGTCCTGTCCTAATGACGAAGGCAATGTTTACATCAAACCATGAATAGTAACATTTAGACTACAGGAGTAAGCTAACTAAGTTACACCATGTGTTCCATCATGATCATTTTCCAGATGCAAGAATGAATTATTATATATAATAAATATTGCCAGGTTTGACTTGACTGTCATCATTTCTTTGTAAATCTATTTATTTTCATACATGGCTGAATAGATTTTCCCTGAGAAGCGACAGAGAAAACCAAAGAATTTGTGTAATGTGTTAAATGTGCAACATCACACCAATTGATATTGGGCATGCATTTTGCTAATTAAATAAATCCCTATGTTGAATTTTCTCTAGCTGGTATCTAATACTGATTTTACATCTGATTAATAAAACTGAATTGTAGTTCGGTTTCAAAAAGCGCAAGTTTGTGTTTAGTCACGAATGGAAACTCATTTACTATTGGACTATTTTAACTGATTACCACAATATGAGGGACAAGGCATTGAAACTATTGACAACGCTAATGCATTGGACTGGCTCAGTTTGTTTCAAAACAAGCTGTGTCTCAATTCAGGGGCCGCATCCTTCGAAGGACACAGAACGCAAGACGCAGCCGACGAAGGCGTCATCGCCTGTGAAGGCCGAACCGACCATTGTCAAATGAGACGGTCTGGTCCAGTGGGTCATCTTTCAGCTCTCAATCTAAGCACTGGAAAAAGTGTCGCCATCTGTTGTGGGCAGAAACATTATTTTCCCATTGGACTCCATTCATTTCTGATGGAAATTTAAAAATATTTATCCTCATATGATCATATTCAGTCTTACCAAAAAATAGAATTGATACTCCAGACATTATGTTCCAGGAGTTTGCCCTTTTTAACAATGCATGTAAAAAGATACTTTTATTTCCCCAAAAATGCTGTGATGTCATATTTGTACACCTATGCCGTGCGCAGAGCTGGGTGTGAGGAACTTGGAAATATTTTAGCTTGCTGGCCTCAGTTGTGGGCTTGACGGGCAGGAAGGCTTATTACAGGGACGCAGAATCTTCACCTGTACAAAAAGTATACTACAATGGGAACAATTATCACCATGATTGCATTATGAAAGACTGTTTATACATCCTTGTTTATTTTTTAATGAATTTGGATTCTCCATTAAAATCATTGAAACAACCTGCAAGTTATTTGCATTGGATGTCTGGGTGAGAATCATTTTGTAAATAGCAGAACATTGTCTTTGTATACAACTTGTAAATGTGATTCTCACTGTTCATGACCTGTCCTTCACCTCCCTTTTTATGTTTAATTTAATTCTATAGGCCTGACATATGTGTTTTCAGCTGTTATATTTTGTGGCGAATCGTGAACACTAATCAAAATTTAGGAAAATTTGAGTATAGTATTTTGGAACTTAGTTGGGAACTTGATGGAGAGCTCACATAACCATGCAACTCAGACCGCCATCTTGAGCCGAACGGTCTCTATTGACTTATATAGGAGTTCCTGTGTCTACATGTTTATATACTGTGTACGGCCTTGTGTATGGAGAATTTCCTATTTGCATCACCAGCTGGTCCCACCCTTACCCTTGCGTCACAAAACGCCACTCCTGTGGCCTAGCAACCTTCACAGCTGTAAGTTCACAATAGGGGACTACAGGTACCGCAAGCATTATAATGGAGCTTGAAATTTTTATTTCACTTATTTTGTTTTAATATTTATTGGATCGAGATACATCACCATCAGCGCATGATGCCTCTCAGGCTGAGAGAGGACTATGAATCGGTGAGTTGTGTGCTTGTTAATTTTTCTTGGTTTTTTGGGAGGAATCCCAAAAAACCCAAGAAAAATTAAACCAAAAAATGTTTTGGTTTGGGGATTTGTTTTTGGGTACATGTGTGGAGTGTATGGAAGCAGGGACTGCACGTCTGGGAACGTATCGGCGGCCAACTGAGGAAAGGGACGGAGGAACTGGCAGAGCACAGCGTGAGAAAGGGAGAAGGCAACGGGTGGCAGAGCTGCATACCTTGGACTGGGCAGAAAGCGAGCGGGGCATGGCCTCAGTGGTGAGAGGGATGTATACCGCGAATAACACATGTGTGTAACCCTGCTCTGCCCAGTCCACGGAAGGGTGATTTTGGTGTTGTGCCTTCTCCTCCTCTTTAGCCTTCTCCCCCAAGTACTGTGCAGTCAGTGAACCAGGAGACCATCAGCGTGTTGCCACAGCGGTTCCAGGGCAATGGAGGAGTGGCATCTCTGCCTGGTTTTCTTTCGGGTTTTGCTATTTTATTTTGGGGCGCAGAGGAGGCCAGGCCTCTTGTCAGCATGGGCCATGTCGCGCCCCACCGTGTGTGCGTGCCTGTGTGTGTGTGTGTCCCCGTGTGTGTTATTCCCCCTGAGTTGGCCAAAAGAGGGCTGGCCTGTGCTGCGTGGGCAGGTCCAGGAGAGGGTCTGAATCCAACACTGCAGAGTGAGTGTGGGGCACAGGCTATAATTATAGGTTGTTTGGCTTGCAGTGCTGGTGAGGGGAAAGTCCCTCTACCAGGGGCTCTCCCATGCAGCACAGGGCTGGCTGGTTGTGGGGCTGACGGTGAGAGGGGTGAAGTTGAAAAAGGGAGAGGGTGAGAGGGGGGAAAGTTGAAAAAGGAGGAGGGGGGTCAAATCGGTGGCCCAGGCGTGAGCTGTTTTTACTGTCTTTAAATGAAAATAAAGTCTCTGCTAAACTAATTCCCTGTGTCCTGGTTGTTTGTCTGGGTGGGTCCCAGTACCTGTTGTGGGAGGGTCATTAGGGGGCGCTAGCACAACCTCTGACAATTACTCAATTTATAAGACTCTTCGCTTGTTAATCTACTTTATGGAGGAAGTCTACCAACCAGGGTTATTACTTACCAAAATTAAAAGATGTTACTGACTTTGAAACATAATTAGTTCACAAGGCAAAGAATTCTCTGATAAAGCTTTGAACCCCAATCTCAAGAACTAGAGAAACACTTTTTACTGGTTTTCCCCATTGTGCCTTCATAGCTACAGCAAGTCCAAATTACTTAAGACAACTAGTTAGCTAGAGCTACTTGTACAAAAAGAGCTTCATGAATGTTTATGCCTAACTGGTATGGTGTTTTGTTTTAGTATAATTGTGTTCTGAAGAATTTGTGTTCTGAAAAAATTCTGGGTTTGAATCCCTCCCCCACAACTGGTTTTATTTACTCAAAGTACACAAAATAAAAAACATTGGAAAACTGGGTTTGTTGTCACACTGATACCTACAAATATCGCCATGCTAAATCAAGGTGCTCAAGTTCATAATTCACCTGTGTTCCACTATGGATTTATAATTTTCAAGAAACAGAAAACATATGAGACATGCAAAACAATTGTGTTTTTCCAAATTCACACCTTGCCAAGTGGAAAAGGTGCCAACATATTCCCCCCACCCTGAGTGAGCTGTCCCGGGTGCTTGTGAACATACCTGGGCCATTGACTATTTTTTCAGTGATGACCGATTTTGGAAATACACTTGAATTAATGATAGTTGGTCAGAATGGGTATGAATGATTATTACGATGCTCTTAGCCCTGAGAATGCCTTGGAAAACTCATCCAAGTTTAGAGCACTTATGAAAGCAGTTCTAGTCTGATGAACAAACTGAAATATGAAAAACAATACATTTTCCATATCGCTTTATGTGATCTATGGTCACTGGCAACATTACCCAACATACACTGGGTGAAAGGCTGAGAAACAGCCTGCAGAGGTCATTGGTCAATCACAGGGTCAAACAAACATAACAACAGAAACATACACACATCTGTCGCCAGTTTGGCCAAAACTGTATCCAGAGAAACCCCCCAACATTAGAGAACATGCAAACATCACCCAGAAAGGGCCAGAAAAAAACTGTATGACCAAAGAAACTTCCCCTGGGCAGACAACATTAGCCAGAAAACATGTCTGCAAATTTGTTGCATCAACCAAGACATTTTATGAATGAAGGATTTTGGCAGTCTGTTATCCAATCACTAGGTACAGCCAAGACCAGGGTGCCAAACTCCAGTCCTGGAGGGCTGAGTGTTTGCAGATTTTTGTTGTATCCTTTCAATCAACAACTGTTATAGACCTCAGAAACCAGGTGCATGGACTCTGTAGCCTATAGCTTACATTACATTACATTAGGCAGGCTGCCTTACAGGCAAAGTGCATAAGAACAGGTACAAAAATGCAAACATAACCCTAGAGAGGGTAACGTCCCAGAGCAAGGTGGAATAGATCAGGACTCCCCTACAGGCGACAGACTAGTAAACAACCTAGTTTAAAAACAATCACAGATTAAGAGCTTCATTACAAAGAGCAAGGGAGGGGGGAGAGGTGCAGCCTGAAGAGCTGTCTTCAGTCTGGGCTTAAGGTGGCCAGTGCCTGGTTCTGACCTCCACGGGAAGATCATTCCACCACCGGGGGCCAAGACAGACAGCAGACGTGACCTGGAAGTTAAATTTGATGTGAGGTGGATAAGGGGTCAGGCAGGGGTGCAGGGTCCAGATCTTGGAGAGGTCCCTTAACAGCCTGGTGAGCGCACCAAAGTTTTAAATTTGATGGAGCGATAACAGGCAGCCAGTGGAGGGCAGTCTGAGAGGGCTGATTTAAATTAATCAATTAAGTGCTGAAACCAAAAACCAGCAGACCCTCCAGAACCTCAGTTTGACACGACTGACTAAGACCCAAGATGGATCAGAGAACTTTTCAACAACAGGAATCTCTTTCATATGAATATGCATAGGGCATGGCCAAGGGCTTGAAAAACGACATACACAGGGGTCCCCAAGGCTGAATTTGAAAACCACTAGTTTTTTATACAGACTCTGCTGTATAAAACCTACAGCCAACCATTATCCATTATTAATATGAATATAGGAAAAATATCAGATGAATTCTCGGTCACAACATATTTTCTGATTGTGTATGCAATGGTGTTGTTTCGAAGCACAGTGTCAATACTTCCAGTTATGTTTATTGGTGGATTTAATGTAGGATAACAGTTTTTGAGACACAAAGAACTACATCACAAAACATAGTCTATTTCATTTTTTTAAAATCAACCAAAAATATACTGCATATTTTGAGAATGCTTCCTGAAAAATATGCCAATTGCAGATGCATGGTAGTTAAGAGACATAGAGCTGTGAAATTATTTTTGTAAAATATTCTATATTGGCAGAGGTTTGTCTCTGTGAACTGTGAGGCAGTACACAATGTTAGAAGGCCTGTCCTATAGGTTGTGACTACACTAACAAGGTGATTAGCACAGCGCACATGGGCAACTGGGTCTTGATCTTAATCCTGGTAATAGGAAAGGTTTCATTCACATCTCCTGCTGGTTCCTAACTAAAGACCCGCTGAAACTGGCCTGGTAAGGTTTATTTCTTTGTGTTTAAAAACTAAATCTGTCATTAGTCCATAAAATAGTAATTTCTATCACTTTTTAAGCCTGCAGGTTTTTTCTGTCTAAAATGTTTCCCAGTAAGTTTCAAATATTCTGTCTGTAAGTAATTGAGGTAAAGACATGAAGCCATTGATTTAATAATGATCAGGCTAGTGTATAACAATTACTTTTGTACTGTGACAAAAAGTGCTGATTCTCTTGTAGAGATCTGTTATTTTTTTGACTTGTCTGTCTGTCTGTATGTCTGTCTGATATGTTTAGCCACACAAGGCAGAAAAAAGCTAATAAGGCACATTTCACCAATTCACAACACTGAGCCCAGCTTTAACTGAATGTGTTGCAGCATGATCACTTTTGTCAGGTGTTTACAGGTATCGCAGCACATAAAAGTCATGTATACAGAGCACACAGGAATATTCTTTCAAATAAACCTCCCCAAGAGATCAATTCTGAGAACAAAATATTTTTATATTTTTGAGATTACAGTATATAAATCTTCAAATACATAAACATGTAGAGGCAGCAACTCCTATATAAGTCAATGGAGACAACCTCAAAACCAGGAAGTGTAATTATGACCACCCACTGCGGATGCGCAGTGGTCTCCTGTGTCACATACTCAAAGAAAAAGACGCAAAGTAATGACTCATGTCGCATATCATTGACATGATAAATATAAAATGCATTATTTTGATATAGTCTACACATCACGAAATGGCTGTATTTTGGCTACTGTCTATATTAATATGATTTCAATATAGGAAATTAAGGAAGTGCAGTCTAGTGTACTGCAGTATATTTAAATACATCGTGAAGATAATTGAAAGATTTACAGTCATGTATGCTGGTAGGGAATTAAGATTAATTGATGCAGATGATTGTTTGTTGTATTGTTATGACTGTTTTTTAGCCTGGGATATAAAACTTAAAAAGGGGTTTTCGCATACTCAGATTAAAGTTGGACAGAAGTTGCATTAACATTGTTGTAATAGACTCAAACAAACAGCATGGACGTGTTTCTGCGCACAAGCTCCGTCAGTGCTGAAAGGCGTCTGTGCTGTTTGTTTGTTTGTTTGTTTGTTTGTTTGTTTGTTTGTTTGTCTGAGAGTCAGGTGAAACATTTTAATGCTAATGTTGTCCAACCTTTTCATCAATGATTTATCTTTTTTAGATCCAGCACCTTATCGTTTTTTTTAGTATGAGGCCAGTGCCTTTTTTTTTTTTTTTTTTTTTTTTTTGGCATTTTTTTACATTTATATAGGATTACATTAGTTAAAACGTAACAAATCATCGTCTTAATAGTAGCCAATCTAGTGTTTTTTTTTTTTTTTGTTTTTTTTTGTCTTCTCACTGCCATGAAAGTAATTCTCACCGGTTTAACATCATCAAAACTATCATGGACACATTTCAAACACTGTTTCAATGTATGTATGCATTTATGTATGTATGTTCTGAGTATCTACTTACCATTTATAATAATATTGTAATAAACCCCTACTCAACAGCCACAGCGTCGCCCAAACGTCACCACACTCGTTATTTACTTTACATTTTAGTTTTAAAGTATGAATTCACCCACTATTTTCTTAAATAAATGACACAATACCATACTTGAATGTCCCTAAATTTTAATTAGTATTCACAATTAGCCAACTGTTTTTGCCCACAACCTTCTAATCTAGATGGTAACACTTTTTCCGGTGCTTAGGTAAGAGCTGAAAGCTGGCCGGTTGATATAAATTTGTAGAGACAGTGACTCCAACAGAAGTCAATTGAGACAACTTCAGAACTTTTGGCCACCCGTCTGATCATGTGAGTTTTCTCCTGTGTCATGTTTCAAAAAATAAATAAAAAAAAGACACAAAACAATGAAGCGCTGAACAAGTTAATTGAAAGCCTTCCCCATTGCTAGCTTTCCAGTCTGCAGAAAATCATATCCACATTTGGAAAATCGCATCTGAGAAAACGGTTCGCCCACGACTACTGACAAATTGATTTTTATAGTAAATAAACAAGAATTTGCTTATTCATGTTTTAGTCATGCAATTCATTATTGTACAAACTTTTCGGCAGCACAGATTAATCCTGAGTTTCAGTCTTTGCATATGAAATTCAAGATTAATTACTTCGATATCATGTACATCACGACATTGATAGATTTTGGTTTATGTTTATGTGAATATTTCAATAAAGACATTTACGGAAGTGCTGTCTAGTATACTGCAGTATATTTAAACATATTATGAAGATAATTGTGAGACAGCCTTTTTACAGTAATGTTTGCTGTTAGGGAATGAAGATTAATCGATGTGTAGGTGATTGTTGTAAGGTTATTACTGACTGTCTTTTATTCTAGGATACAACGGGTAAAAACGTTTCTTTTTTTGCATACTCAGGTGGGCATCATTTAGTTGGGCAGCAGTTTCATAAGAATTGTTGTGATAGACTCACGAACAAACAGCATGGATGCGTTTCTGTATACAGCCTTCCTCAGCATTGAAATGCATCCGTACTGTTTGTTTGTTAGAGAGTCGATTAAAACAGTTTAATGCTAATGTTTTCATCAGTGATGTATCCTTTTTAGATCCAGCACCTTATCGTTTCTTGTAGTATGAAGCCAGTCCTTTTTGCTTCCTTTTGCATTTCCACAGTTACTATATAGGATTACATAGGTTGAATTTGTGTAGCAACAAATCGTCAAAATTTCTCAATACTAGCTAAGACTCACGTTTTTTTCCTTTTTGTCTTCTCACTGCCGTGAAAGTAAATTTCACCAAGTGAACATCATCAAAACTAACATGGACACTTTTCAAACGCTATTTCGATGTATGTATGTATGTATGTATGTATGTATGTCCTGTGTAGCTACTTAACATTTATAATCACCAATACTGTAATAAATCCCTACTTAAAAGGCACAGCGTCACCCAAACCTTACCACAGTCGCTGTTTCGTTAACATTTTAGTTGCTAAGTATAAATTACAGCCACTATCGTCTGAAATAAATGACACAATACCATACTTACATGTTCCTACATTTTAATTAGTATTCACAATTGGCCACAAAAATGTAAAAACACACATGGTAAAAATACATATGGTGTGAAAACACATATGGTATAAGATTAAATGAAACATCACAACAGGTTATTGATCTGTTAAAATGTACAAATTTATTTAGATGCCATCCAGTCTCTTTTCGAAGGACAGGTCATGAACAGTGAGAATCACATTTACAAGTTATACACAAAAGCAATACTATTATTTACAAGATGAATATTGCCCAGGCATCCTACACATTATTTACACCAATCTCTGCAACCAAAAATATACAAATATACGAAGTAACCTGTTGTCAACAACTTGCAGGTTGTTTCAATGATTTTACCAGAGAACCCAAATTCGTTAAAAACTAAACAAGCATTAGGTAGTCATAAACAAACAGTTTTTAATTGGGCATCATAACGGTAATTGTTCCCGTTTTGGTAGACATTTCACAACAGGCATGAACATTCTGGAGCCCAGTAATAAGTTATCCTGCCTGCCAAACACACAACTGAGGCCAGCAAGCTAAATTATTTCCTCACACTCAGCTCTGCGCATGTCATAGGCATACACATGACATCACGGCATTTTTGGTGAAATAAAAATGTCTGTATTTTTCTATGTGCATTGTAAAAAAAAAAAAAAAAAAAAAAAAAGGGAAATCTGCTGAAATTTAATGTCTGGAGTATCAATTTTATTTTGAGCTAAGATTGAATATCATTATATGAGGATAAATATTTTTAACATGCTGTGTTGGGAACTAATGGGAAAATAGTGTTTCTGCCTGCAACCTGCTAGATGGCGACACTTTTTCTGATATTTTGGTTGATATCTGAAAGCTGCCCCCTCGCTCCGGAGCAATCTGCTGAAACAAAGCTGCTTCAAATGATTCGACACAGCTTTGGAGCGCCGTTTCATTCCGCTCATCTCTACTTTTAGGTATTATACACTACTAATCCAGTCAAAACTGAACATCTTAGCTAGTTTCTCTAGGTATTATATACTGTGAACACTGTTAATACAATCACTACTGAGTATTACACTTTTTATGAATGTGTTGGGATTGTAATTGTGTATATGTTAAATGGTTTGTGAGGTTTATACCAAGTTCGGTATGCAAAAAGCAGTGTTGGCTAGATAGGTTGGCTGTCTAGCCTATGATAGCTCACTGTCAGTACAGTCTGTTTAAATAACGTTCCTTTGGTTATTTAGGTGCATGTAAATGTATCCGTGTATCATTCTTTTTTACCTTATAGCAATACGAATTATAAGAGGAATTGACATTTCAGTAAATGAATAAGTATTTTTGTACTATTTGTTTTATGTTTTGGGGTACTGTAAAAGAAGTACATATTTTGTAGCTGAAATGATAAAAAGGGGAAAAGTGTAAACTGAAGTTCAATTCGGACAACTAAGTGAACCAAACCGAAGTGAAAGACAGGTGAGATGATAACCAGTCTCATGTATTATTAATACATAATATGTCCCTTATGTAACAAAACATAGGCAACAGCTCAGCCAATGTTTAATCTTGAATGAGACCGTTGCAGGTACTAATAATGTTCACGTGTTCGTGAACATGTTATATATATATTGCTTGGCAGCTGTTCTGTTCACTTGTGAGCAAACGAACATGTGAGCTATCTAACGTATTTATTTGCTCGAAATAACATGACCGATTTTAGATTGTAATGAGAGGGTGACGTATTGAATGTAAATTGTACATTAAGCAGTAAGCTGTATGCAGTTGTAATAGTGAAGAGGTCTGTTTTTGAAATCCTGAAACAGTTATATCATTGTTGTTATAATATAAATAAAATAGTTTTGTAAATAATTGATAGTTATTGATAGGTTTTGTATTACAAATATGAGTTACAAGTACATTTTCTGTCTATTTTACTTATGATTATGCATGAATATAAAAAAATGTTTGCATATACGACCATCCTTCCTCTCTGAGGCTGACCATCACCCTTGAATTTTTTTACAAATCAACCACTGTATATCATTTTACTATAAATGGGTTACTGAGGGAATGCGAGGGAGGAAGAGACGGGGAAAAGGCTGGTTACAGCAGCAGCAGCTACACATGGGGTGTAGTGAGACATTGGAGCTGTAACCGCCCGCTCAATCAAACAGCACGTTTCCAGCAATCTCAAACTAATCAAACTAATGGTTTTCAGATTCCACCTTGTTTGTCCCTACAGCAGCAGCAGCATCCTCTCAAGGCGCTTCCCTGGCCATCTCTTCACATCCCACTTTACCACTGCCTGGTCAGGGGCCTACATTTACAATGCAGAGTCCTTGTGGAGGACAACTGGAAAACAGTCAGGCAACTTTTATTATCTGTCCAGTAATATCTTTAGAGCACAATAAATTGCTAATTTTTTTTCAGTCAATGAGAAAATTTTTTTAATACAATGTTTAGTGGACACTAGTGAATCATTCTACTATGAGATCACAGATTTTCTCACAGTTGATACTACTGGAAAAATTGTAAATGCAGTTTGCATTGCGGGTCAGCTGGTACCACATTCAAAGACTGTGCCTCTCAGTATAAACATAGGTCTGCTTTCCATAGGAATGGAAGCATAGGAGCATGCCTTCCTCCTCAGGCCCAGGGATTTATTGTGCAAACTTTGATGTACTATTTATTGTTCCCATGATGGAGTGTTTTTAAACGAACCTGAAGAGAACCAAAATGCTGTTCAGGATGTACGAGGTGGAAGTGTAGTTCTGCATGACACTCCTGCAGTGATTTTTGCTTCTGTAACTTACGATGTGCTTTTACAGAAGGTGCCAGATTTATTGTGGTCTGGAGGTCCAAATGAGGTGGGCTGCATTCACACTGTGATTCGTCGTTATAACAGTGAATCCTAAAAATCGCTTCTGCGGAAAATGCGGTATCCATTGATTCCAGAGGCCGAGGAAAGTGATAGGTTCCAGGTTTTTATGATATTATTTAAGGCTTCCTGTAGGTGACAGAACTGTGTTGTATTCTGTATTTGTACTTTGTGACACCTCCACCTCATGACACCTTTGGCCTAGCCAGCTCCAGTCATCAACCAAACATTTTCATTTGTGTATTCCTTTGATATGCATGACCATGAACTGTATATCAACACACCACACAACCTGATTCTTTAGAGATTCTCTCGGCACAGGCAGCCCGAATGTTCTGAGTTTTTCTCTCCCTTGCGCATTGTAATAAATCAACATTCTCTTAAGAGGAATCGTCAGCGTGTTCTTCATTGTCCTGCATTTGGTTCCACGGAGAAGGGCAAAATATCCTAACAAAAGGTATTGCTCCTGTCATTTCTTCTTTGCTTGAGCAAGGTGTTATTGTCCCAACAATCAGTCCTTTTCTACCTGTAAAGGAGCCAGGCAAAAATACACATAGATTTGAACGAGATGAATGTGCTGTTACTCAGATTGTTATCCCCTCTTTTCCAGGAGTCCCTCAAACAGCTACTATTCTGCCAGAGGTATAGAAGATTACTCACCTCAAAGTAGTGGATTTATGTTCTGCTTTCTTTTCTGTGCTTGTACATCCTGATAGTATCTTTTTGCTTTCACATGTAGAGGCAGACGCTACACCTAGACTAACCCTCTGCTAGGCTATAGGCGAGTCACTGTCATTTTTCTCTCAGGCTTTGCAGGCCGATGTAGCTGCTGTGGCGTTAAGGGGGGGGGTCTGTGTTGATTCAGTATGTAGATGATCTGCTTCTTCCATCTAAAAGCCAGGCAGCCAGTGGGTTTTCACAGTCAGTACTTTCTCAAATGCGTGGTGCTAAACAGTGACCTGCTGAACCTACAGTGCACCCATGTGGCAATCTAACCATCCCCAGATGCTTGTACGTGATGTATGAGAGATTATATGAGGATATCTTTAACAGTTTATGAAAATCATATACATTGGTTAAATGCCAGTAGGTTTATATGTGGTTATGAAACAGCCACTTGCATGATTCTGTTATAATGATGGGTGCAATGGATATACGCTTATGTGTAACTATCAAGAAGCACACTTAGCTTCTGGAACCTTCAGTCTCCTCAGTCATCGCAATAGAGACCTTCAGTAGGACTGAACACAGAATCAAACCAGTGACAGTGATCTTTACACACACTCACACAACAAATAGCCGTCATGCCTGCGATTCTATATCCTAATAACTACCAGACACAGCAGAGCAAGGAAAATGTCTCGCAAACAACACATTCAACCAGCTGCTGATGCTCAAGTCTTCAGGATTATAATCATAGCACTTAGGGCCTTATCTTAGCAGTAAGGCTTGTTTTCTCCTCAGTATAGTCAGGAATGCATGTGCAACGTTCAGAGCCAATCACAGTGCACGCATCACCCTAGGCCTCCAATAGGGCCATGCGATTCAGTAAGGCAACAGTACAAAGAGCAACAACCTCAGCACTAAGTTCCATAAGGCGGTCAGCAGTCTAATTGGCTAGTGTTTCAAGAGCGTGGGCCATGTTAATATATTCCCTCACTAATTTCCCCACCCTATACATTGTAAAGGCAATGGCGAAAAACCTCTGTGTCTCAGAGATTGATTGTTCATATCGAAACCTGAATGGAGAGCAAGAAAAAATGTCTAGTATGAGGAAGAACATGTAGTGACTACTGGACCAGTTATCAGGCAGCCACTTTTAGGCTCAATATCCACAGATAAGTGTTCCGTAACGTGTATGTGTGGGAGTGACTTCACAATTTACTGGAAGGGCCTAACTTACCCCAGCCAAGGGGTTCAGTTCCCAGAGGTAGGCCTGACTTAACATTATGTGGGATCTGTGTACACACCCAACAGGAGCACACATTCATCTGTTGAGCATGATGGAGTGCTAGACGGCCTATCCACCTGGATTGCAGGGAGTTCTTCCTCTGATGGACTTGTACCCAATCTCCTGGCTGGATGGAGAGACTGGTCTGGCTCCTTCTCCTGCACTTTTACTTATGAATGAACAGACTGCATACTTTTAGTTAACACTCCTACTTTTTAGTTAACAAGAAAATGTTGTCCATCACAGTCAAATACAGTTTTGTCTTCTCATTTTACAAATTACAACAAACAAAAGACAAGGCAGGGTATAAATACACAGACTAACGAGCAATGAGACACAGGTGTAACAGCAGGGCAGGTGAAACACATGAGTAATCAGCAGAGAGGGTAAAAAGGTGGGTGGTGAAACACAGAACGAAAACAAAAGCATGGAACGGAAAACAGAAACACGGAAACAACCAAACCAAACCGACAGTGAAAACAGAAATAATAAACCAGATCAAACCATATTTCTGACAGTGTGCATAATTAGCTTACAATATGAAGAAGTTTACCAGCAAGCATAGTAATTCAAATTTTTGTGGCTGTGTGTTTAAACGAACAACCGTGTACTGGTAGTCCACATGGCATTTACATTAGTCTACAGATTGTCCAGCGCTGCATCAAGGCCATTTACCTGCAGTCTACAGAGTATCCAACACTGCATCAAGCCCATTTACCTACAGTCTACAGATTATCCAGTACTGCATCAAGCCCATTTACCTACAGTCTACAGAGTATCCAGCACTGCATCAAGCCCATTTACCTACAGTCTACAGAGTATCCAGCACTGCATCAAGCCCATTTACCTACAGTCTACAGATTGTCCAGCACTGAATCAAGCCCATTTTCCTACAGTCTACAGAGTATCCAGTAACTTCAGCTTGAACAATCCAGGGTCTCCGTCTCAACTACATCACCTGCCAATCTGTTCAAAGTATTGCGAAAAGTAATGCTTTTTTACATCATCATGGACTTTACCCTTAACTAATTTGTAGGTTATGCTTTTATGTAGACATTTTAAATGCAAATCCCTTGAGAGCTGGGGGAATGAAACTAGCAAGCCCAGTAACTCTTGTTTCCACATTGGAAAAACAAAGCAACTCTGTAACAGAACATATTAACTGCTCTTTATGTTCGGTGTGCTGCCCTCTAGTGGTGGCTGCCAGCTCTTGTTGCACAGTCCTAATCACAACCACAATCACAACCACCCCCTTCACATGGCAGAGCTACAGCCTTTCAGAGGAACAAAGTTCTGCACTCGGTGTAGAAATCATCAGCAAAGATTTTGCTTTTTCCTTTGGCACTCACCCCTGTTTTTTGCAAAGAGGAAGAATAATGATAAAGAGTCAGTAAGATTCATGTCAGTCATCTCCACCCTTATCTCCACTCTTCTGTTTACCCATTGTACACCTAGTGCCGACCAGAAGCAGATGGGCTCCCCCTCTGAGCCAGGTTCATCTATCTATCTATCTATCTATCTATCTATCTATCTATCTATCTATCTATCTATCTATCTATCTATCTATCTATCTATCTATCTATCTATCTATCTATCTATCTATCTATCTATCTATCTATCTATCTATCTATCTATCTATCTATCTATCTATCTATCTATCTATCATAAAGCAGCTTTGTGTCATCTTGTTGTCAAAAGGCAGAATACAAATAAAATTAAGTTTCATTGAAATTCAATATCTCCCACCCTCCCTATTATCCTGTGCTACCTTATGTTAAACGTTGCCCTTAGTCTGCTGTGAGAGAAGTGGCTGCCAGAGGCCTGCATCCTGGCGTGGGACACAGGTCCAGTGCTGTGGCTGGGAGTGGGTGGGCTGCCCAGCTAGAAAAATAATATGGAGAAATCCTGGAAAAGCAAAAAAGGGCACAAAGGCAGTTACGGCAGCTGTTCATTTCCTCATCTGTACAACCCCCTGTCACCCCCCCACCAAGTATCCAAACATGTGCTGGGCAGACAAACACCAAAGAATTTCATCACACCTCCCTTACACCCACCCCACCCTCTATGCATTTCACCACATATAAACTCCCCTTAAAATCAATCAACAAAAGGCACACTATGGTAAATCAAATAGATATTCCATATGGATGACAGACCTAAAATCTGCAGCTCAATCAAATTTTTTTCATGGGAGCATCTTGTTTATAAATATTATTCTATGAGCCTATATCTATCATTTTTGCTACACTAGGAACCAACCAGTATGTAGACAAAAGGCTAAGCCTCAATTTTTTGGCACTGTAGTAGGTTGTGTTACTTTCTCTTACACGTTTACAGTCTAAGCTCTAAAACGGCCTGACATCCACAACTATGGAAAATGCATGAAAAAGGAGAGTACAAGACAGAAAAATTCACTAAAGGGAAATCTGAGACTTGGCAATCCTCTCTGTCTCAGTCCTCAACAAGTTGCCCTCTGCTTGCTGTGATAAATGCATCAAAATGTTATCATAAATAAATAATAATCCTGATATATCTTTTGAAAACCTTGTTTTAGGCCTAATTTATTTTGAAACCTTTCGTGCATGGGTGAGAGTGGGACAGACTTAAGGACAGTTTTGTGTGGCAGTGGGATGGTCTCCTGCAGGAGCAGACAAGAGCAGACCTGTAGCTGCAGGCCAGCTGGCAGTAAATGAGTGTTGTACCAGTGAAAGAAACACGCCCAACAAGGGTTCAGAACCCTTGGCAATGCACGAATTAAATCGATCACGTCTGCAAATAATAATAAAGGAAGCTAAGTAGTTCCCATGACCGTTGCCAGACCAACGTCCCAACTTCCCTTCTCACTTCTCTATTCTTTGTCTCAAGCTGTTGACTTGCAGCGCTCAGTACACACTGGGGTGGATGTGTTTCCCTGTAACATCGTTAGTTAGCACTGGTAACACCTAAACGTTTTTAAATGGATCTGTTGTTTATCCTTTTAGCAGTCTAAGATTGAGTGAGCAGCCCTCCTAGCAAATTAATTGAGTTCATTAAAATATGTTATTTTTCATTTATTCAAAGACTAAAAGATCACTAATAATATCAATGACATTTTCCATGTTTAGTTTTTAGGTATTGTTATGTGCTACCTTTAGCAAAAAAAATCCTAATTCAGGGAAAGTCTAAATTGTGCAAATAAAGGCATACATATTTGGAGAAATGTTTCATTGAATGGCCCTGTTGAATGCCACTTACAAACACTGAGGGTCACATAACTATGGCATGCCCATAAGACCTCTGTATGAACTGGTCCAATGGAAATAAAAGCATGAATGTGGTCTGATACGAATACAGGACGTGAGCATTAAAGGGATTGAGCGTTAAATGTGTGTGTTTCTTTTCCTGTATCAGTTCTCTGTCTGCTGGGGCTGTATGTGGTTAGATTATCAGTGGCTTTTAGCTGGAAAGGAAACAACTGAAAATAATAGGCAAGGAAAAAAACATTTCGCCTTCCATTACTTTTACACTTCTATTGACTTTATTAAAAGATCATAAAGTGCATAAACACTACATTAAAGTGACTATGTAAGCGCATCGTTTTCATGATACTAAAAGTCTGGAAACATTATTGGCAATAAAACCCCAGTTATATATTTAATAATTCTGTAATATAAGTGTGTTATGCCTTAATGTCTTAATGTCATGTACAATATTTTAAGGCCCACTTCAACCAAACCTACCTCTGGATTTTAGCCAAGGACATACTCATAAAATGGAACCAGACAGTATTGATTCAGGATTTCTCCAAACAAATCTTAATTTGTGTGTTATGAACTCAACAATAATATGTGCAAGCACTTAGATCATGGCTCATCTGAAATATTTTTAGAAAAAAAATATTTTCAGAAAATTGCCAGTCATGGTTCAGTTACTAATACTTTCAATGCATGCACACAATTCAGTGTGCACATCCATCTTCATAGTCCTAGATGTGATATAGATCTTTTCATCTTTCTTTCCATTGGCTGGACTTTTTGCTTATTTTTGAGAGGATTACATTTTTCCTTATTACATCTCACCAATTTTTTGAAAACTGGGAAGCCTGAGCACTTTTTAATATCGGTTACTTTGCTACAAGCCCAATATTTGCTGTGATTTATTTATTTTGTACACAAAATCCTCTGCAGGCTCGAAAATGCTTTGTATATGTCAGGAGTCCACCACAGTGCAGGTTGGCTGGGCTGGACACCCTGGAGATTCAGCTTTGGGGCCACGGTTGCACACTCTGTAGGGCTCAATTGATTAAATGAATGATGTTGGTGATTACCTTCTAAAGCCAGGGAGCTGCAGCTGGTGCCCATCTGCACTTAAGGATGCCAGGCAGGGATAAAAAGGAAAGGAATGGGGCAAAGAAAACAGAAGGGGGTTCTGGGTGTGGCAGAATTGATTTGGTTTGTTTTTGGTATAGCTGGCTGGCTGTGGTTTGGTTTTGTTTTGGTAATTAGGTTTAGTTTCTTTTTGGTAAATTTGAAACCAGATGTTGCAGTGCGGAATATGTACTCTGAATGAATTCTTTTTGGTTACTTGTATGTGTGGTGAGAGCGACAGTCTTACTTGCCTGGTCTTGGTGGATCCCTCTGGCAAAAGGAACTGGCTGGGTGGCAGAAACACATGAGCATTTGTTCCTGACAGTCATTTTGGAGGACTGCTAACAACAAGCTACATTTAGTGGGCATATAGGGAACCAAAGTGGGTATATCATCACACTGTCATGATTTCAGAAGTACGATGATGTCAGAAGTAAATTTCCTAGGGGAAATTACAATGGGACTCACACAATATCTTCGAGTGGTTACTTTTTACAGAAAAATCATAAGGTCACCCTAACCTCAACATAAGATCATGGATCAAATATCTGAAAAGACAATCTTTCGAAAATGTTTCATTCACATTATTACAAAGATCATGAAAGTTTCTTACCCAACCAGGCTGTAACAGATGAATATCTGCATGTATCTATAGCCTGGTAAGCAAACTGGATAGTTTATTTAAAAGAGCATTAAGCCAAGGCACAAACCTTATCCATCTGTAAAGGCAATGAGACACTCTGAAATGACACTTGGATTGGTGTACAGCCTGTTACTCCAAAATCACACCCATGTTTTATTAAGCACATTAGTCCATCCTCCTAATGTTGTGCCTGAGTTTTGTACATAAGGGTCATCAAGGGACCCTTCACCATTGAACTAATAAAGTGGCTTTGCCACACCAATGAATGTGCTTAAGATGATACAATAGGGCATAGCACTTATTGCAGGGGTGGGGAACCTTTTTCCTATCAAAGGCCATTTGGATATGTATTTCATCTATCGCGGGCCATAGAACTTTAACGACTTAAAATTCAACCTGTCTTCTTTTTGGTTGAAAATTGAACTCACCCCTAATGCGATGGCTGGAACTGCTTCTCTTTGGTGAGACGTGTGATGTCAGCTGGTATTGCTGATGTTGCTCCTCGCAACTCCATCTCCAGGTTTGCATGAGTCGGTTGGTCTGGAGCGCAGTCGACTTTTTGCTAGGGTCAGTTTTGATCTTAAAATCGCATGAGCATGTTTCCGCGACTCAGCCACCACACTTCACAATGATAAACAAGATCACCGTACTCCAAGTCAAGATCATTCTGGAACTCCTTAAACTGGCGGCTGTTTAGCCCTCTGCTTTTGACAAAATTTATGCACGACACTACTGATGACATCACTTGAATCAAGACTGAGACGATTAAGTTCATTTTTAACAAATGCAATTAACCCCTTTTGCGAGCCAACCATGGCTGGTGCTCCATCTGCAGTGAGGCCACTTAACTTTACAGATGGTAGCTCAAATTTGTTCATTGCCCATATAAGCTTCTAAAACAAATCCTCACCTCTTGTAGTTCCATGCATGGATTCCAATGACAGCAATTCCTCTCGCGTGTCAAAATCAGAAGTCAAAAATGTCAAAATCACGAACGAAAATGGCCAATTGGGCGGTACTTGTTATGTCCGTTGTCTCATCCCAAGCCAAAGAAAAAAATTGGAAATCTCTAGCAGAGTACTTCAGTGTTTTTTCAATATCTTGTGCTATGTCAGTAATGTAATCTGAGATGGTTCTTTGAGGCAAACTAACAGTCTGAAACAATTTTACTGTCTGGTGCTTGCAACTCAGCAGCGGCCACGATGCACTCTTTCACAAACTCTCCATCTGAATGGGCCTTCATCTTCTTAGTGATTAGCTCGCTCACTACATAACTTGTCTGAATAACTTTGTCTCTGTCACAATGAGGTCATGAGAAATTGGCTTGTTGTGATTTCAAACCCCGCAAAAGAGCATTGCATTTATCCAGATGCATTTGTCATTCCAACTCGTTGAGTTTAGGATGATTGGAGCTGTAATGACACGCCAGATTGACCTTTTTCATTACTGCTAATGCATCCCCAGGAATTAGGCCACACAAGTTTGTCTTTCACTTCAACAAAAAAAATAGTCGTTTGTCCATTTCTATTGGAAAGCTCGACATTCTGTGTCAACTTTTTTGTTTTTGCAGTCGCCATCTCGAACCTGCACACCAGAAATTATCAATGTGTAAAGTAATGTGCAGGTGCAGCACGCACCTGCTGATGCTGGCAGCATAGAGATAAGCAACCAATCATGATACTGCCTATAGCCTAGTGGCTAAGGTACATGACTGGGACCCCTGAGATTGGTGGTTCAAGTCCCAGTCCAGCCACAGCAAGAACACCATTGCTGTTGGGCCCTTGAGCAAGGCCCTTAACCCCACATTTCTCCCAGGGGAGATTGGCCCTTGGTTAGTCTTATCAACTATAAGTTGCTTTGGATAAAAGCATCAGCTAAATGTAATTTAAGAATTTTAATTTCATAATATAGAGAGCATAGGGGTGCTGCACTGCCAAGTTGGTGGACATGTATTTGAATTCAAATATCCCATAGTCCAGTACATAAAACATAAATTTTCATTGACAAAATTAAAATTTCATGAGTTTATGAAATTGCATTAATGAATTGCCTTGCAGGCCTTATGTGGCCCATTGGCGGACGTTCACCATCCCTGACTTAGGGTATAAGATAGTTAAAATAGGACTCAATGTTTTTTACCTTATTTAATTTCGTGTTGCCATGTACGTGGCTAGAATATGAACTTGATATCAATATCAATAAAGAAAAATAGCCTCAAGAAACAGCTGGCTGAAAACTAGAAATGGCAGAAGAGAAACATTCTTTGTTATCCCTGTTTAACAATAATACACTGTTATACTGTAACATTATGCAACTGACAGTAACTATTTATGTTTAATCACGATCACAACAATTTTACCAGCAAAAGATTTTTTGAAAATCTACATAGGTTCGGCACAAGGAGAGAATTGATCACAGCTACATTGATTATTAGCCAATAATAATGGTTTATTATATACAAACTCAAAAAAGAACATCAGTAATTAATAAATAAAAATAGTAAACAGTCCATTGAAAATTCTAATATATCTGAGCTCAGATTTATACATTGGAGATCTCAATCTTTGTTTTATTTTATCTGCCTCCAAGGGAAGGTGGGGAATATAATGATGGAAGTTGCTGGATGTTTTAGCTCTCACTGGAATCCTAGCTCGCCGTTCGGGTTAAATCTCAATCAAAATATCAGTACAGAAAAAAACAACCTGCATATAGGAGTATAAAATGTAATGTTAGTCAATAGCTGCTTTTATATTAGACAATTTTTTTTCACAATGATTATTCTGCCAATCGTACAGTATTCCGCGCCAAAAAATGCTCCTAAATATAATTTCAACTTTAGCAATGAGAGCGCACATATTTAACATTGGCTGCGTTCCAATCCAAAATAAAATGCTCTTTTACTTCTTCCCTCCAATTGAATGAGCTCTCCTGTGATGTAGTAGGCGAGGGAGCCCTTCCCGACTGAGGGGGGGCTGTGGCTGTTCAAATTGGAACAAACTCGGGGTCTTCCATGCTTTACTTTCCTTCGCAAGGACTGGACTGCAGCGAAATGGAAGTTTCAGTGGCTACGGAGACGCTTGATTTGTTGCATCCAGTTCAACTCTCCACTGCATAATTTATGCAAAGATGGACAAAGTTCCTCTTTCTCGACTGCATCATGTAACTTAACCAGCAATATAGTCAGGCCGTGAAGATGCTTGTCAGTTTCTTATATTTTCCATGACCATAAAATAATTTTAAATCCATGGTTTTATCTACTATTAATTGATGCAATGTTATTTTCTATATCGCTGCCAAGGTTTTTCTGATGTGAAGCCACTTATTTGTACATTTTAATAATAGCTTAAAATAATAATCATAATAACAATACAATAATTATTTGTATAGCACTTTTTAAGTAGGATGTACCCCAAAGTGGTTTGCATAGATAAGTAATAATACATTTATTTATAAGTGCCTTTCGAAGCACCCAAGGACACTGTACAATCAAATCAAATCAAAATCTAATTTACAAACAACAATGTACAAACACAATACATGGTAAAATATAGAGAAGACGACATACCTACATAAAAGAAAACTCAGACAAATGGAGTGGAAGAGTACAGAGATAAAAACACAAAGAAATTTTGTTGTGTAGCAACAAAGAGGGGAAAGCTAATTAGAAAAGATAGGTTTTCAATTGTGTCTTAAAGGAAGGCAAGCTTAGGGGCAGAGCATTCAAAAGTTTAGGGCCAGCCACACTGAAGGCCCTGTCACCCATAGTGCAAAGCCTGGAGGAGGAAAGGGAAGTAGGAGATTGGATAAATAGGGAAGGGCCAGGCTGTGGATTTGAATAATAGTAAAAGAACTTTATATTGAATGCAATATCAGACTGGGAGCCAGTGTAGATGCTGGAGAGTAGGGGTGATGTGGTCCCAGAGCCTTGTATGGCTGAGCACTCTTGCTGCAGTAAAGATAGTTATTAAAATCTGTAACGACAAAATATGGGATAAAAGATCAATAAACCAACTAATGATAACTAAGTGTGAAGTATAACAGGGTATAAAGGTACATAAGTATAGAGCTAGATAAAAAGATGAAACAAACAATAAAAAACAGTATTGCTATCAGAAGAATTTACCAAAAATTCTGCTGCGATTTATAGGCAATTATACTGGTATGTTTAAATGGAAAAAAATATACAGGAAGTCCTCAGGTTATGACGGTCTCGAGTTATGATGGTTTCGTGGTTACGACACACTCCCATAAATTACTTAAAAAGCCTAGTTTCGACCTAAGCGGTTTGGTTCGTAAATATGACCACAGAAATAAAGATAAGAAATTGGTCTCTCTTTTTTTTATTAATGCTTCATTTAATTACTGTATTTTATACATCATTCATGTGTTGTGTGTACTGTGTGAGTGACTTAAGGTGTTAATTTAGGTATAATTTAGGTATAAATTCAGACTTACATCGAAAATCTGCTTACGACAAGTTGTAGGAACGGAACTCGTTCATGAGTCGAGGACCCCCCTCTTGCACAAGGTTTGCACAGAATCCTCAGAGTCGTGTTTGTCAGGAAGTTCTTCCTCCACATGTCCTATGCAATTCATGACCCCTCTTTTAGGTATAGCTTGGGCTATCTCAGCAAGTACGTTTCCTCGATCAGTGGTTAGATTGGTACATTCTTCTGGCTCTTTCTCAGGAGAGTCAAGAACTTCATCGACACGGTCCTCTTGTTGCCAGTTCTTCATAGGTCAGAATACCTCAGCCTTTGGGTCTGGAAAACAGTCTCAGACTAAGTTACTCTCCAGACATAAAGGCAAACTTTATGGCGAGGACAGGTCTGTGCTCCAAAACTGCTCCTGGAAAACAGATCTATTAGTTAATCTGAAGGGTTTCATTTATGGATAATGGCTAACCTTTTGAGGTAGTCTCCTCTTGCTGAGTTATCTCTTGCCTCTCTCCTGGATGCCAGAACTAATTTAGTTGCCCTCCTTTGTACTTTTTCAAGAGCCTCTTCTTCCTCCCTCAAGTGTGGTCTGACTCATGTTGATTTCCAGCTGATCTTCTGTTAGGCTCCTCAGACTGGACTCTTCTGCTCATGACTTTACATTTAAAGTCATTTCTGCTGGATGCAGTGCTTAGTTGATGGCCCCCAGTTTTGTGTTGCAAATTTTACTAGCAAGATCAAGGGCAAAAAAGTAGGTCACAGGACCCTGTTCTGAAACAATTCCTCCAACAGTCCTATTAGCTCCTGATATTCCTGCAGATTTCCTTTAGAACTTTGTCGAATGCCTTTTAAGTCTAAATAGATAAGGAGCTTGGTTTGCATCTAAACATAGACAAGGAAATCGAAAACCTGTATGTTTATACCACTATTCTGCCCAATGATCAGCTACTTGTAGATAGGTACTACACTGCCTAGCTTCCAGTCATCTGGTATTTTTTGTTTGAAGTTTTATCTAGCACTTCTGTGTCATATAAATCAATTTCCTTCTCCACCAACATTCTTGAACACAGTCTCTAAAGTTGAAAATTCTAGCAACTGCAGATTCGATCAAAACAGCCTGTATCTCTGAAGTCACCCATTACTACTGTCTCACCCTCCTGACATGCCAGTGTAATGTTATCAGAGATCAGATCATACAGATAAATTTATCTGCAGAACCTCAAATCTACCCTTTCCTATGTCATTGGCCCCAACATGGACCATGACCACTGGATCCTCCCCCGCTCTGGCCAGGAGCTTGTCCGTACGTCAGGAGGTCTCACCTGGGCACCATAATGAGACTCCTTGCGAACACACTATGCTATCTACCCCTCTAATGATTGAGTCCCCACTATCACTAACTCCCTTTTCTTGGAGGATGAGGCCACCTGGGTGCCCTGGGGCTCTTCAGTCCTCCCACTCCAGGATCGCGGGCCAACTCGTCATGTAGTGGCATGAAGCGGTTGGTCACCGCAACGGAGATCTGGGACTACGCCCTCTTCTTCTGCCCTGTCTGGTCTGTATCTTCTTCCTACCCGGCTTTTGACTATCTCCTATAGGGTGTAGTAAACAGTTCCTGGTCCGAGATCAAGAATCTTACTCTCTAAGTGCTCAACTAGTGGACGGTCGAGATGAACTCATCCTCTCTCGGTAACACAACTAGAATCGGGATATCCTTAAAGCAAACACTGGAGAACAGTAAAGAAAAAAATAAAACAAAAAACAAAGTGAACAAACGAACTGGCTGGCTAACTAACTTCCGACTAACGACCTAGAGTATGTCCCTTAAAGATTTGCTATTTAAAGATTTAAAGATTTGCTTTAAAGATTTGCTCCTGGGAGGCGAAAAACCACAGAAAAACCTCTCGTCAGCTCGACTATGCGCCGAATTAGCAGTTTGCTGAAAGAGCTACGGAGAAAAAAAGTGGAAAATTCCTCCCTGTCCCCTAATGGCAACAAAAGATTACACTTTCACCTTATCGAGCCAGCAATCAGCAATCGAGCCTACTAGAGTTGTAGTAGAGTTGTACTCTACTTCTTCTTCTCTCTCATGTTGATTTCCAGCTGATCTTCCTCCTCAGACGTTGGACTCTTCTGCTCATGTAAAGTCATTTCTGCTTCAGTGCATGGAGTTAGAAAGCCACAAGGCAAAAGTAGGTCACGATGCAATGTCCTATTGGGGCCTTTAGAGTTAACAGGAGCTACAACATAGACAAGGAAATCGCTGATGTGTACACTATTCTGCTCCAATGATCAGCTACTTTTTTGTTTTCTCGTTCTCCAACATTCTTGAACACAGTCTCCAACTTCCAAAACAGATTCTCTAACCTTAAGATCATATCTCTTGTTTTTCGGAGCGGTTCTCTCACTATACTCCCCTGCAAGCTTGTAGCTCTCCTGCAGGCTGTCCTTGAGCCTTTTCACATAATCAGTGTGAGCAATCGCACTCATTCTCTGTGGATTGTTTCCAAATGCCGCACTGATGAGGATGGAGATTTACTCAGTTCATTTTACATCTTTGATTACTGAACATCAGGCATGTGTGATACTGCGGACAAGCAGATATAATGACATTCAATGCTTTACAGGTGTAATAAACAAAATTATTAATGTTTTGAACTGAATGACTGGGTGCTGGGTGCTCAGGTATATATAAAAAGAAATTACAAAAAAAAATCAGGATAAACAAATGATTGTAACACTGTGGAAGTGGAAGTGGCACATCAGTTTAAATCAGGCCTGGTGCCACGAGGGAGCAAGAGGGGGCTTTCCCCCCCCTCAGTTGTATTTTCTGCCCCCAGTTTAAGTTTTATGTTCCTAATGTTTTGCCCCCTTTCCATTTTAAGTACCCTGGGGCCAGGCCTGGTTTAAATAAAGAAAATAAATAACCACATTTAACACCTTTTACACCTTTTTTTGGTTGTGGCTGTGGCTTACACTTTTTGCTCTGACAGCACCCTGTTAAACAGAATCAAAAAACCACAGATTTGAGAAAAACAAGGCTTATGAAGTATATCGTCTCTTTAAAACATAACTGTAACCTACTGCTGTCAGTGACACAAATACACATGGTTTACTATCACAAAGTATGTTCACTTTGTGTAACTGATATGTACTGTTTGTATATCATTTTGTATCTTTGATTACTGAACATCAGGCATGTGTGATACTGCAAGCTTGCAGATATAATGACATTGCAATGCTCTGTCATTATATCTGCAAGCTTGCAGTATCAGGCATGTGTGATACTGCAAGCTTGCAGATATAATGACATTGCAATGCTGTACAGGTATAATGAACTAAATTATTAATGTTTTGAACTGAATGACCTGTTGCCTCTTGACTGCTAATGGCAATTCTTCTTTCAGCAAGCTACGGTTCCTTCTGGAAATCTATACTTTTACTTGTTATACTGAATTTTACTTCCTTCTAAAATATTTTCGTATGAACATTCTCCTCTGGCAGCCCTGCGTCAGTCCCTCTGGCGGTGAGTCTACACACATAGGCACTCTGCTGTGCTCCCTTAGATCCTCTATCTTTCACTCTAACTGTATAACTCTGTATATTTGGCTGACCTGTGGTTTCATTTCTGTTTACTGAGACTCAATTGTGCTTCATTTTGAAAAGAGAAATAGAATGAAAAAATGTAAAGAGACATGGATGAAGCTGTTGTGAGGATGGTTTCAAATTAATTATCAGTATTTTACCACACCCTTTTAGAATAGTAACTCTGAGGAAATAGCCCTTCAAACGGCAAGTGAACCTGCCAATGTATGAATGAACACAGACCTTACAGCACCAACTTCTCCTTCAGATCCCTAATTCTAACCCTAAACCTTTCATTACCAACTTCTTCTTCAGAATCATATGAACAATGCAGCACACTGCTTATCATTCTTACAAAGAAACCCATGGCCAGTTTCCTCTTTCGCTGAAAAAATTCCGGTTAAGGGTAAACTCATCACTCTAAGCGTCATGTAAACTTCCTCTCTGCATGGCATTATGGGGGATGGGGGAGGGAGGTGAACGGAGGTGGGAGGGGGCGGTAGGTGGAAGGAGTAAAAAAAACAGAAGTACATGTGTTGCATATTGTGATGCAAATGAGAGCAAACCTATAAATGGCACAAGGCTGTTGAGGTTGGGACTAAACTGCTGAAAACTTACTGCTGAGAACATTATGAGTGCAAAGGTCCAGCTCGGTTTGCATACTTCACATTTATTCACTGTGAACTGGCTTGCTAAAAGGAATGGTTTTTGGAGTTATTAGAATACAAATAATCTTTTGTCGTAACTGACATAAAACTACTGTCTAGAATTTATGTTGGGAATTTTCTTTCTACTTTTGTCTGGTTACACCAGAATGAAGCGTATAACGGTTTTCTAACCCAATTTTTCAGGATACTCCAGTCAAGGGGGGTGTTTCCATCCTTCATCAGCAGGTGGAGGGAAAGCACCAGTATGAAGTGGACCATGTGGTGAAGTATAAAAAGGGCTGGCTGAGTAGCGGTTTTGTTAGGTAATCCCCAAAAAATTGTATTTATACATTTGTTTTATAGCATTTTTTTATTATGTTGTGTTATATAATATTATAATAAAATAATACTAATATGTTCATTTCTAAAGATTAACATGATTAAGACATTTAGAAATTCTAAATATTCAATATATATTTTGGGATGGGAATGAAAACTAAAGACTGGGGAATAGGCGAAGCAGGAGAAGAATTTATTTTCTTTGTCTTAGAAAAATTAGAATTCCTGACAGAGTGACTTGTTTATATTTTGTGGGGTGATAAACATAACCCCTCCAACGAAAAGGGGGCAGTGCCATGGTGTCGCAGATTGTTCAGATTTTCAGTTTCTTCACTAATGAATAACAAATAATAATTAACTACATTAATAATTAATAGCAAGTTATGCAGATATTCACATCTTACAGTCTGAAAGAATGCATACCTCACACACTCCCTCAGAAAAGGAGATAAACTCCTGAAGATCAATGGACAGAACTTGGAGGACGTGACTCCAGAAGTGTTTGCAGAGTTGCTGACAACAGCCTCACCCATGCTGGTGAGTGATGACATTCTGGTTTTATAATGATTTCTGTATGAGGCATAAATATATTTTAACTCATAATCATACTTGTAATGGATGTGAGCATGTTCAGAGTTTTAACAGAACAGACAAGACTACTGTCATGAAAGGGCATATATAACAATCTCACACTTGAGAAGTCTTCACAATTGAATTGCACTGTCATTGTCAGTTACTCTGACCCAAAGGTACATGTTGACTTTTACTGCTACAGAAAGGAGCATGTCAGCTTTCTAAAAATATTAGCCTTATTCTCAACTCGAAGCACTGGTAACAGGTATGCTTCTTAGCTGTGCCTTTAAGATGGGTGCTCAGCCAAATGTAAAAACAAATTACAAAAAAATCAGGAGAAACAAATGATTGTAACACTGTGGAAGTGGAAATGGAAGTGGCACATCAGTTTAAATCAGGCCTGGCGCCACGAGGGGGCAAGAGGGGGCTTTCCCCCCCTCAGTTGTATTTTCTGCCCCCAAGTTTAAGTTTTATGTACCCTAATGTAAAAAGATTTGCCCCCTTTCCATTTTTAACTTTACCCTGGGGCCAGGCCTGGTTTAAATAAAGAAAATAAATAACCACATTTAACACCTTTTTCACCTTTTTTTGGTCGTGGCTGTGGCTAACACTTTTTGCTCTGACAGCGCCCTGTTAAACAGAATCAAAAAACCACAGATTTGAGAAAAACCAGGCTTATGAAGTATACTGTCTCTTTAAAACATAACTTTACCCTACTGCTGTCAGTGACACAAATACAAATGGTGTACTATCTCAAGGTATGTTCACTTTGTGTAACTGATATGTACTGTTAGTATAAGAAATCTCTTGCTATATGACACCTCAGTCACAGGTTTGCTAAATGAATGGCTGTAAAAGCTAAATTTGTTTACTTTTATCAAATAAGAGGGTTTATTTTGTCCTAAATTTTAATATGTCACTCAGAATATAGTCAAGAATTGATGTGCCAAAACCAAACCAAAAATCATACCTTTGTTGGGGGTCTTGACTGGCATGCAGGATAAGTTGAATGTTCATGAAAAACATATCAAATATCAAATGAAAGATTCCAAAGGTCACTTGCAGCTATGATTTCCTCTTCAGTGACAAGACTGAAGAAAAACAACTAAATTGGTTATTTGTGCTGTTTGGACATATTGTCATTTTCAAATGGGATGGTTCTCTGACATTCAAGGTCAGATTTACGTATTAAGTGTTGTGGCTGCTTTTCAGGCGTAAAAGCAGCTGCTATAACATCTCAGTATTTTATTTTCATAGCAATGTTGGAAAATCGCTATGAAATGGAATTTGCGGTGACTACGTCCCCTTACGACTTTCCTCTTGATACATAGTAAAATCTGTTTGTGCATATGTACATATGGGATGAAGGCCCTAAAACAGATGAGGCCAATTAAGTATTCCGTGTAATTTACAAAACTTTAAACTTTGCAGTAACTGCGACTGCCATCTTTGTGTGGGAATTGTTACTACTTCTGAAACCAGGCGGTAAATTCTGCGCTGTCCAAGAATTACCATCAGTCAGTTACCATAACAGCAAATACTGACCTGATGTTACGCAGTCACAGGATAATTGCACGACTGGAACAACTTGAACCACGTATGCCATGAATGTACAGGTTTATAATAACCACAAATGTTGTTGTAAAGTACATCATGGCAGCTTACTTTTCAGGAATACCTCTATCTACTGACAGAGAGAGGCTGGAACAAGCGGAATGTGTTAGCCACACTGTAATAACCTTATTCCAATCGGTGTTTATATTCTTGCTGTTGTTGGAAAGTTGTGTTGTTTGCCTTTATTATGTTGTATAAAGCTTTCTGTATGCCGCCTAATATCATGCCATTTTTGTACTTCGTACACTTCGTTTTGTTAGCCCTATACGTAATACATTAATTCTGAATATGATGTCATTCCAAAACTTTATCCTCTCAGTTGCTGTTTAATTCCCATGCTGTAATACGGTGTTGTGAAACTTTGCCTCGTTGGCCGTTATATCTATCATTTTTTTGAGGTTCCCTCACTACTTGCGCCTGGTTGCTCCGTATCTATTTGGCATCGCCTTCTTATCTGGATGTATAAGCATGTCATATCAAACCTTTTTTTGGTTGTCTCCAACCGCAAAATTGCGACATGAGGGCATTTTTTATGGCGTAATAAACCAATTCTTAGTAAATTTGGTGTTAATATTTCGGTGTTTGTGACCACAAAAGTGTCGCTAAATAGCAAATATTTTTGTTCTGCAACTGCAACAGAATATTAACACCGATTGGAAAAAGGTTATTACAGCGCGGCTAATACATTCCACTTGTTCCATTCTCTCACTTTCTGTAGATAGAGCTACTCCTGAAAATAAAGCGTCCGTGATGTGAACCGCTGTACATGCTGCAACATTTGTGATTATTTGTTTTGCACCACAACCTGCACATTCATGGGATATGTGTGTTTTCTATCTATGAACACTTGTTCGTTGTATGATGGAACAACCCACCTCTAAGCCATGCATCTGTGCTGAAAGACCTGGAGGCGAAGAAATGCAGTGAACAGCTGACAGCATCACCACAGCTGACAGAGCATTTCTTTGGGTGCGTGGCTCAAGTTCCTTCAGTAGTGCAATTATGCCGTGACTGTGTAACCAGTGTAATATGACGTCAGCATTTGCTATTAGGTTAACTGAAAGAGGGGAACGCTCGGAAGGCGCAAAGGCGGGAGTTTCAGTTATTGCAAGGTTTAGGAAATGAGGCCGAATACATCCATATCCATACCTTCACCCCACGTATAGATATGGATTATCAGATTTTACTATGTATCAAGAGGAAAGTCGCTAAGTGTCGAAGTCACCAGAAATCCCATTGTAATAGCGATTTTCACCAGTTGGGACTGTTTAGTAATTCTCACATAAATACCAAGGCATTTTAGCGGCTGTATTTACGCCTGAAAAACAGTTGCAATCCTTTAGTAAATCTGGCCCTCATTGTCTATACAGGCAAAGGCTACTCACTTTCAGTTACTCCTACTGTAGGATGAGTCGCATTTACTGTGCATCGGATGCTCATAGTTTTGAATAATGATTATGGTGTGTGCTTTCCTACAGAACACTGAGAATTACATGATTTTGGTGCATGTTTGTCTCACTGCAGCTGCAATGCTGGAGTTGTTTCATTGAAACTGTGCTGGAATTAGAAATGAGATGCGGTTAGAGATGCACACAGGATGTAAGATCACAGCTTCAATTCTGTGCAAATACTGTGGTATGCATGCCAGAAAACCACAGAATTAGCTAGAACAACTATACATAGCCTGGGCCGTAGCCAAGTTTTTTTAAATACTGAGGTCATGAGTCCCAGCGGAAATCTATGCATTTATCCATTTTGAGACCAACAATAATCATTTTGAAAATAATTTCAGTGACAACACAGATGAAAATTAAACAATTTAAATCTAATTATAGAAATAGAATCCAGCATTTGGCATTAATGGGCTAAAACTGATGGTCAAACAGACACCATGCCCCACCAAAATAAGCCTGGTAATCTTTACTGTTTTAGATTTATCTACCATCAATAAATAGAGGTACATCTTTTAAGATAATTTGAGACAGACACCCAGCCTCATGACACAAAAACCTCTTCTGTGCTACCTCCTGTCTCTCCTGCAGAGATGGAAAAACATTTTCATTTACAAATTCATGAGTTACAATTATTTGATTATATAACTAGTGTCTTGTCAGTGTTAGTGGAAACCAGACATTTCCTTTACTTTGTTCACCCCTTCATCAAATCTATTAAAATTTGCATACATTTGAAATGCATTATATTTGAGCATTATTAAAGTGTCTAGATAACATTTCTAATCACATCTCTTCTTTGGCAGCACCTGCACTTTGTTTCTCCTCTTCTTTGCTTTCTCTCTTTTTTCTCTGTGTCTCCACTCCTCCTGCAACTGTTCCCTTTCCAAAGGCCAGCTGGGTTTGTTGGACTTTCCTTGTCCTTTCTGTCTCAGTGAACACAGTGTCAATTAGCTATATAAAGTATAGGCTCAAGTTGGATGTATAAGGAGATTGCTGTCTATTGCCATAATAAAATAAACTATGATGCCATTATAAAATCTAATTTATCACTGGTAATTTTTTAAATTAAACCTCAGCCATTAGCCGGCTGAAGTTTCTTTCATTGTCTTTTTGAAATAGTGACCACCACAGTGTGTGTTATGTCAGCTATCAACATTTGGGTAGTGAATAATTTGATTGACATAAATAAGTAATAAATATGTTAATTGGTATATTACATAAAATATATTTGTTGATTTGTAAGAGCTATGTTTCTCATAATGGACATGACCTCAGTGTCCTCAATGGTAGTTACGGCCAAGCTAATAGATACATCGACAGGGATTTTTTTATAACGATGTCAAAACACCTTCGGTCACAAAATAAAATCATGTTCATTCACACACGCATATAACGCAAAACATCAGCCTTAGAGGAAAACATTAGTGAGGTCCAGACCTAGGCGGCCTCATAGCTGGTTACGCGGGTTCATAGAACTCATGTAGGTATCAAGGAAGCAGTAGATACAGAATGATTAGCCATAACCTAGAAAAGCCATCTCTTTAGTCTGTTCTAAAGAAAGTGCAGAAAACACCAGAACAAAGGGTCTGAAACGGCTGAATAACATGACTCGAAAGGCCATAATACTATTAACATTTATTTGTCCTCTTCCCAATACCTTGGAAACAGTTTGAAAATTTTCACCCAGTGATCTATGATGTGTTGCCTGTGGTGAGGCTACTGTGGTTGCTGGCTCTCTGCTGGACTCTGTCCAGCCTATGTCAGAAGCTCTGAAGTCAAAATTATGAACAGAGCTGGCCACCCTGATTTTTGTTTCTGTGATGAACAGACAGTGCACCAGGCTGCAGCAAAGGAGAAGAAGAAGAAGTGCGCAGACAGGGGAGGGCTGTATCCCTTCAACAAAGAGAAGACCTGCATGCGCTTCAGCCTGGAGATGATGCAGGAGCAACAGCTAGATGAGAATGGAGGAGGACACCACCGTGGAAATTCTGGGGGCGGGGACAAAGGGCGTCCCGACTGTTCTGGCGGGTTGGATGACCTGCTCCTGATTTCCATGAGGAGGGCCAGCATTTCCATAGTGAAAGGGCGGGGCTGTAACCCAGGGAGCCCCTGCCATGATTGCGTGGGGGCTGGCTGCAACTTCAACGATGTTGTAATGGTGGCGGAGTCCAGCCAGGTCACCCTGGTAAGAACCACACCCACCCACAAATGTTCCCATCGGTTTTCACCGCAGTGAGGGCCAAGTCAATCAAATATATTTTATTTCTTTATGTATTCTTTTCTTTGTATCACTCCCCTTTAAGTACTCTGGTCTTATTACTTTTTATTCTCTTGTTACCTCATATTAATGTTTTTTTATTATTCATTATACTTAGTTTGCTTATGTCTTGATTATTAACTGTGCATTCTGTAGGGGTTTGTTTTAGTATTTCTCACAACAGGACACCAAAAGTGTAAGGAATTTGTTTACTATACCTCACAACTGAGGTATAGAGGGTGTTTTCTCCATTGTTTAGACAGGTCCAGTGCATTCCTTTTGTTTCAGTCAGTCTCTGGTGTCCCAGGGCACAGAGTTGGTTGCTCGTTCGTTCTCTCTGGGGTCCGATGCCGTTGTTCATGAAGTGGGATCCTTCTTGCAGGCTGTTGGCCTCCGGGGACCTACAGGTCTTTGCTCTGCTGGAATACAGAGTTTTGCGTGCGTGGCTCTCTGCGGCAGAGTTCCACTCGTCTTGTAGCCTTGTGACTGTACATCTCCGCTCCCTGTAGCTAACCACCAGGGTTTGAAGCTGTGTTGAGCGGGCCTTCTTGGCTGCATTCCAATCCAAGAATATCCTTGCTCCTTCATGCTCACCCACCCTCCAACAGCATGAAATAGAATATTCTTTTGAGCACATATTTTTTTCAATCTCCATTTAAACTTCATATCCATTCATATTCATATAAACCATATCCATTGCCTATATGAATTGCAGCAGAATTTTGGGTTAATTCTACTGACATTAAAATTCATTTTTATTTTTTGCTTCATCTCTTTGGTACATCTCTATACTTATGTACAGAAAGTATAGAGATGTACAAAAGTACATCTCTATACTTACCTACTTTTACACCTGTTACACTACACACTTATTTATCATTATTTGGTTTATTGATCTGTTTTACCATATTTTATCGTTACCAATTTTATTGTCTTTATTTGCATATGCCAATCACTTTGGGATACATCCTGCTCAAAAGGTGCTACACAAATAATTATAGTAACTATTGTTATGATTATTATTGTAGAGTATTATTAAAATGTGAATACAAATGAGTGGCTTCACATCAGAAAAACCTTGGCAGCGTTATTGAAAATGACATTGCATCAATTCATAGTAGATAAAAACATTTCTTTAAAATGATTTTATAGTCATGGAAAATATTGGATTTTGGCATGGGGAATTAACATGTGTATAGCTAACATGCATCTTCACTGACAAACTATATTGCTGCTTAAGTTACATAACGCAGCCTAGAGAGAACTACCTCCGTCTTCACATTAGTAATGTGGTGGAGAGTTGAACTGGAACAGGTACTGCAGCCCTCAAAGAACAAATCAAGCCGTCTCTGTGGTCACTGAAACTCCTGTTTCGCCACAATCCAATCCTTGTGAAAGAACACAAAAAGTGAGGGAGAACCGCGAGGGTCATTCCAATTCAAACAGCCACAACCCCTCCCCTCCATTGCTCCCCCTCGCTCGGGAAGGGCTCCCTCGCCTGCTACGTCACTGGAGGGCTCACTCGATTGGAGGGAAGAAGTGAAGGGAGCCTATATTTAGGGTGTCTCAAGAGCTTGAACAGTTGGCAATGGAGGAGTGGGAGAAACTACCAGCAGACAGGTGCAAGAAGCTTCTAGATAGCTACCAAACATTTTGGAGGCTGTCATTGTTACTAAAGGGTGTGCAACAAAATATTAGGAAAGGGTGCCATTAATACTGTCCATGTAATATATAAATTTTTAAATCACTTTCTGCAAGTTGAACGAAATGTTTTTTTTTTTTTTAAATATAAATTTAGACACCCTATTGAATATTCTGATGATAAAATGTTGGTATATTTCCATTGCAAACTGTTCATGCTCTTGAGACACCCTAAATATAGGATCAAGGACTGGAGATGGCCTCGTACCCTTTACCATTCTGGTTTTTGGAGATAATGGTACTTCTGATGCTCTCAGACAGCTTTCTTGTCTTCACCATTGTGAAAGGGGATCAGGGAAAGTAAAGTGACCTTTTTAAGTATTAAAGTCATTATTCATGTGAGCCCTCATAATTTATCACAGGTGAGTCCTAATCTAGACTAATCTGATTAGAATTCCTCAAAAGGGTGCCAATATTTTTTTTTTTATTGTTATTTAGTGTTGTGTATTGAACAAGAGTGTATATACACCACAGATGCCTCACAACACCCTTTTTTCAGAAGATATTGTACATGATGCACAATCCAGGGGTGCCAGTAATGGTGGCCAGAATTGTATCTCCTGCTCATTTTCCCTTTCCCAGATTGACAAAGACACACTAATGGGCCTGGTTTACACAAATATGATGAGATATTGCACACAGGGGAAAGAATAAATAATATGAAATAGGGGAATGAAAACCGTTCCTTTTAAATCTTAAGTAATTTTAAACATTCCACATATATTTGAATCATCATGTGTTGCAGACTCCCAAGAGAGCATGTGACACTGCAGCTGTTTAGCCAATAAGATGGTCTCTGTCTTGCATAGGAGTCAGTTCCTCTTATTGACTGACACTCTTCTATTTCCAGCAAGGATTTTTTAGTGAATGTACATCTGTTTACAAGGTAGATGAAGAACTCCAATTCATATCTCTATATTTCATCATTATTTTACATCATGAATTTAAATGACATTAGTGTCTAGTCTCTGGCATTTATAAGTATATTACATGTATAGAAAGTAATTTGACAAGCAGATACATGGCATCACATGAAACAGTAAATAAGCGGAGTAGTCAGATGCTGAAATTCAGACAAATGCACTTGGAATTTAAAAGGAGAGTGCCTTTACCTGCCACCTGTTTAAATTAATTAAAAATAGCCTCAGGTTTTAATCATAATTTGCTTTTCTATGTGTATTTCTCAGTATCAAGGGGTATTACTAACTTTCTTCGGGAAAAAATACGGGACAACATTCTCATTCAAAGCTTGGTGCACGACCGATACATCCAGAGAAGAGACCGGATGGCCACCATGGCATTGGGCTGCCAGTCAAGTGCAGGTCTGTACCCAAGAATATTTTACAAACGAAAATGTGATGATCGGAACATTTCTGTGATCAGGCACACTTTTTTTAAGCAGCCCCCTTTAATTGGATGAAGCACGTGTGTGCTTTTAAGATGCGGCAAATTGGCATATTGAATAGAAAAGAGGTAAAACATGAAAACTGTGAAAATAAAATGAAAGAAAATAATATGATAAAGATGATGATGTCATCATGCCTATTATGCAGCTGAGGTAATGCCTTTGTGGCAAGACTTTTTTTGACAGCAACACTGATATTTTTTTTATTCCAGCAATTTCCATCTATTACTACAAATCTGACTGTGTGGATGGGGAATATCCTGGTCAACCAGTTGTGCTGAATTTCACTGGCACTGAGAACTTCCTGAATTGCAGCCGGAACCATGAGAACAAGGCCATTCTAACTGTGGAGGTAGGAGCACACAGTGTATCAATGATCTCTGGTAATGAAGACTGAAACGTGCTAGCTACTGCTTGCTACTTCTACGACTATCCACAGACCACACTGAGCTTTTTTATTTATTAAAACAAGTGAATATGAAAATATATAAGAATTTGAACAAACTCCATGGCCAGTAATGGCTTGTGTGTTACCGTTGCTCATCCAAGTTCTCCATCCAAATTTCATTGCAGACTTGTGATAAACAGAAACTGAAGAACATCACCAATGGAAGCAAAGAAACTTGGCCGTTCGTTTTCTACATGAAAGCAGCTGGCGATGGCTCACGTCGCTTTGAGTCTGCTAACTGTCCAGGCTGGTTTATGAACGCAGACCATGAAAATGTCGCTATGGAGTGCCTTGAGGCAGAAGATGAGACTTTCTTCTTCATAATCCGAAAATCATTCTGTCAGTGAGGGGTATTTATTGCACAACAAATAAAAAAAGCTATATATTATTCTTTTTTTGCTGGATTAATGTAACAGCTCTAATTAGGCCCAAGTGCTAGTAAAAATGTATGTTTGTACGTGAATGTTGAAATAATTAGTCACGGAAAAAATGTCTGTATGTAGGCTGCGTGTGTTGTTCAGTCAAAACAGACTGTATCTTATTTAAGCAGAACAGGCTTTAGTCTCTCTTTAAGGGCATATACTATTCAATTTGAACAGACTGAAAAACAGGAAAATGTGTCCTGAAGGAAGGCACATTTTTTCCTTGTAAAGGGAAATGAAATTAACCCATCATATTTGCTATCTCTTTAATCAACTGCTTTCCTCCTATGTGTCATTACAATGTTTGTCTTGTCTTTCAGGGTTAGGTTAAAGCAAGTCTTTGGGCAGGCTTAAAAAATTAAGATTAATCTTACTTCTGCAACAAATACATCATTATCATCAGATTAAGTACATCCAAAATGTTACATATAATTATGCATTTATGAAATACAGAGACTGGGATCTACCTTCAATATATTTTGTGTTATGGTGTTTTTGTGGATATAATTTTTTTCCCCAGAATGTATAGATGTATTGTATTGTTTATTTTACACTTCTACATTTTCTAAGCTGGACTCCTGTTCTGAAGTAGTAATAATCTATCTCCACTATGTATCTGAGCTTGATTTAGCTAATGGAAAATTTTCCATTAGCTCACAGCTGATAGCCAGAAAAAGTAGGCAGATTTTGAATTATTAATATTCAGCTACAACAACCCATAGGGCCAATCACTGTGAGTCAATATTTCACTGGCTGTAACTCACTGCATTAAACAGTCTTTATCTTCAGAAACGCCAGACGATTTGGAAGAGAAAATCAGTTAGCCTTTAATGAGACTAGGTGTGTTTGATTCAATCCCAGGCTTTGTCTCTATAACTGACCTTCAGTAGCTCCTCTTGAGTTCAGTCATTCATATGTTTTCATGCATGTAAAATTTGTGTTTGATAACTCTGGAATGTATTATATTTTGCCATTTTGGAGGATTGCAGGGTAAACTATGTGATCTGAATCCTTGTTGGTCTAACTTCTTTTCCCAGACTCAGATATTTAACACATTATGAAAAAATCTGTAAAATATATAACAGGAAGTAAGTCAAAAGAGTATAAATGTCAACATCATCATGGAAGCTAAGAGTTAACATAGTTCTTGTCAGCTAGGTGAGCTGTACACAGCTTTCTATGAATTGCATATGTATTTTTCATAGCTACAGTACTGCTGCCATTTTGTAAACTGTACTTTTTAAACTAGATATTGATTCTCATACTTTATTTTTTATACGAAAATATAATAAGCTTTAGAATTATTTTCAGTTTGTATTGTATATTCTACTGTGAAAGTTAAGAACTTGCTTTTTTTTGCAACTGAACTACTTTGTTTACAAAATGTTTTAAAAATATGAAAATTAAGTAATTTCCTTTCATTACTACACTTACCATCCAGAAAAGACATATACACATATCCAGTTTTATGCTTTCACCTTCTTAGTAGAAAATTTTCTGATTTACCAATAAAAATTTTATTCTGTGTTTAGAATACATTTACTTTTATTCTAGTTCATTTGTCAAGTGTTTGTCCTTTGTTTATGACTCTAGTCTAATTTGGATCCGTCTAAACATTATTCGTAGTATTCGTTTTCGATCTATCTGTTCTGGATTTCCATGCGCCTACCCAGGGTGCACTCTGCTGTGTGGAGAACATGGTCTTTCGAAAATTGGTTTATAATTGTTACATTCCTTATTATCAACAGGCTGCACACTAGGCCACTGCAGGCAAGAATTAAACCAGTGTTCGCGCCACACTGTTCTAAAAGACTCTCCCCAGGGTCCAACCGTTGCGCTGTCGAGGACCCACCTTCGCCACCCAAGGGAATGTCACACATGAAGGATGGGGAGGCCTATGTATGCACACTCACACAGACACACAGAAAACAAGCAGGTTGGCCCGTGCCACAATGCCAGACCTCGTCAGCACCCCAAAAAAAGACCAATTAGACCTGGCCACATTAATGAGACTACACTGCTCTCAGTGAGTCGCTTCAGGCCGCACAAGCGGCCTCTCTCTCCTCTGTTCTGATTCTCCTAGACCTTTCTGCTGCCTTCAACACGGTTGACCACCCCATCCTCCTGTCCTCCCTGGCAGCAATGGGGATCTGCTGCACAGCCCTAGACCGGATTAAGTCCTACCTCTCTGCTCGCTCCTTCCAGGTTGCCTGGGCCGGTGCAGTATTGGCACCTCATCCCCTTGTCACAGGTGTTCCTCAGGGCTCAGTCCTTGGTCCCCTTCTCTTCTCCATCTGTACTCATTCACTTGGGCCTGTAATCTCTGCTCAATGGTGTATCCTACCACTGCTATGATGATGACACTCAACTGTATCTCTCCTTCTCCCTGTCGCCTGAGGGTGTCCAGAGCTGGATGGACAAGCATCATCTTAAGCTCAACCCAGGCAAGACCGAGCTGCTCTTCTTTCCTGCTACTTCTCCTCCCGTCCTGGACTTTTACAATTCTCTAGGGGACACACTGGTATCGTCTTCATCCTGTGCAAAGAACCTCAGAGTAGTGATTGACAATCACACTCCGAGAACATTGGGATGGTGAGCCAGGCATGCAGGTTCTTCCTGAACAACATCCAGAGAATCCACCCCTTTCTCACCACACACTCTACTCAGCTTCTGGTCCAAGCGGTGGTTGTGTCCTGCCTGAACTACTGCAACTCCCTTCTCGCTGGCCTTCTGCCGTTTGCCATCAGACCCCTGCAGCTCATCCAGAATACTGCAGCTCGTCTGATCTACAACCTCCCTAGACACTCCCACATCACCCCCCTGCTCACTGCCCTCCACTGGCTGCCTGTTTTTACTCACGTAAAATTGAAAACTTTGGTGCTAGCATACCAGGCTGTTAAAGGGACAGCTCCAGCATACCTCCAGAAGATCATCAGACCCTACACCCCTGCCAGACCCCTTACATTTAACAATTTAAATAGTATGTGTTCATATAGAGATTAGCAAAATAATATTACATTTCTCTGCATTACAGGAGCACATAAACTACAGAATTCCATGTGGCTATGACACACATCACAAGAACCCAGAAAACAAACTTAAGATGCAATACAAATACATCCAAACAGTACAAAGTAACACAACATACCTGGCAACCCAAAGAAAGCCGTCGGCACATTAGTCACATACATATATATCTTGCTCAGGTCCCTATCACATAAAGTGAATTATATTTAAAACACTAACATGAGCCACGAGTAATATGGCACGATTTATACTTTGTCAGTTGGTTTCATTAACTTGGCATTAACTTGCAAGCCCACAGAAGCTAGCCAGCAATTTTACAGAATGTCAATAACATTGATTAAAAGTATTACTTAACTATTATTAACTATTACACCAGAGGTGAGTGCTCTAAGACTACAAGGGAAGCCCAGCCTAAAATGTCACGAAAAAAGTTTATCAATTAAATATGTAATATTGTATTTACATTATTAAACTCTCTTCCAAATCAATACTTTGGGCTAGAAAATATTCAGCTTCACGGATAATTTGTTCAGCAGTAATTTCTCTTGGGTTGTCGTAATCTAACGTGATATTTTCTGTTAGAGACATTAACGTGATATTTCTCATACATGCCCGTGGAAGCACAACCCATTTAAACCCATTGAAGCTGAGCGTCTCTGGGATTCAACAGCACTACAGAATGCACGTTGCTTTCAGTGCAGCAAAGCTAGAAATTTACAGGACAATATGCTTTTAAAACGTTATTTCCAGTTACAGAAACAGTGAAAAATATAGGGCCTATCTGAACCACCTAAGTGATGTCACCTCACTGCTTGGCCATCAAGAGCTAGCTTTCAGAGGCCATGATGAGGGTAGTGAATCTGCTAATAAGGGGAATTACAGAGAATTATGAAAATGTTAGCCAAGTATGATGATGTCTTTGCCACTCACTTCCAGTCATCTTCTGTGTTTTCTGGCATGTCCCATTCAATTCAGAATGATTTAATTTCTGCCATTACAGCCACTGTCCTTGATGAAATCAAAGATGAAGTTCAAACTGCTCCCCTTTTTACATGGCAAGTAGATGAAACAACTGCAGGGCAAATTCAGGAGTGATTTGTTGGATTTTTTGATGTTTCAGGAGGGCGAGATGCCCAGTCTGTGTTTGATGTTTTAAATGAACACTTGCAGGGCTAGAACTGCAAAGAAACATGGCTCAAACATATGAGAGGGCTGCTGTCAAGACTTCCTCTCTGAATGGACTTCAGGCAAAACTCTCAAGGTTTGCCACATTTTTTGCTAAATCCACTAAGAGGATGGCCCTGCTTGGATGTTCACGCTTGCGCATAAACGCTCTTACTCGGTGGAACTTTACATCACAGGTAGTATGCACTGTGTCCAACAACTATGCAGGGAGACTGAAATCTGAGCTCCAAGTCCTATACTCAGATTTTGACATTCAGGGCAACAGGGTGACTTCTTATGGTTTTTTTTTTTTTTTAAACTTGGAGTTGGGGGCCACTGAGTGGCTCATAGGATAAAATAATATAACTACTATCTAAGCAATATTTCATATTCATTATGAAAAGATGTACGGCTAGTTTTCCAGTGGAGTCTTACAAATTTTTTTTAAAAAATTACATTATCTAATGCAACTCGCAATGCACTGCCATCTAGTGTTTCACCGGGTAAGAACAAGGTTCATTTAGCTGCTGAATCTCTGGTTGCAGTTCCTCTCATCGCAGATTCTTATGCTGCAGCCAACCACTATTAGGCAAGTGTGAGGGGTAGAGAGGGGAAGGGTTGAAACACAGAGAAATGTGAGTTCATGGTAGCAAATGTTGCTGATTCAAACCTGTCAGAAATTCTGCATTTGTATTATTACACATGCAAGGCTTAATAACCATGCAATCCATCTTTATGAGTCAGCCAAGTTATCCAGCAGTATCCCAGTTTGATTTGTTCAGACTGAACTTACAGTCTGCTGTTGCGTTGGTCATGTAAATTCTGTAGTTGAATGAAAAGTGTAGAACTGTCTCTGCGTGTAAAGACGCAGCATGTTTGGCTGAAGGGCAGCATATTTCTGCATGAGCTTGTATGAGCAAAGAAGACTGAGCAACAAGAGATGGAGAGCGGTGAGGGTGTCGTGTGAATAGTGACATGGTCATTCCAAATCAGTCAGGATTATGAAATTATGAAAATTAGCATTTATGACCACATTTGCAATTAGCAGTGATGCTGCTGGGCTGGTCTGCTGTGGTGGTGTTTCATGTCCAGCAGAGGGAGACAAATCTCTCTTGCATGGCGCAACAATGAATCGGTCCCAGCAATCACGCACCTAGTTTGCTTATGTCTGCCCAGTTAAGATAGTAAATTATGTACACAATAATAATTAAACATTAATATAGATTTAGGTGTTTTATGCAATGACCCTTTTTTATGTAATGACACTGTCATTGTTCAGTAAACATAAATGAAAAACCAATGTGGGTTGAATGGGATGATCTCATGATCTTAATTTCTCATAATCTCAAATCATAATTTCTATAATTTCTTTAGTCGCAGCCCCTTTCAAGCTAAAGCACATGGTGCCTCACAGAAATAATACAATGACTAGCGTAAAAGATATAGAGGGGAAAAAAACACAATACAGAAAATTTAATATGCAAATAAAAAACTAAGAAATTATAGTCAATAAAATGAATGACAAAAAGTAAATCTATAAAAAAATGTCTTAACAGTAAAAGCAAACCCAAGAACGTAAATCAAATTAAATATCATTTAAAGCTAATCTGTGAAAATATGTCCTCGGTTTAATCTTAAACGGAGAAACTGACTTTGCTGTACTACTGTTCAGGGGAAGATTGTTCCATAGCCCAAGAGCTGTAACTGAAAAGACATTATCTCCCTTTCTCATCAACTTAGAATGTGGAACAGCCAGCCGTAATTTATCTGGTACTCTAAGTGGATGATTAGTCTTGTGGGAGACATATCATTATAGCCACTAACAACACAAAGCATTTTAGCCATGGATAAGTGGCACAGCGATAATAACACTGACTCATACTCACTGATTGTCAGTTTGATACCTTGGTGGAACACATATCCCATCCTTCTGTCTTGATCTTTTTAGCTTTTGTTCGGTTCAAAACCCAGATAAATCTACAGTAATAGACATCAGGGAAAAAAGACAGAAAGAAAGTTCAGAGTTGGGCATAGATTAACAGATCAGTATAGCATAGATTGGGAAGAAGGTGAGGAGAATAGTGGAGTTGATGGACAGATAAGCACTGTGGGAGAGAGATGAAGAGAGGAAGGGAGAAGAGCTCTGTGTGGAGATTAGAAATAGATGGGTACTGGAAAACACTTCATTCCTTTTCAAGGCACTGATTTCATTCGCTGGCATAAAGTGTATAGCAAAGAATCAGTCATTTGTGGTTAATGGCTGCATAACCAGTGCCTTTCACCTTCATGCATTTTTAGGGGGTAGGAGTTGACCCCCCCTTCCTCATTCTTTGATGAGAAACTTTTGTTCAGGCCCGCTGTTCAGTTTAGAGTTCAACACCTTTATCTATGTGAAGAGTGGGTCATCCACCAGCACCAGAATGCCACTTTACACTCCACATTTCTCTTGTAGGCAACTGAAGGTCAGATGTAATACCCCCAAAAGAAAAATTACTCAAGTGTTAAACACCAGACTTCATGCAGAGCAAGCATACAATTTAGCCCCCTCATCCACAAGACTTTCAGCAACCGCAAATGCTAGATGTAAGTCAGAGGAGATTCAAAATCATTATTAGCACTAGCTTTGCCTTGCTCCAATACCCAATACCTGGACTGCATTTTATTATATAATTACCATCTGGGTTGAGCTGAGTCTGTATAAATGTCATAATTTAAACCACTCACTCTTCAGTAAGGTGGAGCCACAGCTGATACTTGTGGCTGAATATGTGAATATTGCATTGTCTGAAACTTTGAGTCTGATAGCATTGCATGTAGGACATGAGATGCTTCTGAATCCACCTGGCACAGAGGAGCTTCAGTAACCTGCTGTTCCCATGTCCCCAGTCTGATATTCTGTGCCTTCCACTGATGATGAGTAACCCAGAGGAGCTGCAGACATGAGCTTCCACAGGATGATAAGTTTCCCCTTCTGAGCTGCTGTTCAGTCCATTTCAGCCAAACCTTTAGTTTTCCTCAGATGGACATGCAGGAACCCGCAGAACCTCAAACCACACCTTACCTCTGCTCCTCAAGATGGCTGTGCTGGATTTGGAATCGAGCTGTGGCTCTCTAAAATGGTTGCACTGAGGCACCCAGTCTGACACAATTTCAGTGTTGTACCCCTGCTTTCAAAACCCTCCTAGTAACCAGCGGTAACAGTGGGAATTGACAGAAACCTGAAATAATATTTCTGTGGATTGCTAAATTTGGTAAGATGTGGCATACTTAATATTTAATAAGTTTTAAGTAAGTCTTCTCGGGAACCTCACAAGCTCTGTGCCTACACTTTCATTTCAGGCTGTTTCACAACTGCACAGACATGAGGTCCAGTCCTCCACAGCCTTCGGGAATGTGGATTGCCACCCGATGACACTATGTTTCCATGGAGACTGCAAAGCGTGGTTCTTAAGATTGAGCTACCAAAAGTGCTTTTCAGAAGACATGCCACTGTTTAAGATCAGCTCCAATCAGAGACATTAACTCTAGACTTCATCAGTACAGATTGCACCCTCAGACTGGGAACATTCATTACTGCTGTCAGACTCTTCATGCATTTTATTTATTTCATATTTGTTCAGCATATTTTTATATAGTATTTCTGCAGTTTTGCCAACAACCTCCCATTTCAATCAATACAGCTTAACCTCAGTCATGCTCAATGCCACGAACACAAGAAGGCATAAACCGAGAATTTCCATTCTACTTCATTCAAAACCCGAAATAGAGGCACCAACACAAAACCGAAACATTACTACACTTCACACAGATTAAAACACAAAGTGCAATCCTAAATTAAAGAGCATGTAATAAAGACCCTATTGCTAAATAATGTAAGGAATTGAGGATGGCCAGCAAAACAACCAGTTAACCTAGTGATTGGCAGCACAAATCCATTTTCCAAATTCCTTTAAGAACTAGCCAAATGTGATGAAAACAGCGAGATGGCATAACTACAAAAATTAAACAAAACTACTCAGCTATAATGTTGAAGGGTCTGTAAGAGGATGTGTGTAATCTCTTACAACCAACTAGGCCTACTAGTCACGGTTCAAGAAGTATCACAATTAGTGGGAACAGCTCTTGCTACCTCCAGGGGAGAGACATACCTGTTACATTCTCATTCCCTGTTAATCACCGAAATTATGTTCGCACCACCCGTGATTGCTACGAGGCTAATACCGATAGACCAAACCATTTGCGAGTTGTTGCATATTGACAGCTGTAACTCAAAGCATCTGCAACTTTAATGTTACTGCCAGTATACCTTGCCACCGTAATTCTGTATGCATACTATAGCCACAACCAACAATGCAAATAAACCCCATTGTCACAATAAACAGTTCTCGATAGCTAAGCATGCTATAGCTTTTATATATGCTAACTGTAACAAATAATGTCGTTGTAATGAAATAATTAAATATGATTATAAATTCATGTTTGGCCATTACAAAACACTGAATTTACAACACAAACAAATGACAATGACACCATCTACCTGTTTAGGTGACACTTGCCACCTATCTTCCTAGCAACCTGCAAGTACAGCGATAACAGTAACTAGATTACTGAGGCTACCGGTCAAAACACAAACACAAACAAACATAGACTTCATGATAATCGTTTTCAGAATTATACGCAAGCTTACCTGGAAGGCTGCAGCCTCTAACCTGAGTTACTGATGCCTTCCAAACAATTAGATACTTAGATACAATTAGACACTTTCCTTAGTAGTAACTCACCTAGCTTTCCAGGAACCAGCGGTCTTACCATCGGCCAAACACAAAACCTTGTAAATCCTCAAAGGATTTCACAAGATAACTATGATGGGACCAAAAAGGACATTAAACAACATTTAATCAATGAAGACAAGTTGAAGTGACCAAATGTTTTATTTACTTTAGTTGATAAAAACACACCAACCAACCTCTCCTCACACATTGTAATTCGTAGGACAGACATACCACCAGGGAGGAGGGGTGAGCATTTTAACCTTCTTTACTCGCCCCCTCTATTTTCCCTGAACATATAGTCAGTTGCTTTTCTCAATTGCATAGACAATTCCTGGAACAACTCACCATTTTCTCAAATCTTCACACAATTTTAAAAACTCACACCCAACAAAACTTTGCCCTCATACAACACACACAAGCTATCAAAAACACAATCTACATGACTATATGTTACACACTGGATGGATTCATTCAAAACGCTGCTACCAAAATGTCTAGAATAGGTTTTACTTGGAAATTTGTAAAATAAGTTCCTTGGAAGTCTACCTGGTCTTCAACTATTTGGGTTTGAATTTCCCTCAAATGGATGGCAATATAGGCAATTCACCAGGGCAGTCTCCTGCTCAGCTGTGAGAAGTCACTGCCTACCTCCAATAGACAGGCCGCCTTGCAGTTCTGCAAAAATGAAATTTGGACATCCATTACTGTGGTACAGTAAAAACTACACTGAGAACAAAGTGTAGTTTCAGTCTATATGCATGTCTTGGCAAAAATAAGTCCACACTCTGTTTAGGGCTGTAAGACAGTTTACAGTTTTTCTTGATTGTGAGGACACATTTCTTGAAATTATGCCCGATTTCCTACAACTCTAAACACAATTGCAAAACTCATCTCCACAAACTCCAAACTTCCATGTCAAAACTAAACTCTCCACTCAAAACCATATAATCTTACATCTAAACCAAACTTTGCCTTCAGACATGACACAAAAGCCATCAAATGCACATACACTACAAAATAGTCATTACACACCGGTGAAATCAATTCAAAACACTTCTGTAAAAACCTTTCGCTGCAATGAATAATGGCACTCATTGTTTCCCCCCAACGTTCCAAGGACAGCCTTTTTCATGAACACAAAACAAAGAATGTATACATTTTCAAAAATTTTAATTCCTCAATGTACTGTAGCACAAACTGAAATAGAGTGAAAAAGTAAATGTACTGAAAAAAATGGCAACAGGTAAATTTTGAAGACAGTAATATTTTAATATTTCCATGCATTTACCAACATACATGGGGAGAGGGAAAAAAAAAAAACAAAAAACAGTTTGTATATAAAAATACATATATTATGCCTCAGCTTCATGTCTCTGGTTGGGGTCAGGCCAGAGACTCTCATCAACGTCACAGGCAATGTTGGCCCTAGCAAGGCAGCGTGGAAAAAAAACCCCTAGTATACCGAATCCATCCCTGACAGGCCATAACTGTGATGTCCAAACAAGTCTCCTCCATAGCCTGGAGGAGGTGAACATGCCTGCAGGGGTCTTAGTCGTAGACCTTCCACTGCCATGCCAAAAAACTCCTCTATGGGATTTAGGAAAGGTGAATATGCAAGCAAAAAGATGTTCTGGAATCTTCGATTGTTCGTGAACCAGTCACGAACCAGACCAGCCTGGTGGAAACGTACATTGTCCCAAATGACAACATATTGTGGCTGCTCAGGTTTTGTTGGCTCCCTCTGGACTAGCTGATATACATGATCTCGCAGACCATCAAGGAAAGCTAGCAGATGCATGGTGTTGTATGGACCAAGGGTGGCATGGCAGTGGAGGACCCCTTGGTGGCTGATGGCAGCACTTATAGTCACGTTCCCTCCTCACTGCCCAGGGACATTCACGATGGCTCAATGGCCAATGATGTTCCTTCCCATTCTCCTCCTTCTGGCAAGAACAAATCCTGCCTCATCCACAAAGATGAGTTTGTGAGTTGTATCTCTGGAGTCAATGTCAAATATATGTCAAAACCAGAGGTGGCAGAAGGGAGGGGTCTGGCAGGGGTGTAGGGTCTGATGATCTTCTGGAGGTATGCTGGAGCTGTCCCCTTAACAGCCTGGTATGCTAGCACCAAAGTTTTGAATTTTATGCGAGTAATAACAGGCAACCAGTGGAGGGCAGTGAGCGGGGGGGTGATGTGGGAGTGTCTATGGAGGTTGTAGATCAGACGGGCTGCAGCATTCTGGATGAGCTGCAGGGGTCTGATGGCGGATGCCAGAAGGCCAGCAAGAAGGGACTTGCAGTAGTCCAAGCGGGACAGAACCATTGCTTGGACCGCTTTCCCTTTTTGTTGAAACTGAAAATGACTTGTAAGTATGAAAAATTTAATGAAATTTAATGCAAGCTGGTCCTCCAAGAACTGACAAGGGAGAAAACGTCATCAACTTAGCAATATATTGTAGTATCAAACCAAGCAATCGTGTATCATATGGGTTCATCTTCTGACACAGTCATGCAGCTTAAGATCACATTAGCTTTGATGTCAATTCACAATACTTAACATTTTTGATAAAAAAGTAACTGAAATAATCCTTGTTTTATGACTGTAACCGGCCTTTTGTCCTTATATAGTGCATAATTCCGCTTGCTTTTCTTCCTTTAGTGCAGGGGTCGGCAACCCGCGGCTCGTGAAACGCATGCGGCTCTTTGCCTCCCGCTGTGGCTCCCACCAGCTTGGAAAAAAAAGAAGTACAAAAGAATTTTTTTTAATTAAATCAGCTATTTTATATGTATTTACTCTATGCTCCGAATGCTTAAATTGAGTATTAATAAAACTAAATAAAATATGAATACTTTGTCCACTAAAATATGCGTCACACTCTGCGTCCACCGCCAAAACGTCATCCTACCGCACGCTCTTCCTGCAGGCGGCTTATCAACAAAATCTCACAAGACCATAGATTGTGAATATTTGCAGCAAGCAATAACAGCAATGCAAACCGCATTTGGGGAAGATTTGGTGAATTCTGAGAGGGGAAAAAACATACTAACCTTCCCCATGATGCCGCTGGACATCAACCCATCACAGCTGAACATGTCATCGTTCACAGCAGTAAATCATGCCAATCTTGAAACTGAACTTGCCGACATAGCTGATAAAGACTTATGGATGGCCAAATTCAAAAGAATGACCACTGATCTGGAGGATGTAGCCCGACAGCGGGCTATTCTCGCTCAGGAGCACAAATGGAGTGAGATTGAGAGCCTCCCCAAAGCTGACAAACTTTTATTTGACACGTGGAATGCCATTCCCGACACGTATGTGAACATGAAAAAGTATGCTTTTGGAGTCCTGTCCATCTTTGGATCCACATACTTATGTTAGCAGGTTTTCTCTAACATGAACTACATAAAGTCCAAACACCGCTCTCGCCTCGCTGATGACAGCCTGCAGTCCTGCATGAAGATCAAATTCACTTCTTACAGCCCGATAAGGAGAAGCTCTGTAGTAACGTTCAGAAACAGAAATCACACTAAAAAGGTGAGAACAGTGTCATTTTATATGTTATCATTTTTCCATATATATTTGTCTATTTTCGACACTGAGCTAGTTTTATTTTATGCCCATGCAGGCTGAACGGTTGATCACTGACCGCGGCGTGATGAAAAAAAGGAGAAGACGGTGTGCCTACAAGTGGCCCTGCAAAATTGCATTTTATTTTAACGTAGGCCTGCACATACCAGTGTTTTTTTTCTTCTCTTCAAAGTGTCCGTAAACAAAGTTCGTCTATATAGCCTTCTTCTGTAACCATCTTATTTTGCCAACATCTTTGTAGTAAAACTATATAAAACTCCCCATGCTGTGCTATCTTTATTTTAAGAGCCAGGCTCTGCAGATTCTTTCTGAGCGCTTATTTACTTTACTAAGCAGTCCCCCGCTCCCCGCGATGCGGTATAATACAGGTATATATGCGTTGTGTACACAAGTATCATTATTATTCATGTATTAAGTATATTGTGACCACCCCCTCCCCCACCCGGGCTAAAATGGCTCTTTTGATGTTGAAGGTTGCCGACCCCTGCTCTAGTGTTATAGTAAATGCAATCTTGAACGTTCATTAGTTCACACTAATGTGCCGTTTGCCAACAGTTCCTATACAGAACACTTTAAATGTTGAACGAATCTACCAGCTACAGGAGAGCTGTAGCAGGGGAAGAGACAATGAACAAATTTGCTTCTAAAAACCTGCAACAAATGTAAACAAAAGGTTAGTATATAAAAACAAATAACGTACATCAACAGCCTGAAGTATTTCCACTGGGAATGTAACTGGCAAAAAAAGCAAGCATTAGTGGGACAGGAGTAGCACAGGTGGGACAGGAGACTGTGGAGTGTGTAAGGGTGAGGCAGGTGACTGAACGGCAACCATGTGCCTGACATTTGTCTCATTACAAATGGCTTTATGGTAGAACCCATGCCTGAAACCCAAAGAGCAAGCCTAAGGTGACAGTGGCAAAGAAAAGCTCCTTAAAGTTATTTTAAGGAAGAAACCTTGAGCAGAACCTGGCTCATGTGGGTGCCGTCTGCATTTGGCTGGCACTGGGCAGACCTAATATGGTGCATAGCTATGTATAGGCAGGAGGTGAAATATAGATAGGAGCCGTGTGAATGTTTAGCAGCTGATAAAGGTGCAAGAAGAATCACCTCATATATGATACAGGTAAATTGGTCATACTGACAAAGGGAGGGAATGTAAATGGGGAGAAAGAAAAAAAACCTTAATTGCTTGTCAATGTATTACCCCTAGGTTATGGTGTTGGCAGTACGCGTCAACGAAAATGATGTATGACATAGTAGTGTAATATCAACGTAAAAAGTGCATGTTATGTCTGTTGTAGAAGACGTTGGAAATAATCGGGATAATGGTCGACAATGACATTATCGCGCGCAATGACGAAGCAGCGACAATAGGGGTAAAACTTAAAACTCAGCTATGAACTGAATAGGAAAATAGACACAAAGCTCATAAACGGTGACATGGGATAGCCAGTGATTTTAACTTGGGAAGCACACATGATAAACTCATGACCGACATTAATCAGCAAAAGAGTGACATCAAAGTGTTTACTGAAACCGGATAAAAATGGTGCATATCTGAGTAAAGTCGTCTAACCCGCGATTGCAGCAGTAGCGATACGGCTACAGACTGCATGAGCATTACAGAGAAATGAGTATCAATAAAACTCCGTACAACAATCACAGCTAAATAGAACTTCAGTAGTTCAAGAAGCAGCATAACAGGGTAGCTAGCTAGATTTACTCTCTGCCTTGTATAAGTAGTACCAAGAAAATTATAAATAATACTAAGTGCAAATGCAAGGTAGATGAAACGCTATAATTCAGAATACGCCTTTTTGTTAAATTTGTCTGAAAACACCTCACCTGAACTTCTGTTTTAACAAACTCCATTAAAAGTCTGGTGATGCCGCTAGCTCATGTGAGCTGGTTATACTACAGTGTTGTTTAAGCTGTTGTTCACCTTGACTCTCAGTAACTGTCTTGCGCCTAGTTTTATAACCTATAACCTGTAGTTGCTAATTGCTTGTTCTAAGTGACCCACATTTTGAATCTACCGCCTATATTCAGATTCACCCAGAACTAATGCACTGTTCTAAAAGCAAGCACTTGACCGCCAGCTCGACCAGATCAAAGACGGTAGGCTCACAGACGCACAAAATTCTGCTGCCATGGCATGTTAAAAGGTGACGGCTGCTGCTTCTGGCACATGGAGTTCCAATAAATAGCATAAACATTTCAGATTACTATACATGCTTATTTGTGCCTTTCAGAAAAAAATTCAGCTTACCATGGTTAATTTGAAGTATCACAATCCTGAAATCCTCATTAAAAATCACAGACTTTAATTTTCTATATATTTATTTTTTATCGTGAAAGATGTTAGCTGCCTCTATCAAAACATTGCAATCATTGTAATTTAATGTAATTAATTGTCATAAAACACTGCGGTATCACTATTCAAAAACACTTTGCAATAATGAAATTTCAAAGGTTTGCTCCAGCATAGATCAAAAAGGGAGGGGGCCTAATTATGGCTTTAATTTAGATTCAAATTGAAGCCAATTAGAAGATATGGTTGAGCTGGTGGGAATGTAAGAGACGTTTTAATGCTGCTGTTATTGTGACTTCAAACAGCAGATGGCACAATATACTCATAACTCAAACCCTGTAACTGTACTCGAAAGATTCAGTCGGTTTTCTCCTTCCTCTGACTGAAAATAAATGACTGAGGAGAGTGGAAGAAGATGTAGAATGGGTGACGACAAATCTACCTAACAGCACAGGACACTGTGCAAGACTGGGTCCTCGGCCCTTTTCCTCTACTCTTCAGGTATGTGGAGGAAAGCAAGGGAGGAGACAAGAGGAGGTGGATTCTTATGTATGGCCTGTCAATCAATTAATTTATATGGCGTCATATTCAGTAGGATGGCCTTTTAAATAAGATAGGGCATGACCACAATGATGTCACCCAGAGATGTGAAAAGTTTTTTACTGGTCAGGATACATCAAAGTACCTCCCACTGGAGGTGATTTTGAGGGATGATTAAAGCAGCTTCTCTCGTCTTCTCCAATATCGGGACAACAAAGTGTGGGAGGGCGCAAATAATGGTTTTCGGGGCACAGCAGAGACAAGGTGGTCGTGGAGGAAAAGAGGATACATTTTTCGAGCATTGGTACCCACCCTTACTGTCTCACCAGCACATTCTCTCACCATCACCGTTATTATTCGACATGTTCTTTTCATTGGTAATGAATTTCATCTTTCCTAAGAAAAGAAAATAAATAAATAAATACATACATACATACATACATACATACATACATACATACATACATAAATAAATTTTATCCTCAACCCTACCAACCTAGCGAACAACCAGACCTAAATACATCCAGGGGTTTTGTGCTTTCTCTGTTACAGTATGGAGTCACACTGAGTGGCAGCAGCACTCACACTCACAGTCAGTGTGATTTTTGTCCAAACCCCCCCGTTACTGTCCTTTCTGTCTCAGAACATGCAGTGCACAAGGCATTGATGAGCGTTTTTGGGAATCCGCGCAGTACCCATGTTACGTAGATTACAGTTCAGTGGGGCTCAAAGGCCAGTCTGGTTTATACACTAGGCTGTTGTCATGGCAAAGTGCTTGACTACTGAACACTTGACAGTTCTTGAGGCGGCAGTGTGGTGAATGGAAATTTGGAGCAGGCTCAGTCTGGTTATAATGAAACTTATAATGGCATGTCCCTGTCCCATGTCAGTAGTAGAGTGTCATCACCACCCCGAACAGTCAAAAACCTTCTCCTTCTGCCGCATGCAGATGGTCAATTCTGCACTTGTACCAAGATCCTTTACTCACTGAGCCACTCTTTCAGGCCTAGCTTTTACTGGGCCCAGCCTCTCAGTCAAGCCCAACCTCTACTGAAAGAGCCACTATATAGATATATACTATATAGGCTGCACTTACACTTTACTGACTGAGCTGCTATGCAGGGTTTAGAATTTACTGACTGAGCTGCACCAGAGGGCCTAGACTGCACTTACACTTAGAGTCTTTACTGACTGAGCTGCTATGCAGGGTTTAGAATTTACTGACTGAGCTGCACCAGAGGGCCTAGGCTGCACTTACACTTAGAGTCTTTACTGACTGAGCTGCTATGCAGGGTTTACAATTTACTGACTGAGCTGCACCAGAGGGCCTAGGCTGCACTTGCACTTAGAGCCTTTACTGACTGAGCTGCTATGCAGGGTTTAGAATTTACTGACTGAGCTGCACCAGACGGCCTAGACTGCACTTACACTTAGAGCCTTTACTGACTTAGCTGCTATGCAGGGTTTAGAATTTACTGACTGAGCTGCACCAGTGGGCCTAGGCTGTACTTACACTTAGAGCCTTTACTGACTGAGCTGCTGTGCAGGGTTTAGAATTTACTGACTGAGCTGCACCAGAGGGCCTAGACTGTACTTACACTTAGAGCCTTTACTGACTTAGCTGCTATGCAGGGTTTGGAATTTACTGACTGAGCTGCACCAGAGGGCCTAGGCTGCACTTGCACTTAGAGCCTTTACTGACTGAGCTGCTATGCAGGGTTTAGAATTTACTGACTGAGCTGCACCAGAGGGCCTAGGCTGCACTTACACTTAGAGTCTTTACTGACTGAGCTGCACCAGAGGGCCTAGGCTGCACTTACACTTAGAGTCTTTACTGACTGAGCTGCTATGCAGGGTTTAGAATTTACTGACTGAGCTGCACCAGAGGGCCTAGGCTACACTTACACTTAGAGCCTTTACTGACTGAGCTGCTATGCAAGGTTTAGAATTTACTGACTGAGCTGCACCAGACGGCCTTGGCTGCACTTACACTTAGAGTCTTTACTGACTGAGCTGCACCAGAGGGCCTAGGCTGCACTTACACTTAGAGTCTTTACTGACTGAGCTGCTATGCAGGGTTTAGAATTTACTGACTGAGCTGCACCAGACGGCCTTGGCTGCACTTACACTTAGAGTCTTTACTGACTGAGCTGCTATGCAGGGTTTAGAATTTTCTGACTGAGCTGCACCAGACGGCCTAGGCTGCACTTACACTTAGAGTCTTTACTGACTGAGCTGCACCAGAGGGCCTATGCTGCACTTACACTTAGAGTCTTTACTGACTGAGCTGCTATGCAGGGTTTAGAATTTACTGACTGAGCTGCACCAGAGGGCCTAGGCTGCACTTACACTTAGAGTCTTTACTGACTGAGCTGCTATGCAGGGTTTAGAATTTACTGACTGAGCTGCACCAGAGGGCCTAGGCTGCACTTACACTTAGAGTCTTTACTGACTGAGCTGCACCAGAGGGCCTAGGCTGCACTTACACTTAGAGTCTTTACTGACTGAGCTGCTATGCAGGGTTTAGAATTTACTGACTGAGCTGCACCAGAGGGCCTAGACTGCACTTACACTTAGAGTCTTTACTGACTGAGCTGCTATGCAGGGTTTAGAATTTACTGACTGAGCTGCACCAGAGGGCCTAGACTGCAATTACACTTAGAGCCTTTACTGACTGAGCTGCTATGCAGGGTTTAGAATTTACTGACTGAGCTGCACCAGAGGGCCTAGACTGCACTTACACTTAGGGCCTTTACTGACTGAGCTGCTGTGCAGGGTTTAGAATTTACTGACTGAGCTGCACCAGAGGGCCTACACTGCACTTACACTTAGAGCCTTTACGGACTGAGCTGCTGTGCAGGGTTTAGAATTTACTGACTGAGCTGCACCAGAGGGCCTAGACTGCACTTACACTTAGAGCATTTACTGACTGAGCTGCCATGCAGGGTTTAGAATTTACTGACTGAGCTGCACCAGAGGGCCTAGGCTGCACTTACACTTAGAGCCTTTACTGACAGAGCTGTTGTATATGCCCCGGCATTTACTGACTTAGCCAGCCTTTAACTTAGTCTTCCTCTTTTATAATTCCTGATAAAGCTGAAATAATAGGTTGTATGTCAAATATCTGATTTAATATCACAGCGTATATGCCCACCACCATTTCAGTGTTTTTCTTCAAACGTCACATCAAACCATAAAGGAGACAACACTGAGGACTACATTCTTATGTCTTTATTATTTGATAGATTCATATTCATTTTTTAATTGTTATTTCCAGTGCTACAGCTGTATACCTTGTGTCAGGATAATATGGTTGTCTGTGGTGGTTATATTACTGAGAGAAAAAAGCATATAGTTTGATGATGGATTTCTGTGTCTCATTCCAAGATGAATTGGATTTGTTCTTCCCTACTCATGTTCTGTCACAGGTACAGATCTCATTAAGGAGAACAGGCACAGATGCAGGCTGGTCTCCTGTCATCTTTGCTCCTGTTCTCCACGCAAACTGCTCTTTAAGAAGAGCACCGTGTCCTCACAGTTTTTCCTTTCTCTAAGGAAACTGGCGGACTTTGACTGAGGACTATTGCCTCACTGCTCCTACCCTTTGAAACATATGACAAAGAGAAAAAAGGCAGTATGTATTATCTTTCTCTTTTAGTTTTATTTTATCAGCTTCACCATGGAGAATGCTCAAAACCTGAAGACAACTATGTTACAAATCCAGGGATCCTTACTATTAAAACTGAAGCAGAATGTAGTTAAATATCAGAAAATGATATCGTGGGTCTTTAATTTATTTACACTGATTATTTCCGATTTTGGCTTGGTTACAGTGTTGGTTCTGAGGTGTGGTGGAGAACAGTGGTTGTGTATATTTTTTGCTTCAACACAGAGTTACATGCATATGGTTGAATGGCTAATTAATTTAGCATTAAGGCAGAATTAATTGATTGATTGGTTGGAATGAAAATCAACATACATATGGCTCTGAGTGTGACAACACTGTTCCGGATACATACATGGATATACATTACACTCCTGAACAGCTCTGGGATAAACTAAAATCAAATACTGGACAGAGCAAGAAATCCTCAGCACAGCTATTTGTTTATTTTGCCACCTTTAACTAGCCAGCTTTCCACTTAAATTTCAGTTCATTTTAGAAGCATGAGAAACATTTGACTCTATTTTGCCAAATAGAAACATATTATAAAAAGCACAATAAATATCAAAGAATAAAATAATTACAGTCATAGAATAGGTACAATGAACATATTGCCATGATTGTTTTCACAAATAAGTCATACAGACACAAGAAAATGGCATTTTGGGTTCATTCTCTTTTTATTTTCTCTGTGCAGAAGGTGCATACATACAGAGGTGAGTACAATCTAATTTCCTATCAGGAGAGTAATTTACTCACTACCTCGTAATGTGTTCCCATAGCAATTTGGGAGCCATGGGAACGTGGACCATAGAAGGTAAGCGTACGCTGAGGTGGCACGGTGACTAACAGATTAAATACTGGTGTCCCGACACCATGGCTATCTTTATGTAAACTATTTCATTGGAGTCGTCACTAGCTTCTGAATAAAAGTACATCCTGTTGAGAGCTTTAGTGAAATGCACTTCCTGTTCTGCTCCTATTATTTCCTCCGGTTGACTCCCTTTTCCCCCTGTTATCTCCCTGTTATCGTCATGTTATTTCACTGTTATCTCCCATGTTATTTGATTGATTTGGTGTTTGTGTATTTCCTCCAGTGGGCTATTCATCACTCTTATTTTATGGTTTGTATTTAATCTCAACCCATGTGGCTCCAGAAGTCACAAGAACAATGGCATTAATACAGTTACTCTATCCAAACAGCTCTTATGGTTGTCACATCCTCATATTATAAAGGGGAGCTGGAAATACATAGATGACTGTTCAGGAAAGTTAACTGAGTAGCATTGCTACATTTCAAAGAAAGCTGTCTCTATGTAAATTAGTATGACTGAAACTTAGGCTTGAACTGGTTTCAGATGTTTATAGAAATAACTAAAAACATTTGCAACTGGTTTTCAGGGAGAGATTTAGATAGTATGTAATTTTGACACTCTCTGTGTCACTTTTCAATGTGTTTCAATGTATTGTATTTAAGTACAGTAACATACATTTGATGGGAAGAACACCTTTCAGACAGAGACTAAGGCACAAAGCACTAAGGCCTGGCACTCAGGCTGTTTGATCTACAGCCATTGCCAAATGTTATTACTTCCCTTGCAGCTAGTCCAGGGATGGGGATGAGTATTACTGCGTTAAATCAAAACACAGGCACATGCACAACAGCTAACGCTCTACAGGGATCACTTCCATTAGATATGGAAGTCAGAACTTACTCTTAACTTATGTCCATTTATGCCCCCTTGTTCTACAGACATGATATCATATGGTGACATCTGGCAGGTCGATAGTGATGAATTGTTGGAGAATACAGCACAAGTAGTTTGGCTTTGAAGGAGGAGAGGAATTGCACTAAGAAGATGATGACCCAAAACGATATGCTATGGTTGCCTGCCACCAACAAGTTTCTGGAGGTATTATTGACGTATATTTTGAATGATGTTGCTTGAAGTGTAAAAGCAACTAGTTTGCGGGAAGCTTTAACATTGTCAGCTAGGAGATTAAAGTATTGCTTCAGGTGAAGTATTTGGAGGACTTAAATGCCTAGTTACCCACAAGAAGCTACTAGATAGAATTGAGGCCAAGGGTCTATTAGCTTAACAATTTTTTCTTGATAAAGATGAATCCATTTTTGCTTCACCAAAGCTGTTCTCTAGCCATAGCCAGTAATAGCATGGCCGCCATTTAAACACCCAGCTTCAGCACTGCATGGTGCATTAATTCCACGAGCCACCCAAAGGTCTAGCTTTCATCTATTGTCTAAATGGGCTTATCCACAGTCTGTTTTTTTCCTTTTAAAAGAGTAAGATAAAGCTCTGTGAGTTCCATCTGCTCTCGCTTTGTGTTGGAGAACAGCGTGAGTCCTTTATGTAGCTCTTTTTCAGCTACAGCAGAATCCAGATAATGGGTGTGAGATGATTTAGCTTGATGTGCTAGCTTTGCACCCTCTCTGTGAAAGCATGATCATCATCATCATCATCATCATCACCATCACCGTCATATCCATCACCACCTCACTGTAGCTCTGCATTTCTGTCAGAGCTAAAAACAGATGCAGCAGAGAGGTACACTGCCCTCAACGAGCTACACTCTGAGCAGGAACAAAACTGACTTTTTTTAACACTAACAAAAAAAGAGACCAGAAAAAAAACAGAATGAACTGGATAAAAGACAGAGAGGATGTAAGGATGCAAGTAAGTAGGAGGGGGGCATAGGGGGTGATAGAATGAGTGATTTGATGGGAAATGATAAAATTACGCTGCTGCTGTTAGGAGCATGGGGGTGTCAGGGTGGGAGTTTTTGCTGACAGAGGGGACTTGCTGTGTTTTTGGTGAATAAACTTTCACCATGTCCATATTCATTTTATGTCACTGAAGAGTTCAATCCAAACCTGTAGAAACACAATGGACCCTGTTTTAAAAGTCATACGTCAAAAGTCATTGTCTGATTCTCGCAACATTCGATGGGAGGGGCAAAAGTGCAAAGCTATTTTTGCGGACACAAGTTCAAGGTGATTACTCAAATTGGGCTGGTCCATTCCATGGCACTGCTCACAAAAGGAGGTCCTTCCCATGCGCGATCCACAATGGGTGTAATGTTTTAATATTAATTATAGGGCGCTGGCATGACGTTGCATGTTTCAGCCAATCATAATGAGTGTTACATACAATAAAATCACGTGCACCCAGCACTCGCAAGAGAACATGGATGAGCTAAGGCAGAGAGAGGTGTGTTTCAGACCAGAGGAGACGGAAATAGGGCCCAATATATCTTATCAAGATGATTATTTTTGTAAACATGTCTTTTGAGCATCCAAAAATAATTCACATTGATTGAGAAGGATGTGTTGGTAGAGAAGAATTATACATTCCTAAAATTATAGTTTTGCTGCTTTGTCCAGAAGCACATCACAGGACTTGAGGGTTTTTCAATATTTTTCATGAGAATAAACACTAAATGAGGGGTATCAGAGGATAAGGTGATTCACACACACACACACACACACACACACACCCGGTTGCCCTGGAGAGGGGTGAGAAGACGGGCCCCAGTGGTTTCTGGTCTATCTTTTGTTGTTGCCTTTTTATAGAAGTAACTTTCAGACTGACAAAAACATGAATGTAGTCATTGTTTAGCCACAGAACATTAGAAGGGTACATTAATGGCTGCCAATAAACAAGATTTGTCACATCATTCCACCGATATGCTTTTTCACAACTGTGCATGTAAAGTAGGCTGAAAAACAACAGAGCAACGCTGACATCCAAAATCTATCATTTATTTTAAAGCTATAAACAGAAGTTAGAGGCTCACCCTCCGATCTCCTCCCTTCATACCCACAAAAACTAACAATTACACCTGGTTTTAATAAGTTAATCACAGCTGAATACCATTGTAAATTAGAAATACCATGCTTCAGCAATGATCCAATGTTAGGGAAAGGTCCACTTACCCACTTCACGGTGCAATATGCAATCATTTGTTGGGTGCTTCAAATGTATTTTAAGAGAACTCACTCTGATCCCAAAATAATGGCTGCTTAATATAAATATGTGACCATTGATCACTGGTCTAAGGGTATTTATAAAATTAATCTATTTGTCATTCTTCCATGTTGTATCTGTGTGCTCAGTCCTTGGTGTGGTCCTGTGCAGGGCAAATAAACATTTAGAAAGATCAAAAAGCAGGGCAATTAACCATAAAATGCATGACAGCAAACCACAGATAGAAAAGATACATTTAGTGTAAGTGCTGTGGGCATTGCTCCAGTCAGCAGAGTGTTGATGGATTGCCAGAGATGAAAATCAAGTGCACACTCAACCCACAGTGCAGTGCCATACTGTTGGCACAGCCATCGGCCTACCAAATCGGTAGTACTCCAGTCTGCCTTCCTGTAGCCAGATAGAGGTGCAAGGATTGGAGCGTGGATCTGCTGTTAAGAGATGGGAAAATAGTTGGCGGATAGTCCTGCTGCCAGCACACCACTGCTGTGCCAGTTAGCAAAATGATGGGATAGCTGGTCCGATGGAGGATTGCTGGTTGGGAAAGGAGACCACACGCAGAGCAAAACTCAGGCAGCAGCGCTCTGCCATGGTTCTGCTTCAGTCCAGCTGGGTGCAGATGGGTCTGTAATAGACCTGTAAGAATACCACAATTTTTTTCTTCCCCTGAAATACCAAGGGCAGAATACCTCTAACTGGAGCACACAAACATTCAGTGATTGCATGTTGAGTAATTGTTAGAAAGAAGCATTTATGAAAACTGCTTACAAAGAAAGCACTTGCGTTAACTGCTAAGAGCTGTAAGGCTTAATTTTCATTTTAGACCTCTTCAGGTAAGGCAAGAGCTGCGAGGTATACTTTAACAAAATGCAGCAGACATTTGATAATAATGTAGATAATAAGCTCAATTATACAATGTGAGAATAGGACACATAGTTCAATTGAGCCTGGCTGTGCACAAAAGGATGAAAAAGGTCTTCCACAAATTCACTGGCATGGCATTTAGGGAACAAGAAATGGTGAATCCATCAAGCACCGTTGCCAATAACAGCTGTCAGGGGGCCGTGGTCTAATTAGTACTTAAAAACGGCAGCAATTCTTTTTATTTGGGCTTGATAAATGTTTACAATAATAACGAGAGCCTACATGCAGTTAATAGGATCCAGGGACCATAAAACATAATAGTGTAACAGCGAGAGAGGGGAATTCACAGGCAGAGAGGTTGCCATGGTTTCAGTGTTGGTTCTAATGACAAATGCATTCAATAATCAGGCTAATTTGGCTGTGACCTATGTGCACTTACACAACAGCTCCTGACATGAGCTTTTACATTTGGCTATTACAAGTCTGTGCTGGGTAAATTAGAAAACAAACTATATCTTTATCCAATGTGATAAAACAGTTGGCAAAAGGGTAATTTAGGGGTCTAAGCATTCGCGATCATTAATGTAATAGTTTATATCTTGTGCTATGCCGTTAGTTTACTGTCTTTAGGGCAAATAGTTGAAATGTTTATGACCTTCCAAGGTTTGAAAGTCTGCAATTAATGAAGCTCATGTAGTGGGAAATCAATCACAAATACCTTCATCTCCTAAGTTTGACCTCCAGAGCTGGAGACGGGGCTGGCTGGGGAAGAAGTGGAGCTGGGACGTGGGGGTGGTGCACATCAGAGCCCCAGGCTGGGCAGAAGGTGCAGTGAGGCACAGCCCTGGTATACTAAGGGACACAACCAGGGTGAACAAGGTGTGAGTGTGGGTGTGCTCCATTGTATTATGTGTAGCCCGAAAAGAACAGTGAAGTGCTGTGTGCCCATTTCTTTCCCCAGAGGTTTCCGTCCCAGCTGAGGCAGATGCCCAGGGGGTAGATGGCGGGAGCTGCGTCCGAGGCAGCGGTCCACCATAAGAGCAGCGGTACTCCGGCCTGTTGTGTTTCAGCTTTGGTTTTTATTTTGCGGCATAGAGGAGGCTTTTCTTTGTGCGCTGTCGTGTGAATGTAGAGAGTGTGTCCAGGGGAGAGTACCGTGGGGCCATGTGGTGTGTGTGTGAGTGGGCACGGGGGAACGCTTGCCAGGGTTTATCGGTTTTTTGTGTGTGATGTTGGAAGCCAGGACGGTGGGGGGAGGAGGGGGAAGGGTTGCCAGGTGGGGGACGAGAAGGCTATGGGTGAGGGGAGGAAGCTGTCCGCCAATGAATTGTTTCGATTTTAATTAATAAAGCTCTGCTTATTGTGACTCTGTGCCCTGGTAATTTGTGGTGGGTGGATCTCTGTTCCTGTGCTGTGGTACTTTTCCATTCAAAGTACTCAAAAATCCTTCATTTACAATGATCAAAATGACTTTTCAATGTAAAAGCCAATCCTCCCCATACTGAACTATGAGTGCAGAGAATTTCTGTATGAAGTGTATAATACAGGTAATATAGCCAGTTTCTTGATGATATGTAATTTTATTCCTATGACTTTATACTTTTTGTACAGTTTTAAAGGATACGTGTATGTCATGTGTTATACTCTGTTAGTAAAAAGCATCTCCCTGAGCAAAGTAACTTGGACTGGAATTAATAAATCAGCGTATGGGTCCAATTGTTTATTGTTTGTTTATTGTGCACGCAAACATACATTACTTAGCATGTGTGAGTGAACATGACTGTGTGTGTATGTGTGTGTAAGTTTGTGTGGCAACATAGGTATATGTTTATTTGTGTATAAACATCTTGTGAGTATAAACATTGTGCATCTTTATGTGATGGTATATGTGCTTGTTTGAGAGAGAGAGAGAGAGGAGAGAGAGAGAGAGAGAGAGAGTGTATATGTATTCATAAATAATTTGTAATATTATTTTCTTTGGCCTTTTGTTCATTCCTCACAAACACAGATTAGAGGGGTAAATCAAATGACTTGAAGCTCTTAACTGCCAAATTGTCAGTGACACAGAGGAAACCCTGAAATTCCACCAGAACACAGTGCTGTGTGTGTACAGAACAACATCCTGCAAAACCATTGTGCACACACTGCCTAATATCTGCCTGGTAATGGCTTAAATGGTGAAAGAGCAGGAAGGAAGATTTAGCAGCAATGCACCATGGGAGCTCTTTTTTTATTTCAGACACAAGAGCAGCACAGAGGCCCTCAAACACAAACTGAATTAAACAGCATGGGCGTCAGGTCATCGGAGGCAATACTACACATGATTTATGACCCAGACTGCAAGACATTAATTAGAAAATACAAGAGAGCCACGGATACAGAGAGATACACAAAACACTACGGCAGGGACAGAGCATGGTGCAATCTAAAAACAACATGCTTAGTTATTAATATTACGGAGTCAGTTTTAGGTTGCTGATAATTAAATAAAATGTTAAAAATCAGTCACTCTGTGAATATTAAGCACAAAGGATGCTGCGGTCAGGCTGAAGTGGGCATCTTGCCTGGTTCTTCGTGTAACATCAAAAACACAGATTACAACCGAAACACAACACAATGACTGGTTTCCTCAAGACTCAATCCACAAAGAACAAGATTCAACAATGTTTTTCATCATTTTGCACAAATCACATTGTCAGATACAATAACATAATACACTTCTATCACAGGTAATACGCACAAGTAAATGACATCACGTAAGGCTTGACAAGCTTTGGGCAAAAATCAGTAGCTACATACGTCAATATCAGAACCTTAAATAACAACACTGCTGTGTAGAGTCCATGTGGTGTTGTGTACTCTGTATACAAACATTTATTTGAACTTGAATTTTATAAAGAATATAATTACTTCATAAAGGATACATTATTAAAAGTTGTATATTGAATAATGATTAAATATAATAATTATTAAAATTATATTTAAAAACTCCTTTTAGAGCTGAAATAGAGACACAAACATACAGATTATGTTAACATGTTTTAATCAGTGAGACATGGAAACCCACCTTCATGAATACATTCACATTGTACCCTTCAGATCTAAAGGGCTGACGAAGGACTCAAACTCTAAGGTGACTCATAGAACGCATTATTCCCTGTGTTTTCACAAACTCACCTAAGTGCCCTTGCTTATGAGATGGACCCTCTGTGCATGAGTCAAACCCCTGCTATGACAAGCAGTTTGCTGTATGCTGAACAGCTCATTGAGGATCTGCTCATTTCAAAGGAGACTCGTTCTAGAGATCTGTGCTTCATTTAACATCATGAACAAGATACTTTGAGTGGGAAAAATTTTGCCATGGAGCATTATAAAATGGAGGTGCTGGAGGATAGATACTGTTAGCTTCTCTGACACTTTCACAGCCCTAGTCCAAAGAACAGCACTGTGCGTGCAACACGCTTGTGGAGTTTATTGTCAATCTGATGGAAGTTAGGTGCTGCTTTTTGTGAACGAAATAGGAAAATAAAGAATGAAAGAAAATTGTTACATTTTTGCATTGTTGCATGAATGTTACATTTTTCGTGGAAGCTTTTGATTCTTTAGATTGGTTCAATTTTTCTTGTCCTCCCACCAGATTACCAGAAGAGATAATGTAAGATAATACACAGATAATACTTCTGTAGGCAATTCACATGCTCATTTATCAAGATTATGTTACATTTTAAAAATCACAACACTGACAGATTAAATTGGTATCACATTTCTACATCAGATCAAGTCTGCACCGTTAAAATGTAGACAGTTTACTGTTCCAGGGACAACAATTTTTAAGGCTGTTTACATATATGCCCCAAATATTGCTTTCCTTAAGGTTTATAAAAAAAGTAATTTTTATAATAATTGAACTTGAATGCCTTTATTTTCTCTATTTTCAATGTGTTTTTCCTTTCTATGGTTGTGTTTTGGTGTGTGATTGGCTGTGTTTCAATGTGTTTTAGTGTGTTCAGTTTCACCCATGTTTGGAAGTATTTTCCTGTGTGTCACTGTGCTTGGGTGTGACTGCATGTTGTTACTGTGTTTGGGTGTACAAACTCTCAGCTGTGTTTTTTACGGACGGCCGAATGAAGGGCAGCTGCACTGTAGTTATACTCCATCCTTAAGCTCCAGGGCCCATACTCATAAAATGTCTCGGTTGACAGACAAAGGCTAATCTAGGATCAGCTTTTTAGCCCGTAATGAGTAAAGTTCCTTAAGCGTCTGATCCAGGGTCAGGTCTAGAATTGACAAATGCTTCATGAACACAGGTTCTGGGTTCAAGATAACATGAGAAAGCGCCATCCCTCTCTACAGGCACTAGCAGTATAGTGCCCCCTTGTGGGCATTGGCAGAGTGGTGGCATCGCACACCCTAGCAGGTATTGGCAGTGTGGTTGTTGAGTTTGATGGAGCCCCGGGCTGTGTCAGCATGCAGGGTGTTCAGGCTGATGTTGTTGTACTCCTCAGGGGCTGAGCGGCAGCCGCAGCACTGGGCCAGCCCTTGCAGATCCTTCTGGAAATTCCTGTTGAGGAAGCCATAGAAGACGGGATTGATGCAGGTGCTCACCATGGCCATCAGGTGACAGAGCGTGAACAGCAGGTTGTGCTGGCAGTGCTGCAGGGCCTCGTAGTGCCAGTCAAACACAAGGTTGAAGACGTTGAGAGGAAGCCAGCAGATGGCGAAAGCGGCCACGATGGAGACCAGCAGGGTGTTGATGCGCTTGCTCTCACTGAGCCGCACCTCGCTGTCCCGCCCACGGTCAGGCCGGCTGCCACGGTTCCGCAGGCACACAGCCACACGCCTGTAGCACACCAGGATGAAGCCCAGTGGTGCAAAGTACTGCAGCACCAGCAGGCAGGTGTAGAAGCCGAGCCGAGCGTGCTCTGATGGCCAGGCGTCCACGCAGACATACGAGTCGCGGAACAGGCCCTGGGAGATGTTGTGAAAGGGCTCATCCATGACGCGGTGGAACAGCAGGAAGGGCAGAGACAGTACCCCAGATGCCAGCCAGGTGGCGCCGATGCCCCAGTGCGCGTGTACGACGCTGGGCTTCCACCCACGCGGATTCACAATCAGCTGGTAGCGCTCAACTGCAATCAGCACCAGCGAGAAGCTGGATACAGATACAGACAGGCACTGCACGTAGCTCGTGATTTTGCACATCGCCTCTCCAAACACCCACTGGTCCATGAGCGTGTAGACCAGCGTGAAGGGGATGCAGATCAGGCAGACAAGTGCATCTGATACTGCCAGATTCCCAATCAGCAGGCTGGTGACATTCTGTGTCTCCCTCCGCCGCTGGATCACGCCCAGCAGGCACAGGTTACCCAGCAGCCCCACCAGGCTCACAACACTGTAGCCGGCCACTAATGGCAGCAGCACCTGTGGCGAGGGAGGGCAGTCGAAATCCAAAAGGTCCAGGAGGGGCATGCTACAGTTGTCCTTGGAGAACAGGCCAGCTGAGGAGGAGTTGGGGAGACCCCCAATGGAGCAAGGGGTGGAGTTACTCATATCCCTGTTAAGAAAACTCTACCTCTAACGAACAGGACAGAAAATGGTGCAACAGCAATGTGTGACAGGACCTGTTACTTGCCATTCTGTCATTGGCTAAACAGCATATGCTCCTTCTGCACTCAACAGATCAGCTGCAAGCAGAGACAAAGCCAAGTAGAAGTGTGGGTGCTGCTGGGAAAAAAACAGGAAAAAAAATTACTATTTACAGGAAACATAAAATGTCCTAGTTACAGTTCCTAAAAACACAAAATTGTATGAATTGCAGGAAACACAAGTGTTTGCTGTCTACAAGAAACAAAAGAATTTACTATTTATATGAAACACAAAATTTATGTTTTATTTTATGTTATGTTTAAAGGCAACACAACAATTGATTGTTTAAAGGAAACACAAGATTTAACCTCTGACAGGAAAAACCAGAATTTACTGTTTACTGGCAACTATAGATTTTGCTATTTACAGGAAACACAAGAATTTACTTTCTAGAGGTAATACAATGAACACTCTCCTGCATTCTGCCAGGAAAACATGGCAAAATACAGAGTGTTAAATTAACTCTAGCAGTGTTAATGTAATCCTCGAGGGATCGTATCTACTCTATCTATCACAATTGACTTAACACTCAGCATTTACTGCGTTGCCGTTTTCAGTAAGTGAAGAGAGGAGAAGGTTGTAAAAAGAAATGCAGTAGCATGTAAATGCATCAACACAGTTATTGAGAGAACGGGAAATTCACATAAATCAATACACTACTAAAATTCTTGAACCATCCCTAAAACTGTGTAGAATAAATAGGATTTCAGAGGATTTCTAAGTTAATATTCAGGCATGTAATGCTACTGTTATGCATGGATTAAGATAGTTAACTGGAATGACTGATGCTTTCTAGACTGTTATTCAAGCCCTCTGTTGGCTGACAACAATAATAGCCCTATTAATGGTGAAATGATTGGTAAAGGCTATTAAGCTGTAATTATCAAGCAGTCTGTCAAACATGAATTGAAAGACGCAATTATTAAAGGAAAATAAATAGCACACTTAGATGAGAGTACGCACATAATTATGCATTAGAGCAAATGTTTCATTTGCTCTAAATTCAGCACTGGTTCAAAGTTTTATTAATGAAATCCAGGTCAAGTAGATTAAATCTGTAACATCTTAAAAACACAAAGGAATGAACAAAAAGAATGAAAAGTGAAAAGGCTCAGGCACTTACCACTAATATGGTGTTCTCAGGTCCTGACAAGGGCTCAGTGAATGCAGCATTTACACAAAACAAGAAATACTGACGGATTATTCGCTAACCAACAGATTGAGTCTTTGGTGAATGATCTGATTCTTTGTATGTGAAGCTGATTGTAGGCTGCGGTTGGAGGAGCCTCTTGGGTGAGCCTGGCAAGGAGGGCTCAGCAGACACTATCTCTGCCAAAGCCCAAAGCACCTCACACAGGCAGGTCTGAAAACCACAGCAGGGGGCGGACCTGCTCAGGTCTACAACCAATCAGAATGAGAGAGTGGTTGGGTCAGATGAAATGTAAGCAGAATGCTTTAATTCAAGGAACCAAAATCATAAAAGCTTGCTGTGAAGATGATATTTGAAATCAAAGGCAAATGCCTTAGTAAATAGTAGTTTGGTGGCATTAAAACAAAAATGATAACATTACACTTCACTGCCATTTTGAAACAATAGCTATGTATGTAGGTTCTAAAATATAATAACAGACACTCTGTCAACCTATCATTATTTTCGTAGTGGCAGTGGTAGCAGTAGTAGCATGATAGTAGATGTTGCAGCAACGTAGCAGCAGTTTTTTAATGCAAAACATTTTAATGTAAATTAGCACACTGCCCTGTTATTGTAACTTCATATTGTGATCTTTTACACAGGCACAAGCCTTTTTTTGTGACGTGTATTATGATTTAAGTGCCCAATAAAATGGAATTGCACAGCATGTCCCAATAACATGGAACTGCACAGTTATGGCAACCTGAAAGCAATCCCTACGTCATTTACTGAACTGAACAAACTGAATTAGTTTTTCCTTCAAATGAGATTGTGGCATAACAACACTGTTAGAAATTATTTCTAGAATGGGCATGAAATTACACAACTGTAAACATGCTGAGCATACATAGCTGTAACTAAGCAGTTATGCTCCTGGGTACACACAGCTGGAATTACACTGTTTTGAACACTTGGTTCAAAACATGTAGCTCCCTATTGAGGCAAAAGGCTATTAATATGTCCACAAACTGTATTTTAATGTTCTAAATGATTGATTTTAAGGTATGATCTTAGGAGCATTTGTGGTGTGGCTAAAGCCGCATTTGCTATTTGGCAGATTACTTGGGCACAAACTCAGGTGCATGGTCAATAAAGGGTGGACCTCTGATCTTAATTAATTATGGGTATGGTTTGGGCATAACGGACAATAAACCAATCAGAGTCATCTCCCATTCCCTTGAAAGGCTACTTGTGTTTGCAACTTGGTGAATTGCTAATATAACAGCAGAATTAGCAAGAGGGAAAAACAAGAGACTCACTGCTAAGGAAACAGACTGGCTTGTGAGCAAGGTGAAAGCATTTGAGGACAGAATTTGTGGAAACCGCAGGCAGCATCCTCTTTTTCTGTGATGTAAAATGTCCAAATGAATTAAATATTCTCTTGACTTCAACATAACAAGCCATCCTGTTTGCATTCCAGGCTATAGATAAAGCAGCTTCTATCCGAACATTTCAAGCACTTTTTCATCACTCCAAAGTTGTAATGTGTGACAATTTGCAGACTTTTGCAAGCTTGACATATGGTGCCATTTCTGTAATAGATAGCTATTTTCCCCTGACAGCCATCCCTACAGGGGGATACCTGTGGAAGACAGCAGGAATGATAGGAGATGATGGATGTCTGTTACAGCCAAGTGGGGAAAGCAAGACTACATACTCTTTTAACAATGCGGTACAAAAGCCTTTTAAAAAGATCTCCTTTTTACGAAGATATGTGAATCAAAATTGTTTCAGAGTTTTTGCTGAAAAATTGAACCTCATTTATATATTTAAATATCATCTGTTTAAATACTGATATTGCCATGACTGGTCAAATCAACATCCAGTCTCATTATTACATCATCACAGCAGTTATTGAATTCTGATCATTATGACGTATTTTTCCATATCTTGATACACAAAACAATAATCTTTCACACTGTACACTTTGCATATCTAATCATGTTTGTACATGCCCCTGTATGTGTAACAACATTGTGTAGACTTGAGTTGAATCCCCGCCGATGTAATTGCTTTCCATTTAAGGTGAGAGACGGCAGGCAAAAAAGTAGTTTTGGCTGTCACTGGTCAATATTGAGATTTTGGGTTATTATGCATCCATAATATGTTTTCATTCACACTAATGTATCAAATTCACACAAAAATCACATTAAGTTGTTAATTCTTGTAAATTAAGTTTTGTTTACTTGTGCCCACAAGTTTATCTCGGGTTTAGCAAAAGTTAGAATTTATTAGCAACATACATTTATGCGGTTTTGTTGTTTAAACCCTGTCATATTAGGTATGGTTGGAAATCTTTCTCACCGGATCCAAATATGGTCATGTTATTTGTATTGGTGACCAATGGTGAAAACACAAAGGGGGTGTGGTGCTGGCTAGGGTGTGTCAGCATGGTGGAACGACACAAAGAGACAAAGACATGAGAGCTTCAATGATAAGGGTGCTTAATCCATTTGAATAACCTCAAAAAACAGCTGATAATACAGGCAACAAACATAAACAGACTCATGGATACTTGCAGCAAACATAAAAAAAAGTCCACAACAAAATTATTGGTGTGCTTGACAAGGGCGATCTTGACAAGGCTATGTCTCAGTCCATAACTGGCACTCAACAGCTCAGCAGGAGTCTGAGGAATAAGTACACACACAATTAATGGCACACCCGAAGAGTGAAGAAGGGCATTCCATTCAAGTGTGTGTAGTGTGTAATTTTCCTGCAGCCAGCGCTGCTCTCCGAGGTCCTGTCGTTTGGCGGCATGCCCATGCTGTCCGTGGGGCTGACGGCGTTCTCCCAGAGGTGGTTTGGGACGGCTGCCAGAGGTGGGGAGCTGCTCTACTGTGGACACACCCTGCTCCCTGCCACAGGGAATTTAAGCTCGATACAAAATCTCATCGGCTGATTTAAATTTCTGACGATGTGGCTCAGTCAAATATATCACATCTGCCGCTTCCTGGATTCGCTTTCAGTGCAAAGTTAGAGAACAACAAATGGCAAAACACAGAGTTTGTGGAAAAACGTCACAGAAGAAACTTCAACAATTGTCTCTTGCGAGGAGTAAAAGGGGACCAAATACAAAAAATAAAAGGGGATTAATTACGAAAGTGCAACAAAGCGTAAACTGGCAATGGTGAAAGAGGAGTCTGACAGGGATAGCGCAGGTGACAGTCTGGGGCTCTAGAGTTAGTATTAAACTGACTTTAAACACAAAACTAAATGTTAACTCAAAACTAAACTTGATACTTTAACCTCAGAAACCTTAACCCCCAAAATCCTAACCACAGAAACCATAATATAGAAACCCTAACACCATCCCTAGAAACTCTAACCCTAATTCTGGAAACCTTACCACTAATATCAAACTGGAGACTAATTTTAAACTTGAAACTAGATTTAAACTTGAGACTAAACTCGAAACCCTAACCTCAGAAACCTTAAGCTCCAAAATCCTAACCTTAGAAACCCTCACATAGAAACTCGAGACTAACTTTAAAGTCAAGATTAAATTCGAAACCCTAACACTACAAACCCTAAAACAAAAACTGTAATCCTAGAAACCGTAATCCTAGTCACCCTACCCCTAATCCTAGAAACCCTGACAACAGAAACCCTAATCCTAGGGACCCTAACCCTAACACTAGAAACCCTAACAACCGTAATCCTAATTCTAGAAACCATAACCCTGGAATTCCTTATCCTAATTCTACAAACTCTAACCCAAGAAATCCTAACCCTAATGTAGCGCCCTCACCCTGGTGTAGGTTAATAAAGAGGGTGCCCTGGGTTTGCTGACTACCCCCTAATCAGAAAGAATTAGTACTTGTTTACAGTGTCTGCAGTCACTTTGTTTAACTAAACAGCTTTTAAATAGAATAAAACATAACACGTTTCAAAAGGTATGGAAATGAGTAAATGTTCATACAGGACTCGGAAATATGTCTCCCAACACAAATTCACAATTTAATACAACCTTATATCACAAACCCTGGTCACAATGTTAGCGAGCTTCAACTCAAAATCTAATAAGCATATTCCCACATAACAAATGCCTTGTCTATGCCGGTTTTAACTGTTAAAATAAAGTTGCAAGGCCTGATAGTTGCGGGCGAGGGCGGGGTGGCCAAAAACAAACGGCCGCTTCGCTCCGTGGAGCAAAGCAAAATGGCATGCCGTTACCTTGAGCAACTGTTCGTTTAGCGGGTCTCCGTCCCACTCTACTAGCCAGAAACTCACACAGCAGTCCGTAGTGTCTCCGCGTCACTTTCCGCTCCAGAAGCTCTCTCAATTCGTTGACTAAAATCTCCGAGTTCATATAATGGCTTTGTGGTTTCAGTCCTCCTTTCCGAATCCTTAATTTCCAGGTTCTGTTTCTACAGTTCAACAGCGCTTGTCCAGCGTTGTCTGTCAGTGCCCAACAGCTAGCCAAGTTAGCTTGATAGCAAGCAGCTCAAGACCCAAACGAACCTGAAGCTTGGTCCTAGATTTGGTTCTTCTGACAAAGATAAATAATTAGGTCCAATTACTGTCGTGAACCTAACAGGCTAATCTATTTTCAAAAGTATTAAACCGACAGTTTTAATCAGAGTTCAGACTATCTGCCTTCACTCCCCAGACTTTTCTCAGTCTCTCAGCGTCGAAGACGTTTGGCGCGCTGCTGCCTGCCACTGCCCGACGCTTGTGGGCGTATCCTCTCGTACAGTTGTCACTCAGCAGGAGTCACCATTTTATTATTCACTACCACGGATAACCAGAAACAAGTCACAACGTCGCATTTTCATTGTGAAATGCATGAAATAAAACGAGGAGGAACTTATGGTAGTTGCAAGATTTATGACCCTGTTCTGTTATACAGCTATAGTGACAGAGGAAACATTACCTCTAAAAATGTGACAGAAATCATCGGCGCTTCTGGTGTACAAATATATATATATAAATATGATAAAGAAATAATATTACAGTTGTCACTCAGGAGTCACCATTTTTTTTTCAATTCACTACCACGGATAACCAGAAACAAGTAAATAGCACACTTTCGGTATACATACATACATTCATTGGTAATATCATTGTTTGAGTTAGTGACAGCAAGCACTTTAAAGCGTTTTTCTTGTGATCACGTTAATAGATGGAATGTTAATAAGCGCCAGCTCTGTTTCATTCGGATTAATTCTCCCAGGCATCTTTCGTATTAGATACGATCTTATTTTGGCAGATTTTATTTATTGGTTTTCTGATTAATGTTGTGGACTAATTACAAGTTAGCTATATGATGTTGGGGGGGAACAACCGCCTAGCTACACCAGATAGGTCAAATATCAGCTGGAAACCTTGTTACTGTACATTAGGCGATATCAATGTACCATATAATCTTGCTGGAGACCTGTTTACACATATTTATATTTAAACACCAGAAACGCCGATGATTTCTGCCACATTTTTAAAGGTAATGTTCCTTCTGTTACTACAGCTGTATAACGGCAGAGCAGGATCGTAAATCTTGCAACTACAATAAATTCCTCCTCGTTTTATTTCATGCATTTGACTGTACCGGCGGAGTGAAAATGTGATGTTGTGACATCGGATTGGTTGCTGCTTGGTGACGTTTTCAAGCGGCTGGTGTAACTGCACCGCCTGCGCCCCTTGCACGGCCTGCAACCCCCTATTTCCTTTTCCGTCGGCAATATGACGTTTCACCCCCTTATTTGTTATAACGCTGTCACATGATCCTGGACAATAATGCGCGTGCGTACATTTAAATACACATACGTTAATTGCTTAAGTAGCTTAAGAGCTATGAAATTTGAATTACAGCTAGCTAACGTTAGCTAGCTAGGTCGATGCACAAATAACACACCTAACCAAACAATTAAGATCGTGTAAAGTTCGGCAAATAACTATTACTATCATACATCATTTTCAACTCAGTTACAGTGAGTAAGAAAATATAACGCAAAGTATGACTGTAAGCATATTATTTTATCACTAAAATAACCAAGTAACCAATGGCGTAGCAGCAATTAGGTAGCCAGAAATCGTAGCTTAATTAGATTGCAAGCAAGTAACTACGTGACCTTCAGCAAGCTAACTAGTGATAGGCTATGCACCTAAAATTTTAGATTTTCTAGCATGAATGTAAGATGTCACAAGGACTAGAGTCCTGATAAAATGTTAGTTAACTTGTTAGCAGAGAAGGAACGGCAAGTAAAATTAAATTGCATCTATTATCAAGTAAAGGTTTGATTTAAGGTAGTTTTGAACGCGCTGTTTGGGAATAAGGCAGCAGCGCTTCCCTTAGGAAGCTACATTAGCAATCAAATTGTATCTTTGTAGTCACCTGCAGACAACTAAAGGGATGGCACTGTATCAATGTGGAATTTGATGTTGAGAATGACAGACATTCTGATAATCAATAAACTGACTTTACACACCTAATTTCTATCCTCACCCTAACTAAGGATGAACTGCTGAGTGCACTCTGTGAGGTTGCTTGATAGCTCGGCAAGTAGCCTAGCTATTGAAATGTTATCATTGTTAACCTAAATTATGAACAGGTTTAATAAAAGCCACCATAAGTAAATAGTCGTCCCACACAAATATGATACTAAGCTGTTTATTAACTCACAATAGCGATCAAGATAATGACCTATTAGTAATAGGTTACCTGGCCTAATTTTCTTGCAAAAAAAGGGCTATGGATAACCTCAACTGAGCACTAGGGTTGCCACCCCTCCAGTAAAGTACGGAATCGTCCTTTAATTGACAATAAACTGTTGCGTCCCATATTGAACCAATAGAGAACGCGATTTGTTCCGTATTTTCAAGAGACGTTATCAGTTACGAATTACCAGAGGAAGACTTTACTGCCAGGCTGAGTAAACCTGATCCTAAAACTGACGACGGGTCTGCCAGAGAGTCACGCTCAGGCGGATGGCAATGACAAACCTGCCACACAACAGTGGCTTATAAGGCACTTGTCTCGTTTAAATGAGCCGCTGGATGGATTGCTCTGTCAAAATTGCATATACATATTTAAATGTCTACATATAAATATAGATCTGAAAAACCAAGGGTTGTGTAGCAATCTTCTGTTAGATTTTAGAGAAGCAATATAGCTTTGATGTTAATGTCAGAATGGTCCTGTTATCACATGAGTTAAGACAGTAACGTTTTAGGCATTCCATCAGAGTCACAACAGAAAATAGTACAGAGATCTGAGAAATGAAAAGCTTTAAGAAAGTGTCAGGCAATACAATACAATCTGTTTACTGCATGTATATTTGTGCTGTATAATGAACTGAAGTTCCGTGACAGCAAATTCTGCTTAATGTTGATGCCTGTTTCTTGCATTGATACCATATACTTTTCCTATATTATATTCGATTGTATTATATTATATTATATAACTATTTTGATAATTGTAGTTTGATAATTGTTATATATATATAGTTTCTTAATTTTGAAAGGAGTAGTGAAAATTAAAATGATAAAATGGTGTTTGGTATTGCTTTTTAGCAGAGACAATTCTGCACCATTTCTAGATAATGTGATGTGTTTCACATGACTGTGATTTATTGATGTCATTTGATGTCATAAAAATGAAAATGCACTTCCTCGCACTAACAAGGCTTGACACTCAATTTGGGCATTGATGTTTTCTGTAACAGGAATGCAAATGGAAATTAAACAACTGTAGTAGTCACTATAGCAACAGCAAAAGCACAGACTGACAAATGTCAGTGTGTTTGTCTGTATTTTAAGGGTATATTATGTAACCTTATGGAGTAAGGTCATATCATGTGATCAGGCCATCATACCAGAAAATATAATTATAAAAGACTACATTATGTTGATATGGCCTACTTGAGCAGTAATGCTTTAACAGGCATTCAAATCAAGTACAAAATGTAAGAACCATTTCTATACCTGATTTAAAAATAAAATTACTTCTCCACAAAATTGTATTTGTGAAACCAGCTATTCCAAGTACAATACATTCCACTGTAAGAAATGCTTTGTTGTTAAATCCCATACAATTATTTGTATTAATATTTAAACAGCCCTCTTATGAAATACATGTCGTGGCTGGGCGTGTTCCATTCCCTGGAGGAGTATTGGTAGTATACTCAAAAGAATCAATCTGGTTGTTTATGAGAAAGTTTAAATCTTCAGCAATCTGAAGTAAGCACATATTATGTGAAGTGCCCCAATACAGCTAACCCATCATAGTCATGAAGGTGATTTGCTGAAAAGCCTTGTCACTGCAAAAGGTCAATGTAAATCTGAGACAATTTCGTAAATTTCCCACCCGTTAATGCATTTGTCAGCTTTTAACATCATCTTGAACCTTTTATTGCATTCAATTTCCATATTTATTAATCATTTGAAGAATGCCACTTCATATGACAATAAGGGTTCTACCATAAGGTGACAAGGTAAGCAATGAAAGCATTATAATGTAAACATTACAAAAGAACATACTAAGACTATGATGCTTCAGTGCTTCAGTTGGAATACCCATGGAATGCCTGAGAAAGAACATTTTCTGACTATCACAATATACAAATAAACAAGGCTAAACAACTGTAGAGATTTGCAGACTTATGCACAGTCAGAGATGAATAATAAACTTGCCTTTATTAAGCAGCCAAAAATCTTCCAAAAGGTTCCAAAAAGCGAAGTCAAAAAACAAACAGGCAAAAGTGACAAAAGAAGCAGGCAGGCAAGCAAACTGAGAAACAGGTGGGTAGTGAAACAGATGAACTTGCAATTTAGACATAAACAAGCAGGGTTTAATTACACAGATAACGAGGTAAAACAGAGAACAGGGGAACAAACCACCAGGTGAATCAGATCAGGTACTCAGATAATCACGTAATAAAGCAATCAGGGAAACAGGGTAGGGAAACCACACGAGGAAACAGAAAACAAGCGCATGGGAAACATAAACAGAAAACAAAAAAAAAAAAACAAAAACACAGCTGGCTGAGAAGCAGCAGGACTGACAGTACCCTCCCCCCTATGCCATTAGCTGTCCTGGCAGGCATCCTGGGATGCTGCCAGTGGAAATCCTTAATAAGGGAGGGGTCAAGAATGTCCCAGGCCAAAACCTAACATCGCTCCTCAGGGCCATAGCCCTCCCAGTCCACGGGGTACTGAAGACTGCGTCCTAGATGCCAAACCTCCAGCAGGCAGGACATGGTGTATGCCTCAGAACCATCAACCAGACGGGGAAGAGGAGGGGCTTTTGGAGGCGGGCAGATGGGCAGACTGTGGATGACGGGCTTGACCTTGGAGACATGGAAGGTGTGGTGGATGAGGCGGAGGATGGAAGGGAGCTTGAGCAGGACCGCCTTGAGCTGGAGTGGTGTTGATCTGCCACCCTCTTAATTTGGGCAGATGCGCACAGAAGCATGGTCTGGGTCCTCCAGGTCCGCTGACAATGGCAAATGAACAATTGTTGGCTCCAGGAACCGGATTCTTGGGAGACGAGGCACCGCAGCACAGGATCAGCACCACTCCCGTGCTCCCCACTACATCCAGGGGCCATGGGTGTGGTTTTCCACCCGTGACCTTCCCTTTAAAGTTGAGTTTTGTAAGCTGGCTTTTCACTTCATTAGGCCCTTTCCCACTGCCAAGGTCATCAGTCCTGTGGTGGTCCTGCTCAAGCTCCCTTCTATGCTCCACTTCATCCACCACAACTTTCAGTGGGTGAAAACCTGAAAACAAACTGACAGAGACCCCCAACAATTTACAGAATGCCTTCCAGAAGTGAGACGTGAACTCGGGCCCCCATCTGACATCACGTTGGAAGTAAGCCATGCAAGCTGAACACATGGAGAATCAACAGTTCGGAAGTCTCTTTGGCAGTGGGTAGCTTAGGCAATGCTACAAGATGCATAGACTTTATTAACAGTTGATGACCATGAGGATAGTGGTGTTACCATCAGACAGGGGCAGCCCAGTGGCAAAGGCAAGGGTAATGTGGGACCAAGGCCTCCTGAAAACAGGCTGGGGGCAAACAGGCCAGCGGGAGGGGAGGTGGAGGGCTTGTTCTGAGTATAGACCAAGCAGGCGGAGACAAAGCTGTAAATGCCTCATCCATGGGGGCCACCAGAGGTGCTGACCAATGAGGGCTTTAGTACACCTGGCTCCAGAGCGGCAGACGAGCTGGAGGAGTGGCCCCACTGCAGGACCTGCAGACGGACAGACTGAGATACAAAGAGCAGGTTAGCAGGACAGGAACTGGGACCTGATTCACCATGCTGGGCTGTTCAGGGATGATGCTCTCGATGTTTCAGCGAGCAGCTGCCAGCCAACCCTGGGTGGGCAGGGTAGTGCCAGCCTCCGGCGAACCCTCAGGATCAGAGAACTGTCAAGATAACCATTCTTGGAGCCAGGACGGTAGGAGAGGGTAAAATTAAAGAATCTTGATTTCAACCAAGTCGACCCGAGGATAGTGTTTGCTTAGCCAGGGGTGTCCCAGTACTAGTGATGTTTGCGGAGCGTCAATGATAAAGAAAACAATGTCCTCCCAATGACTCCCAGAGAGCAGGAAACTCACTGGTGGAGTGTCGTGGGTGATCCTGACAAGCGGCATCACAGTGATTGTGGGGTCTGAAGAGACATCTGGAGTGGGATGCGGGGCAGGCTGAGTCGGGCAACCATATCAGAGTCACTAAAGTTGCCATCGGCTCCGGAGTTGATTATGATAGAGACTACCTGGGGTTGACTATCTATGAACAGGGATGCAGACAGAGGATGAACAATTGGGGAATGTAGCAGAGGGGTCATGCCCACCTGTACTCTCCCAAGTATGGATGAGCGTTGGCTTTGAGCAGGCAGTTAGTAATGTAATGCCCAGGGTTGCCCTCTTTAGACGAGCTGACTTTATTAAAATTTTAATAAAGTCAGCTCGACTAAAGTTGAAAATTCTAGAATAAAATACATGATTATACCAGGAATATAAGCTGGGTACCGCTTCTAGATGGCAGAACTGTGAAAGAAGTGTGGAACATATTTAAAATGATTATTCTGAATGAACAGCATAAATTCATTCCGCAAGTGCGAAAAGAGAAGCTGAAAAAGAAGCATCAACAGTGGATAAATGAGTCGTTACAGGACAGTTTGAAACAAAAAAGGAAAAAAAAAATTTTAGAAAATACAAGTTAGACAGCTCAGAGAAAATTAAGATTGAATACAGTAATATGCAAGCTCAAGTTAAGAAAGAAACAAGGGAAGCTAAAAGCTGTTTGGAAAGACAGATTGCACTAGAAGCAAAAAGCAACCCTAAATGCTTTTTGCAATACTACAGTCGAAAAAGGATAGTTAAGGATTAGACAAGAGGTATAAAAAATAAGGATAGACTTATGGTTTATGATAACAAGGCTATTGCTGATACCCTAGAGTTTCACTAGTGAAGTGTTTTCTCATATGCCTTCAGGTGCATTCAGTTCTCAGAGTCTTATGGAGGAAATTGATTTAAACGATGCAGAAGTTCTGGATAAAATTTGGAAACAAATAAGGCAGCAGGCCCTGATGGAATATACCCAAGAGTTCTCAGGGAACTAGTGGAAGTGGTCTATAAGACTCTGACAGTTATTTTTAAGCAATCTCTTAAAACTGGAGACATACCAGATGACTGGAAGCATGGCAGTGTAGTACCTATCTACGAGAAAGGAGACCGGACTGATCCAGGAAATTATGGGCCTGTCAGTTTAACTTGTAAATTTAACTTGTAACTTGTAAGTGTAAATTACTGGAATCCATCATTAGGGACAATTTGGAATTATTCCTTGAACAAAAAGGTGTCTTAAATGATAGCCAGAATGGTTTTCGCAGACAGAGGTCATGCATAACAAACCTCCTGGACTTTTTTGAGGAACGATCTTGATGCAGGGGTTAGTAGTAAAATAGTCAAATTTACAGATGACACAAAACTAGGGGGTCTAGCCAACAGTATAGAATCAACTAAGGTAATACAAGAAGACCTAAACAGCATCCATAAGTGGGCAGATACCTGGCTGATGACATTCAACTTAACTAAATGTAAAGTCTTGCATGTGGGAAATAAGAACCTTAGACAAGACTACTTCATGGGAGGAAGTAAACTAGAATGTGCTCAATTTGAGAAAGACTTGGGAGTAATAGTTGACCCAAGTTTACCAGGATCTAGGCAGTGCGCTGCAGCAGTAAAACAGGCCAAGAGGATGCTGGGATATATAGCCAAAAGTATTGATTATAAGTCTAAGGAGGTTATTTTAAAATTATACAATGCTTTGGTCATACCCCACTTGGAATATTGTGTGCAGATCTGGGCACCGCACTATAAAAAAGATATTGTGGCTCTTGAAAAAGTACAAAGGAGGGCAACTAAATTAGTTCCTAGCATGAAATATAAAAGCTACGAGGAAAGACTCAAGTTACTTAACCTATTTAGACTTAGCAAGACAAGACTAAGGGTAATTTAATAGAGGTTATTAAATTTATAAAAGGTAAAGGTTAAGTACAATAATTTTTTTTCCAAGTATATTTATTAATTCTTCTTTTACACAAACAAAAACAATGACAACAAAAACAAACAGCTCAGTGCAATATTGGTCCGCATGACCATTAAGGATAATAATAATAATAAAAAAAAAAAATGTACAGATATAAACATAGAACAACGGTACAATATAAAGGTGCTCATTTTTTACTTCCCCCAAAGAGGTCAGCGCCCATAGTTAGTCAAGCAAAATACCTGCAAGTGTTGAAGCCACAAGTAGAGTTCGAGAAATAAATGTATGGAGTCCATGTTTTCATGAATTGTACCTTTGTGAAGTGAAGCAAACAGGTCAGGTATTCAAGAGGAAAGCACTTCATAATTATCTTATGCCAGTTCGCCCTGGAAGATGGCTAGTTACTTATCCATGACAAAAAGATATTCTTCCTCGCACCATATGCAAGGATATCATACAATCTGCTAGAGCAAGTACACGGAATAGCATCTTGACATGGGTGACCCAGGAGTAGTGACAGAGGATTCATGCACAGATTCACACCAAGAATTTTTTCCATATCTCATAGACTGTCCATCCAATATGCTTGAATTCTAGGACAGAACCAGACACAATGTGAATAAGTCCCTACTGAAATTTTACATTTTAAATACATCAGTGAGATTCGGGAGTTCATTCTGTGTCTTTTATTGGAAGAAATCTGCAGGCGGTGCAGGATTTTATACTGTAACAGTCAGGCATGATTACACACTGATATCTTCCTAGTATGGTTCCATATCACATCCCATTTTCTGTCATCAATATTTACACCAAGCTCATTTTGCCATGTTTTTGCAGTAGCTGGAGCGCTCAACCCCACAGTCTGACTTAAGACACTATAAAAAACGAGTAATGGACCCTTTAATTGGACACTGAAGCAGCAGCTGCTCTATTGGTGAAATTGTGGCATTTATATGAAAACTGTTTTTTTTATTATGAAATCTCTGATTTGAAGGTATCTAAAGAAATGACTCCTGGAGAAATTATATATATATATATATATATATATATATATATATATATATATATATATATATATATTTATTTATATTTATTTGTTTTTTTTATTTTCCCTAACCTGAATGTTCAACTGAACTTGTTGACCTCACTGCAGCACCTGCCCTGACAGCTGTGGCAGGTCGAGCACGTAACTCCTCCGATTCATGTGATGATGCTCTTGCTTCTTTTCATGTTGTGGCTGCACCACCAACTGCATGCTGCCTATGATATCAGGGGAAGACGTAGTCAGTGTACAGTCGGTTCTTGCTGCTGCAGGTGCCCAAGAATGACAAGGAGGGTGCTATTGTGATGAGGCCAATGGGAGTTGGGCTGACCCACGCTGTACTGAGCCCTGGTGAGGCTGGCCAATTGCTGCCGTACCAGTGGGACCTCAGGCCATGGCTGGGAATGGTGAAGCTGGGAATTGAACCCCTGACCTCAGGACCCATAGGCAGCAATTTATCCTATGAGCAATCCCTTGGGATGTCCATATTATATACCCAATGTCAGTCATGCCTGGCTTAAAGTCTGGGTTATCTTGAATTGGAATCAATAGGGATTCCAAAGTTAGATCTCCCCACAAGCTTTCATGTCAGAAACCATGGCTAAAGTGTTGGAAATTATGGTGTTGTTGTTACAAAGATTCCTAGCTGACAAATTCTTGCATGACAAAAGGCCCAACAAGGAGCAATGGATCTGTGAAGACTCAAGGTCCAACCACACAGAAGCAGGGTCCTCCTTGACCCATTCTGCTATAAATCTCAATTGAGATGCCAGCTGATACCATCTGATGTTAGGAACATCTAAGCCTCCTCTTCAACTGGGAAGCTGCAATTTTGACACTTTAAGCTGAGGCTTTCTTTTGTTCGAAATAAAGTCGCTCAGCCAACCATCAAGTAGCTTAAATACTTTGTTTGATAATAGCAAAGGGATCATCTGTAAAGGGTACAGTAATCTTGGCAACACATTCATTTTGATGAGAGATACTCTGCCTAGTAATGATAGAGGAAGTGGACTCAATCTTTTTAGTTCTTTTTTTATAGTGTCTAGAAGGGGGGTAAATTTGGCCTAAATGAAATATTAGAGTAATCTGAATACCCAGGAGCACAAATCCTGACATAGACCCCTGGAATGGAAATGAGGTTAAGGAATTAGTTCTATCTCCGAGGCTTCCCATTAGCATAGTGAGAGATTTTGATAAATTGATTTTGTAACCAGAAAAGACACCGAACTGACAAATAGTTTCAATAAGACGTGGAACAGAAGTCGCAGGTTCCGTTATGAATACTAAAACATCATCTGCATAGGCCGAGATTTTGTGCTGGGTACCACCAACACTAACACCTCTTATAATTGAATCCTGCCTGATGGCCTCAGGTAAGGGTTCCACTGCAAGGGCAAAAAGGGCGGGGCTAAGAGGGCAGCCTTGACGTGTTGGACAATGGAGTTGGAAGCTGTCTGATCTGTAACCATGTGTAATGACTGAAGCTAAGGGTTTATTATATAATAATTTAATCCATTTTATACCATTTTCACCCAAGTCAAATTTGTGTAAAAGACGGGGCAGACAAGACCATTCGACATGGTCGGAGGTCTTATCTGCATCCAATGAAATGACCATGTTATCAATTTCCTGTGTTTGGCAGAGGTGAATTATATTCAAGAGCCTTCAGACATTGTGACTAGAGTTCCTGCCTGTAATAAAGCCGGTCTAGTCTTCCTTAATAACGAACGGCAACACCTTCTCCAATCGCAGTGCTAATATCTTTGACAACAACTAATATCTTTGGTTTAGAAGGGCAATTGGCTGATATCCTGAACAATCTTCAAGGTTTTTGCCTTTTTTAAGGATTAGTGATATCAGCCTCTCTCGATTAATGGAGAAGACTACCAGACACAAAAGAGTGCTCCAACATCTCTAGAAAAGGGTCCATCAGAACTTGATAAACTTTTTTTAAAACTCAGAACTCAGGCCATCAGGCCCAGGTGTACCCAACCGTAGGCTTTTAAGCGCTAAAAGGGCTTCTTCCATGGGGATGGGAGCATTTAATTCACAGTTTTTGAACACCAGAGATCGTATGGAGGGCTACACTTGCCAAAAAGGATTCCATTTTTCCAGAGGCCCCCAGCGGCTCATCTGCCTCATTCAGCCAAGTATAAAACTGAAAGTATTATTAACATTTTTATTATCAAAATGACAGATACCATTTGCATCTAACATTGAGGGTATAACTAGGGTTAGGTGAGATAAATATTTACTAGGCTTATCACCATATTCGTATAGCCTTTGTTTTGAAACAAGAATAGCACTCTTAGCCTGTTCAGTTAATAAAGTATTTTGTCAAAAATGAGATAATAGTGGATTCGAATTCCTGAAGTGCTTATGTATCATCTCCCTTTTTGATGAAACGAAAATAACTTGTAAGTATTAAATATTTTATGAAATATCGAGGCAAGTTGGTTCTCCAAGGTATGACAAGGGAGAAAACGTCATCAACTCAGCATTATATTGTACTATCAAAACAAGCGATCGCATATCATATGGGTTCGTCTTCTGATACAGTTATACAGCTTAAGATTTCCCGGTCACATTAGCTCTGATGTCAATTCGCAACACTAAACAATTTTGATTAAAAAAGTAACTAAAATAATGCTTGATTTATCACTGAAACCGGCGTTTTCTCTTCCTATGGTGCGTAGTTCCGCTTGCTTTTCTTCTTCTAGTGTTATAGTAAACGTAGTGCTGAACGTTCATTGGTTCACACCAACGTGCCGTTTTCCAACAGTTTATAGCCTACTTGGATGTTCCCCACAATAAGGAGGGGTTATCAGCAGATTGAGAGCTAATAGCAAAAAATATCTTAACTTCACTCATCAAATAAGATGTAAATTTCTCATCCTTCAAAAGGTATGTATCAAATCCCTGTCAACAGCTAGGTCCAAGAGTAAAATTTCATGATTGCTAACAACAATATTGCCAATCTCACAGCACAAAATTAGCTGCATCAATGATTTGGGTATGAACAAATAGTCAATACGAGTGTGGCACTTGTGAGGGGAATAGAAAGTGAATTCTTTATCAGATGGATGGCAAATGGATGAGAATCTATCAATTAAAGGGCTGAGTAAACAATTGAAATCCCCTCCTATTAAAGTCACATCTGAAAATAATTCTGTGAATTCTGAGAATGCTTTTGTTAAAAAATCTGGGGAGTAATTTGGTGGACAATAAAGATTCATAATTGTAATTACTTCACCCTGTGAGATACTCTTAATAATCACAAATCTTCCATATTTATCCTTGACACACATCTTCAATTGAAATGGTAAATTCTTATTTATAAGTATGACTACCCCTCTGCTGCTGGTAGTGAAAGAGGAAAAATAAATTTGGCCAACCCAGCTGTGTGACAGTTTAAGGTGCTCACTGTCATCTAAATGTGACTTCTGTAGTATGGCCACATCCACTCTCTCCCTCTTCAATAATGCATAAACTTTTCTCTGCTTGACATTCCCACGCAAACCCCTTACATTCCAGGAATAAAATCTTATCTTATTAGATGACAGTAATACAAGATGGAATTTGAGAGATTAATTCTCATTAAAGGTAAATAAAAACACTGTCCAATGCACCCTATTTTGTACCATTAAGTCTCAAAAATAACTGAGTTAACAAGATGATATAAATGTTGCAGGCCAATACTGAGCATGAAATACACACAAAGACACAGAACTATTATAGTAAAGAACAATAAGTAGCGATGAAAAGAAGACAAATTGGGAGTTTCTCCCCAGTTTACGTGGAGATTGCTGATCTGTGAGGCACTAGCAGGAGTAAATAAAATAAACTGAAAGCTGGAGTTAAATAACACTCCTATTACCAGTGCACAAACAACCAAAGCAAGTGACATAACTCAGTTGACAGGGAACCACTGAGACACCCATAACATAACATTCAAATTAATGGCAAACATATGATGGAAAATCCCTGATTAAACAGTTGGGCTGTATTGGGTTGGGTATTGGCCGACGTGTCATTTAACAAAATATTATAATAAGAAATGATTAACCTTATAAATGTGCAAAGAAAATATATCTCAACAAAGGATATTCACCAGTATTAACGACCCACTGTCCAGACTTGGCTCTCCTATAATTGGCGTATTCATTATCAGATCTTCTTACCCTCCAGGATAATGTTGCTGTTTGCGGCTTTGCGTCTTACAGCTGCCATCACTCTCTGCTTGTCAGGAAACATGTGGAATCGCTGACCATTGCCAGGCTTGGGCACTAGGGATTGGTGAGCCCTCTCTAGTTTTATCTGACCTCCCTTGATCTCCATGTTGACAAAATTTGGAAGCCATTGCTCAAAAAACTCCACAGCATTACTCCCCTCCATGTTCTCTGGGATGTCAAAAATCTGTATGTTCTTTCGCCATCCTCTGTTTTCAAGCTCATCTATGTGGTCTATGAGAGATTCAATTTTCCTCTGAAGGGCTAGCATTTTAGCTTCTTGGGGCTCATTAGCCAATAGCCCGCTTCAGCTCATTGGTGTGCGAGAGGACTGTTTTAGCCAGGGGGTCGAGTTTGTCATTAATAGCCACCATTAGCTTATTTCTCATTTGTTCAAGTGCTTTAGCGAGCCCAGGTTCCAACTCCATCTCACTGTCATCGTCTCCCTGCTCGCAGCCATGCTGAGCTAACAATGTCGTCGTGCTCTCTGTGGTTTGCCATTGCGGTTTGCTATTGCCCTTGCCCTTGGAATGTGACATTGTCTGGTGCTGTTTTGTCCAGAAATGTTCGAGAGACATAATATTGCATTGAAAGTGGAGAAAAAAAACCTATCTCAAGTGAGAATGTTAAATATGTATTGGGCGTTCTCAGAGCTCCCGTAAAGTCGACCGTCTCCTAAGCCACCATCACGTGAATACATTTTTTAAGGTGATTTCAGTCTGTAGGACAAGGGGACATACATGGAAACTAGTTAAGAGTAAGTTCCACACTGATGTAAGGAAGTATTATTTGACACAAAGAGTTATCAATACATGGAATAGGTTGCCAGGTCATGTAGTTGAGGCAGAGACCCTTGCTGTGTTTAAGTCCAGACTTGATGCAGCTTTGGATACTCTTTAATTGTAATGGCAAGCTTAGTCAAGCTGAAAGGCCTGTTCTTGTCATAATATGTTCTTATGTCTCTTATGTCAGGCGGTGGTCGATGTGGATAGCTACTTCGACCAAGGCATGGAAACTGGCAGGCAGGTCTCGGGTGACGAGTTCTGCCTTGATGCCATCTGAGAGACCATGGCAAAAGCCTCTAGGTTTCAGCCACAGGTAGCGGCGAGGGTGGAAGTCGATGGCGAAATCAGACACAGAGTCTCTTCCCTGGCAGAGCTGTAGCATCTCTCATGCAGACACTCAGCCCTATCTTGACAGGTTGAATACCCGCTTCATCTCCTCATGGAAGGTGACGTAGGAGTCACACACAAACACAGGTACCAGGCTCGCCAGCGATTGGTTCTGGGGGTGGCAGACGTGGCTCCCATCCCGGGCTGAGTGGAGCCACAGAGGACACTGTTAACTGAAGCTGTTGCAGTTGAGCAGAGAGGTTGGTCATGCTCATAGCGAAGGATTCAAAAGTCTTGTTAACTGACTCCAGCTGGTTTCGATGTCTGCCAAGGAGACCTCCCTTCTGGTCCAATACCAACTGCAACTGGCTGCTGTCTGCTGAGTCCATCCTGGCCAGTCTGTACAGTCAGGGTTCAGGCAGAGACTCAGGTACAGACAGAGATTAATAATAAAGTTACATTTATGAAGCAGCCAAAAACCAATCCAAAAACCACAAACTAGAATCGAGGTATGGTCAAATGGTAAGACCTAAAAATCCATTCAGTTTTTGTGGCACGATTTGAAGCGAGCTGCTCATACACTGAAGCCCACAAAGGCTACACAGCTGAGGCAATTCTGTAACTATGACTACAACAGCTCAAAGCAGATGGAGGATGCCAATAAACAACAATAGGAAACTCTAAGTAGAAGTCATTTTTGTTCAAAAAGAAGGTACTAGTTACTTACCATACAGTAGAAAGTGTATTTGGACACAAAGGTATTTAATGTATTAAATAGGGTATAAGTATACCTTATTTTCCATGTCTCTTGTTACTGGAGACTCTCATGAAAATGTAATACGTAATAAAGTACAGATGATTGTAAAGGGTTTCACAGACTTCAAGCATCACTGTGTGTGTGTGTGTGTGTGTGTGTGTGTGTTTGTGTGTAAAGACAGACAATCCACACTAAATGCTTTTCTTGCTTTAAAATCATGACATTGCCAGCAGGAACAGTACTTGCAGTGCATCTCAGTTATACTGGTGAACACTGCCTCCTAGTGGCAATAAGGCTGCATAGGTATGAAAGGAGAAGGTTTCATGTCTCAACAGGCCCTTTTCCTCTCATTCTGAGCCAGTTATCACTCACTAACAGATGGGGTTCCAGGGAACGAAAAACTGCTCCCTGTTCCCAGGAACGAGTACAGATCTTGGCAGGAATGAGAACTAACTGGGTCCACTACCTGCTCCTTTACCTGCTGTTCTGATCTGCAATAAACACATGAACATGATCGGTATCATATAAATTGTTGTTTTCTTTGATTTTCCTTTAGATGTGCAGCAGTTCACATCAAGTTACCTTTATTTATTGTCTGTAACTGGGTATTGTCTTGGGCTGGTCATGGTATGTAGTCCATTCCTTTAACAAATGCTCCAATACAATCTCATTTTCATGAGGGATATGTGTAGTTATGTCATTTCGTATCAGAAAACTGCACTGTATTGTTTTCATGTTCTTTAATATCTTGCTTATCTGCTTGTTTTCAAGTTTGATTTTGAAGGGAACCCAGCTCACCTCTGGATGTTTTCCCACTGATTAAGGATATAATTATTGGAACAAGGACACAGGCGAAATGTATACAATAGTCAGTCAGTTTTTTGTAAGGTCTGTATTTTACAAAGCAAGATTTCATAAGGTTTCCTCAGAATTACAACAAATATATTAATAAAAAATGTAAATCCACTCTGAATTACATAATAATCATCATCATCATAACAATAATAATAACAATAATAATAATAATAATGTTTATTGTTAATAATAAGACTTTTTATTGTAGCCTCTTTACAGAAAGGAGAACCTCCCTTGACTGAGAGGGCGAAGCACAATGATGTCACCTTTCATTCATGTTTTCAGCAAACACAGACATGACCAAACAGCCACACAAACCATCAACAGTACCCAACCCACACACATTAAGATACACACACACAGAACCCATCATCCACACCTATCACACACACATAAGCATACACAAATACATGTGAAACCCATCAGTGACACCCAACCCCCACCCCCCACACACACACAAAACCCATCGCAACGCCTAATACACCCACACATACACACACACAAAACCCATCATCCACACCTATCACACACACATAAGCATACACAAATACATGTGACACCCAACCCCCTCCCCACAAAAACCCATCAAAAAACACCTAAAACACACACACACACACACACACAAAACCCATCAGCAACAATTAATACACTCACTCACACACACACACATGCAAAACCAATCAATAACACCCAACCCCCTCCACCCCACATACATACCAAACCCATCAACAACGCCTAACACACACACAAAACCCATTAGCAACAATTCATATACACACACCCATCCACAGCACCTAATACACACACACAAAACCCATCATCAACACCTAAGAAACACATAAACACAATCACGCATGCAAAACCCATCAATAACACCCCCCTCCCCACCACACACACACACACACACACACATAGAACCCATCAACAATAGCTAACACACACAAAACACATCAGCAAGAATTAATATACACATAAGCATACATAAAACCCAGTAACAACATCCCAAAGACATGGACACCAATGCACTTCTGTGGACATGCAGAAATCAACACCGTCTCTCTCTCTCTCTCTCTCTCTCTCTCTCTCTCTCTCTCTCTCTCTCTCACACACAGACAAATTCACCAACACTCCAAAAACACACCCAAGTGAGCACACGCACACACCCAAACCACAACCAACACTCCTCATATACATCATAAACCCACACACACACACAAACACACGCATGTGTGCATGCACATGGCCACACTCATTCCTTTCCTGTGATTAGGCTGAAACTGGTTCTGTCCAAACAAGTCACCACATTTTTCCTGCAGGATCTGGAGGTGTTTTCAGCAGGACAGTGCCTGTATGTTGTGGGGATTTTACTGGGCCGTAGGTCTCTGTTATGCAATACTGTCCTGAGGTGGGGGTTGCTCCCCATTCTGAAACACAGAGCTCAATCTCACCCGTCTAGCAAAGCAGTGGTCATTTAAACGCAAGTTGCTTTGCTAGTTTCAGACCAGTTCAGCTGTCATTGTCCCATTCACTGCCCATGTAAACAGCAAATTAACTTGTATCAAATGTGGTAGGTTGGTTGTGAGATGAGGTGTGGTCAGCCCCATTGTTGCCGTATTACTATTTTGATTTGGCACAAAGATATTGTATTAAAACAACAAACAGGTCTAAACCTGGTCTAAAGTCATGTCACAGTTTAAGCACTTTAAGGGTGCAATGAAAAAACAGCACCAATGTAGGTGTTGCATGGCGAGCCCACACTGCCTCAAACCAAAATGTGCCACGTATGAAATACTATAAATTGTATTTTTTACAGAAAGTATTTTGAATATTAGGAGATATGTGTTTTAAAAAAACATGTTACAATAGCATGCAATAATATTATCTGAATGTAATTATGAAAGTAAAGTCTAAAAATGACTACTACACTGTCAGAATTGAATTGCACACAAGAAAAAAAGAGCACATCTATGATGAAACTGATATAAAAATAAACAATTTAAATCACTTGAATATTTTATTGATTGGAATTGTTACTTATATAAGCATTGCCTTATTAGTGGTAAATGGGCTATTCTTGCGATCTTGCTGAAAATTAAAAAAAAAATGTTTTAGCTTCCTGAAAGCTATCTCGCCTTATTAATGCAGGGGCAAGGTGGTCTGTTTATGTTTGCCCATTTTTGTCACTTTGTCAAAACCGAAAAGCCTAATTAGAAGCGCAACAACTCAAAGGAGACTTCTGCAGCACCTGCATCATGTTCTATGACATCCAGTGCATGGTGGACACTTATTGATAAGGATACAATGTGATTGTGTGACTTTCTAAGCAATAGCAAATCATATAGGCCTTACACATGCCTGTCATTGTGCAGTAAACACATTTTTGTAATGTATTTGAAATAAATTATGTTAACTAATGCACTTTCAGAACTGCAACTAGGATACAGGACAAGGGAACGTAAAGTAAAAAATATAGTAAAACTATAAAATGGTATTCAATAACCATCAAGTACTTTCCTCTTTTATCTTGAAACTATTTATGCAGTTTTTATTTTCTTCCACTATTTTTCATTATTAATATAATACCTTTAAGAAGAAACAGACAGGTCACTACTTAAAGTGGAATTTTCCTTGTTTTGTGACTTTGTACTTGTCCACCTGTCTGTGTTATGAAAGAAAAGCTTTAAAATTAGAGACAAGTGCAAACAGAACATGCATATGCACCAGTGGTCACTGACCTGCCTGCCCCCCTGCAGCGCAAACATTTGTGGGTGTTTGTAAAGTACGCCTAACTGATTGCTCAATTTTATTTTTGTATTTCTGTATTCTGTACTCAAACTCTTATGTTTGCTCAGAGGACTAGAGAATGATTCCTTAGACCTCTACGAACATTTAAATATTGTCACCATCTTCACCAAAGAGAACAGTTTAGTAGGTGTGGGCCATGTTGATTCTCTCCCATACAACGTTATTCAGTGCTTTGATTGGTCATTCAGTTTGCACTTTGTACACTGTACACACATCACTGATAGAGAAAAAAACAATTGTAGGAATTAGAGAATTACTGTAAAGACCAACATCAGCTACATTATATTCTTATACACTCATGGCACAGAGGATCTGAAATAAAGGTAAGGAGGACAAGCGTAAGGCTGGTCCCTTTAACAATGATTTGGCAACTCCGCTCTGTGGGATGTCAATGGTTTCACCATGGTGTAACAGTCCATGCAAAGGAGGATACTGTTTTTTTTTTTGTTATCAGATTTACAAACAAAGACACAGGTGAGGAGCTTCACATAATCCTTACATAATTACCTAAAACCAGTTAAACTGGCACCACAAACTCCACTGTTTCTGTCACTTGCTTCTGCCTCCCACCCTCCCTCCTCCACCAGTGATGTACTAAAGGACAGAACGCCCCAAGTAAACAAACTAGTGTGCAAAATTTCACAAACAATATGCCTACCGACACTAACAAGTGTGTAACTACACCAAAGAGCACTTAGCCACACTACATTGTGTTTACCAGCACTAACTAGCACTCAGCTACACCAACTACCACCTAACTAACCCAGCACACTCTTAACATAGCTATTCTTTGGATTAATTCACCAACATTTATTACTCTTTCCAGAGGGATATAACAAAGCTTTGGGACTACAAAATGATATGTGACATTTTTGGATTAAAACAGCGTAAGTCTCTGCACAACTATAAAGTATTTCCATTTCCATTCTTTCATTTTCTGGTGTTTCTGTGGTTTACTGTTTCGGACTGCCATAAGAAACATCTGAAAATGAAAGAATGGAAATATAAATATAGAGACTTATACCGTTTCAATCCAAAAATGACAACTGTTCTTTTGTGCATATCTATTACTGAGAAAAATGTATCTACACATGTTCACCAATACACTGGGCTTCATGTACCAAACGCAAGCTGAACGAGTTTGATTGTACAGTCCCCCTCTTGATAACGGACTAAGAGGGGGAGCCACTGTATCAAAAAAACTACATTTTATTTACCTTTTGTAGATGACAGATGACCTTGTGACTGCGTCCTCTCCGAGGCTAGCGGACGGGTGATCCCAGAACTTGTGACTGAGTCTAGGATCACGTTTTCTTTTGTCACTGCCTCTGGACGACATGGTCACTCAAAAAATTATAAGTACAGGGTAAACACTGCGTAAACACGAGAGATAAGCGAGGTAAAAGCAACAACGCTCGCTCGCGGTACACGACAGACTGAGGAGAGATGCGCGCCACTGTGCATGCGAATGGAGCATTTGTAGGTCTTTTT